>CM055265.1:94117702-94758956 GCA_029237695.1 Conchocele bisecta | reverse complement strand
CCGATATCCTGCCGGGAATCGAGCGGTAATCGGCCGGTGTATGTAGCCTCAAAGGAGAATTTCTTGGGACCGGACATGGGCCGATATCCGGCCAATGTGTGTTTACACATTGGGAAGTAACCCACCGATGTCCGATCGGACATCGGCCGGGCATCGGGTGGACTATATAAACCCCCGTCAGTCGTCGTGTACAACATTATAGCGCGTTCCTACACAAGACACAACACACACGACAAGAAGATGCCTCCCAAAGGAAAACAAGGAGAATGTGGCAAGGGCAAGGGCAAGGGCAAGTGCAAGCAGAAGAAGGCACCCGCAGCTCCTCGGAGAACCTCCCCCAGGAAGAAGAAGGCTGCCCCCGCCGAGGACCACAGCAGTGACGAGGAGAGCACCCATGGAGCCGGAGCTGAGTCAGATGCGTCGCAGGAGTCTGTGGCCCAGTCGCAGTCAGGGTCGCAGTCCCAGTCGCTGCCTCAGTCACAGTCTGAGTCGCAGTCGCTGTCCAAGGTGTCCAAGAGGCGCCGCAAGGAGCCAGAGTTCCCCATCGACATAATGAGGAAGATTGCGTCTTTTTACGAGGGGAACCCTATGTTTTACGATGTGTCACACGAGAGCCACAAGGACACCCACCTCAAGGACACGAAGCTGCTCGAGTTGAGCGCCGAGATCAACGTTCAAGGTGAGAGCAATATTTATTGTGAAATATTGAATGTTTTTGGAATTTTGTGAAAATTTTACTTAAAAAATGTGTTACAATTTAAAGGCACACAATGCATAACTCATCGAATATGATCGCCTGTTGGGTTTTTGTATATATAAATCAAGTAAGTATCCATTTAGACATCATTCCAATGTGGTTACATACATTTTAGGACACAATTGACTTTGTAGCCGATAAATGTATCAACATTTGTTGATATTCAAACCGCGTGGATGCCCCAATAGCGGATAGCTTATTCGGCCTTTAAAAATTGTCCTAATGTTTTTCCTTTTTCTGTGTGTTACAGTGGAAGACATCATGCGCCACTTCACGAACATGCGAACAGACCACTTCAAGCTCAAGAATGCGGTCAAGACGACACCGAGCGTGTCTGGTGCAGCCAAAGGTCCTGACGCCCCCCCCTCCAGCATCTGAAGGTGCACGGATACTCGTTCTTGGACCCCTTCTACAGGCCCCGTACTTCCAAGACAGACACGTGCGGAAAGGTAAGCATCTGCAAGCAGAATTTGTCGACTTTACCTCTTTTATAAATATTTCAATATTTCACAATATATAAATAAGAATTGAATGGCTATTTTTCAATGTTCATAGGGTCATGAACACAGTGGGAGAAGCTAAAATTCAATGAAGCGCGAAGCGAAGCTTCATGTGGAATTTTAGCTACTCACACTGTGTTCATGACCCCATGAACATTGGAAAATAGCCATTCAATACTTATATTTTCACATTATTCTTATACATATTTTACTACTTCAAACATGTTTATATCCAAATATCGCTTTAAAATACGACATTTTATGTGACTTTACGTGAAGTTGTCGCAATTCTTGGAACAGCGATGTTGCAACAGTAGCGTGATCGGGGATAGAGAAACCAGAAATATAAATATGTTATTAACTGACAATTTGTGGAACGACTGTTTGGTCTGGTGTGAGCCACCACATTCATTGTCAAATGAACCAGATTTTTCTTTCTATGTGTTATGGAAAATTCTTGGAAGGTGTAAATATTACTGAATGGACAATTGGTATTAACTCATTTTCATTTTTTGCTTGCTGATGTTTCAGATTGCCGGGGCTGAGGGCGGTGACGAGTCTGGGTCGGACGTGGAGTCTGAGTCGGTGTCGGTGGCGACAGATGAGGGAGCTCCCAGCACTTCCAGGGGTACTTCAAAGTACAAGTCCTCAGCCAAGCCATCAGCGAAGTCCTCGGGTGTGCAAGAAGTGCTTCTTAGGTTTCTGGAGAAGAGTGCCGAGTCAGCCAAGCAGGCGGATGAGAAGGTAAATACATGATAAAATTGCCACATTGAGCATTGTCTTGTACTTACATCCCATTACTTTTGAATGTACCCTTCATGTTTTTTTTGTGTTTACTATTAAAATGCAATACTCATGTTCTGTTCACAGGTGCAGGCTATGCGGGAGGCATCCCAGAAGCCAGAGAGTGCGGCGTGGGCTGACTGGCTAGTCAGCATACAGTCGGAGATCCCCGAGAACCTGTACCGCCAGTATCAGGCCGACAGTTTCGCGCTGGGCATGCGGTACCTCTCGGGGCAGTCCAGCCCACGCCGCAGCCGCAGCCGCAGCCGCAGCCACAGCCGTTAGCACAGCCGCAGCAACAGTACATCACCCTCTCTGCCATCCCTCCACGGGTCCACCAGCAGCAGCAGCCGCAGTTTGCCACACAACTACAGGTATGTTTTTGTAAGCTCTTTACATTGTACAGTACATCTCATTGCAGTTATTTTACAATATGAACATTTTATGCCTAGCACTTATAGTCTTATTTTGCACTGTAGTAATGTTTTTATGTTACTATGTTTCAGTATCCAGCTCGTGCACTCTCGGCCCCTGCGCCAGCTGCCAGCTGCCACCTCCTTTGACAGTCTGCTGAAACAGGCATGGGACGTAGCTGACACCATGACGTCACCATTGGGCAGCTCGCTCCCGACGCGTACTTCAATGGTGGACACGCCCCCCGCTCAGCAGTCCACACAGTCCACTGAGTCCCTGTCACAGTTACTTCAGGATACGCAGAGTACACTCCACCCCTCCGACTCGGATAACGATATGGACAGGGATATGGCCAGGGATCTGTGACTTTTGAGATTACTTTATATGTGCATCTATTGATGTGATTACCATTGACGTTGGATATGTTTATGTTATATTGCCATGTGACTGTGCATATTAAAAGAATGTGCTTTCAGTTTTAATAAAAAATCCTGGGTCTTAAAATAATTTATGTGTGTGTTTTGCCTTGTATATAAATAAAGTTGTTATAAACGGTCCAATAACAAAGGAAAAAAAGCAAATAGTAAGGTCAATTTTACAATAGAAATAATAAAGGTCATCTAAAAAAACAAAGGTGAAATGTGTTAAAGGTCAAATTCGTACAAAGTCTAAAATAATAACTGAAAAGACTTTGCTTTATGTATTTGGCTCTTCTTTTTGAAAAATGTAATGACAGTCAAAGTCTGCGGATTGCTCTATATGTATATATAGATATGTCCCCAAATTTAACTATTGAAATTACTTTTTATTAGGACAATCACAATGATTGATATTATATTATGCTGTTTTATTTCTCAGTCCATATTTTTATACCCCTCGCAACGATAGTTGTGTGTGTGGGGGGGGGGGGGGGGGTTATACTGGTTTCACCTTGTCCGTCCGTCCGTTCGTCCGTTCGTCCGTTGGTTCGTCCGTTCGTCCGTCCGTCCGTAACATTTTGGTTTCCGCACGATAACTTTAGTTCTCTTCCTCCGATCTTTATGAGACTTCACATGTGCACTTATCTCACTGACGGCAAGACACCCATTGAATATGGGTTACGTCCGACCAAGGTCAAGGTCACTGTTGCTAAAAATTAGATTGATATTATATAACAATTTGGTTTCCGCACGATAACTTGAGTTCTGTGTGTCCGATCTTCATAAAACTTCACATGTGCTTTGATATCAATGATGGCAAGACACCTATTGAATATGGTTTTTTTTCATCCAAGGTCAAGGTCACTATTGCTAAAACTTGATAGTTCAGTGGTGGTCAGGGTTCAAACGGGGGGTATATCCGTAAGCCCTCGCTTACTGACAAATCTAGTTATTTTTATTTTTCAAAACATTTATATTTCTTTATTACAAGCATGGGACATAGTAAAATACGAATGTAATGAAAGTGTCTGTCACAATGAAAGTAATACACAAAGTCATTGTTGTATCGCCACATGCTGCCACGGGACACTGCCGGCCGGACTCATGAAATATTTTTTAAAGTACGCGCGCTGCTCCTTGCCAGCCTGGGTCGTCCTGGGGCCCCGTCCTTCTGCCTCGACATGACGCATCACAGCGTCGTCCCGCCACGCCCCGGGCACGAGTTGCACCTGGTCGTCTTCCCGGTCGAGGTCCGGGTTCTGCAGGCCGGGGTAGCGGGGTCCTCATAATGTTGTGTAGCGTCATGCAGGCCTTTGCAACCTTGGCGACGTTGCGGGGCTGGAGTTGGATGGTGGTCAGCAGGCATCTGAAGCGGCGGGCCAGGATGCCGATCGCGTTCTCCACAACACGCCGGGCCCGCGACAACCTGTAGCTGTAGATGCGCTCGGGGATTGTCTGGTAGCGGTGGGAGTACGGTTTCATCATGTACGTCCTCAGCGGGAACGCGTCATCCCCGATCATGAAGAAGGGCATGTCTCTGTCGTCGTTGGGAATGGGTTCGGGCAGGGGTTAGACCCAGGGTACCCAGGCGAAGAGCCGGCTCCAGGCGGGATCGGTTGAATATCCCGGCGTCCGAAGATGAGCCGGGGGCCCCCACGTCGGCCCAGATGAACTTGTAATTAGCGTCTACAACAGCCAGCATGACGATGGAGAAGAAGCCTTTAAAGTTGTAGTACAGCGACCCAGTCTTGCCCGGCTTCGTGATAGCGATGTGCTTGCCGTCGGATGGCCCGCAGGCGTGTGGGAAGTTCCACTTGTCTCGGAACCCTTCGGCCACTGGTCGCCACTCATCTGGGGTCTGGGGAGTGTTCCACATCTCGGCCTGGTACTCTTCAAAGATCGCCTGGCACACCTCAGGGATGAAGAGCGATATGGTATTGTGGGCGACGCGGAACGCGAACGCCAAGTCTCGGTAGCTGTCTCCCGTGGCAAGGTATCTCAGTGTGATGGCGAGCTTGAGGCCAGGGTCCAAAGGGGCTCGGTACCTGCAACACATGAAGGTGGTAAAATATAATTAGAATCATGCATAATGAAATATGTTTTAAACCTCATGTTTGCAAAAATAGGTACAAGTCACAAGGATTTCACAATTTCACAGTATAATTACTTTTGGTACTTGGTAATCCGGGGCCCCACTCTGTCGAGGAGCTCGTGCCAAAGTGCCGGCTCCACACGTAGGTATGACTTGAAGTCGCTGGCGTGTTCGTTCTCGAGCTCCCGCATCAACGTCTCGTACTGGCCGAACAGCGGTCTACGCAGGATCCAGTGGCGGACCCACCACCTCCGTCTTCTCCTCGGGGCCCTCTGTCGCTCCCTCTCGGCCTCGTCTAACAGCGCCGCCAGTATCATGTTGTGTTGAAGTCTTGCTTGCGCCAATTCCTGTTCCAGCATCGCCAGTCGTAGTCTTCTTGGTGCAGCCATCGTAACGTTTTGACCATGCCAGGTAGAGCGGCCATTATATACCTCTTGACCGATGACGTAGCCATCGGCCATCACACCCCCCGACAATCGCCCGACATTCGACCGGGCCTGGTACAAGCATCGTTCGTTGTCCGTAGGATACTCGGGCGATATTCGTACGATGTCGGGTGAATAGGCCGGTTATCGTCCGGACATCATAGGATAATCGGCCGATTAGTATTAGATGTTCGGTCGGTATTCACTGCCTCGCCGGCCCCAAAAAGAATTATCTTTGGAAACAGACGCCGGACGATTACCAGACGGTGTTCGGACGGCCTCCACACGGCCTCCGGACGGTGCCATTTATGTAAATGAGGTGTGACAAATTTTTTGACCGGTGTTGTCCGATGTCGGGAAAATGGTCAAAACCAGCGGTGTACTCCCGATTACCCCATATCTCCGTATACCGGCCGATCATTGTGACCAAAGCATTAAGGTTTCGGGACGTACGTACGTACGTACGACTGTTGTCTGAGACTTTGAGTAGTATAGAGGGAGTCAAAATGATACCACCTATGGTGGTATAATTTTCAACCCTCTATACTACCCCCACCACCCCCGAAAAATTCTAAAATTGGTTAACGAGAAAATTGTATCCAACAGCAAATTTATGAATTTTGGAGAAAACAATTTTGAAAAGAGGGAGTCAAAATGATATTGTAGTCCCAATTATATTGGAAATTGAACAGAAAACACTATCAGTTATACCACTATTATTAGCGAAAATGGATAATAAAATACAATGTGAATTGAAAGTTTTTAATGGCTGTGTTGAAGAAGTTTACCAAGAATACGGGGGTTATAGTCCTATATATAAATTATATAAATTTAAAACACTAGGCGATATCGAATACATGAAATATCAGCGTAATTTATTACGCTCCGATAAAAACGTTGCATTTACAATATTATACCGGCAATTATGCGAACTATACAAGAGGCAAATACAAACATTAAGACGGATAATGAGTATCGGATATGAAACTAAATTGTATTATATAAAATTGTTAAAACCCAAAGATTCGTTTACGAATATACATTTCTACGATATCGCTTATAAAGATATTGAAAAATTATTATTGAACAAGCACAACGAAAAATAGCAAAAGCCTCCACTCGTGCACACACCCCCGGCGACTGGGTAGATTTCTTAGCCGACACCCAGCCACTGGGGTGTTGGGACCTTTCTTAAGCCCACGCATCTGTTGGCTCACAGTCTAGTTTTACGGGTCGCCTTTAACCCCATTGCCAGTTCCTCAATTCAGAGAAACCGACGAAGTAAGGTTAGCCTATTTTGTGATTTGGTGATGGAATTGCAAGCTCTTAGGCAGAAATCTTTTAGGCCGGCACCTTTGAGATATACAATTCCATCACCAATTCACACACACATTTAGAGACTGCTACCATTAAACAGACGAGACGGACGTCATACCGGATCAACAACATGGCACACACGAGATGAGACCAATTGTTGAAAGGTTAACAAACGTATATATGCTCATCAGTTTCCTATACAACATACAAATGGTGTGCAAATTATAATTATTTATAAACACTTAGAGAGGTTCACGAATTATTACAAATTAATTATATTGGTGCAGTAAACAAATTTACATACCTATACAACCAACATGTGTATATTTATGACCGAGATAAACAGACGGATATTTATAGCCGAGTGTATTTCTCCTTATCGGTGGTATGTAAACGAATATTGATTTATAGCAGAGGTAAACAGACGGCTATTTATAGCCGAGTGTATTTCTCCTTATAGGTGGTATGTAAACGGCTATTGATTTACACAGACGGTGTGTACACAGACGGTGTGTACACAGGTTAGTTATAAACACTTAGTGAGGAGATTACAGCATAATGCTCGGATGAATTTGTTATACGATTACGGCGTAATTCTCAGTGAAAAACACATGTTGTATAGGTATGTAAAATTTGTTTACTGCACCAATATAATTAATTTTATAATTTTTTAAAAATTATTTACTAAAATATCACAATTTCAGGATGGTGGTGCTGTAACATTTCCTCCGACTTTATTTCCAAGTTTTACCCTAAATTTATCCCAATCAGTACACTCAATTTCGGGCATGGTGGCGCGCGCTTTGATTCTAATATTATGTTTTAATTCTTCATATCTCCCCATTTCTTCCACCACGGATTCAAACTCTAAATTTGATATTTTCTTATCGGCCAACGCTTTGGACACTATAACGTCGATGCTATTTTTCTTAGACCTAGCGAGAACGGATATTCTATCATGTTTTCTACTTTTTTTCTTGAGTTTTCCACCCGCCGCCCTAATCAACATACAAAGTATTCCAGATAAAACTAAAATATCCTGCATAGCGACGATATTATTCAACCTAATATCTGAACTCCTTTCGTGAATTGGATTGACAATTGGATACAGTGTTGATGGAGTGGTATTGAAAATCGGAAGCTGTGATTCGTTCATTATAAATCAAGTTCAATTAACAATGTAACAATAGTGGAAGAACTCGCGGGGTCAGCGATTTTCGTAACAAAGTTAATAACACTACCTTCTGAAAGTCTAATTGGATCGTCACCGGCGAACAAAACCACCGCTGAACTATCTCCAGCGAGTTTATTGACTCCAATTGCCCGTTCTTCACCAAGATTTATGACGACCGCGCCCACAGGTTTACCATTAGCATTAACCGAGCAGACCGCCATTCGGAGAAGTTTACCTGGAGCTGTCATGGCGTACCCCCCATATTTATTGGCCGCGTTGGCACCGAAATAATATTCATAGAGCCCCTCATTCAAGGGGCCTCGCTTCTCAGCCCATACTGTGATGACACGTTTTTGCGTTTTCAATGTTTTCACCAATCCGGCAAGCCCCCCGATAGAGGTATGGGCCTCAGCACGAATCTTTTCAGAGGTCTCCTCAAGTGCATTGTTCGCGGCTCTACGAACACGTTTCAGTTTATCAGAAACTTCGGTTATTTTTTCATTTAGTTCAGCAAGTGCTACAGAGTCCTCTGAGCGCAACACCCCATACGCCTCCGTAATGGCCATCTGGTGGTCTTCTCTGGATTTATCAATACCCGTTCGGACTCCCTCAACCCCCAACCGGGCCTCTTTTCGAAATTCTGTTATTTTTCGTTTAGTTTAGTAAGTGCTGCAGAGTCCTCTGAGCGCAACACCTTATAAGCCTCTATAAGGGCCGTCTGGTCTTTCTCAATACCCGTTCGGATTCCTTCAACCACCAACCGGGCCTCTTTTCGAAATTCTGTTATGTTTTCGTTTAGTTTAGTAAGTGCTGCAGAGTCCTCTGAGCGCAACACCTTATAAGCCTCCGTAAGGGCCGTCTGGTCTTTCTTAATACCCGTTCGGATTCCCTCAACCCCCAACCGGATCTCTTTTTGAAATTCTGTTATTTTTTCACCTAGTTCAGTAAGTGATGCTTCTCTGTCGAGAGAGTACTCTGTGCGCAACACCCTATAATCATCCATAAGGGCCGCCTGGTGGTCTTCTCGGGCTTTCTCAATACCCGTTCGGACTCCCTCAACCCCCAACTGGGCCTCTTTTCGAAATTCGGTTATTTTCCCTCCTAGTTCAGTAAGAGCTGCTTCTCTGATGAGAGAGTCCTCTGAGCGCAACACCCTATAAGCCTCCGTAAGGATCGCCTGATCTTTCTCAATACCCGTTCGGACTCCCTCAATTTTCGCCCGGGCCTCTTCCCCAACTTGTGCAGTCGCCGTTAGCACTTCTACTCTAACATCTGCTATACTCCTGTGAATCCCGTTTGTGGCCTTCGATATAGTTTTATTGATCAGGGCCTCTGTTTTTCCGGTAGTTAAAAAGTCGCTCTCTGTCGGGACGAATCCCCCTTCTGCCGGTTCCAAATTCTTTGAATCTGTCACCCAATCCCGATTGGAATTGGAAGAACTACCTGGTACGTATATACTCATAATTAATTTTATTTAAATTAAATTATAATATTGGGGCACCTATACTCAATTGGAAAGTTCGAGAACGACCGAAATCGGGTAATAGTTATTCAACTTTCTCGCTTGATCATCGAGAATAGAGACTGTAAATTCGTGGATGTGCCCCGATTCTAAAAATTTCATCTCGGGGTGTGGGAAGTCTAAGGTAACAGTCTCCCCAAAGAAACAATCACTGGCTTGCACGGTTTTCAGTAATGTGCTGGGGGATCCGTCTATCATGTTATACGATGTGTTCACCCGATCCAAGTGCACCCTGAGAGTTTTAGTGAAGGTGAAGTCCACCGGGTTATCACCGACGTACTCACCCGGGGTAAACACTCCTTTATTTGCGGAGTATGTCCCTCTATAACCGAGTGGAATACCCAAACCCGGGGAGACCACTACCTTACTATCAGGGCCGATGGTCACTGTTGCGAGCCCGGTAGCCTTCGATACTGTGAGGTTGATTATACTGTAAAGCTCTGAGTTGACAAATCTTTGAGATGTCTTATTCCCCACAGTCCGTGAGGTAGCTTTACACCTAATTGTTGTTCATCCTTCACATAGTAAAATCCTTCACTCTTTCCCACATTCTGCCACCCAACCGTGAAGGTGATTGATCTAAGACCTACCCTGCGTTTTCCGCAGCAGTTGTCGATTGACTTTTGAAGTTCACAACTCTCTTTTTGAACATTAGTGATAGTAGCAAACATAATAATATATTTCAATGGATACCAAAGCATTTAGCTTTAACTCTAATGCAAAATACAAAGTTGGTGGTAAATACACACAAAAAGACGTTGTTAACCTCCTTGTACACCCAACTATAACAGTTAGATCGAACAGTGCCTTTGCCACCAATTTTCCTAGCATGTTTGAACAATATAGGCTGCCCAAGATTACTACCATAGAGGTTGTGAACGGGTGGAAAGTAACACCGATGCAGTTTTGGCAGAATCAGTTAAATTTCACTGTATGGTGCGCAACAGCCGGATGTGGAGTTTCACATCAAGACCATCTGACATCCAAGAATGTCATGCTCCGAAGTGTCTACAACTTTCATGTGTATTATACCATTAGAAGACTTTTAAAGGAACTAGGTACTCCACTACCTCAAGACGACGCCTGCAATCCCATTTCCAACACATACGACCGTAGGGCGTTCGAAAGACTGTGTAACGAATTGAACGTTTCGAAAGATTCGGATTGGAGACAGAAAGCATTTCCTAACAGCACTGGACTCGGGGATGTTCTCATTCGGGGTCAGTCCGGGAATTGGACGCAGACTGATTTTAGACACGATCATTCCGGCGACCACATCGTCAATCGGAACGCCGGGAATTTTGATCCCGCGACGATGACCTTCGGGCCGGAAGTGTCTGGAGGTCGGCACTGCGGCATCTCATCATGCAATTGGTTACCTCCTAAACGAGCTCACGTCGATTACATACAGCAGACCGATGAGATTCAGGACGCTTGGGGCACATTTATGTTAGATACAGGTCTGGGGTTTACGCAGGGTGGGGTTACCCGCCTCAACGACTCCATTCGCACATACGTCTGGGCCGTCCTCGGCGCACAAGCGCAAGCGCTCAGTTCTATAATAGGAGACGGGAAGGTACAAAAACAGTTCTTGGCAAATGTCGAGGACTCCATATCATCTCCGGTGGACCTCCCGTCTGCGATTCAGCGGTATAAAGGCGTTTTGCAGAAGGCCAGCACCCCAGTAGACTATGTATTTGGAATAGGTCTTTATATGGCACAGAGCAATATGATACTACGAGACGACCCGGTTGACGGTTACAATAATGAGATCGTAATCGCCACCGTCAAGCAAAAAATCGGCTACAACGGGAACGTGAACGCGGATATCATCAAGCGCACCGCGCATGGAAACGATTTCATAAAACCGCAAGCACCCACCCCAGTGCAAAGCACCCCAGCAAGTTCCTTAGGAACTAGTGTCACTGCAAGTTCCACCCGAGCATGTTGACACAATAGGAATTAATGCACCAGCAAGTTTCTTCGGAAATAGTGTCACAGTTCATGAGGAGGAGAAATTAGGGCTCGTAGTAGCCCTCGTGACGGTCGGACTATTCGCGCTTTGATTTTAGGAACTCTCGGGCAGCCGAGCGTGGCAGCCAACTTTCCGGCTAATTTAGCCAGGAGACTGGCGAGGGATTTTAGTGTGTTTTTTTTATCCATTCTTTGGCTCCACCGGATGGAGATGGTGCTGGCGCGGGTGCTGGCGCGGGTGCTGGCGCGGGTGCTGGCGCGGGTGCTGGCGCCGCACCACCCGTGATAGATATAACTAGAGACGATATAGATAGAATTAGGGTCGATATAATCATGGTGAAAGCTGTGAGGATGGTTACTATCGTGACGCCCTTCTCTCTGAACAGAGTGCGAAGACGCTCACCGAGTGTCGTGTCCTCGTGCAGGACCCTCGAGATTGTTTCGCGGCTCCGACTTAATTGGCCGGAAAGTACCTCACGGTTAGTGGAGGCAGCCTCCAAGCGGGCTTCTCTTTCGTCCCGCAACGACCGCAGGAGTTTGTTGATCCGCTCGGTAGATTCTCTATCACCACGGGCTTCCCCAAGTTTTCTTTCTTCTAGCGCGATATGTTTGTCCAGCGCCGTGAGTTTGGAGAGGTTATTGACCAGGTCGCCCCGGGTTGTTTGCAGAGCCTTATCGAGTCCCAGGAGTTCGCGAAGAGGTAACGGTGGGTCATACTTTGTGCCGTTTATTTCGTTGACCGTGGTTTCAATTATGTGAATAGCGTCGGTGGCTATACGAGGGACCTCGCTGATATCGCTGGTTTCTATAGTGGTGGCCGTCTTCGCCAGCGTTTCGTCGGTAGCCTGTAGGGTTTTTACCGTTTTTTTAGGCACCTGCGACCGATCCTCGACCACTCCGAGAGCTCGAGTGAAGAGTACTCCATATCGGTTCAAGGAATAGGGGCTGAGGAACCGGTTCGGGTCGTTCTTGAACGTCAGCAACTTCCAGTTATTGCCCCATTTAACCCACAGGTCTCCTCTTTTAGTGCTGTGGAACTCCAACGTGGCCTTGATGCCGTGTTTAGACACCTCACTCTCCCACCGTTTCACCTGAGAATCCGTTTCCTTGAGAAGCGCCAGCTTATTCTTGGAGATCCCCGCAGGAATCTCGGTACCGCCCGCCCATGCCGGAGTTTCGGATGGGGCCTCCCACATATAGCTAACACCGCCAGCAGCTGAAGTTACTGGTGTCGCTATGAAGGTCGTTTCGTCAACGTCGTCGAGGTCATCGTCATCGCGGAAATCGTCTCTGCCGATTTCATCCATGTCAATATCGTAATCAGCCATCTTTATAATTATATAATTATGTATTAAAGACCAAACCATACGGGTTTAATATAGTATTTAAATATGTCTTCGAGTCAATACGGTCGCAAACTCAATCCATATCGCAGACTGCGTGAGCCCCTCGGGGCAAAAGGTGTCAGACAGAGTGTCGTTATTACGAACAACCCATCGACGATCGACCAGAACCAGCAGCTATTAGTCCGCTTCCCCAACCTCGGAGATAGCGACGTCATTGTGCCAGGGATTGTTCGCCTCGCTTTCACTATTTCGCTGACGTCGACAGACGTGGACCGAACCGTCGTTCAGAACCTAGGTCGCGCCATCGTCAAGAAGACCATGATAACGATTTCTGGTAATGAGGTGATGTCGATCGATGACAGCGACGTCTACCATTGTTATCAGGACCTGTGGAAGACGGCGCAAGAGCGCGAAAACGCGGTCTATCAGGGTATTGACACCAGCAAAAATAAGAACGTAACCAAACTTAGAATCGGGGCTGGTAACAAGGCAGATAACATCGCGAGTGACAACGCGATCGCGGCCGCTTACGGCAACTGCTTCTACATCCCGCTCGACTTCGAGTTGCTGGAGAGTCACATGCTATACTATCAGAGTGCTTTGGCGGACCGCCTCGAATACGAACTAACGTTCAACGACTACGGCCGAGCTCTCATAGCCACCGACATGGCATCGAAGTATACGATCGACAATGTATCGCTGGAGTACGACATGGTCACGATGCCCGAACTCGCACGATTGATCAGATCCCAGTACGCTGGGCGCGTTGCCATACTTTACGACCGAGTTCTTCGCCACCGCAAGATGACTAAAGACAAAAGCGACACATTGTAGAATATTAATGTCAACGTACCCGCCCGTTCGATGAAAGGTATACTGATGCTGTTCGAGGAGGGTCGGTTCGCACTCGGGGCTAGAAAAACCGACAAATTCTTTAACCACAAAATCACAAAGGTCGAGGTGACGATCGAGGGAGTCCCCAATCAACTCTACAGTGCGGGTCTTCGCGCGCACCAGCAGTGGGACGAAGTCAGAAAACAGTTTGCTTCCGGCTCTAAGCGTTCCCCGGAGGTTGCCGCGGTTGCCAATGACCTGCAGCTATCGGCCGTCTCCCTCGCGGAGTTCCTGACTACCAAATACGCGTTATGGCTAGACATGCGAGCCAGCGACGATGACCAAATGCACGGTAGCGGACGCCAAGTTCAGAACGCTAGCGAGGGTGTGACGATCCAGATAACCAAAGAGGCGGATGGAAATGCCGCATTGAACGTGTACTTATATATAATTACAGACGCACAACTCAACATCGAAGATGGCCGATACGTCTCAGCTTTATACTAAAAATCAATACCAATTCACGATTGGAGATGCCCACTCTGCCATAATATGTGGGCAGACAGGATGCGGAAAAACGGTTTTCATCCTCGACTTGCTCGAGGGGTCCTACCGCGATATCTTTCGACACATTGTGATCCTGTGTCCCACTAGCCAATAACGCGAATATTAACCCATTGTGATATTTTTAAATACCCCGGCATCATCGGTATCGATCCGTGTATTGAATACGGGTTTGCGCGGGTAGAAATTGTCGTCTGCTATTAACGGGTATAATACGGGTGAACGCCCTTATCGGTTTGTTTGACTGCACCGACCGATACGGTTAATTTACTATATACATGTACCTACTACTCCATGGCAGAACACTTTAACGCGGGGGAGATGGTACCTATAGCGACACCCCGTTCGTTACGTCACCGAACCCGTGGACGGACGGACGGACGGACGGACGGACGGACGGACGGACGGACGGACGGACGGACGGACGGACGGACGGACGGACGGACGGACGGACGGACGGACGGACGGACGGACGGACGGACGGACGAGGACGGACGGACGGAGGACGGACGGAGGACGGACGGATGTTCTCGCGAATCGGTTTTATGTGACCATTTGTTCTTTAAAAAGGTGTCACATAAACGGAATAAGTGTCACATAAATAAATTATTCGTTAGTTTTTTCTATTAGTTATGTTACTAACCCTAACCTTTAACAAGTCCATCCCTATGTGACATAGTCACGTAACTGCCAATTCGTGTGCCCGGACGGACGGACGGACGGACGGACGGACGGACGGACGGACGGACGGACGGACGGACGGACGGACGGACGGACGGACGGACGGACGGACGGACGTCCTACGAATACGGTTTTATGCGACATTTGTTCTTTCAGGTGATCACATAACGAATAAGTGTCACACGGGTAAATAAATTATTCGTTAGTTTTTTCTATTAGTTATGTTACTAACCCTAACCTTTAACAAGTCCATCCCTATGTGACATAGTCACGTAACTGCCAATTCGTGTGCCCGGACGGACGGACGGACGGACGGACGGACGGACGGACGGACGTTCTCGCGAATGGATACTTATGTGACCATTTGTTCTTTAAAAAGGTGTCACATAAACGGAATAAGTGTCACATAAATAAATTATTCGTTAGTTTTTTCTATTAGTTATGTTACTAACCCTAACCTTTAACAAGTCCATCCCTATGTGACATAGTCACGTAACTGCCAATTCGTGTGCCCGGACGGACGGACGGACGGACGGACGGACGGACGGACGGACGGACGGACGGACGGACGGACGGACGTCCTTACGTGACATCCCTTAAGTGGTTTTTACTATATAAAAGATCAAAGGAATGACCACCTAAGGAACAATAGGCTTAAGTGGTCAACGGAATAAATCTATTGTTTTCTTTTGTCTTAGGCCACGCCTCTAACCACCTAAGACCCTGTATGTGTGCCCGGACGGACGGACGGACGGACGGACGGACGGACGGACGGACGGACGGACGGACGGACGGACGGACGGACGGACGTTCAAACATTTGGGAGTTATGAGCTATACGATCGTAAGACCCCTTTTCGCAGGAATCGATAACAGTAAGGATAGTCGTATTACCTCCCAGGATCGAGAACGATAACTCTCAACGATCGTAAGACCCCTTTTCGCAGGAATCGGTAACGGTAAGGGAAGACGTATTACCTCCCATGATCGAGAACGATAACTCTCGCATACCCTAGATATCCGAGTTATCGATTAGTCGATCCCCATACGTTTACGTTGTATTTAAGTCCCAATCCCTGGCTGCGGCTGCATCGGAGAACAAACTTCTCTATACTACTAACAGATTAGAATCTTCACAAACTCTAGATCCCTATCACAGTGTACGAGTGTGCTTGCTGATCAGGATCTACACAAACTGTAGATCTCTATAACATTGTACGAGTGCGCCGGCTGATCAGGATCTACACAAACTGTATATAACTATCAGATTGTACGAGAGTCCTAGCTGATAAGGATCTACACAAACTGTAGATAACGACCACATTGTATGAGAGTGCTGGCTTATCAGGATCTAAACAATTTGTTTGTCCATATCACATTGTATTAGTGTGCTGGCTGATCAGGATCTACACAAACTCCAGACAATTATCACATTGCACAAGTGTGCCGGCTGATTAACATCTACACAAACTGTAGAGGTCTATTACATTATACGAGTGTGCTGGCTGATTAGGATCTACACAAGCTGAACATGCCTATCAGTTTGTATGACTGCGCTGGCTGATCAGGATCTACACACACAGAAGATCCCTATCACATTGTATGAGTGTGTTCGCTCATCAGTATCTACACACAATCAAGGTCCCTATCACATTGTATGAGTGTGCTGGCTGATCAGGATCTACACAAACTCTAGATCCATTTCACATTGTATGAATGTGCTGGCTGATCAGGATCTACAGAAACTCTAGATCCCTATCACATTGTACAAGTGTGCTGGCTGATCAGGATCTACACAAACTATAGACCCTTATCACATTGTATGAGTGTGCTGGCTGATCAGGATCTACACACACTCTAGATCCCTACCACGTAGTATGAGTGTGCTGGCTGATCAGGATCTACACAAACTCTAGATCCCTGTCACATAGCCCGATTATCAGGTTCTACACAAACTGTACATTTCTATTACATTGTATGAGTGTGCTAACTGATCAGGATCTACACAAACTATATAAACCTATCATATTGATTGAGTGTGCTGGTTGATCAGGATCTACAGAAACTCTAGATCCCTATCACATTGTATGAGTGCGCTGGCTGATCAGGATCTACACAATCTCTAGATCCCTACCACATTGTATGAGTGTGCTGGCTGATCAGGATCTACACAAACTCTAGATCCCTATCACATTGTATGAGCGCGCTGGCTGATCAGGATCTACACAATCTCTAGATCCCTACCACATTGTATGAGTGTGCTGGCTGATCAGGATCTACACAATCTCTAGATCCCTACCACGTTGTATGAGTGTGCTGGCTGATCAGGATATACACAAACTCTAGATCCCTATCACATTGTATGAATGTGCTGGCTGATCAGGATCTACACAAACGCTAGGTCCCTATCACATTGTATGAGTGTGCCGGCTGATCAGGATCTACACAAACTCTAGATCCCTGTCACATTGATTGATTGTGCTGACTGATTAGGATCTATAAAAACTCTAGATCGCTATCAAAGTGTATGAGTGTGCTGGCTGATCAGGATCTACACAAACTCTAGATCCCTACCACGTTGTATGAGTGTGCTGGCTGATTAGTATCTACACAAACTCTAGATCCCTATCAAAGTGTATGAGTGTGCTGGCTGATTAGTATCTACACAAACTCTAGATCCCTATCAAAGTGTATAAGTGTGCTGGCTGATCAGGATCTACACAAACGCTAGATCCCTACCAAGTTGTATGAGTGTGCTAGCTGATCAGGATCTACACAAACTGTAGACCCCTATCACAGTGTACGAATGTGCTGGCTGATCAGTATATACACACACTCTAGGTCCCTATCACATTGTATGAGTGTGCTGGCTGATCAGGATCTACACAAACCCTAGATCCCTATCACATTGTATGAGTTTGCCGGCTGATCAGGATCTACACAAACTCTTGGTCCCTACCACATTGTACAAGTGTCCTGGCTGATCAGGATCTACACAAACTCTAGATCCCTATCACATTGTACAAGTGTGCTGGCTGAACAGGATATATACAAATTATAAATGCCTGTCACATTGTATGAGTGTGCTGACTGATCAGGATATACACAAGCTCTAGATCCCTACCATGTTGTATGAGTGTGCTGGCTGATCAGGATCTACACAAACTCTAGGTCCCTATCACATTGTATGAGTGTGCTGGCTGATCAGGATCTACACAAACCATAGGTCCCTATCACATTGTACGAGTGTGTTGGCTGATCAGGATCTACACAAACTCTTGATCCCAATCACATTGTATGAGTGTGCTGCTGATCAGGATCTACACTAACTGTAGGTCCTTATTACATAGTACCAGTGTGCTGGCAGATCAGGATCTACACACACTGTAGATAACTATCGCATAGCACGAGTGTGCTGGCTGATCAGGATCTACACAAACTCTAGATCCCTATCATAGTGTACGAGTGTACTGGCTGATCAGAATCTACACAAACTCTAGGTCCTTATCACATTGTATGAGTGTGATGGCTGATCAGGATAATCCGATGTACACAAACTGTACATCCCTACCACGTTGTATATGTGTGGTAGCTGATAAGAATCTACACGAACTATAGATCCCCATCAAAATGTATGAATGTGCTGGCTGATCAGGATAATCCGATGTACACAAACTGTACATCCCTACCACTTTGTATGAGTGTGGTGGCTGATACGAATCTACACGAACTATAGATCCCCATCAAAGTGTATGAATGTGCTGAATGATCAGGATCTACACAAACTGTACATACCTACCACGTTGTATGAGTGTGCTGGCTGATCACAATATACACAAATTGTACATCCCTATCACATTGTACGCGTGTGCTAGCTGATCAGGATCTACATAAACGCTAGATCCCGATCACATTGTAACAGTGTGCTGGCTGATCAGGATCTACACAAACTCAAGATCCCCATCACATTGCATGAGTGTGCTGACTGATCAGGATGTACAGAAACTCCAGATTCCTATCACATTGTATGAGTGTGCTGGCTCATAAGGATCTACACAAACTGTACATCCCTACCACGTTGTAGGAGTGTGCTGGTTGATCAGAATCTACCCAAACTCTAGATCCCTATTACATTGTGTGAATGTGCTGGCTGATCAGAATCTGCACAAACTCTAGATCCCTATCATATTGTACGAATGTGCTGGCCGATCAGGATCTGCCCAAACCGTAGGTTTCTATCACATATTACGAGTGTTCTGACTGATCAGGATCTACACAAACTCTAGATCCCTATCACATTGTATGAGTGTGCTGGCTGATCAGGATCTACACAAACTGTAAGTCCCTATCACATTGTACAAGTGTGCTGGCAGATCAGGACCTACACAAACTCTAGATCCCTATCACATTGTACGAGTGTGCTGGCTGATCAGGATCTACACAAACTGTAGATCACGACCACATTGTATGAGAGTGCTGGCTGATCAGGATCTACACAAACTGTAGATCACGACCACATTGTATGAGAGTGCTGGCTGATCAGGATCTACAGATCCCTATCACATTGTATCACATTGCAAAAGTGTGCTGGCTGATTAGGATCTACACAAACTGTAGATGTCTATCACATTATACGAGTGTTCTGGGTGATCAGGATCTACACAAACTGTACATCCTTATCACATTGTATGAGTGTGCTGGGTGATCAGGATCTATACAAACTCTAGGTCCATATCACATTGTATGAGTGTGCTGGCTGATCAGGATCTACACAGACTGTACATTCCTATCACATTGTATGAGTGTGCTGGTTGATCAGGATCTACACAAACTGTACATTCCTATTACATTGTACGAATGTGCTTACTGATCAGGATCTACACAAACTCTAGATCCCTATCACATTGTACGTGTGTGCTAGTTGATCAGTATCTGCACAAACGGTACATCCCTATCACATTGTATGAGTGTGCTGGCTGATCAGGATCTATACAAACTCTAGGTCCATAACACATTGTATGAATGTGCTGGCTGATCAGGATCTACACAAAATTTACAGTCCTATTACATTGTACGAGTGTGCTAACTGATCAGGATCTACACAAACTCTAGATCCATATCACATTGTACGAGTGTGCTAGCTGATCAGGATCTACGCAACTTTCAGATTCCTATCACATAGTATGAGTGTGCTGGCTGATCAGGATACACACAAACTGTAGATCCCTATCACATTGTACAAGTGTTCTAGCTGATCAGTATCTGCACAACTTGCAGATCCAGTATCCAGCTTCCACTCTATGTGAATGGTACATGCATAATGTTCGCTGATGGACAACAGAAATCCCGGTCAGCTTGTTACTGGAATCCTCCCGTCTCGCACGAGCCTTGTCAATTGATGACACATACATCGATGAGCCTGAAAATGGCATATTTATACATAGATGTGACCAATCGTAGGCAATATAATGAAAAACAAGGGCATAGTTATCACTAAGCTAATCCTCTCGCTGGCAGCCTGGATAATAATAATAAACAAGAACTGCGTCTGTCGAACGCGGATGCCACCTGCAGCATATTTGAGAAACTGTGACAAAGTGGTTAACCGAAAAGTGTGACGGACGGACGGACGGACGGATGGACAGACGGACGGTCCAAACACTATATGCCACCCGTTTCTTCGAAACCCGGTGGCATAAAAAGCAGTTTTGTCTTACAAACAACGTGAACATAAATCCTTAGTGACCTTGACCTTGGTCGGTCGGATGTGGGTCGTATGCAAAATAAAGCACCATCCCTAGGCACACATTGTGGCCAAATATTATCAAAATCAGTGAAGCGGTTCATAAGATGTTATGTTAAAATTAAAGATGTTACTAACGCACACACGTATGTACGTACGCACATACATGGACTAATGCTATATCCCCTCTTGCCTATCAGAGAGGGGGTAACAACATATTTGTTGTGCCGTGTTTCAGAAAAATCGGTTTGAGGTTTGAAACTTATGGAAGAAAACTTGAATAAACAAGGGCAACGTTATCACTAAGCTAATCCCTTCGCTGGCAGCCTTGATAATACCAGATGGCCGCGGCCCAGCATGTCCAGCTCGCCGAGGCATTTGATGGTCACAGAGTGTATTTATTTGAAGATTGAATTAAGGGTTGTGAAGATATAAGGTATGTAAAAGCTTTAACGCAAACTTTAGTCATTTGACCTTGATCTTGGGCATGTGGGCCACATGGGTGGGCTATAGAATGAAAATATGGATGATAATAAAGAATTATTTGAAGTTTGAAGTAAATCGGAGTAAGTGTTGTGGAGATATAAGGTATTTGACCTTGACCTTGGACATATGGACCACATAGGCAGGATATGGAATGAAAATATGGATGATGAAAAGGAAGTACATGTATTGGAAGTAAATTGGAGTAACAATTGTGGAGATATAAGGTATGTAAAAACTTTAACGCAGATTTTATAATAACGCAAACTTCTATGTCCGTTGAACATATACCTTGGGGCACAGGGGTCGCATGAGTGGGACACCGAATGAATATATGGATGATGCACAATACGCATACGAAGTTTCAAGCAAATCTGACTTACGGTTACAGAGATAGTAGGTATGTGAAAACTTTAACGCAAATTTTGACAGAAACTTTAACGCAAACTTCTAAGTCATTTGACCTTAACCTTTGGGCACAGGGGCCGCATGAGTGAGACACAGAATGAATACAAGGATGATGACCAATAAGCATACAAAGTTTCAAGCAAATCTGAATTACGGTTACAGAGATAGTAGGTATCTGAAAACATTAACGCAAATTTTGAAAAAATATTTAACGCAAACTACTAAGTCATTTTACCTTGACCTTGGACACAGGGGCCGCATGAGTGGGACACAGCATGAATATATGGATGATGACTAATAAGCATATGAAGTTTCAAGTCAATGTGACTTAGTACTGCAGAGATATAAGGTGTTTAAAAACTTTAACGCAGATTTTGGACGGACGGACGGACGGACGGACGGACGGACGAACGAACGTTAATGTGATCACTATGTCTCGCTTTCCGCAAGCGGGCTCGACAAAAAACAAAGAAAAAACAACATGGTTGCCTTATAAACAACGTGAACATAATTCCTCAATGACAGTGACCTTGGGCGGTCGGACGTGGGTCGTATATAAAACAAAGCACCACCCCGTGTCACACATTGTGGCCAAATATTATCAAAATCGCTGAAGTGGTTCATAAGTTATTGAAAGATTAAAGATGTTACTAACGCACATACATACGTACGTATGCACGTATGTACATGGACATGGACTAATGCTATATCCCAGCGTGTATCGGCGAGGAGATGATAAATCTCATTAATATGGTTCAAATTTGTCCTCACAACATATATTTTTGACGAGACATGAGAGAAAGTTGTTGAAAAGATATGAAATTGCTGATTGGGAAAACAGTGGGTGTTATGCAGGCAATTAATGATGGTACATACCCATATGTAGAGTATCATCTCATGGAAGTGGACATCCCAGCCACGCTGCTGACCAACACTCGGACGATGGCCTTGACTAATCTACACCTGGTGATATGTTGATACTAATTAAAGGCAGTAAATTGTATGACAACTTAATATGTTCCCATCAAGTTAACAATGTATATGTGTACCTAGTATACGAGACATTTCATTGTCGTCACACCCAGTAAGATTTTTATTCAAATGAAACCTTTTTGGATTATTGCAATTATTCAGTCACATTTACCTAAATAATCGTGAAATAATTAACTGTAATGCAAATTTCATTAGTTTTACAAACTCTAGATCAAGTTGTACGAGTGTGCTAGCTGATCAGGAGTTACACAAACTGTAGATCACTATCAAGTTGTATACATGTGCTAGCTGATCAGGAGCTACACAAACATTATATCCATAACAAGGTGTATGAATGTGCTAGATGTTATGTTTGTTTGTTGGGGTTTAACGGCCTATCAGCTATGGTCATTAAGGCCGGAAATGTGATAGCTGATCAGGAGTTACTCAACATTTACATCCAGTGTGCTCGCTGATCAGGAGCTAAACAAACTATACATCCCTATCAAGTTGTACGAGTGTGCTAGCTGATCAGGAGTTACACACATTTTAGACCCCTATCAAGTTGTACGAGTGTGCTAGCTGATCAGGAGCTACTCAAACGTTAGATCCGTATCAAGTTATACGAGTGTGCTAGCTGATCAGGAGTTACACCAACTTTAGATCACTATCAAGTTGTATGAGTGTGCTAGCTGATCAGGAGCTACACAAACATTAGATCACTATCAAGTTGTATAAATATGCTAGCTGATCAGGAGCTACACAAACATGATATCCCTATCAAATTGTATGAGTGTGCTAGCTGATCAGGAGATACACAAACATTATATCCCTATCAAGCTGTATAAATGTGCTACCTGATCAGGAGGTACTCAAATTTTAGATCACTATCAAGTTGTAAGAATGTGCTAGCTGATCAGGAGCTAGAAAAACGTTAGAGTGTGATAGCTGATCAAGAGCTAGACAAACATTAGAACATTATATCATATCAAGTTGTATGAGTGTGCTAGCTGATCAGGAGCTACACAAACATTATATCCCTATCAAGCTGCATAAATGTGCTCGCTGATCAGGAGCTACACAAACATTATATCCCTATCAAGCTGTATAAATGTGCTAGCTGAGCAGGAGCTACTCAAACTTTAGATCTCTATCAAGTTGTAAGAATGTGCTAGCTGATCAGGAGCTACACAAACATTATATCACTATCAAGTTGTATGAGTATGCTAGCTGATCAGGAGCTACATAGACAGTATATACCTAGCAAACCTTTAGATCCCTATCAAGTTGTATGAGTGTGCTAGCTGATCAAGAGCTAGACAAACTTTAGATCACTATCAAGTGGTATCAGTCAAGAGCTAGAAAAACTTTAGACCCCTATCAAGTTGTATGAGTGTGCTAGCTGATCAAGAGCTAGCCAAACTTTAGATCCCTATCAAGTTGTAGGTGTGTGATAGCTGATCATGAGCTAGACAAACTTATATCACTATCAAGTTGTGTGAGTGTGCTAGATGATCAAGAGCTAGCCACACTTTAGATCCGTATCAAGTTGTATGAGTGTGATAGCTGATCAAGAGCTAGACAAACTTTACATCACTATCAAGCTGTATCAGTGTGCTAGGTGATCAGGAGATATACAAACTTTAGATCACTATCAAGTTGTATCAGTGTGCTAGCTGATCAAGAGCTAGCCAAACTTTAGATCCCTATCAAGATGTATGAGAGTGTGCTAGCTGATCAGGAGCTACATAAACATTTTATCCCTATCAAGTTGTATGAGTGTGCTAGCTGATCAGGAGCTACACACACATTATATCCTTGTCAAGTTGTATGAATGTGCTAGCTGATCATAAACATTTTATCCCCATCAAGTTGTACGAGTGTGCTAGCTGATCAGGAGCTACTCAAACGTTAGATCCGTATCAAGTTATACGAGTGTGCTAGCTGATCAGGAGTTACACCAACTTTAGATCACTATCAAGTTGTATGAGTGTGCTAGCTGATCAGGAGCTACACAAACATTATATCCCTATCAAGCTGTATAAATGTGCTAGCTGATCAAGAGTTACTCAAACTTTAGATCACTATCAAGTTGTAAGAATGTGCTAGCTGATCAGGAGCTAGAAAAACGTTAGAGTGTGATAGCTGATCAAGAGCTAGACAAACTTTAGATCCCCATCAAGTTGTATGAGTGTGCTAGCTGATCAAGAGTTACTCAAACTTTAGATCCCTATCACGTTGTATGAGTGTGCTAGCTGATCAAGAGGTAGCCAAACTTTAGATCCCCATCAAGTTGTATGAGTGTGCTAGCTGATCAAGAGTTACTCAAACTTTAGATCACTATCAAGCGCTAGCTGATCAGGAGCTACACAAACATTATATCACTATCAAGTAGTATGAGAGTGTGCTAGCTGATCAGGAGTCATTTTATCTTGACCTTGGGCACAGGGGCCGCATGAGTGGGACACAGCATGAATATATGGATGATGACTAATAAGCATATGAAGTTTCAAGTCAATGTGACTTAGTACTGCAGAGATATAAGGTGTTTAAAAACTTTAACGCAGATTTCGGACGGACGGACGGACGGACGGACGAACGAACGTCAATGTGATCACTATGTCTCGCTTTCCGCAAGCGGGCTCGACAAAAAACAAAGAAAAAACAACATGGTTGCCTTATAAACAACGTGAACATAATTCCTCAGTAACAGTGACCTTGGGCGGTCGGACGTGGGTCGTATATAAAACAAAGCACCACCCCTTGTCACACATTGTGGCCAAATATTATCAAAATCGCTGAAGTGGTTCATAAGTTATTGAAAGATTAAAGATGTTACTAACGCACATACATACGTACGTATGCACGTATGTACATGGACATGGACATGGACATGGAGCTATATCCCAGCGTGTATCGGCGAGGGGATGATAAATGACATCAAGTATTACATCACACATCTCATTAATATGGTTCAAATTTGTCCTCACAACATATATTTTTGACGAGACATGAGAGAAAGTTGTTGAAAAGATATGAAATTGCTGATTGGGAAAACAGTGGGTGTTATGCAGGCAATTAATGATGGTACATACCCATATGTAGAGTATCATCTCATGGAAGTGGACATCCCAGCCACGCTGCTGACCAACACTCGGACGATGGCCTTGACTAATCTACACCTGGTGATATGTTGATACTAATTAAAGGCAGTAAATTGTATGACAACTTAATATGTTCCCATCAAGTTAACAATGTATATGTATACCTAGTATACGAGACATTTCATTGTCGTCACACCCAGTAAGATTTTTATTCAAATGAAACCCTTTTGGATTATTGCAATTATTCAGTCACATTTACCTAAATAATCGTGAAATCATTAACTGTAATGCAAATTTCATTAGTTTTACAAACTCTAGATCAAGTTGTACGAGTGTGCTAGCTGATCAGGAGTTACACAAACTGTAGATCACTATCAAGTTGTATACATGCGCTAGCTGATCAGGAGCTACACAAACATTATATCCATAACAAGGTGTATGAATGTGCTAGATGTTATGTTTGTTTGTTGGGGTTTAACGGCCTATCAGCTATGGTCATTAAGGCCGGAAATGTGATAGCTGATCAGGAGTTACTCAAACTTTACATCCAGTGTGCTCGCTGATCAGGAGCTAAACAAACTATACATCCCTATCAAGTTGTACGAGTGTGCTAGCTGATCAGGAGTTACACACATTTTAGACCCCTATCAAGTTGTACGAGTGTGCTAGCTGATCAGGAGCTACTCAAACGTTAGATCCGTATCAAGTTATACGAGTGTGCTAGCTGATCAGGAGCTACACCAACTTTAGATCACTATCAAGTTGTATGAGTGTGCTAGCTGATCAGGAGCTACACAAACTTTAGATCACTATCAAGTTGTATAAATGTGCTAGCTGATCAGGAGCTACACAAACATGATATCCCTATCAAAGTGTATGAGTGTGCTAGCTGATCTGGAGCTACACAAACATTATATCCCTATCAAGCTGTATAAATGTGCTACCTGAGCAGGAGCTACTCAAACTTTAGATCTCTATCAAGTTGTAAGAATGTGCTAGCTGATCAGGAGCTACACAAACATTATATCACTATCAAGTTGTATGAGTATGCTAGCTGATCAGGAGCTACATAGACAGTATATACCTAGCAAACCTTTAGATCCCTATCAAGTTGTATGAGTGTGCTAGCTGATCAAGAGCTAGACAAACTTTAGATCACTATCAAGTGGTATCAGTCAAGAGCTAGACAAACTTTAGACCCCTATCAAGTTGTATGAGTGTGCTAGCTGATCAAGAGCTAGCCAAATTTGAGATCCTTATCAAGTTGTAGGTGTGTGATAGCTGATCATGAGCTAGACAAACTTATATCACTATCAAGTTGTGTGAGTGTGCTAGATGACCAAGAGCTAGCCACACTTTAGATCACTATCAAGTTGTATGAGTGTGATAGCTGATCAGGAGCTAGACAAACTTTAGATCACTATCAAGTTGTATGAGTGTGCTAGCTGATCAGGAGATATACAAACTTTAGATCACTATCCAGTTGTATCAGTGTGCTAGCTGATCAAGAGCTAGCCAAGCTTTAGATCCCTATCAAGATGTATGAGAGTGTGCTAGCTGATCAGGAGCTACATAAACATTTTATCCCTATCAAGTTGTATGAATGTGCTAGCTGATCAGGAGCTACACACACATTATATCCTTGTCAAGTTGTATGAATGTGCTAGCTGATCAGGAGCTACTCAAACATTAGATCCCTATCAAGTTGTAAGAATGTGCTAGCTGATCAGGAGCTACACAAACATTATATCACTATCAAGTTGTATGAGCTTGTTAGCTGATAAGGAGTTACACAAACATTATATCCCTATCAAATTGTATGAGTGTCATAGCTGATCAAGAGCTAGACAAACAATAGATCCCTATCAAGTTGTATGAGTGTGCTAGTTGATCAAGAGCTAGCCAAACTTTATATCCCTACCAAGGTGTATCAATGTGCTAGCTGATCAGGCGCTAGACAAACTTTAGATCACTATCAAGTTGTACGAGTGTGCTAGCTGATCAAGAGCTAGCCAACCTGTATATCTCTATCAAGTTGTATCAGTCTGCCGGCTGATCAAGAACTAGACAAACTTTAGATCACTATCAAGTTGTATCAGTGTGCTAGCTGATCAAGAGCTAGACACACTTTAGATCACTATCAAGTTATATCAGTGAGCTAGCTGATCAAGAGCTAGACAAACTTTAGATCACTATCATCTTGTATGAGTGTACTAGCTGATCAAGAGCTAGACAAACTTTAGATCCCTATCAAGTTGTATGAGTGTGCTAACTGATCAAGAGCTGGGCAAACTTTAGATCCCTATCAAGTTTTATGAGCGTGATAGCTGATCAAGAGTTACTCAAATTTGTGATCACTATCAAGTTGTACGTGTGTGCTAGCTGATCAGGATCTACACAAACATTATATCCCTATGAAGTAGTATGAGAGTGTGCTAGATGATCAGGAGCTACACAAACTTTAGATCCCTATCAAGTTGTATAATTGTGCTAGCTGATCAGGAGCTACACAAACATTATATCCTATCAAATTGTATGAGAGTGTGCTAGCTGATCAGGAGCTACACACACTTTAGATTCCTATCAAGCTGTATAAATGTGCTAGCTGAGCAGGAGCTACTCAAACTTTAGATCCCTATCAAGTTGTAAGAATGTGCTAGCTGATCAGGAGTTACACAAACATTATATCACTATCAAGTTGTATGAGCGTGCTAGCTGATCAGGACCTACACAAACAGTATATCCCTATACAGTTGTACGAGTGTGATAGCTGATCAAAAACTAGACAAACTTTAGATCCGTATCAAGTTGTATGAGTGTGCTATCTGATCACGAGCTAGCCAAACTGTAGATCCCTATCAATTTGTATCAGTGTGCTAGCAGATCAGGCGCTAGACAAACCTTAGATCACTATCAAGTTGTACGAGTGTGCTAGCTGATCAAGAGCTAGCCAACCTTTAGATCCCTATCAAGTTGTACGAGTCTGCTAGCTGATCAAGAGCTAGCCGACCTTTATATCCCTATCAAGTTGCACCAGTGTGCTAGCTGATCAAGAGCTAGCCAAACTTTAGATCCCGATCAAGTTTTATGAGTGTGATAGCTGATCAAAAGCTAGACACATTTTAGATCCGTATCAAGTTGTATGAGTGTGATATCTGATCAAGAGCTAGCCAAACTGTATATCTCTATCAATGTGTATCAGTGTGCTAGCTGATCAGGCGCTAGACCAACTTTAGATCACTATCAAGTTGTACGCGTGTGCTAGCCGATCAAGAGCTAGCCAACCTTTAGATCCCTATGAAGTTGTATCAGTGTGCTAGCTGATCAAGAGCTAGACAAACCTTAGATCGCTTACAAGTTGTATCAGTGTGCTAGCTGATCAAGAGCTAGACACACTTTAGAACACTATCAAGTTGCATCAGTGTGCTAGCTGATCAAGAGCTAGTCAAAATTTAGATCTCTATCACGGTGTAGGAATGTGCTAGCTTATCAAGAGTTACTCAAAACTTTTGATCACTATGAAGTTGTACGAATGTGCTAGCCGATCAGGACTGGCTCAAACAATATATCCCCATCAAGTTGTGTGAGAGTGTGGTAGCTGATCAGGAGCTACACAAACTTTATATCCCTATTAAGTTGTATAAATGTGCTAGCTGATCAGGAGCTACATACACATTGTATCCCTATCAAGATGTATGAGAGTGTGCAAGCTGATCTGGAGCTACACAAACTTTAGATCCCTATCAAGTTGTATAAATGTGCCAGCTGATCAGGAGCTACATAAACATTATATCCTATCAAGCTGTATAAATGTGCTAGCTGATCAGGAACTACACAAACATTATATCCCTATCAAGTTGTAAGAATGTGCTAGCTGATCAAGAGCTAGACAAACTTTAGATCCTATCAAGTTGTATCAGTGTACTAGCTGATCAGGAGCTAGAGAAACGTTAGATCACTATCCAGTTGTACGAGTGTGCTAGCTGATCAAGAGCTAGCCAACCTTTAGATCGGTATCAAGTTGTATCAGTGGGCTAGGTGATCAAGAGCTAGACAAACTTTAGATCACTATCAAGTTGTATGAGTGTGCTAGCTGATCAAGAGCTAGACAAACTTTAGATCACTATCAAGTTGTATGAGTGTGCTAGGTGATCAAGAGCTAGACGACACACTTTAGATCACTGTCAAGTTGTATGAGTGTGCTAGCTGATCAAGAGCTAGACAAACTTTAGATCACTATCAAGTTGTATAGGTGTGCTAGCTGATCAAGAGCTAGACAAACTTTAGATCACTATCAAGTTGTATGAGTGAGCTAGCTAATCAAGAGCTATACAAACTTTAGATCCCTATCAAGTTGTATGAGTGTGCTAGCTGATCAGGAGCTAGACAAACTTTAGATCCGTATCAAGTTGTATGAGTGTGCTAGCTGATAAGGAGCTAGACACACCTTAGCTCACTATCAAGTTGTACGAGTGTGACGGCTGATCAAGAGCTAGACAAACTTTAGATCACTATCAAATTGTATCAGTGTGCTAGCTGATGAAAAGCTAGACAAACTTTAGATCACTATCAATGTGTACGAGTGTGCTAGCTGATCAAGGGCTAGACAAACGCTAGATCCCTATCAAGTTGTATTAGTGTGCTAGCTGATCAAGAGCTAGACAAACTTTAGATCAATATCAAGTTGTATGAGTGTGATAGCTGATCAAGAGCTAGACAAACTTTAGATCACTATCAAGTTGAATGAGTGTGTTAGCTGATCAGTGGCTAGACAAACTTTAGATCACTATCAAGTTATATGAGTGTGATAGCTGATCAAGAGCTATACACACTTTATATCCCTGTCAAGTTGTACGAATGTGTGATAGCTGATCAAAAGCTAGACAGAGTTTAGATCACTATCAAGTTGTATCAGTGTGCTAGCTGATCAAGAGCAAGACAAACTTTAGATCACTATCAAGTTGTATCAGTGTGCTAGCTATCAAGAGTCAGACAAATTTTAGATCACTATTGTTATGATATGTAAGGGTTAGTTCCCCTGATGTATTTAATACCAGCACATGGCTGCAGTGGCCCCTCACTTTTACTTAAACCACACTAGTAAACAGTCATGATGTTATATGTATATTAAAGTGATTAGTTAGAATACAGAAGTCATTCTTTCGTCCAACACCACATACAAGATACAGGATAACATTACATGGTGTCAGAAGTTAAAAAGCGGACTTATTAAATTAATATAAAATATATTTGGATTTAATTAACCGTGAAATGGAATTAACCGGAATTCCAGCGCCCAGAATGGACTGGGGTGCCACAAACCTCCCGGAGGCATGGGAGAAATTCCAGGCACACGTGGATCTGATGTTTAAAGGACCACTCAAGGGCAAAGAAGAAGCCGAAAAAGTGACATACTTATTGTTATGGGTCGGTGACAAGGGGCGCGAGATACATAGAACATGGACACTCTCAGCAGACGACAATGAGGATATCACCATCATATACGAGAAATTCCAGTCGTACGTTCGACCGAAGCTGAACCCAATTTTCGGACGTTATAAATTTTACAACGAGAAACAGGGTTCCGACACGATCGAAGAATTTTTAACACGATTAAAAATTGTCTGTTAAAGACTGTGTATTTGGGGACGCCGCCGACGACATGATCCGAGATAGAATTGTGTTCGGCACAAACTCACCAAGGGTACGCGAACGTCTCATTAACGAAGGCGCGAACCTCACACTCGAGAAGGCCGTCGACATAGCACAGAGCCATCAATACTCCCAAGAACAATTGAAGCAAATAGATAGCACTTCAAACGTGCATGCTGTGCGCAATAAAAGGCAGACCAGCCAACCGACAGGAGCCAGACGATATCCAGACCGGGCAGGGAAAACAACGAACACGGGCCATCCTCAAGCTCACCGCGGTCCGGAGAAATCGTGCGGAAGCTGTGGGTACAAACACGGCAAAACCGACGTCTGCAGGGCCAAAGGCAAACAGTGCGACTACTGTAAAAAGTGGCATCACTTCGCCTCTGTGTGTCGTAAGAAGAAAAATGACAGTGCTAGGTCTTCTGTGAATGTTGTTAATTGCATGCCAGAATCCGATTTCTTTGTGGATAGTGTAGAGACACACCAAGTTAGAAACGGCCAAGCATTTGTGGATATTGAGGTAGGCCCAGATTTACAAAATGTTAATTTTAAGCTTGACACAGGTTCACAGGTAAATATCTTACCTGAGCACATTTATGACAAATTGGATCTACACACTGTTCTTCAGAAATCCACAAGCAAACTGTCTGCGTACAATGGTGGCTCATTAGAAAGTGTTGGTTATTGCGATTTGCCATGCAGGCGTGCACAAGTTGATCTGTCCATTGGTTTCCATGTTGTTTGCACCGATTCACCACCTATATTAGGCCTTAACACATGTCTCGACCTTGAACTGGTCAAATTGACATACTCTGTTGAGACTGCATGTACAACTGCCAAACCTTTAAACAAGGAAACCGTCTTGTCTGACTATGCAGACGTTTTCAAAGGCATAGGCACGTTTCCTGGTGAATGTACCATACAAATAGACCCCAACGCAAAGCCTGTTATACACCCTCCACGGCGTGTGCCCGTCGCACTGCGTGACCGGCTCAAACAGGAGCTTGATAGAATGGAAGAGAATGCCATTATCACAAAGGTCAGTGAACCCACTGATTGGGTGAATTCCATGGTCGTTGTTGAAAAGCCCGAGACAGGCAAGCTTAGAGTCTGTCTTGACCCCCACGACCTGAACAAAGCTATCTTGAGACCACATTATCCTATGAGAACTTTAGAGGATATACTGCCCGACCTCGCTGGCTCCAAGTTTTATACTAAACTGGATACACGGTCAGCTTATTGGACATGTAAACTGTCTGACGACAGTTCAATCGTCACTACGTTCAATTCCCCGTACGGACGGTATCGTTATTTACGACTACCATATGGTCTCAAGAGCTCCCAAGACATGTTTCAGCGTAAAATTGATCAGTGCCTTGAAGGTCTGGCTGGTGTAGTTTCAATTGTTGATGATGTGATCGTGCACGCACAGACACGCCATGAACATGACCAACATCTGCACAAAGTTTTACGTCGCATGTCCGCCCAAGGCATCAAACTTAATGAGGATAAGTTGGATGTCGGTGTCACAGAAGTACCATATTTTGGACATATACTGACTGCGCAAGGTCTGAAACCAGACCCAGCAAAGGTGTCTGCAATCATAGATATGGACCCGCCACACAATCGTGCGGAATTGGAAACTGTCCTTGGCATGGTAAATTACCTGTCAAAGTTTGCCCCAAATTTAGCTGAGACAACAGGCCCCTTGCGCAAGTTACTTGCCAAGAATGTGCTTTTCTCATGGGACAAACCACAGGATGAGGCATTCCAACAGGTCAAACATCTGATTACACAGACACCTGTACTTTCCTATTATGACGCTTCAAAGCCTGTGACACTACAGACCGACGCATCTCGGTCTGGTCTTGGGTGTGTTCTGTTACAGGAAGTTAAGCCAGTGGCTTATGCTTCCAAATCGCTGACTCCCGCTGAAACCCGATATGCCATGATAGAACTAGAATTGTTCGGCATATTATTCGGCATGAAACGTTTTCATCAGTATGTTTATGGGCGCAGAGTACTAGTTGAAACTGATCATCTGCCATTAATCCCCATAATGAGAAAACCGTTACACAGCTGTCCGCCCAGATTACAGCGTATCTTGTTGATGATGTGATCGTGCACGCACAGACACGCCATGAACATGACCAACTGAAACAGTATGATATGTCAGTGAACCATGTTCCTGGCAAACAGATACCTGTTGCTGACACGCTATCTCGCAAATCAGTCCCAGACACATATTCCAGCCTAATTGACGGCATGGATGCCCAGGTACATGCTGTATTAGCAAATCTACCTATCAGTGATCGCAAACTGACAGAAATTGCCAGCATGTCAGAGCAAGACCCCAAGTTTATACTGCTCAGACAAACGATCCTTAAGGGATGGCCTAATTCCAAAAAGAAATGTCCACGTGAAATTTCGGAATATTGGAATTACAGAGATGAGCTGACCATTGCAGATTCTATCATTCTGAAAGGCTCAAAGCTCATCATCCCCGCGGGTTTGAGACCCAAAATGCTAGAAGCCATAAATATCGGTCACCTGGGTATTCAGAAATGTCTACGGCGAGCACGAGATATCATGTTCTGGCCAAACATATCAGCCGACATCACCAAAATGGTTGAAAGCTGTTCGATCTGCCTAGAGCATCGTAACTCAAACGCCAAAGAGCCCCTGATTTCTCATGATATCCCAGACCACCCATGGCAGACTGTAGCAGCAGACATTTTCACATGGAATGACAAGGATTTTCTTGTAACTGTTGACTATTACAGTAGATTTTTCGAAACACAGCAGTTACATAGTCTGAAATCCCAAGCTGTCATTACAAAATTGAAAAGCTTGTTCTGCAGACATGGCATAGCAAGCAACCTCGTCACTGACGGCGGTCCTCAGTTTGTATCGCAGGAATTCACAAATTTCGCGAAACAATGGGATTTCCGACATCTCACCTCCAGCCCCAGATATCCCAGGTCTAACGGGTTGGCTGAACGAACGGTCGGCATCGTGAAAAATATTTTCACAAAGGCGAAGGCTGCAGGAACTGACCCATATATGGGTATACTGGAATACCGTAATACCCCAATAACGGGCATGGAACACAGTCCAGCACAGTTGTTATATGGTAGAAGGATACGTTCTCTATTACCAACCACCTGTCAACAGCTATTACCCAAAACACCGGATGTTAGCTCTGTTCGTGACAAAATCAGTTCCAATCAGCAACAGAGCAAGTTTCATCATGACAAAACCGCCATTGGGTTGAAACAACTCAAAACAGGCGATCATGTCAGGGTACAGAAGGATGGCAAACTTTGGAAACCGGCGATAGTTGTTCGCAAACACAATGCCAGGTCTTATATTGTGCAAACTGCAGATGGCGCTATTTACCGGCGTAACAGACGCTTTCTAATGAGCACAAATGAAACACACACTCCCTCGCAAACAGCTGATTGTGGATTAAACCAACCACAGCAATATCCACAGTGCGAAACCACTCCTATTGTATTCACAAACAGACATGTTGATCAAGGAATACCAGCTGGTATGCAGCTACGCAGTGGTAGAATTGTATAATATGTGTGTACAGTGTTCAAGACTACAAAAACTTGACAAACAGTATGTACTAATAATGTACATGGTATGCAAGTAGACAGTATTGGAATCTTCCAATAACAATGTGTTATTCACTTGAATCATGTGACATGTTTGTATAATTATTTCCGTTACAGCCCGGAAATTTATGTTTTTTTCATGTAATTGAAAATGGCCCAGAGTCAATAAATTGTAGTTAAAACAAACAGGCATAGATTAATCTGTCAAACCCACACGTGTGAGTTTGCACTGATATATCTATAGTGATAAATCACATTACTCATGTACCGTATATGTAGCGAGTTATGTTTTAAAGGCACGCTCTCGTTTAGCGTTGTCTCATCGTTTTGCAAAAATAAAAAAGGGAGATGTTATGATATGTAAGGGTTAGTTCCCCTGATGTATTTAATACCAGCACATGGCTGCAGTGGCCCCTCACTTTTACTTAAACCACACTAGTAAACAGTCATGATGTTATATGTATATTAAAGTGATTAGTTAGAATACAGAAGTCATTCTTTCGTCCAACACCACATACAAGATACAGGATAACATTACAACTATCAAGTTGTATCAGTGTGCTAGCTTAGCTGATCAAGAGCTAGACAGACTTTAGATCACTATCAAGGTGTATCAGTGTGCTAGCTGATGAAGAGCTAGACAACTTTACATCACTATCAAGTTGTATGAGTGTGATAGCTGATGAGGAGCTAGACAAACTTTATATCACTATCAAGTTGTAGCAGTGTGCTAGCTGATCAAGAGCTAGCCAAGCAGTATATCCCTATCAAGTTGTATGAGTGTGAGAGCTGATCATGAGCTAGACAAACATTAGATCACTATCAAGTGGTATGAGTGTAATAGCTGATCAGAAGCTAGACACACTTTAGATCACGATCATGTTGTATCAGTGTGCTAGCTGATCTAGAGCTAGACACACTTTAGATCACTATCAAGTTGTATGTGTGTGATAGCTGATCAAGAGTTAGACAAATTTAGATCACTATCAAGTTGTATGAATGTGATAGCTGATCAGGAGCTAGAGAAACTTTAGATCACTATCAAGTTGTATCAGTGTGCTAGCTGATCAAGAGCTAGACGAACTTTAGATCACTATCAAGTTATAGTAGTGTGCTAGCTAATCAAGAGCTAGACAAACTTTAGATCACTATCAAGTTGTATCAGTGTGCTAGCTGATCAAGAGCTAGACAAACTTTAGATCACTATCAAGTTGTATGAGTGAGCTAACTGATCAATAGCTATACAAACTTTAGATCCCTATCAAGTTGTATGACTGTGCTAGCTTATCAGGAGCTAGACAAACTTTAGATCCATATCAAGTTGTATGAGTGTGCTAGCTGATAAGGAGCTAGAGACACCTTAGATCACTATCAAGTTGTACGAGTGTGACAGCTGATCAAGAGCTAGACAAACTTTAGATCACTATCAAGTTGTATCAGTGTACTAGCTGATCAAGAGCTAGACACACTTTAGATCACTATCAAGGCGTACGAGTGTGCTAGCTGATCAAGCGCCAGTGGATTTCATGAAATTACGCAGATGTCCGTATGTACAAAGTCGCATGGCGTGTCTCGTATGTTTGTAAATGTTCATTAATCAAAAATGTCTTGTGTCGTACCTCCAGTGTTGTAGTCTGTGACAAATCCACGGCCATCATACCCCTGCTAACCCGAAGGTCAAGATCACACTCCTAGTGCGTTCATAAACTTACAATTTATAATTTCTATTTCCCTTCACATCACTTCTTGATAATTAACATGTGCCTTTCTCCTTATTCTCTAATGCGCTTTGACAAATACACGAGGCATATCCCGGCTAACTCCAAGGTCAGTCACAATCTTAGTGCGTTCATCAACTTAATGGATATTTCACATATAAGCTCACTGTTGAATTCCAATGTAGTTTTTCATGCTGGGGTGGAGAATGAACATATAAGCTCACTGTTGAATTCCAATGTAGTTTTTCAAGCTGGGGTGGAGAATGAACATATAAGCTTCAGTGTTGAATTCCAATGTAGTTTTGGTTCATGCTGGGTGGAGAATGAACATATAAGCTTCAGTGTTGAATTCCAATGTAGTTTTTCAAGCTGGGGTGGAGAATGAACATATAAGCTTCAGTGTAGAATTCACAAACGCTAGATACCAATCAAGTTGTATTAGTGTGCTAGCTGATCAAGAGCTAGACAAACTTTAGATCACAATCAAGTTGTATGAGTGTGATAGCTGATCAGGGGCTAGACAAAATTTAGATCCCAATCAAGTTGTATGAGTGTGCTAGTTGATCAGGAGCTATACAAACTTTAGATCAATATCAAGTTGTATGAGTGTGATAGCTGATCAAGAGCTAGACAAACATTACATCACTATCAAGTTGTATGAGTGTGATAGCTGATCAAGAGCTATACAAACTTTATATCCCTGTCAAGTTGTACGAATGTGTGATAACTGATCAAGAGCTAGACAAAGTTTAGCTCACTATCAAGTTGTATCAGTGTGCTAGCTGATCAAGAGCTAGACAAACTTTAGATCACTATCAAGTTGTATCAGTGTGCTAGCCGATCAAGAGCTAGACAGACATTAGATCACTATCAAGTTGTATCAGTGTGCTAGCTGATGAAGAGCTAGACAAATTAACATCACTATCAAGTTGTATGAGTGTGATAGCTGATCAGGAGCTAGACAAACTTTATATCACTATCATGTTGTAGCAGTGTGCTAGCTGATCAAGAGCTAGCCAAGCAGTATATCCCTATCAAGTTGTATGAGTGTGAGAGCTGATCATGAGCTAGACACACTTTAGATCACGATCAAGTTGTATCAGTGTGCTAGCTGATCTAGAGCTAGACAAACTTTACATCACTATCAAATTGTATGCGTGTGATAGCTGATCAGGTGCTAGAGAAACTTTAGATCACTATCAAGTTGTACCAGTGTGCTAGCTGATCAAGAGCTAGACGAACTTTAGATCACTATCAAGTTATAGTAGTGTGCTAGCTAATCAAGAGCTAGACAAACTTTAGATCACTATCAAGTTGTATGAGTGTGATAGCTGATCAGGTGCTAGATAAACTTTAGATCACTATCAAGTTGTATCAGTGTGGTAGCTGATCAAGAGCTAGACGAACTTTAGATCACTATCAAGTTATAGTAGTGTGCTAGCTAATCAAGAGCTAGACAAACTTTAGATCACTATCAAGTTGTATGAGTGAGCTAACTGATCAAGAGCTATACAAACTTTAGATCAATATCAAGTTGTATGAGTGTGCTAGCGGATAAGGAGTTAGACACACCTTAGACCACTATCAAGTTGTATGAGTGTGACAGCTGATCAAGAGCTAGACAAACTTTAGATCACTATCAAGTTGTATCAGTGTACTAGCTGATCAAGAGCTAGCCACACTTTAGATCACTATCAATGTGTAAGAGTGTGATAGCTGATCAAGCGCTAGACAAACGCTAGATCCCTATCAAGTTGTATTAGTTTGCTAGCTGATCAAGAGCTAGACAAACTTTAGATCACTATCAAGTTGTATCAGTGTACTAGCTGATCAAGAGCTAGACACACTTTAGATCACTATCAATGTGTAAGAGTGTGCTAGCTGATCAAGCGCTAGACAAACTTTAGATCCCTATCAAGTTGTATGAGTGTGCTAGTTGATCAGGAGCTAGACAAACATTAGATCACTATCAAGTTGTGTGAGTGTGATAGCTGATCAAGAGCTAGTCAAACTTTACATCACTATCAAGTTGTATGAGTGTGATAGCTGATCAAGAGCTATACACACTTTATATCCCTGTTAGGTAGTACGAATGTGTGATAGCTGATCAAGAGCTAGACAAAGTTTGTATCACTATCAAGTTGTATCAGTGTGCTAGCTATCAAGAACTAGACAAACTTTATATCACTATCAAGTTGTATCAGTGTGCTAGCTGATCAAGAGCTAGACACACTTTAGATCACTATCAAGTTGTATCAGTGTGCTAGCTGATGAAGAGCTAGACAACTTTACATCACTATCAAGTTGTATCAGTGTGATAGCTGATCAGGAGCTAGACAAACTTTAGATCACTATCAAGTTGTAGCAGTGTGCTAGCTGATCAAGAGCTAGCCAAGCAGTATATCCCTATCAAGTTGTATGAGTGTGAGAGCTGATCATGAGCTAGACAAACTTTAGAGATCACTATCAAATTATAGTAGTGTGCTAGCTAATCAAGAGCTAGACAAACTTTAGATCACCATCAAGTTGTATCAGTGTGCTAGCTGATCAAGAGCTAGACAAACGTTAGATCACTATTAAGTTGTATCAGTGTGCTAGCTGATAAGGAGCTAGACAAACTTTAGATCACTATCAAGTTGTATCAGTGTGATAGCTGATCAAGAGCTAGACACACTTTATATCACTATCAAGTTGTACCAGTGTGTTAGCTGATCAAGAGCTAGTCAAAATTTAGATCACTATCAAGTTGTATCAGTGTGATAGCTTATCATGAGTTAGACACACTTTAGATCCCTATCAAGGTGTACGAATGTGATAGCTGATCAAGAGCTAGCCAAACTTTAGATCCATATCAAGTTGTATGAGTGTGATAGCTGATCAGGAGCTAGACAAACGTTAGATCACTATCAAGTTTTATCAGTGTGCTAGCTGATCAAGAGCTAGACAAACTTTAGATCACTATCAGTGTGCTAGCTGATCAAGAGCTAGACAAACTTTACATCACTATCAAGTTGTATGAATGTGATAGTTGATCAAGAGCTAGACAAACTTTAGATCACTGTCAAGTTGTATGAGTGTAATAGCTGATCAAGAGGTAGCCAAACATTATATCCCTATCAAGTTGTATCAGAGTGCTAGCTGATCAAGAGCTAGACAAACTTTAGATCACTCTCAAGTTGTATCAGTGTGCTAGTTGAGCAGACGCTAGACAAACTTTAGATCACTATCAAGTTGTATGAGTGTGATAGCTGATCAAGAGCTAGACATACTTTAGATCGATCACTATCACGTTGTATCAGTGTACTAGCTCATCAGGAGCTAGACAAACTTTAGATTCCTATCAAGTTGTATGAGTGTGATAGCTGATCAGGAGCTAGCCAAACATTATATCCCTATCAAGTTGCATGAGTATGATAGCTGATCAGGAGCTAGCCAAACATTAGATCCCTATCAAGTTGTATGAGTGTGATAGCTGATCAGGAGCTAGACACACTTTAGATCACTATCAAGTTGTATCAGTGTGCTAGCTGATCGAGAGCTAGACAAACTTTAGATCACTATCAAGTTGTATGTGTGTGCTGGCTGATCAAGAGCTAGCCAAACATTAGATCAGTATCAAGTTGTATGAGTGTGATAGCTGATCGGGAGCTAGACACACTTTAGATCACTATCAAGTTGTATGAGTGTGCTAGCTGATCAGGAGCTAGACAAGCTTTAGATCCCTATCAAGTTGTATGAGTGTGCCATCTGATCAGTAGCCTATTTCATCAACATTGCAAAGTATACTTTACTAGCAAAGTATACTTTGAGGGAGTAATCATTTATTTTTCCTGAAATGCATTATTTCATATAGAACTAACAAATGCATATATTTCATGATTAAAAGTATGCAGAATTATTATACTGAATTTATTACATTATCACAGCCATTAAATGGCTGTGATAATGTAATAAATTCAGTATAATAAAAATTAATAAATTTTTAAAAAAATTGAAAATGTCTCCCTCAAAGTATACTTTGCTACTAAAGTATACTTTGCAATGTTGATGAAATAGGCTACAGGAGCTCCACAAACTGTTGATACCCATCAAGTTGAATGAATGTGCTAGCTGATCATGAGCTACACAAACGTTTGCTCCCTATCAAGTATGACAAATAAGTTTTTGAAGTTTCAAGCCAATTCAACTTTTGGTAAGAGTGAGTAGGCAGCCGAAAACATTAATGCAAATCTCCGATAGACAGACGACTATATGTACCTCAAGTTGTTGTCAGGGTACATACTAACTTTCATCAGTTAAAGATTCTGATCCTGATTGCTAGGTACTCTTATGAATGAAATAAGCCTGGTTTTGTCAACATATGACCCATAAAATTGAATCGAGTACGTTTATAAACTGGAATGGAGGGCTAAATACATAGCATGCATATTAACCTATCGGAAGACGCTTTTAGTGGTATGACAATTTTGAAATAATTATTTTGTATACATGTATTATTATTTTTCGTTGAATTATATGTTGTAACCACTCATTTGAACCATCTCGGTGAGACAGGTCTAATGAGTCGCCACAATATATACTTTTGTTGAGAACTAAGAAAAATCATAATTATATTTCCATGAGAACAAGAGTTGTCAGAAGACAACGAAGCTCGCCTGTTGGCAGCCTACACTCAAACTTGGCACAGTTGCATAAACAAACATGAATATTGTATAACTTGACCTTGGATTAAGGGGTGTGAGGTGGACCTTGACATTTGGGTCAGTGGTGCAAGGTGGGTCGTGGGTTTGCTATAGCATAATACAGCAGATTGAGATGAATGCATGTATGAAATATCAATGCGCTCCCTGAAAACAGAAGTAAAACAAATTATTGCTCCATGGGGGCATGGCTTAAAATGTCAAATATATTAATAAGATGTGTATTATTGTTAATCGTATCATTTTATTGCTTAATCATGTGAGTAAAATGTATTTTATCTATTATATTTTAATAATATGAGACGAATATCAGTATAATAAATTGTATACTAATGTGATTTTAGTAAATTGGTCATGCTGAGAAATGAGGCCCCCACAGGTTTCCTAGCGGAGTCATAGAGGTACCATGCGGGTGCTAATGTAAATACTAAATCAGCAAAGAGCGTAAATACTGTTATATATATATATATGGTCATAAAATAAAAATAAAATTTGTTGTTTTCAGTGTAAGATCGAATTATTTTTCATCTCGTGAACACCAAACGTTATATTTTCACTCGTGGTTTCTCGTTGGTGTTCACTCGATGAAAAATAATTCGATCTTACACTGAAAACAACATATATCCTCTATATATTCCCTTGCTATGGTGACTGACTTTTGACATTTACCCACACTTACTCATACTTACGTTGACTTATCAGTACCGGACTTCGAAAGCTTGACATAGCAAGCGTTTTCATGTATTGACAACATTTATAATCGGATAACCTCTGCAGTTTACGTTGAACCTGGAACTATGGCTGCCTTCTTGCAAAGGATCGCTTCATTTCAGCAAATGTTTGCATGCCTTTCAAGATGCAAGGTATGAACATACAATTACATGTTCACCACATCACTTGAGGCAACAGTACTTATATGTCGCATGCCACGTTTAAAAATGGTTACATTTAAATTTGTTTGGAAACAATTAGCCCCAATTCTCGTGTTTTTTACATTAGGCATAAACACAAAAAAGGTTTGTTTCCTGTTACGGGCCCGATAAAAGATAGGGTCGGTAGGCACAGGTGGAAGACTCGGACCTATGACACAAAAAAAATACCTATTAAAAAAAATCCCATTACCCCACCCACTTGGTCTCGTACAGTACCATATGCTAATATAAAGGTGAGCATAAATAGGGCCATTATAGAAAAAGCCCTCTCTTTTCCGGCTCGCACAAACACAATAAGCATCGATTAAATGTATGACTTCTGTCGATAAAGGTATTAGGTGTGTGAATATACTCACTTCAAATCGCTGTTTCCAGCATTTATTCAGTTATTCGCATTTTGTATACCCCATCCAAAGCGAAATTTGCGTGTACGAAAGAATCTCACACAGAATCGGTCGGGTAACAGGAAACAAACCTCTTTTTTTTTTACGTCTTATCGGAAAATACATTAAACCTGAGAGGTCACAACTACAAATTGACCAAACCTCGTGCCAGCAAGTCTATTCGCTTGAACTCTTTCGCACATCGTGTTATCAATGTTTGGAATAGCTTACCATCGGAACTTGTCAATGCAGAGACAGTGATGTCCTTCAAGACAAACTTAGATAAACTGTGGCTCGCCAAGACTGCAAGAGATTTGATATTACAGCCGTATATTAAGTTTATCTCCGACCGGAAGTGGCGAAAGTAATTATTTACCAAGAAGTAGTTGAGGGGGATATCAAGCTGCAAGAGCTTATTGAGTTCCCCTACAGTCAACAAAGTCATAATTGATTCATGACGAACACGCATTCATTTGATCCGATTTTGCAACAAACAAATCTAAGTCGCTCAGGTGTTTGCTGTTTCCATGCCAGTGTGAAGAATATATCGCGAAGGTAAACATTTTTGTAAAATTTGCTGAAAACATTCCTCAACTCTGTCCACAAGTTGTTTACAACGTCAATAGTCGCGCAGGGTCTTCCAATCGAGTGCGCCCAATACGTTATTTCAGAGTTCTATAAATACAATAAATTCTATAACTACAATGTTTTCCAAGAAGCGAATGGTGATTGTTTTTTGTGCAGAACTACACAATGCTATTTACACTGGTTTTCAGGCGATAAAATTATGATTTTAAGGTGAAAATACAAGTTATAAGACGACTACAGGGATCCTCCAGATTATCGGACAAAAATGGCAGTTTTTTTAACGATATTTTTCTTAAAATAGCAGCTACGGGCATAAACTTTTCACATTTGTCCGGATAACTGATTGTCGATGTTAATTTTGGGGCAATATCTTACGACTGATGATCTGACCCAATTTTAAGTGAGAAAGATGGCACAGTTTGCTAAATAGTTTACATGCGTTGAGAAAGCAAGAACCGACGATTGTTCTGTGAAAATTTTATGCCTGTAACTGCTATTTTAAGAAAAATATCGTAACAAAAATGCCATTTTTATGCGACCGTTTTTAAAAAACGGTACGTATTATGTTTTACCGCACGGCGGGCGGCTGAAGAAAAAGCGCATAGTTCGTGTACACAACTCCTCCAAAACCGTTCAGTCGATCGATCTGAAACTATGCACACGCCTTCTACACATATTGAAGATGTGCACCTTGGTGTTTCTATGGCGAAAAAATATCGCCTTTTTAACTTAGCTATTTTTTCTACATTTTTAGCCAGGTTTTTTGAAAAAAAATCCAGGCTATTGGATTGGCGAAAGCCTGGCGGGCGGGCGGCGTCCACAATCAATGTTAAGTTTTCGTGTTTGAGTCCATTTCTTTGTTACTGTACCACCTAGGACCATCAAACTTTCACAGCTTCATAATCAAGGGGTGCCCACCACATATCACTATCCAACATGTTACTTTTTTTTTAACTTCACCCATTTTTTCCGCGTAGTCGACTTAGCCATTTTCAATGTTAAGTTTTCGCATTTACAATGTTAAGTTTTCGTGTTTAAGTCCATTTCTTTCGTACTGTACCACCTAGGACCACCAAACTTTCACAGCTTCTATAATCAAGGGTACCCACCACATATCACTATCCAACATGTTACTTTTTTTTTTTACTTCACCCATTTTTTCCGCGCAGTCGACTTAGCCATTTTCAATGTTAAGTTTTCGCGTTTACAATGTTAAGTTTTCGTGTTTAAGTCCATTTTTTCTTTGGTACTGTACCACCTAGGACCACCAAACTTTCACAGCTTCATAACCAAGGGGTGCCTACCACATACAACTATCCAACATGTGACCATTTTTTTACCTTCACCTATTATTTCTACGTAATTGACTTAGCCATTTTCAACGTTAACTTTTTAACGTACGTCTGGTTAGAGTTTTTTGGTTAAAACTTTTTCGTTATACTATATCTCTGCAACTGCTTCGCCCATTACCTTGAAACTTCACATGGGTGTTTATCATCATCCATATTTTCATTCTAACCCCCAACCGTGCGGCCCCTGTGCCCAATGTCAAGGTCAAATTACTTTGAATATTTTTGTTAAAGTTTTTTCGTGTACTATATCTCTGCAACTGCTTCACCCAATACCTTGATACTTCACATGGGTGTTTATCATCATTGTCACACCTGCTTGCGGAAAGCGCGATATCGTCAGCATTTTGGCATACGTCCGTCCGTTCGTCCGTGTGTTTCCGGTTAAAGTTTTTTGGTTAAAGTTTTTCCATCTACTACTGTATATCTATTTTTTTAGTGTCCATGCCTCGCCCCAAGGCGCGACATGCAGGCCACGGCCATCTAGTCTACAAAAAGTGGGTATAATTATGTTATCCAAGTGTCTATGCTTGGAAAAAACCTGGCCTTCGTGGCTTTGCCTCGTTTCTTCTATACAATTCTATATACGGTACAGAGTTTGTGTACACAACTCCTCTGAAACCGTTCAGTCGATCGTTCTGAAATTATACACACATCTTCTACACATATTGAAGATGTGCACCTTGGTGTTTTCTTGTCGAAAAAATATTTTTTAACAAAAATATCACCTTTGTGACTTGCGGCACTCTTGTTGTCCAATAATCTGGAGGATCCCTGTATCCCTTGTACAGGGATCCTCTATATTATCGGACAGAAATGGCAGTTTTTATACGTTTTTAAAAAACGGTACGTATTATGTTTTACCGCTGGGCGGGCGGATGGCTGACAGAAAAAGTGCATAGTTCCGATTAGTTCGTGTACACAACTCCTCCGAAACCGTTCAGTCGATCGATCTGAAACTGTACACACGTCTTCTACACATATTGAAGATGTGCACCTTGGTGTTTTTATGTCGCCGAAAAAATATTTTTTAACAAATATATCACCTTTTTAACTTCGCCATTTTTTCTACATTTTTCTATACAATTCTATATACGGTATAGAGTTTGTGTACACAACTCCTCCGAAACCGTTCCGTCGATCGTTCTGAAACTATACACACGTCTTCTCTTCTACACATATTGAAGATGTGCACCTTGGTGTTTTTATGCCGAAAAAATATTTTTTAACAAAAATATCACCTTTTTTAACTTAGCCATTTTTTCTATATTTTTCTATACAATTCTATATACGGTACAGAGTTTGTGTACACAACTCCTCTGAAACCGTTCAGTCGATCGTTCTGAAATTATACACACATCTTCTACACATATTGAAGATGTGCACCTTGGTGTTTTCTTGTCGAAAAAATATTTTTTAACAAAAATATCACCTTTGTGACTTGCGGCACTCTTGTTGTCCAATAATCTGGAGGATCCCTGTATCCCTGTACAGGGATCCTCTATATTATCGGACAGAAATGGCAGTTTTTATACGTTTTTAAAAAACGGTACGTATTATGTTTTACCGCTGGGCGGGCGGATGGCTGACAGAAAAAGTGCATAGTTCCGATTAGTTCGTGTACACAACTCCTCCGAAACCGTTCAGTCGATCGATCTGAAACTGTACACACGTCTTCTACACATATTGAAGATGTGCACCTTGGTGTTTTTATGTCGCCGAAAAAATATTTTTTAACAAATATATCACCTTTTTAACTTCGCCATTTTTTCTACATTTTTCTATACAATTCTATATACGGTATAGAGTTTGTGTACACAACTCCTCCGAAACCGTTCCGTCGATCGTTCTGAAACTATACACACGTCTTCTCTTCTACACATATTGAAGATGTGCACCTTGGTGTTTTTATGCCGAAAAAATATTTTTTAACAAAAATATCACCTTTTTTAACTTAGCCATTTTTTCTATATTTTTCTATACAATTCTATATACGGTACAGAGTTTGTGTACACAACCACAACTCCTCCGAAACCGTTCAGTCGATCGTTCTGAAACTATACACACGTCTTCTACACATATTGAAGATGTGCACCTTGGTGTTTTTATGCGGAAAAAATATTTTTTAACAAAAATATCTTAACAAAAATATCACCTTTTTAACTTAGCCATTTTTTCTACATTTTTCTATGCAATTCTATATACCATACAGAGTTTGTGTACACAACTCCTCCGAAACTGTTCAGTCGATCGTTCTGAAACTATGCACACGTCTTCTACACATATTGAAGATGTGCACCTTGGAGTTTATATGGCGAAAATCTTTTTTTAACAAAAATATCACCTTTTTAACTTAGCCATTTTTTCTAAATTAGTATACATGTTTAGCACGAAATGAAGAAATAATGCTATAGACTTTCAAATTCTCATTAATGTTTCTTGCCTTGGTGACAGCTTCACATTTCTGCAAGTTCGCTGTCTGGCCCATATTCGACGGGCGTATTTTGTGACTTGCGGCACTCTTGTTGTCCAATAATCTGGAGGATCCCTGTATAGGGATCCTCTATATTATCGGACAGAAATGGCAGTTTTTATACGTTTTTAAAAAACGGTACGTATTATGTTTTACCGCTGGGCGGGCGGATGGCTGACAGAAAAAGTGCATAGTTCCGATTAGTTTGTGTACACAACTCCTCCGAAACCGTTCAGTCGATCGATTTGAAACTATACACACGTCTTCTACACATATTGAAGATGTGCACCTTGGTGTTTTTATGCCAAAAAAATATTTTTTAACAAAAATATCACCTTTTTAACTTAGCCATTTTTTCTACATTTTTCTTTTCAATTCTCTATTCGGTACAGAGTTTGTGTACACAACTCATCAGAAACTGTTCAGTCGATCGTTCTGAAACTATACACAGTTACACACGTCTTCTACACATATTGCAAGGAAATGATCCTTACAATTTGATCAGATTTATTACCCTTTTTTTTGACTGCTAATACTTTATTAATAAGCACATTCACAGTGGTGCATATTTTGGGTGATGAACTACATAACTGATAAATAAGCCATACTATTCACATTCTGCCGTGTGAATCACACCAGAATGAAATGGAATGGCCTTTGTTGACTGTTGACATGGATTGACACTTCTGTGGAGGTCACGTGACCACCTTTATTGGGCCAGTTTGTGCTGGATCTTCTTTACCATGGTGGCATACCTACATATGTTGGTAGCTGAACCCTCCTCCTAAGTATTTGCATAGGTGTATCATATCTCAGACGTCATACTATCTCCATTATTCTAATTATTTGTTCTGCAGTGCTCACAAAGTTTCTTGACCGCCATTATTTGACTGTCAATCACGCAGCCTTTCTGTTTGGCGGTCACTCATTAAATGCATGTTTATCTTCACAACTTTACACTTACCTGATGTATTTTGACATGTAGAATCATCTGGACATATGACCGTCATGATATCTTTGCTATCTACGCTGTATTTCTAGTCTAAAGCCTAAAAACGTAACTTTCAAATCCAAGATGGCGGAAATTTGACAGTCTGACTGGCTGACTGTCAGATCCAGCGTCTATATAAGGTATGACACAACACAGATTCTCACTTCGGTCACAAAGAGTAGACTAACGCTCAAATGCAGAACTTTCACTTTCATTAAAACTTCGTTCGGTCATTAGTTGTTGTTGTTGTAGATTCTTCCAGCCACTAACATTTCGGCTACTGCTAGTACTACAGTGTAATGCCATCTTGACAAACAATCGTGATAGAAACAATAAAGAAACTGAAACTTGTATCTTGTTTAGTCTACTCTAATCTGCCAACCAGGGTTTAGCTGATAGCCTAGCAATATTGAAGATGTGCACCTTGGTGTTTTTATGCCAAAAAAATATTTTTTAACAAAACTCACCTTTTTAGCTTGACTATTCGAAGAATAAGTAGAGCTTATGTTGTCACCCCAGCGTCGGCGTTTTTGGTTAAAGTTTTTCGTTATACTATATCTCTGCAACTGCTTTGCCCATTACCTTGAAACTTCACATGGGTGTTTATCATCATCTATATTTTCGTTCTACCCCCTCCCGTGTGGCCCCTGTGCCCAATGTCAAGGTCAAATTACTTTGAAGTTTTTGGTTAAAGTTTTTGGTTACGTTTTTTGGTTGAAGTTTTTTGTTATACTATATCTCTGCAACTGCTTTGCCCATTACCTTGAAACTTCACAGGGTGTTTATCATCATCTATATTTTCATTCTACCCCCCCCCTCCCGTGCGGCCCCTGTGCCCAATGTCAAGGTCAAATTACTTTGAAGTTTTTGGTTAAGTTTTTTGGTTTAAGTTTTTGGTTAAGTTTTTTGGTTAAAGTTTTTCGTTATACTATATCTCTGCAACTGCTTTGCCCATTACCTTGAAACTTCACATGGGTGTTTATCATCATCTATATTTTCATTCTACCCCCTCCCGTGTGGCCCCTGTGCCCAATGTCAAGGTCAAATTACTTTGAAGTTTTTGGTTAAAGTTTTTGGTTACGTTTTTTGGTTGAAGTTTTTTGTTATACTATATCTCTGCAACTGCTTTGCCCATTACCTTGAAACTTCACATGGGTCTTTATCATCATCTATATTTTCATTCTACCCCCCTCCCGTGCGGCCCCTGTGCCCAATGTCAAGGTCAAATTACTTTGAAGTTTTTGGTTAAGTTTTTTGGTTTAAGTTTTTGGTTAAGTTTTTTGGTTAAAGTTTTTCGTTATACTATATCTCTGCAACTGCTTTGCCCATTACCTTGAAACTTCACATGGGTGTTTATCATCATCTATATTTTCATTCTACCCCCCTTCCGTGTGGCCCCTGCGCCCAATGTCAAGGTCAAATTACTTTCAATTTTTTTATTAAGTTTTTTGGTTAAAGTTTTTGGTTAAGTTTTTGTCGCGCCCGCTTGCGGAAAGCGCGATATAGTCGACACTTTGGCGTACGTACGTACGTACGTAACCACGTATGTCCGGTTAAAAAGTTTTTGGTTAAGTTGTTTGGTTAAGTTTTTTGGTTAAAGTTTTTGGTTGAGTTCTTTGGTTAAAGTTTTTGGTTAAGTTTTTTGGTTAAAGTTTTTCATTATACTATATCTCTGCAACTGCTTTGCCCATTACCTTGAAACTTCACATGGGTGTTAATCATCATCTATATTTTCATTCTACCCCCCTCCCGTGTGGCCCCTGTGCCCAATGTCAAGGTCAAATTACTTTGAAGTTTTTGGTTAAGTTTTTTGGTTAAGTTTTTTGGTTAAGTTTTTCGTTATACTATATCTTTTTTTTTTAGTGTCCATTCCTCGCCACAAGGCGCGACATGCAGGCCGCGGCCATCTAGTCTAGTTAGTCAAGCTTGTATATGGAATACTCCTGGGCCTACAGAAACCATACTTGGAAAACTTCATCTCCTAGTGATGTACATCAATAACCCCTGACCTATATCTGACATTGACCTACATTTAACCTTGAATTACTTACTAAATTTCCCTTGGTTAAGGTTTTTAGTCAACCTTGGTTAAGGTTTTTATGCAGGCCGCAGCCACCTTCTTTGTCAAGCTATGTGTACATCGACAACCCTCGTAGTCGAGCTATGCTGTTCTCCTACAGCTCTTGTTAGTCAACCTTGTATATGGAATACTCCTGGGCCTACAGCAACCATACTTGGAAAACTTCATCTCCTAGTGATGTACATCAATAACCCCTGACCTATATCTGACATTGACCTACATTTAACCTTGAATTACTTACTTAATTTCCCTTGGTTAAGGTTTTTAGTCAACCTTGATTAAGGTTTTTATGCAGGTCGCAGCCACCTTCTTTGTCAAGCTATGTGTACATCGACCACCCTCGTAGTCGAGCTATGCTGTTCTCCTACAGCTCTTGTTAGTCAACCTTGTATATGGAATACTCCTGGGCCTACAGCAACCATACTTGGAAAACTTCATCTCCTAGTGATGTACATGTACATCAATAACCCCTGACCTATATCTGTCATTGACCTACATTTAACCTTGAATTACTTACTTAATTTCCCATTGGTTAAGGTTTTTAGTCAACCTTGATTAAGGTTTTTATGCAGGCCGCAGCCACCTTCTTTGTCAAGCTATGTGTACATCGACAACCCTCGTAGTCGAGCTATGCTGTTCTCCTACAGCTCTTGTTTACCCATTATTTTTACATTATTGTATCCAATTCCCTATCATTTCTACTTTACACTCTACTTTTCTATCTCTGCCTAAATTAGTATACATGTTTAGCACAACGAGATGAAGAAATAATGCTATAGACTTTCAAATTCTCATTAATGTTTCTTGCCTTGGTGACAGCTTCACATTTCTGCATCTTTGCTGTCTGGCCCATATTCGACGGGCGTATTTTGTGACTTGCGGCACTCTTGTTACATACAGCTTCACTTCAGCGGTTGGTAAGTGGTACTTGTGTCATGGACTGTGAATACAGCACAGGCCGTGACACAACCGAACAGGCGCAATAAAACAGCAGTTGCAATGTATACTTGTTTCTGTTAGTCATGTCCACAGAGTATCATGGGTCGCTTGACTTTGTCTTGTAAACAAAATCACAACATGTGCGGTTTCTATCTAATGATATTGAGAGAGATATATTGTGCTTCTATCTAATGATGTTGAAAGATAGAGAGAGAAATAATATGGTTTCTATATAATGATGTTGAGAGAAGGTGGGTGGGGGGTGGGGGGAGAGATATATTGTGGTTTCTAGGTAATGATAGAGAAAGAGACACACACAGAGGCAGACAGACAGACAGACGGACGGACGGACGACGGACGGAGGGAGGGAGGTGGCTAGATGTTTTAGGTGGCTAATTGTAACCAACCCTATCCTTTAACAAGTCCATAACCCTGTGGGGCTAGCCACATAAGTACCCTAATGTGTGCCCGGACGGACGGACGGACGGACAGACAGACAGACAGACCCAGACCTGGCCGTGTGGGAGAGAGAGACAGAAATACAAACAGAGAGAGAGAAAGAGATCGACGCACACAGACAGAGACAGAGAGAGAGACATGGGTGTGGGAGAGAGAGACAGAAATACAGACAGAGAGAGAAAGACAGAGAGAGAGACGTGGGTGTGGGAGAGAGAAAGAGGTGTTAAAATAAATACGCCATAATGAAACTCCATTTCATTGCAAATTGTTTTTCTTTTTTTTCCATAAAATATTCAATGCGCATTTAAGGCATTTGTACTCAGATCATTTGAAACGCATATTTTCAAGCATCTCTCGAGCGTTGTTAATGACAACAGCACAAACTATTTTTGAATTTAATAACTAGAATAGTTTGCCTGCTATATTCAGTATGTTTTCTGACGTAGCATAGATCGGGCTAAAAACTAAAATAGCCCAGATACCACGACTGTTTCTGCCTTCCGTTACTTTCGCTGCATTCGGCCCATTCGCACAGTTCCGCGGTTTGTCGGCTGCTGCCACAGCGGAGAATTCCGAAGATGGTTCGGTAAAATTTGTGTCTAATTTTTTATTATTGTCCCGCCTGCTTTAGCAGAAGAGGACATATGGATAGCTTTTCTGTCGGCGTAGGCGGCGTCAACATTTTACGTTAAGGTTTTGCGTTTAGCTCAGTTTCCAGAAAAATATAAGTCCTACGACCTCCATACTTGGTATACATCAACACTGTGGGGTAACCATCTCACACAGAGGGAGCCCATGTGACCTTGACCTAGTTTTCATGGTTCATTGACCTGCTTTTCACATGCATTCAACATTAAGTTTTTGCGTTTAGCTCTGTTTCTAAAACTTAATGCTCAGGTTAATTCATTGTAACTTCTGTTTCGCTCAATGGAATGCTTTAATATTCCATACATGCATTTGTAACAACATTCCGCATCATTATACAGAAAGCCCATGGTGCCCACTAACCCCAAAGGTCAAGGTCACTGACTTAGAAATTTCTGTGTTTGGAAAACTTGACGCTCGGTTTAATTTATTGCAATTTCTGTTTCCTTTGATGGAATGCTTCGGTATACATCAGCACTGTGGTGTAAACATCTCACACAGAGGAAGCTCATGTGACCTTGACCTAGTTTTCATGATTTATTGACCTACATTTCACATGCATTCAATGTTAAGTTTTTGCATTTAGCTCAGTTGCCAGAAACTATAAGTCCTACAACCTCCAAACTTGGTATACATCAACACTGTGGTGTACCCATCTTACACAGAGGGAGCCCATGTGACCTTGGCCTGGTTTTCATGGTTCATTGACCTACTTTTCACATACATTCAACGTTAACTTTTTATACCCCAGGGCTCCAGATAAGGAATTAGTAATTGAGTATTTTCACTCCATCATATCTGAAGCAATTGGGTATTTTATTTGGGTAAAGTAAAATCACAGTACTGTTTACACATCAACAGACAGCAATTATTGAATGGTTTGCTTCAAAATGAAAACATGTCTTGGCATTTCATTAGAATTGTCTCCTTGGAGACAATTCTAATGAAATACCAAGATGTGTTTTCATGGAAAATAAGAAAAATATGCTAAATTTGTGGTCTGTTTATTGTTTTCTGTAGCATGATAAAGGTACCACAAATTTGTTATTGCTTTTTGATACTCGCTACTTCCGATTTCAATTGGTTTTTTGGCAATTTTAATTGGGTATTTATGCAAATATGCAGCTTATCTGGAGCTCTGACCCCCTGCAGCCAGTTGTAGGGGGGTATACGGTAGTCAGGTTGTCCGTCCGTCCGTGCGTCCGTCACTAAACTTAACATCAGAGAAATGTTGTTATAACTTCTATTTCCTTCATCTAAAATGCTTAATATTTCACACATGCATTCCTGTAAGGCTCTACTACCATGCTATCCAAATCCACGACCGTCCAACGCCCGCTGATCCCAAGGTCAAGGTCAAATACTTAGTCTGTTTACAAAACTTAACATCACAGAAATTGTTATAACTTCTATTTCCTTCATTGAAAATTCTTAATATTTCACTTGTGCATTCCTCTAAGGTTGTACTATCATGCTGTGACATATCTATGACCATCCAACCCCCGCTGATCCCAAGGTCACATACTTAGTCTCTTTACAAAACTTACATCAGAGAAATATGTTATAACTTCTATTTCTCAAAAATTCTTAATATTTCATGCATGCATTCCTCTAAGGCTCTACTATCATGCTGTGACAAATCCCTGCTGATATTGAGGTCAAGGTCACATACTTAGTCTCTTTACAAAACTTAACATCAGAGAAAACTTCTATTTCCTTGCACGGATCTGCTTCACATTTCACACACACATTGCTCCAATGGACCTCTACCACCCTGTGACACATTGACGTTCATGCCGCCCCCGCAAAGTCCAGAGTCGAGGTTACAAGCCCACACTCTTAGAAATTATTTTACATATTTAGGGTAAGCCTTGCTTACTGACCAATCTAGTTGCGTTTGGCTATGTTTCTAAAACTTAACGCTCAGGTTAATTTGTTGTAACTTCTGTTTCCCTCAATGGAATTCATTTGAAATAACATTCTATAGAAAGCCCATGGTGCCCGCTAACCCCAAAGGTCAAGGTCACGACGGGCTTAGAAAATTCCGGGTTTGGAAAACTTAGCTCTCGGTTTAATTTGTTATAACTTCTGTTTTCCTTAATGAAATGCTATAGCAACATCCGGCACGATTCTACAGAAAGCCCATGGTGCCCGCTAACCCCAAGGTCAAGGTCGCGGGCTTAGAAAATTTTGGTTTCAGTTTATTATCCCCTCGCGTAGCGAAAAGGGGATATAGAGATGCAAAAGTTGTCTGTTCGTCCGTCTGTCCATCACAAAAATTAACATTGGGGTTAATCTGCAATACCTTCTTTTTCCATTGATGGAATGCCTTAATATTTAGGTTCATTTGTAACATCATTCTACAGAAAGCGTATGGTGCCCGCTAACCCCAAGGTCAAGGACTTAGAAAATGTTTTATTTCGAAAACTTTACGCTTCATTATAACTTCTCTTTCCCTCAATGGAATGCTTTAATAATTCAAAGGTGTATTTTTAGCTCACCTGAGCGAAGCTCATGTGAGCTATTGTTACCGCAATGTGTCCGTCGTCGTCGTCCGTGAACATTTTCAAACGTCTTCTCCTCGGTAACCATTGGGCCTATAGTCACCAAACGTCATGGTCATGGTCCTTTGGTAGGGGGATTACAAAATTGTTAAAATGACGTCATTACGTAATCCAAGATGGCCCCTGTCTAAAAATAGCACAAATTCTTCAAAAATCTTCTTCTCAAGAACCGCCAACCGGATTTCGACAAAACTTGGTAGGAATGATCGATGTACAATGCTCTTTCAAATTTGTTAAAATGGTGACCCCGGGGTCAAAAATGGGCGTGGCCCGTGGGGTCAAATTTTATTTTTGACCGAATATGGTCATGTCTTATATCAAATCGAAGGTATCAATGAGGCGATCACTCTGGTGCATTTTTTGTCATAATCGGATGGTTATGTCATCAAAGATGGCCGCCAAAAGGTCAAAAGGTCGTTTTTTTATTAGAGATTTCAAAATTCTTCTTCACATGAACCGCTTGGCCCATGGTAGCCAAACTTAAAACTTATGGTCCATGGGTGAAGCCTTTTCAGATTTGTTAAAATGGAGGTCATCGCTAATCCAAGATGGCCGCCGTCTAAAAATGGCATAAATTCTTAAAAAATCTTCTTCTCATGATCCGCTAGCCGGATTTCGACGAAACTTGGTAGGAATGATCGATGTACAATGCTCTTTCAAAGTTGTTAAAATGGTGACCCCGGGGTCAAAAATGGGCGTGGCCCGTGGTGTCAAATTGGGGTCGAATCTTATTTTTGACCGAATATGGTCATATCTATATCAAATCGAAGGTATCAAAGAGGCGATCGCTCTGGTACATTTTTTGTCGAAATCGAATGTTAATGTCATCCAAGATGGCCGCCGAAAGGTCAAAAGGTTGTTCTTTTATTAGAGATTTCAAAATTCTTCTTCACACGAACCGCTTGGCCCATGGTGGCCGAACTTCACAGTTATGGTCCATGGGTGAAGCATTTTCAGATTTGTTAAAACAGAGGTCATCGCTAATCCAAGATGGCCGCCGTCTAAAAATAACACAAATTCTTAAAAAATCTGCTTCTCATGAACCGCCAGCCGGATTTTGACGAAACTAGGTAGGAATGATTGATGTACAATGCTCTTTCAAAGTTGTTAAAATGGTGGCCCCGGGGTCAAAAATGGGCGTGGCCCGTGGGATCAAATTGGGTTCAAATTTTATTTTTGACCGAATATGGTCATGTCTATATCAAATTGAAGGTATCAAAAACACGATCGCTGCGGTACATTTTTTGTCGAAATTGGAAGGTCATGTCATCCAAAATGGCTGCCGAAAGGTCAAAAGCTCGTTCTTTTATTAGAGATTTCAAAATTCTTCTTCACACGAACTGCTTGGCCCATGGTGGCCAAACTTCACAGTTATGGTCCATGGGTGAAGCCTTTTCAGATTTGTTAAAACGGAGGTCGTCGCTAATCCAAGATGGCCGCCATCTAAAAATAGCACAAATTCTTAAAAAATCTTCTCATGAACCGCCAGCCGGATTTCGAGGAAACTTGGTAGGAATGATCGATGTACAATGCTCTTTCAAAGTTGTTAAAATGGTGACCCTGGGGTCATAAATGGGCGTGGCCCATGGGGTCAAATTGGGGTCAACTTTTATTTTTGACCGAATATGGTCATGTCTATATCAAATCGAAGGTATCAAAGAGGCGATCGCTCTGGTACATTATTTGTCGAAATTGGATGGTCATGTCATCCAAGATGGCCACCGAAAAGTCAAAAGGTCGTTCTTTTATTACAGATTTCAAAATTCTTCTTCACACGAACCGCTGGGCCCATGGTGGCCTAAAAATAGCACAAATTCTTAAAAAATCTTCTCATGAACCGCCAGCCGGATTTCGACGAAACTTGGCAGGAATGATCGACGTAGAATGCTCTTTCAAAGGTGTTAAAATGGTGACCCCAGGGTCAAAAATGGGCGTGGCCCGTGGGGTCAAATTTTATTTTTGACCAAATATGCTCATGTCATATATCAAATTGAAGGTATCGATGAGGCGATTGGTCTGGTGCAATATTTGTCTGAATCGGATGATTATGTCATCCATGATGGCCTCCAAAAGGTCCATTTATTCGAGATTTTGAACGTCTTTTTCTCAGTAACCACATGGCCGATGCTGGCCAAACTTCATAGCAAGTTAAGATCCTTGGGTGAAGCATTTTCAGATTTGGTAAAATGAGAGTGATCGCTTAATCCAAGATGACCGCCATCTCTCTCTCTCTCCCTCTCTCTCTCTCCCTCTCTCTCTCTCTCTCTCTCTCTCTCTCTCTTCTCTCCTCTACTCTCTATCTCTCTCTCTCTCCCCCTCCTTCCCTCTCCCTCCCTCTCCTCTCTCTCTATCTCTCTCTCTCTCTCTCTCCCTCTCTCTCTCTCTCTCTCTCTCTCTCTCTCTCTCTCTCCGTCACTTACTGAAGTGCATCAATATTATAAAATGACTACGTATTAACAATAATCTTATTTTAGTGCATCAAATAATGGACATCAAGGCAGGACGAGGGAGGTGGTGGAGGGGGTCGTCCGACCGCACCGACCCCCTGGTTACGGACCTGTTGCAATAATAAAATGCAACATAGATGTCCATGGTCAGTTTAATAAAATAAAAGGATAGATTCCCAAACAGTTTAATGTTTAATGGCTTTGAACGGACTACCAACAGCTCATTTCAGCTAACTGAATATTTGCATGCAATTTATATCCAGTCCTGACATTAGACAAACTGGATCTACTGTGAGGTCTTCACCACTCTATAGTAACCTAGCCCCCCCCTCCCCCCCACCAACCCCCACCCCCATAAACGTAGTAGGATTAGCGCTGATCATATTACTCTTATAACTGGATTAGCCGGATTTATCTCTCGCCTGCAAGAAAGCTAAACATGCGAATAAAGGCCAAGCCAGGGATATCGCGCTCCCCGGCAAGAATTAACCCCATCGTTAAATTACCATTCACACTTAAACATTGATTTTAGGGTGTAGCATATGCTATGTCTGCCCTACTTAATATAGACGTATCATAATTGTATCCATGTTAGCGGCCACCTTTGATTAACTTTTGTTTGTGGCGAAAGATAATTCGGTACAGTTTGGAACACAAGCTTAGCATTTTTAAAATATTACAAATATGATCTCCAATTATGTTCCATGTCTTTACTATTTTGTCGACCAACAGCGCCTAAGAGCTTAAGCGATACTTAGCGGCCATCTTGAATATCCCAACATGGTCAAATAATACGTATATTACATGGACCCATTCATTTTTGTAAAGAACACGTGCAATAATACCGAAAAAAATGCAAACAACTGAATAATAAAAGTTCATGAAAGTGTAGCTATTTATTATACCCCCACAAACAAAGTTTGTTGGGGGTATATAGGAGTCAGCTTGTCGGTCGGTCGGTTGGTCGGTCTGTCGGTCTGTCGGTTTGTTGGAAATTCCCTTCCGCTCTATATCTTCTACACCGATGCATGGATTATCAAATGGCTTGGCACAAATGTTTGTCATGATGAGAAGGTGTGTCGCGATCAATAACCACGCACCTACGTCCAAGGTCAAGGTCACAGTTGAAGGTCAAATGTCAAACCTATAGAAATTCCCTTCCGCTCTATATCTTCTACACCGAATCATGGATTATCAAATGGCTTGGCACAAATGTTTCTCATGATGAGATGGTGTGTCGCGATCAATAACCACGTGCCTACATCCAAGGTCAAGGTGACAGTTGAAGGTCAAAGGTCAAACCTATCGAAATTCCCTTCCGCTCTATATCTTCTACACCGATGCATGGATTATCAAATGGCTTGGCACAAATGTTTCTCATGATGAGAAAGTGTGTCGCGATCAATAACCACGCACCTACGTCCAAGGTCAAGGTCACAGTTGAAGGTCAAAGGTCAAACCTATTGAAATTCCCTTCCGCTCTATATCTTCTACACCGAAGCATGGATTATCAAATGGCTTGGCATAAATGTTTCTCATGATGAGAAGGTGTGTCGCGATCAATAACCACGCACCTACATCCAAGGTCAAGGTCACAGTTGAAGGTCAGAGGTCAAAAATATTCAAATTCCCAAATGGCTTGGCACAAATGTTTCTCCTGATGAGAAGGTGTGTCGCGATCAATAACCACACACCTACGTCCAAGGTCAAGGTCACTGTTGAAGGTCAAAGGTCAAACCTATTGAAATTCCCTTCCGCTCTATATCTTCTACACCGATGCATGGATTATCAAATGGCTTGGCACAAATGTTTCTCATGATGAGAAGGTGTGTCGCGATCAATAACCACGCACCTACGTCCAAGGTCAAGGTCACAGTTGAAGGTCAAAGGTCAAACCTATTGAAATTCTCTTCCGCTCTATATCTTCTACACCAATGCATGAATTATCAAATGGCTTGGCACAAATGTTTCTCATGATGAGAAGGTGTGTCGCAATCAATAACCACGCACCTACGTCCAAGGTCAAGGTCACAGTTGAAGGTCAAAGGTCAAACCTATTGAAATTCCCTTCCGCTCTATATTGTGCCACATTTCTAGTTTTAGTTATTCCACACACCTTTACTGCACATCTGGGTAAATATTTGGCGACCATCTTGAATTTATATGAATTTGTCAGTGGTTAATTGTTTTTATAAGTTACCTAAACGTACTTCTATGTATGTAAGCGCATAATGTACGTGCCGAACGCCATATAATAATCAAGTCGGAATATATTTAAGACAAACTGTTGATATCTGGCAGACATCTTGAAAATCGCAAAATAGACCAAGATTGAACCACCATAAAACCGAATCATTTCATATATGTCCTAAGGAAGAATATTCAACAATTTAAAAAACTTTATCTGATATTTCAAGCATGATATGCACGTACATGTCCATATACTGGTATAAAATATGTTTTTGAACTCGTTTGACCTCTTTGCACTTAATGACCCCAAAAGTGACCTTGTCCCACCTAATTTGATTGACCGACACTGGATTCACGTTCAGGAAGGTATGATGTATCAATCTAGCATAGTCGTTGCTTTTGCTCTCTTGGGTTGAACAGAAGTCGTTTTTAAGCCACTTCTGTTCAAAGTGCCCCTCCACTATTCATGGTGTCCGGTAACCCCAAGGTCAAGGTCACGGACTTCACAAATGTCTAGTATAGAAATTAAGCATTTGTGGCAGGAGATACATGTCGTTGGTGGCATTCTTGTTTGTGTTTAGCTGTGTTTGTTGGAAAATAAGTGATTTGGTTTCTGCTTATTATCCCCTCGCGTAGTGAAAAGGGATGCAATAACTTCTGTATCCTTAATATTTCATGGGTGCATTTGTAACATCATCCTGCATTATTCTACAGAAAGCGTATGGTGCCCGCTAACCCCAAGGTCAAGGACTTAGAAAATGTTTTGTTTCCACAACTTTACACTTCCTTATAACTTCTCTTTCCTTCAATGGAATGCTTTAATATTTCATTGGTGTATTTTTAACAACATCTCACATCATTCTACTGAAAGCCCATGGTGCTTACTAACCCCAAGGTTATTACAAGCTCTTTATGTACTATCAAACTGCGCCAGGTGGGACATCTTGCTCCGCGGAGCTCTTGTTTATGTTTAATGGCCAAAACGAGACCTGCAAATGTGAAACGGACTTAGTTATAGACTAATATATGTAATTTTATCACATTAAAACAATTGTATTAAGTAATTGAATGATTGAATTGATGTATGAACAAAGAAAGTATAGAGCCTGCCAATATTTATGAGCAGTGTAGACTCTGAACAGATATTATTATGCAGCATAAATTCCCTATTTGCTGTAATTAGCGCCCACACTTATTGAATCCTTAACGAGGTGCAAAAAGGTCCCATTAGCACCTCATCTATGTATTCAATTGCTTTAATATTTTATCGACAGATGGTTACAAATTGACCAATTTACAATTTTTAGCCAGGTTTTTTTAAAAAAAATCCAGGCTATTGGATTGGCGAAAGCCGGGCGGGCGGGCGGCGTCCACAATCAATGTTAAGTTTTTGAGTCCATTTCTTTGTTACTGTACCACCTAGAACCACCAAACTTTCACAGCTTCATAATCAAGGGGTGCCCACCACATATCACTATCCAACATGTTACTTTTTTTTTAACTTCACCCATTTTTTCCGCGTAGTCGACTTAGCCATTTTCAATGTTAAGTTTTCGCGTTTACAATGTTAAGTTTTCGTGTTTAAGTCCATTTCTTTGGTACTGTACCACCTAGGACCACCAAATTTTCACAGCTTCATAACCAAGGGGTGCCTACCACATACAACTATCCAACATGTGACCATTTTTTTACCTTCACCTATTATTTCTACGTAATTGACTTAGCCATTTTCAACGTTAACTTTTTAACGTACGTCTGGTTAAAGTTTTTTGGTTAAAACTTTTTCGTTATACTATATCTCTGTAACTGCTTCGCCCATTACCTTGAAACTTCACATGGGTGTTTATCATCATCCATATTTTCATTCTAACCCCCAACCGTGCGGCCCCTGTGCCCAATGTCAAGGTCAAATTACTTTGAATTTTTTTGTTAAAGTTTTTTCGTGTACTATATCTCTGCAACTGCTTCACCCAATACCTTGATACTTCACATGTGTGTTTTTCATCATTGTCGCACCTGCTTGCGGAAAGCGCGATCCTGTGCCAATGTCAAGGTCAAAAAATTACTTTGAATTTTTTTGTTAAAGTTTTTTCGTGTACTATATCTCTGCAACTGCTTCACCCAATACCTTGATACTTCACATGTGTGTTTATCATCATTGTCGCACCTGCTTGCGGAAATGCGCGATCCTGTGCCCAATGTCAAGGTCAAATTACTTTGAATTTTTTTGTTAAAGTTTTTTCGTGTACTATATCTCTGCAACTGCTTCACCCAATACCTTGATACTTCACATGGGTGTTTATCATCATTGTCGCACCTGCTTGCGGAAAGCGCGATCCTGTGCCCTATGTCAAGTTCAAATTACTTTGAATTTTTTTGTTAAAAGTTTTTTCGTGTACTATATCTCTGCAACTGCTTCACCCAATACCTTGATACTTCACATGGGTGTTTATCATCATTGTCGCACCTGCTTGCGGAAAGCGCGATCCTGTGCCCTATGTCAAGTTCAAATTACTTTGAATTTTTTTGTTAAATTTTGTTTTTTCGTGTACTATATCTCTGCAACTGCTTCACCCAATCAATACCTTGATACTTCACATGGGTGTTTATCATCATTGTCACACCTGCTTGCGGAAAGCGCGATATCGTCGGCATTTTGGCATACGTCCGTCCGTTCGTCCGTGTGTCCGGTTAAAGTTTTTTGGTTAAAGTTTTTCCATCTACTATATCTATTTTTTTAGTGTCCATGCCTCGCCCCAAGGCGCGACATGCAGGCCACGGCCATCTAGTCTACAAAAAGTGGGTATAATTATGTTATCCAAGTGTCTATGCTTTGAAAAAACCTGGCCTTCGTGGCTTTGCCTCGTTTCTTGTTACCTGTTACAAAAATACCAAAATTGTCCGGTTACAAAATATTAAGGTTACAAAATGATCAAAATTCATTTGTTGTTGTGAACAGTAACTCTTGCAATCTACTCTCATACCATCCGGCCATGTTAAATGTCATAACGTTCTGATGTCAGTAAATGACATAAATTGTTTGATATCATCTGTGTGTGTTTGAAACGTCATATTTTTCTGATAATTCTGCACACCTCGTAGAGTAAACAAAAATGCAACAGCATACTGGATCAGCATAGCAAAATTGGTACTAAACTTGAATCAGTACCATCCAGTAACATAATGACAAGTTCAGTTTTTATCGAACCCGCTTGCGGAAAGCATAGTGATATATTGATCACAATAACGTCCGGGTGTGTGTCCGTTTGTCTGTCCGAAATATTCACTAATGTTTTTAAATACCTTTAAATCTCTGCAGTCCTAAGTCACTTTGACTTGAAACTTCATATACTTATTAGTCATCATCCATATATTCATGCTGTATCCCACTCATGCGGCCCCTGTGCCCAAGGTCAAGGTCGAATGACTTAGAAGTTTGCTTTAAATTTTTGTTAAAATTTGCGTTAAAGTTTTCAGATACATGTACCTACGATCTTTGTAACCGCTTGCAATTTTGTATGCTTATTGGTCATCATCCATATATTCATTCTGTGTTCTATTCATGTGGCCCCTGTGCCCCAAGGTTAAATGACTTAGCAGTTTGCTTTAAAGTTTTTGTCCAAATTTGTATTAAACTTTTCACATACCTACTAAGTCAGAGTTGCTTGAAACTTGGTATGCTTATTGGTCATCATCCATATATTCATTCTGTGTCCCACTAGAACGAGGTCAAATGACTTAGAAGTTTGCGTTATTATAAAATATGCGTTATTGTTTTTACATACCTTATATCTCCACAACACTTACTCAGATTTACTTCAAACTTCAAATAATTCTTTATTATCATCCATATTTTCATTCTATATCCCACCCATGCGGCCCACATGCCCACGATCAAGGTCAAATTCAAACTTCAAATACCGGTAAATGCCTCGACGGGCTCGACATGCGATCCGGTTATGTTGAACTATTAATTTCGTAAGCAAGACCGCTATTCCATCAACACATTTTGACCATATTCTGAATAACTTGATACCAAAATATCGGAATGTGATAAATTTGTAGTGTAGCGTGTATTCAGATGGTTTATTCCAAAATCAACATAATTTATTATGACATTCGCTAGGCAAAATTTGACTTAAAAGTGCGCATTAACTGATGCTCTGCGCATCAGTGCAATTTCCCGTGTTCATAATATGTGTAACATATGTATGTGAATCACAGCATCAGAAGTTAAGCAGGTAATTATTACTGAAAGTCGATTCGGTACAGATGCATCATTTGAAAATTGGTATTTATACCCCCTGCAACGAGTTGTGGGTGGGGTATACTGGAGTCAGGTTGTCTGTGCGTCCGTGCGTCCATCCGTCACTAAACTTAACATCAGAGAACTATTGTTATAGCTTCTATTTCCTTCATCTAAAATGCCGTTCAAACCCCGCTGATCCCAAGGTCAAGGTCAACTACTTAGTCTCTACAAAACTTACCATCAGAGAAATATGTTATAACTTCTATTTCCTTCATCTAAAATGCTCAATAGTTCACACATGCATTCTGTGCCAAATCCACGACCGTCCAACCCCGACTGATCCCAAGGTCAAGGTCAAATATGTTATAACTTCTATTTCTTTCGACAATTCTTAATATTTCATGCATGCATTCCTCTAAGGCTCTACTATCATGCTGTGACAAATTCCCGCTGATCTCGAGGTCAAGGTCACATAATTAGTCTCTTTACAAAATTTAACATGAGAGAAATTGGTTATAACTTCTATTTCCTTGCTCGGATCTGCTTCACATTTCACATACACATTGCTCCATTGGACCTCTACCACCCTGTGACAAATTCACGTTCGACCCACCCCCGCTAAGCCCAGAGTCAAAGTCACAAGCCCACACACTTGCAATTTTTTTACATATTTAGGGGTACCTGGGCCCACGCGGGGGTTATTCCGTAAGCCTTGCTTACTGACCAATCTAGTTGTAAATATTCAGTTCTGATTTTAGGATTTTCCCCCCATTTGTACATGTACTTGAATAGGTAATATATGGGATTTAGTACTAAACCCATTGAACCGGCCTTAAATGACCATAGCTGCCACCCATAGTCTTCCACTGTAGAGTAGCAGAAATCATGTGTCCAGACATCTCAATTGTGTTTGCACTATTTGCAAAATAAAATAAAGTTTTAATTTTTATATTTTGCAGTTTTGTAAATCAAATAATAAATATTTTATATGCGTAATCTAGCTTCAGATAATCTTGGCTGCATGGATGTCTTTTCAAAAATACATCCTTTCAGTAGTGATTATTTCCACTATGCATAATCAAGTTTGCAATTTTATTTCAGGTTGTTTCATGTTCCAAGTTGATCATTCAAAAGAGCTCAGGTGGCAGTGCAACATTACAGCTTTCCCTGCGAGCCTTATCCACCCAAGCTGGAAGTAGTGCAGTCACCAAGGTTACAGAGGATGCACATGATGCTTACAGGTTCAATGTTCAATATAAAGTCTAGAAAATGTGGACTTCATCCAAAATACAGATTCTGGAAATGTTTTTCTCTTGCCCCATCCCCGTTTGTTTCTGACTGTCGTAACCAATTACAATCTGATGATGTATATTCTTTGGCGGAGTACGGTAATATAAATACAATGTAATTTGCTTATTTTTCCACAAAAGTATGTCTCTTATATGAACTGTCTCCTGTTTTGACCACTCATTTGAACTATCTCGCCACAACATAAACTGTCAAGAACAAATGGGAAATTAATTTTTGAAATCCAAATATGTTCTGAAATACAAATATATTTCACACTACACAATTGACTAATTGTGTGGGTAAGACATACATTACCAGGCAAACCAAGTTCAGTGAATCAATTATGTCATCAGTTTATTGACGATGTGCACACTTTTATGTTAATAAATTTGGCTTCATTTCCTAATGCGAACAAATATACACCGTCGCAATTGTGCAAGCAATTTGATATTTTCTAAAACAAGTCTAAAGTCTATGCATGCTATAATTTTATCTTGTAGAGAACGGTTCATTCCCATCACTAGGAGATCCATTATTCGCCATATTATGCAGAAGGAGAACTTCCTGTCTGATGGTGAAAAGAAGCACTATGAGGATTTTGCTCTGGCGCTGGATTCGGCCATTGTCAACAAGTACCATGGTGTGCTCAATGAACTGAAGGTAACACCGGACCTAACCTTCATAAGCTTCGTCAGTGATCCATAGTTGTCACTGCAGCAATGTGGCGTATGACATTTTTGGCATATCTGCGGCACAGACGTGCAAGGCTGATCTCAGTTTATGCTGGTCGCAAATGCCTGTTGTTGTTTTGTGATATGTCTTACTTAGTCAAAAGATGCCATAAATGTCAGAGTAAATGTGAATCGCCGCAATGAAAATAGACTTATTGAGTTTTTGCGACCAGTGCATTCCCAGACCAGCCTGCGCATCCATGCAGTCTGATCAGAGACTACTTTGTTCACTATTTAATTGGCAAGTATTCCTGCTGCTTCTAATGATATATTCACATATCTGTATCAGCTAACTGATCAGGAGCTGCACTGGCCAGGAACAGAAGTAGCCCCGTGTTTTTGTCACAGCTTCGCCCGAGATCAGTCTGTTCTAGACTATTGAGTTAGAGAACCGTTCCTGATGCATCTCATAACGATAATCTAGCTACATGAGTGTGTTAACTGGATCAGGATCTACACGGCAAAGGTCAGTAGACAAGATTTCTCTCGTCACAGCCACATACCGTAATAGCCCTAAATATTCGGACACAAATTATTCTATCTACAAATACAAATATCTGGTTTCCCAAACAAAGAGTATCCCAATGTTTAGGGTTAGTAGGGGGTTTCCCAAAACAAAAATTGAATCCTTATATATTGTTATTACTATAAACCAGTACAGTCGGTTCTGATTTATTGCAATAACAATATACAGTTGACCCTCTCTAAACCGGACACAAGAAACATATGTATAATTTTGATGAAACCTCGTTAAACCGGACACACTGGGGACCTCCTTTAGCGAGGTTTCACTGTATTTGTATACAATTTGTTTCAGGCAAACCTATTTTATAGGGTTTCCCAAAGGAAATGTTGTCCGATATTTTGGGTGGTTGCTGTATATGGTTGTTACATTGCCATTACAGAACCTGTTCGACCCTATCAACCCCGACAAGGATACTGTGGAGACACGTAAGTGGACGCCACGGGAACGCGAAGACAACGAGTTCTGGCTACTACAGCGACTGGATTATCTCATGGAAAAGGCAAACTTCCACCCCTTGCCAAAGGCTGTCGTGAACCACGCACTCGACGATCATGAGGTCATCGAGGGGGTGCGGGTAAGGTCTCAGTCGGTTCTCAATGAAAGGTTAACATGTCGGGATGATCACAAACTGTGGAAAACAGAGAAACATTCAAAACTAAATTCCCTGCAGGGAAAAATCAGGAAATCTTACCTCTTTATCCCCCCGCCGCCTCCGTCCCCCAGATCTGTGTATAACCGGGAGGCATATAGTGTTTGTACTGTGTGTCCATGGGTGCAGTCAAGAAGTTGGATGGAGGTCTCCAATCTGCCACATTTTTATGATACATTTGCGTGCCACATTTTCTTGTTTTGACCAGTAATGAAAATTTTAAAGAACAAACTTCTTATGAAAGTGTGTATGCCATTTGTACAAACAGATGCATAGTATGGCCAAATTTGCCAGTGACAAAAATATAATCAGAAAGAATTCAGACGAAGTGGGGAAAAATTAAGGAAATATCAAAGAAATTCAAAATTTCAAAATTCTGTGGCCACCGTGCATGTTGTTGGCATTTTGATGTCTATGGCCCCAAGTGTATTCTCATCTATAATCTGGCTGTCGCCATTGAGCAACATCTTGCAATGACCACGAGTAATCTGTCATAAAGCCAAATTTCTCCAGTTATTAGGGCCCCGTCGAGAACCAGCGGTGCCCTATAGATTTCGCCCTGTCTGTCCATTCATTTATTTTTTGGAAGATTTTATGCCCCCTTTCTCGGTAGATAGAGCCAGAGGCATATAGTGTTTGGACTGTGTGTCCGTGTGTCCGGCACATTAAGTTAAAGTTGTTCGTCAGAGTTTCTCAATAGAAAGAAGTTGAAAATAATAGAATGGGAAGAAGGTGTTAAGCTGAGTTCCAGCTAGGAAGCGAAAGACATCAAGAGAATAGTTTATCCAGCCTGTAACATTCATGTTCTATGTAAGCACGTGCATGCACGTGTAAAAACAAAAGTAAAACACTTGCAATTTCATAATACAACTTATGTTTTCGTTTGTATGCCATATATAAGACGATACCTATGTATACAACATGTCCCATTGCGGTACAAAACAGTCATTTTCAGCAACACAACACAGCATGTAGTGAAGTGTAACTAGTTTTCGATTTAGTCCATATTGAATGATGCTCGGTCTGATCGTGTAATATTATAAATCAAAATCCCTCCATTTATTTTGATGTATCTCCATTTTTCCTTTCCTTTGCGCTATAATTTCTCTACCGTAATACTATGTTTTAAGTACGATAAAAAGTTGTCGAAACGTAGATTAGACTTATTATATTTACATTTGAATATATAATATTTTGCTAGGATTAAGATATATTGTAATTGCTTTTCATGCTCTACCGTTTCGATTATTCCAAATGAAGTAGTATAAAAATTGATGTTCACTGTAATGCCCTTTTGTATTAAAAAGTTAGTCATTTGTGACCAAAAATGTTGTATTACTGTACATTCCCAAAACAAATGATTGAATGTTTCTATGTTCATGTTACAAAAATCACATATACTAGACTCTACTATATTACACCTGGCCATCAGTTTGTTGGTACCTATGATTCTCATCAAATATTTGTATTGAAAGGTTCTAAGTCTTGTATCTATGGTGCTCCGTATGGTAATAGAGTATATTGTTTTCCAATTCAGGATTTGATCTGGAAATATATTCGCCCATTTTTGTTCTGATTTTATGTTCTCCCTTGTTATTTTTCCTAATTGCATATTGTATAGTTTTTTATTTATACCTTTACATTTTTGTACTACATGAACAAGGTTCGGAGTATTTTGTACTGAATTAATGCTTTCTGTTTTCATATGTTCTACCCATTGTGCAGGTATACTCCTTGTTAATGTGTAATACTTTAGAAAGTCTGAAATTCTGATTGAATATAGTTCCGCAAACACTGGGAATAGGTAAAACTGTTTTGTCCTAAAATCAAAAATATGTTCTATCCGTTGAACACCTTTATCGTGCCAGTCTTTGTAAAATAGTATCTTTGCGTCATTTTTGATGTGCGAGTTATTCCATAATACTTGTTTTGATATGATATCATTTGATTCTGTGAAGTTAATTTTTGACCATGCTGTAAGTATGCTGTTTATAAATTTGTGTTTATGAATGTTGTTTGCATCTTCATATTTAATATTACATTCAAAAATAAAAGTTCCACCAAATTGTTTTAGTTGTTCGATGTATATTTGCTTCCATATCCCAGTATTATTTTCATCGCAAAGTCTCTTTACCCAACTAGCCTTTAATGAAATTATAAACAAATCAATATCAAGCATATTGATTCCTCCATTTTCGTAACTTTGGGTTATTACATTTCTTTTTATTTTGTCTGGTTTAGAATCCCATAAAAATTCGTACAGTTTTTTCTTGATATATTTTATAGTGTTCTCTGGGGGTGTTTGAATGACTGTTAACGGATATATTAATTTTGGTAGGGCGAATGTTTTAATTATATTTATCTTACCTATCAAAGTTAGATGCCTGCCTTTCCATTTATTTACACAGTTTTCGAATTCTTTAATTTTTGGATCAATGTTGTATTGATAGATCAAATTTGCGTCATTTGAATAGGGGCCCTAAGTTCATCGACAGACCAAATTTTCTAGTTCAAATATATTTCAGAAATAAAAAGGTAATTTATCACAAATATGGCCTGCGCATCAGCGGCGTCTCATCTGGGACTACACTGTTCGCCACTCAGTCGGTGAAACACCTGCCATGCTACTAAAAATCTCATCAATACATAGACCGACAACAAAGGCCAGTATCCCAAATTCTCCTGTCACCATCACATATCAGCCCATTTACATGGCTTGTTTCAGATTGAAGTGGACGCCAAACGATACGATGTGTTGAAATTCTGGGCTCTGGGTAGGGAGGTACGCCCACTGAAAGTTCCCTGGTATCAGGCACTCTTCTGGAAAATGTCCGCTCAACCGAAACCCAAGGTCTATTACAAGCGTATTGTTGTCGCCATTCGTCTCAAGACTGACCAGAAACTCATGCTGAAATCATTCAAAGAGATTCCTGTGAACTCTCTAGAAATGCTTCTACCCGACGGTAAAATTGCAATCAGTAAACTGGACTACGGCATTATCACAGCGTCAGTGGGCGTGGCAACGATAGGTGTTATAGCGAAGATAGTAACTGTACTGGCACATATGAATATAGACTGGATGCTTCTGATTACTGGTGTAACAGGACTGGCTGCCATTCAGGCATTAACAGCTTATAAGAATAAAAGAAACAAGTATTTAGCGACAGTGTCAAATGTGCTATACTTCAAGAATATTGCGAACAATCGTGGACTGTTGGCTCTGTTGGTGGATAGGGCTGAGGATGAGTCTTTCAAGGAGGCGTTGCTCGTGTATTCGTTCCTCCTGGCAAACAGAACAGAGTTGGTGAGAATGAGCAGCCAAGCGGATCCAACTGATCTAGGTTTGTACATGGAGAATACCAGGCTAATGTCTTTTGTTTGATAGGAAAAAGGTGTGAATTCCGAGGTTTATCAAGGATTCCAACAGTTTCTGAGTCGAGCATGGTATTCTATTTTAATTTTTCAGGTAATTATTTCTACAGAATGAGTAAATATGACTTGGTTTTTTGTCTCGCCCACGATAGTGGAAAGTGAGACATAGCGGTCACAATTCTGTTCTATATCTTTAACAATTTTGCACGTAAATTTTGGACATAGCCAAATTTCCCATATCTCTTGATCCGTTTAGTCAGATCGTTACCAAACTTCATCAATAGCTTCCTCACATTGATAGCTATCCATCCATTGTCATTCAGGTGACCTTCACCTTGGTGACCGTAACCATCATGGGACGTAATTTTTGTTTGGACGTACGTATCTCCTGATCCATTAGTCAGATCCTTACCAAACTTCGTCAATAGCTTTCTCACATTGATGTCTATCCACCCACTGTCATTCGGATGACCTTGACCTTCATCTTGGTAACCTTAATCTTTGTGGTCTATAATTTTGTACATACATCCAAATGTTGAATACCTCCTGATCAGTTGGATCCTTACCAAACTTCATCAATAGCTTTCTCATATTGAAGGCTATCCACCCAGTGTCATTCGGGTGGACGTGACCATGGTGACCTTGATATTTATGTGAACAATTTTGGACGTACGTCCAAGTGTTGAAAATCTTGTGATCCATTAGTCAGATCCTTACAAAACTATAGTGTTTGGACTGTGTGTCTGGCACATTTAGAAGTTCACCGGAGTTGCCATGCTGCCCATCATATGACTTTGACCTTTTGACATTCTTTAAACTTTTTTTTCCACATTACAAAGTTCGCCGGAGTTCTGTCATAACTTCTATATTCCTTGAAGGATTACTTAAATACTTCAACATAGCATATTTGTGGACAAATGCCACACATCCATGCTGCTCTTAATATGACCTTGACCTTTTGACCTTGACCACTTTGAATTTTTTTCACACAATAAGTTCACCGGCGCTTTTCAACTTTTCAATTCTGTCATAACTTATATAATCCTCGAAGGAATACTTTAATAGTTCAACACAGCATACTTGTGGACAAATGCCACACATCTATGCTGTAGTTAATATGACCTTGACCTTTTGACCTTGACCACGTATGAACTTTTTTCACACAATAAGTTCACCGGCGCTTTCAATTCTGTCATAACTTATATAATCCTCGAAGGAATACTTTAATAGTTCAACACAGCATACTTGTGGACAAATGCCACACATCTATGCTGTACTTAATATGACCTTGACCTTTTGACCTTGACCACGTATGAACTTTTTTCACACAATAAGTTCACCGGCGCTTTCAATTCTGTCATAACTTATATAATCCTCGAAGGAATACTTTAATAGTTCAACACAGCACATACTTGTGGACAAATGCCACACATCTATGCTGTACTTAATATGACCTTTACCTTTTGACCTTGATAACTTTGAACTTTTTCACACATTAATAGTGGGTGGTGGTCGGGCGAATGAGACGGTGTAAATTAACGGTATGGGTTCCCCTTATAGGAATCACATTTGCCTGGTTTGGCCCTCAGGTACATTTTTATCTTTGGCTCTTTAGTTACCTGGGAGTTGAATTGGGTTATTGCCCATTATAAAAGTAGTAAGATTATTACTGGTCCTACTGCTTTTGGGAGGGGCCAAGTGATTCTGATGTGGCGAGGACCTGGCATCAGATCAGGATTATTCTGATTTCAGGGCTGAATATATAGTTTTGTTATTGTAAATATTCAGTTCTGATTTTGGGATTTTCCCCCCATTTGTACATGTACTTGAACATGTACATGTACTTGTACAGGTAATATATGGGATTTAGTACTAAACCCATTGATCCGGCCTTAAATGACCTTAGCTGTTGATAGGCCGTTAAACCCCAACAAACAAACTAACACACATTAATATGTTCATCAGTTTCTCAATTCTATCATAACTCTATATCTCTTGAAGGATTACTTTTATATTTCAATACATCATGCTTGTGCACAAATGTCACACAATCATGCCGTATGACTTTCACAACTGTGCTTATGAATACCTATCACTTTTGGTTCATTAACTTTTGCCACAGTTTCTCCAATCTACTACCGGGGGCATTCGTGTCCATCCGTCCATACATGGTCATATATACATGTACAACCAATACATGAGTTGCAAACAGTTTAACAACATGTAGTTATAGGGTACAAACCTTGTTTAAAATCAACTACGACTATTGTAAATAATTATAGAATATAACGTATTGTTCGTACTTGATTAGGTTAGATTTATTTAAGAATGTTATGTAGATGAGGGGAATAGAATCAAAATAGTATGTTGAGATATGACGAACATGGCTTAGTGAATAATTGAGCAACACAACACGATATACGATACTATTACGGTATATGCTGTTATAACTAACTGTACTATTTATATGTATGATCAGAACGTACGTGTATCTCTAAATGAGTGTTAGTCTAATTGGATAACATTCCATTTTCGTTCATGAACTATGAGCTTATTTCTATTCATTGCAATTCCTTTCTCAATATTTATGTCAACGTGTGTCCGTCTGTCTGTCACTGTACAATTTTCCTTGTCCGGCGAACTACTTCTACAGTGTTTGGCCGATTCTCTTCATATTAGGTATACAGTCCTACCATCAAGTGCAGGAGTGTGTAACGTAAATGTTTTCGATGTCCCACTGATCCATTCACAGTTATGCCCCTTTTTTGACTCTGAAAATATTATTTTTTCCTTGTCCGGCGAACTACTTCTACAGTTTTGGCTGATTTCTTCATATTCGATATACAACCTTACTTACCATGAAGTGCAGGAGTGTGTAACGTAAACACTTTGTTGTCCCACTGATACATCCAGTGTTATGCCCCTTTTTTGACTTTTTGTTTTCCTTGTCTGGCGAACTACTTCTACAGTTTTTGCTCAATTCCCTTCATACTCGGTATATATCCCAACCATCAAGTGCAGGAGTGTGTAGCGAAAAATCTTTCTCTGTCCCACCATTCAATCCGCAGTTATGACCCTTTTTTTGACTCCGAATATATATTTTTTCCTTATCCGGCAAACTACTTCTACAGTTGTTGGCTGATTCTCTTCATACTCGGTATACATTCCAACCATCAAGTGCAGGAGTGCGTAGCATAAAATTTTCCATGTCCCACCGATCCATCCGCAGTTATGCCCCTTTTTCGACTCTGAAAATATTTATTTTTTCCAATCACTCACTCAGTGATTGCTGTTGTATTCATGAATGCTGAACAGCGGTGGCATTTTGTTTTACAAACAATTTTCTAATTATATTTGAGTTGTGGGGGGGGGGGGGGGGGGGTATACTGGAGTCAGGTTGTCCCTCTGTGCATCCGTGTGTGCGTCCATCACTAAACTTAACATCAGAGAAATATGTTATAACTTCTATTTCCTTCATCTAAAATGCTTAATATTTCACACATGCATTCTTGTAAGGCTCTACTAACATGCTGTGCCAGATCCACGACCGTCTAACCCCCGCTGATCCCAAGGTCAAGGTCAAATACTTAGTCTCTTTACAAAACTTAACATCAGAGAAATAAGTTATTACTTGTATTTCCTTCATTGAAAATTCTTAATATTTCACTTGTGCATTCCTCTAACGTTGTACTATCATGCTGTGACAAATCCACGACTGTCCAGCCCCCGCTGATCCCAAAGTCAAGGTCACATACTTACCGTAGTCTTTTACAAAACTTAACATCAGAGAAATATGTTATAACTTATATTTCTTTAATCATTTTTTTTTTAAATATTTCATGCATGCATTCCTCTAAGCTCTACTATCATGCTGTGACAAATCCCCGCTCGGATCTGCTTCGCATTTCACACACACATTGCCCAAATGGACCTCTACCACCCTGTGACAAATTCACGTTCGTGCCGCCCCCGCTAAGCCCAGAGTCAAAGTCACAAGCCCACACACTTGGAAATTATTTCACATATTTAGGGGTACCTGGGCCCACGCATTACACCCACGTATTCCGTAAGCCTCGCTTACTGACCAATCTAGTTCCGTTGACCTTTACTGTCACCTTGGTGACATTGACTTTTGTGTCATTCACCGACTTCATTATACCCCCCCGCAACGAGTTGTGAGGGAGGGGTATACTGGAGTCGGGTTGTCTGTGCGTCCGTCCGTCCGTCCGTCGCTAAACTTAACATCAGAGAAATATGTTATAACTTCTATTTCCTTCATCTAAAATGCTTAATATTTCACACATGCATTCCTGTAAGGCTCTACTGCCATGCTGTGTCAAATCCACGACCGTTCAACCCCCGCTGATCCCAAGGTCAATGTCACATACTTAGTCTCTTTACAAAACTTAACATCAGAGAAATATGTTATAACTTCTATTTCTTTCATAGAAAATTCTTAATATTTCATGCATGCATTCCTCTAAGGCTCTACTATCATGCTGTGACAAATCCCCGCTGATCTCGAGGTCAAGGTCACATACTTAGTCTCTTTACAAAACTTTACATCAGAGAAATCGGTTATAACTTCTATTTCCTTGTTCGGATCTGCTTCACATTTCACACATGTATTACTCCAGTGGACCTCTACCACCCTGTGACAAGTTCACGTTCGACCCACCCCCGCTAAGTCACAAGCCCACACACTTGCAAATTTTTTACATATTTAGGGGTACCTGGGCCCACGAGGGGGTTATTCCGTAAGCCTCGCTTACTGACCAATCTAGTTGTAAATATTCAGTTCTGATTTTAGGATTTTCCCCCAATTTTTACATGTACTTGAACAGGGGGGGGGGGGGGGTATCCGTAGGCCTCGCTTACTGACCAATGAAACTTGGTATGTAGCTTTCTTATGAGTAGATGCGCTAAGTTTATTTTTGATTTGACATGGATTATCCTTTTGGACTTGGAATTTGTGGGGCATCCGTGTTCTATGAACACATTTTCTAGTTGATTTGATTAATGTCTCGTGGATTATCTCCCCATTTCAGATTTTGACATTTTGAAAAGTGTGTATTTTGTGATCGCGCTACTACAACTTTTGTCTCACCCAAGATATAGGGATGGATGGATGGATGGCCTAGGGGTTAGAACACCTAACTTCCAATCCGGAGGTTGTGGGTTCAAAGCTCGCCTTGGGCATCAAAAATACTTTCATAGTATTTCCATACGACCTTTGTCTCACCCACGATATAGGGATGGATTGTGGCCTAGGGGTTAGACTGGTCTGTCGGATGAGACTTTAATCTATGGTCCCGTCTCTATATGACCCTAGCTTTTGGTGGGACGTTAAACCCATTAACTTTCACTTTTTTTTCTCAAACATGATAGTGGAAAGTGAGACGTAGCGGTCACAATTCAGGTGTCGTCATTGGTGTCGTCAACAATTTGGGAAGTAAATTTTTGAAGTAGCCAAATGTCCCATATCTCTTGATCCATTGGTCGGATCATTACCAAATTTCATCAATAGTTTTCTCATATTGATGGTTATCCACGCACCATCATTCGGGTGACCTTGACCTTCACCTTGATGACCTTAACCTTTGTGTCAATAATTTTGTACATACGTCCAAATGTTGAATACCGCCTGATCCGTTAAGTCATATCATTACTAAATTTCATAAATAGCTTCCTCACATTGATAGCTATCCATCCAGTGTCATTCCGGTGACCTTGACCGTCACCTTGGTGACATTGACTTTTGTGTCAATATTTTTTTATGTATGTCCAAATATAAGGTTTGACAATTTCCAGCCGTGGGTAAACTTTTGCTGTGGCATGAGGGAACAGTTTGAACACCAAAGTCGTAGGCTGCGGGTTCTAACAGTTCCCGAGTGCCACGACAAACATTTACCCATGGCTTGACATGGTCAAAATTTATTGTTACATTTCCGTCGGAAGTATCGTGTAATTTGAGCATATATGCAATTCTTTCTGTACTTTGATAACCCGTTCCATTTAAACAGCTGATTTACACATACATATTCCGGGCCTCAGGACACGTCGCATGATGCAGGTCTGGTGACGTAATAGCGCGTTCTAATGTCATGAGACACATTGCTTACTTAGGTGTTGACCCCAAAATGTCTACAACCATGGTCAAATAGCACGCGCTGTACGTTTGAACACGGCTGTGAACGGTATCAAACAACTGCTGTCATGTAACAATGTATATCTCTTGATCCATTAGTCGGATCATTACCAAACTTCACCAATGGCTTCCTTCCTCACTTTGATGGCTATCCACCCAGTGTCATTTGTGTGACCATGACCTTGATAACCGTGACCTTCATATCAATAATTTTGAACTTCCTCATATTGTGACGTTGATATTGTTATCTGTTTGACTTTGTTGCCAGGAAATATTCCCGAGGGAGTACTGGTCACCATGATTGAACAATGGATTCAGGCCACCACAGGCACAAAGGTGGAGTTTGATTCCTCTGAGGGGATCTCCTTGCTGTCGAAATTGGGTATACTTGGTGAAAAGGAGGAGAACCTATACGTGCTACCATTGGTCGTAGCTTTACGAAACCTCCCCCAGCAACCTCAGTCACTGGTTGCCAGGGCAACAGAATCGGACATTTTAGAAGGTTATGACAGGGATGCGTTTTTTGAAACCGAAGAACAATACCAGAAGTCAGACGCACGGTCGCATGGTTCCGGATGGTTGTAGTGCCTATTCGTAAGCTAGAATGAGAGTATAGTCTGGGGGCAATTGCTCAGAATCCGGCACCTCATGTTAATTTTTCTTTGTTAGTGGTTTTGTATTCGTTTGGGATCCAAGTTTCCGAAAAATCCGGGTGCCATTTTTTTCGGAAACTTTCAAGGTCATTTCAAGGTCGTTCAAAATCCTGGTATTTATGCCCTAAAACCGAGGAATTGGTTAAGTTTAAGCATCAATATCTTTGGTGGTGTGCATCACAATAGTTAGAAATCAACTGCAATCAACGAATCTAACAACAACTATCAAGGTCAAGGTCACAACACTATATTTTCAAGGTCACCAAAGGAAAATGGCAACGTTTTCTTTGTAGTACTGCTATAACAGTATGGTGTACATATATTGTTAAGTTATTAATGTTCTCTTTTTTCACCAGCCACGACAAAAATGGACTTATTTAGTTTCTTACTAGTGGAGCTCATGATGGGCTAGTACATTAAAGGTACATGCCCACTTAGTAGGCACAAACTGTTATTTTATATCAGAGACACCATCTGAGACATTTGCTTGCAAAATAAACATTCATTCACTATTACCCCACATATTTATTGACATTACATAGGCGGCGGAAGCCGAACATTATTGGGGGGGCCCAATGTTGTGGACCCGAAAGCGCTAGGGGGTCCGGGTGCATGCCCCCCCCACCCCCCCCCCCCCAGAAATTTTTTGAAATCCAAGTGGTGTGAAACGCCATTTCCTGCATTATCAGCAAAGTTCTCAGCAAAGTTCCCAGTACTCATGATTACACAAATATATTAGAATAAAAAATCCAAAATTTACAGAATTATTGGGAGGGTGGGGGGGGGGGGGGGGGGGCCTAGGCCCCCCCCCCCCCCCGCAGCCCCCCGCTTCCGCCGCCCCTGCATTATAATACAATTTATATAAGACATAACTATCCACACTGATATCAGGGGCGATAACCGTGTTTCCTTCAAATATTAACAGACATTACTGTTTAGTCTCTGTATTTATTTTTTCGATGTGCAATGATCATACTTTATAATCTGTCGAAAATATTATTTTTTCAGGTGACGCATTTACTTAGTGTAAATAATTAAAATATATCATGCCTCATTTGCATATGAAAATAGCCTGATACAATCGTGCGTCACTATCAGTAAAACAAATATTACTAAATGATTATACAGTCGAACTTCGATGGGTCGAACAGCCTGCGGGGTTAAGTTTTAGTTCGACCCATCCGTTGTTCGACCCATCGGGATTTTCTACTGTAACCATTTCAGATCTACGAGTTGGTCAGTGTACTAAGTGGAACAAGTCGTCATTACGACACGTTGTTTCATATAAATGCGCTTACATTTGCATTTACGGTTGATTGTCACAGTCGTTTATTAACAGAAACAGGCTTTAATAAAATAAAGAAAGCGGCAAACTTATGTGTGTTTTTATTTACATAGCCATTATACAGCAATAGAACATGAGAACAACAGAAAATGATTACGAAATACAATTGGCGGACTTGATTGCCCGTCCGATACGATCATGTGAAAGCATCTCTGATTTTGTACCTATTGGCATTTGCGTAATTCTTGTAGGTATAAAATTACATCGCTCGTCATACACTGATAAATTAATAGATGCATGCCCAGTCGCCCCATCACTACTTCGGACCCGGAACCACATTCATTGCATATCATAATTTACTATCACATGGAACCCAGTCCCATAAACTACCACTTTAATTAACTAACAACTTCGCCGACATTGGTCAATGCATAATTACCACGTATGCTGGTCACGACTGCCGTTATTGTATACGCTACAAATGACCACTTGAGATTTGTTTGACAACCGGTTAACAATAGGTGTGAAAGTCAATCAACTAGTCTGGAGACAATTGTCTGACATGTTCGAGTTTTTGTGGTGTTTATAGTGGATTTATACACGACCGGGCATGACAGCGATTCGAGGCATTGAGGGTTGTTCGACTTTCACAAGTTCGACCTATACCGGGTAGTTTTAACGTATTTATATAGGAATTCTGCCGGGACCTAAAGGCTAGTTCGAGGCAAGCATGGCTGACGAGTTTACCAGGGTTTGACCCATCGAAGTTCGACTGTATATGTATAGCGGGCACTTGTAATTTTTAGAACTGGTGGAATAGTGACACAATTATACACTTATTTAATTCCTATAAAGAACAGTTTTTGCCTACTGAGTAGGCATGTACCTTTAACGCACCCTGGTATGAACAAGACATTGTCGTTATAGTTCGGGGTAATCGCCATGATGCGGCACATCGCGTTAATTTTCCTTCTCGTGGTTGTTTTATATTATAACCGTATATGGTTCAGCATTCAGAACATTTCTTTCCAATTAAGTTCATCATGAACATCAAGACAAAGTTGATGCTATATATTCTTTTTAAACATATTCATTAATGCTTTTGGCATACAAAAATGTCAATATCTTCATTGATATTGATAATAAATTTATGCGTAGAATAACAGTTATCAAATGTCAATATCATAGTAGGTCACGGATGTTGATATTTTTAAATTCAACAAGCAAACTGCATATGTTTTGTATTCTTTGTCATACTTCCGCATTTATTAATCTAAAGACATGTATTTCTAAAGCAAAATATCTTCAGAAATGTATTTCATGCCCCCTATGTGATAGCAATGGGGCATATTGCGTTGCTCTTGAGGTTCCATACTTCCGTACGTCCGTCCTTCCGTGTACATTTACATAGAAAAATCAAAGTTTGGAAGAGTTTTTCCAGGGTCCAGTATGCCACAAGCATATCCATGTTTTACAAACATAATGTCTAGTTATGTAATGTATTTTCTTTTGTTAAGATGAATGCCAGTTCAAGGTCATGGAAAAAGAATAATGTAGTAATGTATTTATCAAAAGAATAAAACAGGATAAATACCATATACGGTAATGGTCATCTACTGAATATGTTTGTCAGATTTCATTAATTAAAAGAAAACTATTAAAGCACATGTCTTATGAAATTAGCATTTACTTATTGCTACCTATTAATTTCTAATAAATGTATAGTCTAATGCAGTTCATCATGACTCATACAGGGCTATATTATGCGATAGTTAATGTGTACACGTGTCATGCTGCTACGATTGTGTATTGCGTAGATATATGTTTTTATGGGTTCCTTGGTCTCCTCTCTGTATCTTCTTTTCTAGTTTTTATAAGGTCACAGTCTGGTTAAGATCTAAAATCTATATAATTATGATTGTATTCAAGGTTTATGATAATGTAGTATAATCATTATTATTATTTGTGGGACCATGCTCAGTTACTTCCATACATGACCCACATAGAGATAACATCTCCCCCATAAAATATAACCATGCCAAATTCTCAGAGTAAAAGGATATGTACGAACTCCAAATGAGGATGGATTCACTGTTAACCAGACAAAATACTAGAGGATCTATATAGTCAACTTCTTTCGTGTAATACTATATAATATCACCAACTTATCAAAATAGCAACTTTGACATAAGATACGACAGAAGCAATGCATTACAATGATCTCTAACTAACAAATCATACAGACCAGCACTTATCCACAAACATCTTAGCTTTCTTCATCATAATGATGTCAGATCATGTATATTCCTAAGTAATGTATACTGGCTACCAGCAGGCTGTTGCGCAATAATTGTTTAGTGCATAAACCATGCTGTCTCTTGATAACAAGCAGACAATCAATATGAAAATACAAACATGATGACAGATAATGGACACGATTAGCACATGGTACATGTACTACATATACGCATGCATTGTCTACATTCTCTGATGTAACGGATATCATAGAAGAATGTGGCCCAGCCCACAATCAGCTCTGACTACAGAGCAGTCTGACATATGCTCTCACTTATATAATAGAAGCTCATAAAATAGCATATATAATGGTTAAGTGTCTCGTTAAAAATGCTGTCCTCCTACCATGCCCATTTTATAGTATTAACATGTTGACATTATTTTCCATGAGCTTACAGTTAATATATTTTATTATACCCACTTTTTTTGTAAAAAAAAACGGGTATATTGTTTTCGTCACGGGTGTCCGTCCGTCCGTACGTCCGTACGTCCGTCCGTACGTCCGTACGTCCGTCACGTTTCTTGTAACTCGAAAAACTTTTTCACCTTCATACCTACGCGCCTGATATTTGGTATGTAGCTTCGTTATCATGTGCAGATGCGCAAAGTGAATTTGGATTTTTGATCCGACCCTCCATCATGGATTATCTCCCCCTTTCGGACTCAGAATTTCCCATTTTTTCCTCGTAACTCGAAAAACTTTTTCACCTTCATACCTACGCGCCTGATATTTGGTATGTAGCTTCGTTATCATGTGCAGATGCGCAAAGTGAATTTGGATTTTTGATCCGACCCTCCATCATGGATTATCTCCCCCTTTCGGACTCAGAATTTCCCATTTTTTCCTCGTAACTCGAAAAACTTTTTCACCTTCATACCTACGCGCCTGATATTTGGTATGTAGCTTCGTTATCATGTGCAGATGCGCAAAGTGAATTTGGATTTTTGATCCGACCCTCCATCATGGATTATCTCCCCCTTTCGGACTCAGAATTTCCCATTTTTTCCTCGTAACTCGAAAAACTTTTTCACCTTCATACCTACGCGCCTGATATTTGGTATGTAGCTTCGTTATCATGTGCAGATGCGCAAAGTGAATTTGGATTTTTGATCCGACCCTCCATCATGGATTATCTCCCCCTTTCGGACTCAGAATTTCCCATTTTTTCCTCGTAACTCGAAAAACTTTTTCACCTTCATACCTACGCGCCTGATATTTGGTATGTAGCTTCGTTATCATGTGCAGATGCGCAAAGTGAATTTGGATTTTTGATCCGACCCTCCATCATGGATTATCTCCCCCTTTCGGACTCAGAATTTCCCATTTTTTCCTCGTAACTCGAAAAACTTTTTCACCTTCATACCTACGCGCCTGATATTTGGTATGTAGCTTCGTTATCATGTGCAGATGCGCAAAGTGAATTTGGATTTTTGATCCGATCCATCCATCCATGGATTATCTCCCCCTTTCGGACTCAGAATTTCCCATTTTTTTCCTCGTAACTCGAAAAACTTTTTCACCTTCATACCTACGCGCCTGATATTTGGTATGTAGCTTCGTTATCATGTGCAGATGCGCAAAGTGAATTTGGTTTTTGATCCGACCCTCCATCATGGATTATCTCCCCCTTTCGGACTCAGAATTTCCCATTTTTTCCTCGTAACTCGAAAAACTTTTTCACCTTCATACCTACGCGCCTGATATTTGGTATGTAGCTTCGTTATCATGTGCAGATGCGCAAAGTGAATTTGGATTTTTCATCCGACCCTCCATCATGGATTATCTCCCCCTTTCGGACTCAGAATTTCCCATTTTTTCACTTTCAACAATAACCCACGATTGGGGGAGTATTTCTGATGAAATAATGTATGTTGGTGTAGAACATATAGCATGTGGCATGTATTGGTGGGGGGGGGGGGGAGATTTTCCTAGGAAATATCCCCCCCCCCAACTACCATATGCATATTCCCCGCCCCACCGCCCCCCCCCCCCCCCCCCCCCCCCCCACCCCCCCCCCCCCCTAAATACATGCCAACTGCTATCTGTTCTACACCAACATACATTATTTCATCAGAAATACTCCCCCAATTGTGGGTTATTATATATTATACCCACTTTTTTTGTAAAAAAAACCGGGTATATTGTTTTCGTCACGGGTGTCCGTCCGTCCGTACGTCCGTACGTCCGTATGTCCGTCCGTACGTCCGTACGTCCGTCACGTTTCTTGTAACTCGAAAAACTTTTTCACCTTCATACCTACGCGCCTGATATTTGGTTCGTAGCTTCGTTTTGATGTGCTGATGCGCAAAGTGAATTCGGATTTTTTATCCGACCCTCCATCATGGATTACCTCCCCCTTTCGGACTTAGCATTTGGGGAAAGTGGGTATATTGCGATGGCGCGCCATCGACTTTTTCTAGTTGCTTTTTATTATACACTTATAATTAAACATGCGATGATTTTGCATATAGACAAACAACCTAGTATAGTGACCTTCATTATGAGGCAGCTTATCATTACTGGAATGATTATATTACTTAACCAGTACCAGTATATGTTTCTACTCGCTAACCGACTTCTAAAAAGATCATACGATATGCAAATATAATTCTCGGAATTGTTCTACTTTTCTGAATGCAGTGTATGCATCAGATTCAGCTTATCACAAATATTAATTTCACATTATGGAAAAGATTATATCGTTGTAACTACGTATACTATAGCTTTGTATATACGGTACATTGTATAGATGACAACTAATTAAGTCCATGTAGGTTTCATGAATATCGTCCCCTTCAAAAGTGCTATAGAACTCTACATGCCATTCATACTGCACATAAGCAGAGCCGTATAACTAAACTATTAGTCCCTGATATGGGATACCCTGTGAGCACTCTATAAATCTATTTAATGTATGTTAACACCTAGTTAAGTGAGCAACTCCTTATAACCACAATGACAATTTGTGTAATGTTCGAAAATCTGTGTAAATATTCCAATTAAGCCATCTCCTTGTGCATAAGGAGCATGCAAGTATAACTTTGTAAAACCTCATTGAGTATGTGACATAATTTGCATATGTTTCTTCGCACAGTGCTGGATTCTTTGACACTGACTATGTGGGTATAGACACAATATGTCCGAACAAATGTTTATAAATTTCCAAATAAGCAATATATGTGTGAAGTATGTATATACTTGACTCGCAAATGTGATATAAACCACAGGTGATGGGAACAACTAATCTGATAGTCTGTTGTTACTTGTATAGATACAAGGTACACAATAGGTAAATCAACCTGCTTTTCAAATCTGTTGAAATTATGGAAATCGTCACCTTACTGTAACAATTGACGTTGATTAGTGTTAAAAATACATCAATCAGCGTCACAGAGCCGTTTACCGTTTTAAAAAATGCCCTGCGCTTGCGATACAGGTAAGTTTTGTCAACCCATCAGGCCTAAAAAAAAGTTGTTGATATCGACGGTCCCTGATTACAAAAATAGAATATGTTTACTGCTGAGACCAATCCACAGTGAATTGTGAGTCGTGTTCTGGTTGGCTGCTGTTGATGAGCGACTGGATCGCAGCGTATGGTAGACTTGTTTTACTGACGTCCACGATTTGAGATGGAATGTCCTCAAATCAAGTAAGTTAGTGTTGTGTTGTTCGTAGCGGATTGCGTATTAGAGTCCGTTTTAGAAAGAAATTGTAACAAAGATGCAATATAAAAATGTATTTGGCTCAAACCAAGTAAAAAATAAATACAATTTTTAATTTTTAAAATTAAAATGTATCGGCAACACTCGCGCCCGACCCACAGAGTCAACCGGCAGAAATTGTAAATCAAGTGAGTCGTATGTTTGCAGATCGCGGGAACATCACAAGTTCTTCGTAGTTAAAATGTAACGAATTCACAATAATTGGAAGCGTTTGCTGCCGCGACTGGTCATAACATTTATGTCGGCGGTCAGCGGAAAACCATTTTCTGTTACACACCTCTTTCATGAGCGGGAAAAGAACGGAAGAAGGCCGCACTGACCTGCACTACAGGCATCGCCTGCTGTGACTGCCTCACTGAGCCTGAGGCTGTGTTGACTGGTTGTGTTTACGATTCGGTAAGATTATTATATCATTGGTGCAGTTATCTGAATGTCCCCCCCCCCACACACACACAAAGAAAACCCACCCCTCAATAAATACATTTTTTCTTTCACAGTCTGGCACGGCTATCTATCTCTATATTGTGTAACCTTATTGTGGATTAGTAGCGGGTACATCACATCTTGTTCTGAGTACATGACTCTTAATTACATTACATTGCACTACATAAGATATATATATAAAGCGGAATATGTGCAGTTACATCACATCCACCCCAATTTATTTTTCTGAATAACCCACCGTGATTTGGCCACATTTTGTTCTGGCAGTTCTCACCCACATTCCTTACAATTGTCATTGCCTAACCCTAACCCTAACCCTCTCAGAATGTTTATGACCCCCACCACCACCATCCCCATAAATATTGCAATCATGAAAGATTACTAAATGATTATGTCTGTATTGCCGGCACTCGTCATTTTTAGCCATGTTTTTAAAAAAAAAAAAATCCAGGCTATTGGATTGGCGAAAGCCGGGCGGGCAGCCGGGCGGGCGCGCGGCGTCCACAATCAATGTTAAGTTTTCGTGTTTTAGTCCATTTCTTTGTTACTGTACCACATAGGACCAACACACTTTGACAGCTTCATAACCAAGGGGTGCCCACCACATATCACTATCCAACATGTTACCTTTTTTTGAACTTGACCCATTTTTTCCGCGCAGTCGACTTAGCCATTTTCAATGTTAACTTTTCGCGTTTACAATGTGAAGTTTTCGTGTTTAAGTCCATTTCTTTGGTACTGTACCACCTAGGACCACCAAACTTTCACAGCTTCATAACCAAGGGGTGCCCACCACATACAACTATCCAACATGTGACCATTTTTTTTACCTTGACCTATTATTTCTACGTAATTGACTTAGCCATTTTCAACGTTAACTTTTTAACGTACGTCTGGTTAAAGTTTTTTGGTTAAATTCTTTTTTATACTATATCTCTACAACTGCTTCGCCCATTACCTTGAAACTTCACATGGGTGTTTATCATCATCCATATTTTCATTCTACCTCAAATTACTTTGAATTTTGTTGTTAAAGTTTTTTCCTGTACTATATCTCTGCAACTGCTTCACCCATTACCTTGATACTTCACATGGGTGTTTATCATCATTGTCGCGCCCGCTTGCGGAAAGCGCAATATAGTCGGCATTTTGGCATACGTCCGTCCATCCGTCCGTCCGTACGTCCGTGTGTCCGGTTAAAGTTTTTTGGTTAAAGTTTTTCCATCTACTATATCTCTTTTTTTAGTTTCCATGCCTCGCCCCAAGGCGCGACATGCAGGCCACGGCCATCTAGTCTACAAAAAGTGGGTATAATTATGTTATCCAAGTGTCTATGCTTGGAAAAAACCTGGCCTTCGTGGCTTTGCCTCGTTTCTTGTTAAACTAATGGAATAGTTACACTACTATACACTTACTTAATTCCTATAAAGAAAATGGTGTGCCTAACATACGGTGTGCCTAACATATGGAACAGGCATTTGGCGTATTTCGGCTTTCATCGGTATATAACTACATATGAAAAACAAGGCTTATAACTTTGGTTGGACACGACCTCGTATCATAACAAATTTCGCGATTTTATTAACGATAATGTAAATAAGTACACATTTTCATTTAAATTTTCACATGATTGCCATGTGTATTATGTCGTTGCTAGCCATGGCATTATTATCAATGACAGATCATGTTGGCTTATTTCACTTTCTTGAGCAAAGTAATAGGTTAGTTATTTTTAGCATACCTGTATTTATGAGAAAAAGGCAGTAATGCGGCCATTTTGAAATGTAAATATAGTAACGTATAAGAAACGACATCACTAAATTTCTTATGCGATACTTTGAACTACAAATATAGGTATATATACATGAAATTACACCCATACGTGTCTTACATACCAACCTATTTGAAAACGTACATTTTTGGCGGCCATTTTGAAAATATAGCCGCCATACATTGAAAGGTATTGTGTGTTTCTGCTAGTAAGATGCAGAATATCTATTATTATGATCTTCTGAGCAATTTATACGGTTATCAGTTCAATGAGAACTGCAAATATTCATATCCATATCATTAATCAGACACCAAGAATGCATGAAGTTCAATAACCTTGAAATGACCTTGACGTGGTTAGAAAAAATGGCACCCGGATTTTTTGCAAACCTGATACATTCAAGTTTATAAAATCACCGGGTGACAAAAATTAACATCAGGTGCCTGATTCGTATACGTATAGGTACATTTGCCCCCGGACTAGTATGGTTTAGTGTCGCGCATGCTTTAGCAGAGGCGCGACTATAGTCGGCGCTTTTTCCATCGTCGTCGTCCGCGTCGTCTGCGTCGTCCGATTTTTTGTAAGGCAAATGCGTTAAAGTTATTGTTTTTTCACAATATCTCTTTATCCCCTTGCCAGACTTCCATAATATTTCACATCAATGTTTGTCTAGGGATGATGCTTCATTACGCACACCCCCACATCCAAATTCTCAAGGTCAAGGTCATTTATTTACTTTTAATGTTCACCGGTTTTGTAACAGAAATGCGTTAAAGTTATTGTTTTTTCACAATATATTTTTACCCCTTGCCATACTTTGATAATATTTCACATCAATCTTTGTCTAGGGATGATGCTTCATTACGCACACCCCCACATCCAAATTCTCAAGGTCAAGGTCATTTATTTACTTTTAATGTTCACCGGTTTTGTAACAGAAATGCGTTAAAGTTATTATTTTTTCACAATATCTCTTTTACCCCTTGCCAGACTTTGATAATATTTCACATCAATGTTTGTCTAGGGATCATGCTTCATGACGCACACCCCCACATCCAAATTATCAAGGTAATTTATTTACTTGTAATGTTCACGGTCAAATGCCTCGGCAGGCGCGATACCGCTTCCGTGGCGGAATTCTTGTTGGAATTACAAGGTGTATTATTCTTGTGCACCAGCCAATGGGATCCCCCACTCCAACCAGCCCTCCTCTGTATATGCGACACGCCATGCGATTTTGCACCTAAGAACATGTGTAATATTCCGCATTTGCTATGAAAATTTTGTCCTTTTTCAACGTCATTTACAAAATTAGGTACAAAATTGCATGGCGTCTCATATGACCTTGCAATTGAACGGATATATTTTCAAATGACTTGCCACAAATGTTTGCCATGATGAGACGATGTGTCTATGACCACATGTCTATGTCCAAGGTCAAGGTCACACTTAGAGGTCAAAGATCAAAGATGCACATAAGCTCTATATATTCAAAACCAATAAATGGAATATCAAGGGTAAAAGGCACCACAATTCAGTGGTTAAATCCCCCAAGTTTTGGCATTTTGGCAGCCTCGTGGAAACGTTTGTGTATGCCCAAGGAAATCCCCGGTAAGTCGCCTGGCTAGGGGAGTCAACACATTGACTAGTGCATTAACTCTTTCAAAATATATACATGTATGTGGCTGTCGGTGGAGAAATTGGATTTATGGCATTTGTGACCAGTGTAGTTCCAAAGATCGAATAGCAGTCATGTAGCCTGATCGTAGTAGTGATCTATATTGCTTGTTAAAAGCATGACAGGCGTTTCATTGATGGAATGGCAAACAGTGCAGATTCTGATCTGATTGCAGATGCACATGCTGATCTGGATCTACATTGGTTGAAAAAGCCATAAGCTCCATTTCTCCAGTCACATCCAGATATAAGAAGAAGCACTTTAGAGTGATTGTAAAGAACAGCTTGCAATTTCTTGCTGCATCTCTAACATATAACAATGGAAAAGTTCCCTAGCTATCTAGTGTTGTCATAGTAACTTTGACAGTGAAAAAGTGAAAAGTGTGTGGAGTTTTATATGACTACAGTATTTCACCCAAGATATTTGCGCATCAGATTAAAATTGAGATTTACAAATATCGAGAGTACCGTATGTTACTAGAGGTGATCATGCATCCATCATTTTTTTCTCGCCCACGATAGTGGAAAATGAGACGTATCGTCGTCGTCAAAAATTTTGGACGTATATCCATATCTGTTGATCTGTTGGTCGGATCATTACCAAGCTTCATTAATAGCTTCCTCACATTGATAGATATCCATTGAGTGTCAGTCAGATGACCTTGACCAACCAGTGTGGATGGAATAGTGAATGACTGTTTGTTTCACAAAATCTGCCCAAATTTTACGGCGATATAAATAATGCAAAAACAGTATTTTTTTTCGATAATAGAATGAATATTTTATTTCATGGAATTTGGTCCAATATTGATTTTATTGCGAAAAGCAATTTCCCCATGTTTAATCCCCAGTGAAGATGTCTTTTGGGATTTAACAGGGAATTTTTTCTAATTTCAGAAATAGTGGACAATTTTTAGCGCCGGCCGGCCTTCCTTCGGAGTACTTACATTTGTATGTCATACCCCCAGGATCAGAGTCGGTGTCTGTCCATCTTCAAATATTTGAAAGCTTAATATTGGCGATTTCTTTTTATAATTTCTGTTTCTTTTCACCAAACGTCTTGATATTTCACACATGCTTTTTGTATCCCCCGGACTCCGTCGGGGGATACTATGGATTTGACAGCGCGCCACGTCCGCGTCCGCGTCCGCCGCAGACACTTCTTGTCCGGAGCATAACTCGAACACCCTTTGGAATATTTTCATGAAACTTCACACATGCATAGACCACGACCCGAAGGTGTGTCGCGCACAAGAATGACAACTCTTGCATAGCTAATTTTTGAGTTATCTCCCTTTTTTGTTTCTCGCACTGATTTCGTGTCCGGAGCATAACTCCACCACCCTTTGGAATATTTTCATGAAACTTTACACATGCATAGACCACGACCCGAAGGTGTGTCGCGCACAAGAATGACAACTCTTGCATAGCTAATTTTTGAGTTATCTCCCTTTTTTGTTTTGTGCACTGATTAACCATAACTTGACCACCCTTTGGAATATTTTTATGAAACTTAACACATTCAATTAGACCACGAACCGAAGGTGTGTCGTACACAAGAATGACAATTCTTGCATAGCTAATTTTTGAGTTATCTCTTTTTTGTTTTCGCTCACTGATTTCCTGTCCGGAGCATAACTCGACCACCCTTTGGAATATTTTCATGAAACTTCACACATGCATAGACCACGACCCGGAGGTGTGTCGCGCACAAGAATGACAACTCTTGCGTAGCTATTTTTTTAGTTATTTCCCTTTTTTGTTTTGCGCACTCAACAAACTGGACAATAATGCATGAAGACCTGTTTTCTCGTCTGCTCTGTACACCTTTTCTCGTGTGCTCTGTACACCTTACCTGTAGAGAGAACAATAGAAACTGGGAGAACCATGTGCTAGCATGGGCTAGCATGTGCAGATGTCCAGTGCTTGACCACTGCTGACCAGGTAATTTATACAGGTAAATCACTACATTGGGTACTGTGTTGAAAATATTGTGGCATTATGTGGACCTGTGCAGATTTTTGTAGATAAATATAGGACTATTAAAAAAAAATCTGATCTCCAATAGCAAGCATTATTATTTTTAAAACAAAAATTTTATTTTTTTTTTTTATTTTTTTTTTCATTTTTCTTTCTTCATTTTTTTTCATTTTTTTTTCTTCAAATTATTTTTAAATTTTTGTCTAGTAGCATAAGGTCGTAAGTGCTTTATACAGACTATTCACCTGTGCATGTGCTAGCATGTGCAACTGACCACTGACCACTTACAGGTAATTTATACAGGTAAATGATTATATTACATTTCCGTAAACTGTGTTGAAAAAAATATTGTGGCATTATGTGGACCTGTGCAGATATATGTAGATAAATATAGGACTATTAAAAAAAAATTCTGTGCTCCAGTAGCAAGCATTATTATTTTCAAACTTTTTTTTTCCATTTTTTTTTTTTCATTTTTTTTTTCAAATTATTTTTCAATTTTTGTCTAGTAGCATAAGGTCGTAAGTGCTTTATACAGATTATTCACCTGTGCATGTGCTAGCATGTGCAACTGACCACTGACAACTTACAGGTAATTTATACAGGTAAATGATTATATTACATTTCCGTAAACTGTGTTGAAAATATTGTGGAAATATGTGGACCTGTGTATATATGATATGTAGATAAATATAGGACAATTAAAAAACATTCTGGGCTCCAGTAGGGAGCATTTTTCTTTTTTTTAATTTAATTTTTTTTCATTTTTTTTTTTTTTACATTCTTTTTCAATTTTTTAACTGACCACTAACTTATTACAGGTAATTTATACAGGTACATTATTACATTTCCGTAAACTGTGTTGACAATATTGTGGCAGTATGTGGACCTGTGCAGATATATGTAGATAAATATAGGACTATTAACAAAAATTCTGGGCTCCAGTAGCGAGCATTATTTAAAAAAAATAATTTGTATATTACATTTCCGTCAACTGTGTTGAAAATATTGTGGCATTATGTGGACCTGTGCAGATATATGTAGATAAATATAGGACTATTAAAAAAAATTCTGGGCTCCAGTAGCAAGTATTATTATTTTTTATTTTTCAAATTGTTTTTTCAAATTATTTTTAATTTTTTTTTTTACATTCTTTTTAAAATTTTTAACTGACCACTAACTTATTACAGGTAATTTATACAGCTAAATTATTACATTTACCTAAACTGTGTTGACAATATTGTGGCAGTATGTGGACCTGTGCAGATATATGTAGATAAATATAGGACTATTAACAAAAATTCTCGGCTCCAGTAGCGAGCATTATTTTTTTTATTTACATTCTATATTACATTTCCGTCAACTGTGTTGAAAATATTGTGGCATTATGTGCACCTGTGCAGATATATGTACATAAATATAGGACTATTAACAAATAATTCTGCGCTCCAGTAGCTTCACACATGCATAGACCCTAAAGGTGTGTCGCGCAAGAATGACAACTCTTGCATCACTAATTGTTTAGTTATCTCCCTTTGTACGTCACCGATTTTGTCTCCGGAGCATAACTCGATCACCCTTTTTTCAAACTACTTGTGTATCTGGGGAGGGGGATACACATGCGCTTGTCGACAAGCGTCCATTTCTAGTTTTTAATGATTCTCTATCTTGACTTCAAAGGCTTATTAGTCATGCCTACTATCTCTGTAACCGTAAATCTGATTTGCTTGAAACTTCGTATGCTTATTGGTCATCATCCATATATTCATTCTGTGTACCACTCATGCGGCCCCTTTGCCCCAAGGTTAAGGTCAAATGACTTAGAAGTTTGTGTTAAAGTTTTTGTCTGCAATTTTCAAATATTTCCGATGACTTATCTCACCTTGGTGACCATTTTTGTCGCGCCTGCTTTAGCAGAAGGCACGACTATAGTCGCCGCTTTTTCCGTTGTCATTCACGTCGTCGTCCGAAATGTCAAAAGGTTTGTACAAGCTTCGTCATCATGGTATAACTTTGAATTGCTTGACGGATTGCTTCAATATTTGGACACTTGATACATGTGAGCATTTGGAAACACACTCATGCTGCCATTAACATGACCTTGACCTTTTGATATGCCCGTTTGGCATGTATCTATTATGTATTCACCTTGTGCGGGCGGGCGGGCACAGCTTGTCCACGCACTAACTAGAGTTCTACTTAACAGATTGTAACCAAATTCGCTATACATGTTTATCACGGCAAGACGAAGAAGCCTATTGATTTTGATATATTTCCGATGACTTATCTCCCCTTGGCGGCCATTGTTAATTTTCACACTCTGTATCCTTGTCCACGGAATAACTCCAGTTCTACTTTTTTTATGTCAAAAGATTTCTTCAACCATGACATTTTTCGTGTTTTAAGCATGCACTTCTCTGACTTAGTTTAGCACATTCAGGAGGGGCCAAGTGACTTTGGTGTGGGGCTGAATATATATTCTTTCTTGATGTAAATATTCCGTGCTGGTTTTGCTCAGCCCTCAGTCCTGGGAGGGAAAATAGGGACCGGTTGCTCAAAACCTCTGTTGGCTTAACTGACTGTTAAATCCTGAACAATGTTAACAATGTTAAGCTAGCAGAGGGTTTGAGCAACTGGGCCTTGATTATTCAAATTATGCGAGTATCTAGAGAAATATGCTTGCGTCGACCCAGACCAATCCGTACATATGCACATGATATGGTCTACACTTTATTGTCTCTTCACAGAATAGGTCCTGTGTTGCATGCAGGACTGTGCTGGTAGATTAGCAACTGGACTAGCCACACATGCCATAAGCCTCATTTCTCTATGCAGTCACATTTCATGCTATTTTGTAAAAAATATTTACATAATTTACGATATATCCCGCAAGTTGACGCAATTTTCATAACATTCTGTGGAATAGAATTCCACTAGAATTCCACATTTGCTATGAAAATTTCGGCAACTTTCGTTGTCATTTACAGAAAATATCACAGTTTCTGTAAATATATTATTTCATAAAAAATTGCACAGGCTATTAGGTAGAAATCACATGGCGTGTCTCATCCCCTCACCGATAGGCAAGAGGGGATACAGCGTCAGTCCATGTATGTACGTGCGTACGTATGTGCGTGCATGCGTTAGTAACATCTTTCATTATCCCCTCGCCGATAGTCCATTTATGTACGTGCGTTAGTAACACTTTTCATTTTTAGCTCGCCTGCACTTTCGTGCAGAAGAGCTTATGGCATACCCCCGGCGTCGTCGGCTTCGGCGTCCACAAACTTAATGTTGGGGTAAATCTCTTATAACTTCTGTTTCCTTTCATGGAGCACCTTGTTATTTCATACATGCATTCCTCAGATGATACTCTATCGTGCTATAGCAAATCCATGACCCACCACCCATCCCTTACCCCAAGGTCCAGGTCACAAACTTAGCACATTCATAAACTTAACGTTGGGGTAAATGTCTTATTACATCTGTTTCCTTTCATGGAACGCCTTGATATTTCATACATGCATTCCTCAGATGACCCTCTATCATGCTGTAGCAAATTCACGACCCACCACCCAACCCTTACCCAAAGGTCAAGGTCAAAAACTTAGCATGTTCATAAACTTAACGTTGGGGTAAATGTTGTGTAACTTCTGTTTCTTTACAGGGAACGCCTTCATATTTCATACATGCATTCATATGATACTTTATCGTGCTATTAGCAAATCCATGACCCACCCCCACCCCTTACCCCAAGGTCAAGGTCACAAACTTAGCACATTCATAAACTTAACGCTGGGGTAAATGTTTTATAACATCTGTTTCCTTTCATGGAACGCCTTGATATTTCGTACATGCATTCCTCAGATGACCCTCTATCATCCACAACCCACCACCCAACCCTTACCCCAAGGTCAAGGTTACAAACTTAGCATGTTCATAAACTTAACATTAGGGTAAATGTTGAGTAACTTCTGTTTCATTTCAGGGAACGCTTTGCTATTTCATACATGCATTCATCTGATGATCCTCTATTGTGCTACAGCAAATCCATGACCCACCCCACCCCTTAAAGGTACATGCCCACGCAGTAGGCACAAAATGTTCTTTATAGGAATTAAATAAGTGTATAATTATGTCACTATTCCACCAGTTCTAAAAATTACGAGTGCCCGCTATACAAATATAATCATTTATTAATTATCAATTTACTGTTAGCGACGCGCGGCGGTAACAGTCTATTTTGATAATGTGCGGGGACGACGACTTTCACATCACGGCTTGCGGTGCGCATGTGCAGTATACTACGCGCGCCAGTAGGCTTCCCAATATGTAAAAAAAGAATATCAACATGTCGAAACGTCCAGGACGGAAATTGTATGAAACGGCGTCGGCCAAAAAAAAAGCGAAATGTCTGAGGGACAGGCAGTACAGAGAGAGTGGTTATAATATTGGCGACCAGATCACCAAATGGAAAGAGTTACGTGGAGATTTAGATTTGGACTCGAATAGAGATTTTTCTTCTCAACTTCCGATACTTCACTGCGCATGTCAAAGATGTGATATGATTGAGCGTGTCACGTGACGCGTATTGGTAAAAATAGCACGAGGTCGGAAAATACCCTTTCTGGTCGCGGCATATAAAATGCGATTTAACACCAATTAACACGCGCCGTAATTAAACATAACTCGTTAGTGGGTAGACCAATGGCTCATATAAGGCATGACAGAAAATGAAAAGTAGTAGTACAGTCTAACCTGCTGCGTGGGCATGTACCTTTAACGTTGGAGTGAATGTCTTTTTATAACTTCTTGTTTCTTTACAGGGAACGCCTTGATATTTCATACATGCTGTCATCTGATGATTCTCTGTTGTGTTACAGCAAATCCATGACCCACCCACCCCACCCCTTTCCCAAAGGTCAAGGTCACAAACTTAGCACATTCATACATGCATTCCTCATGTGAATAGCTATCATGCTGTAGAAAATCACCAACTTAGTGCGTTCATAAACTTAACGTTGGGTTAAATTTTGTTTTACTTCTGTTTTCAGGGAGCGCATTGATATTTCATACATGCATTCATCCTTTCACCACTGACCCCAATGTCAAGGTCCACCGCACATCCCTTAACCCAAGGTCAAGTTATATAATATTCATGTTTTTGTCGGCGCTTTTTCCGTCGTCCGCGTAGTCGTCGTCTGCGTCGTCTGCGTCGTCCGCGTCGTCCGGTTTTTTTGTAAGGCAAATGCGTTAAAGTTATTGTTTTTTCACAATATCTCTTTAACCCCTTGCCAGACATTGATAATATTTCACATCAACGTTTGTCTAGGGATGATGCTTCATTACATACACCCCCACATCCAAATTATCAAGGTCAAGGTCATTTATTTACTTGTAATGTTCACCGGTTTTGTAACAGAAATGCGTTAAAGTTATTGTTTTTTCACAATATCTCTTTAACCCCTTGCCAGACATTGATAATATTTCATATCAATGTTTGTCTAGGGATGATGCTTCATTACGCACACCCCCACATCCAAAGTCTGAAGGTCAAGGTCATTTATTTACTTGTAATGTTCACCGGTTTTGTAACAGAAATGCGTTATAAAGTTATTGTTTTTTCACAATATCTCTTTAACCCCTTGCCAGACTTTGATAATATTTCACATCAATGTTTGTCTAGGAATGATGCTTCATTACGCACACCCCCACATCCAAATTTTGAAGGTCAAGGTCATTTATTTACTTGTAATGTTCACCGGATTTGTAACAGAAATGCGTTAAAAGTTATTGTTTTTTCACAATATCTCTTTAACCCCTTTCCAGACATTGATAATATTTCACATCAATGTTTGTCTACGGATGATGCTTCATTATGCACACCCCCACATCCAAATTCTGAAGGTCAAGGTAATTTATTTACTTGTAATGTTCACGGTCAAATGCCTCGGCAGGCGCGTCACCGCTTCCGTGGCGGAATTCTTGTTTTATACAACTGTGCCAAGTTTGAGTGAAGGCTGCCAACAGGCAAGCTTCGTTGTCTTCTGACAACTCTTGTTCAATAACTTATGAAACGCTTCACCGATTATAACATTTGGCCACAATGTGTGTCTCTGGATGGTGCTCTGCATACCACCCACGCTTGATCGCCCAAGGTCAAGGTCACTGAGGACTTATCTTTTTGTCGCACCTGCTTTAGCAGAGGCGTGACTATAGTCGGCGCTTTTTCCGTCGTCGTCGTCGTCCGCGTCGTCGTGTCGTCGTCCGCGTGTCGTCGTCCGCGTCGTCGTCCGCGTCGTCGTCCGCGTCGTCGTCCGCGTCGTCCGTTTCTTTTTGTAACTTCATTACGCACACCCCCACATCCAAATTCTGAAGGTCAAGGTCATTTATTTACTTGTAATGTTCACCGGTTTTGTAACAGGAATGCGTTAAAGTTATTGTTTTGTTACAATGTCTCTTTAACCCCTTGCCAGACTTTGATAATATTTCACATCAATGTTTGTCTAGGGATGATGCTTCATTACGCACACCCCCACATCCAAATTCTGAAGATCAAGGTCATTTATTTACTTGTAATGTTCACCGGTTTTGTAACAGGAATGCATTAAAGTTATTGTTTTTTCACAATATCTCTTTAATCCCTTGCCAGACTTTGATAATATTTCACATCAATGTTCGTCTAGGGATGATGCTTCATTACGCACACCCCCACATCCAAATTTCCCAAGGTCAAGGTCATTTATTTACTTGTAATGTTCACCGGTTTTGTAACAGGAATGCGTTAAAGTTATTGTTTTGTTACAATGTCTCTTTAACCCCTTGCCAGACTTTGATAATATTTCACATCAATGTTCGTCTAGGGATGATGCTTCATTACGCACACCCCCACATCCAAATTCTCAAGGTCAAGGTCATTTATTTACTTTTAATGTTCACGGTCAAATGCCTCGGCAGGCACGACACCGCTTCCGTGGCGGAATTCTTGTTTAGCTCACCTGAGCGAAGCTCATGTGAGCTATTGTTACCGTAATGTGTCCGTCCGAGCTTACACATGGATACATATGTCGCTAGGAGAACAATACGTTATGTAATATTCTATTGTTCCGTGATTTTATGTGGCTAAAAATGGGTTTATGTGGCTACAGAACAATAGGGATGAACAAAGGAAAATGTTAGGGTTTGCCACATAAGTATCCATTTGTAGGAACGTCCGTCAGTCCGTCAGAACGTCCGTCCGTCCGTCCGGACACACATTAGGGTACTTATGTGGCTAGCTCCACAGGGTTATGGACTTTTTAAAGGATAGGGTTGGTTACAATTAGCCACCTAAAAAATCGTTTTATGTGGCTAAAAATCGTTTTATGTGGCGAATATTTAACATGTGATAAGCCACATAAGTACCCTAATGTAAGAACGTCCGTCCGTCCGTCGTCCGTCCGTGAATATTTTCAAACGTCTTCTCCTCAGTAACCATTGGGCCTATAGTCACCAAACTTCATGGTAGGGGGATTAAAAAATTGTTAAAATGACGTCATTACGTAATCCAAGATGGCCGCCGTCTAAAAATAGCACAACTTCTTCAAAAATCTTCTTCTCAAGAACCGCCAACTGGATTTTGACAAAACTTGGTAGGAATAATCGATGTACAATGCTCTTTCAAAGTTGTTAAAATGGTGACCTCCAGGGTAAAAAATGGGCGTGGCCCGTGAGGTCAAAGTGGCGTCAAATTTTATTTTTGACCGAATATGGTCATGTCATATATCAAATCGAAGGTATCAAACAGGCGATCACTCTGGTGCATTTTTTGGCCCATGGTAGCCAAACTTAAAAGTTATGGTCCATGGGTGAAGCCTTTTCAGATTTGTTAAAATGGAGGTATCGCTAATCCAAGATGGTCGCCAGCTAAAAATAGCATAAATTCTTAAAAAATCTTACTGATCACTGTACAATGCTCTTTCAAAGATGTTAAAATGGTGACCCAGGGGTCAAAAATGGGAGTGGCCCGTGGGGTCAAATTGGGGTAAAATTTTTTGACTGAATATGGTCATGTCTCTTATCAAATCGAAGGTATCAAAGACGCGATCGCTCTGGTACATTTTTTGTCGAAATTGGATGGTCATGTCATCCAAGATGGCCGCCGAAAGGTCAAAAGGTTGTTCTTTTAATTAAGATTTATCTTGTTCTCGTGAACCACTTGGCCGATATTGGTAACTTCACGGTAATGGTTATTGGGTCAAGCCTTTTCATTTTTGTTTAAATGGTGGTCATCGTGAAATCAAAGATGGCCGCTGTTGAAAAGTAGGTCAAATTCTTAAAAAAATATTCTCGTGAACTGCCAGGCCGATTTTTACGAAACTTGGTGTGAATGATCGATAGTTAACGCTGGTTCAGATTTCTTCAAATGGTGGACCCCGGGTCAAAAATGGACGGGGCGGGAGGGGTCAAGTTGAGGTCAAATGTTACATTTGACCGAATATGGTCATGTCATATATCAAATCGAAGGTATCGACGAGACGGTCACTCTTGGGCTTTTTTTTGTCGAAATCAGGTAATTACGTCATTCGAGATAGCCGCCGAAAGGTCAAAAGGTCGTTCTTTCAATATAGATTACAAACGTCTTCTTCTCGTGAACCACTTGACTAATATTGGCCAAACTGTCAAATTCTCAAAAAATCTTCTTTTCACGAACCGCCAGGCTGATTTTGACGAAGCTTGATATGAATGATCGATAGTTAACAATGTTTCAGATTTCTTCAAATGGTGGCCCCCGGGTAAAAAATGGGCGGGGCAGGAGGGGTCAAGTAGGGGTCAAATTTCATATTTGACCGAATATGGTCATGTCATATATCAATTCGAAGGTATGAACACAACGATCACATAGGAGCATTTTTTGTCAAAATCAGATGATTACATCATTCAAGATGGCCGCCGAAATGTCAAAAGGTCGTTCTTTTATTAGATATTTCAAACGTCTTCTTCATACAAACCGCTTGGCCATTGGTAACAAACTTCGCAGTTATGGTCCATTGGTAAAGCCTTTTCAGTTTTGTTAAAATGGCGGTCATCGTTAATCCAAGATGGCGGCCGTCTAAAAATAGCACAAAATTTTAAAAAATCTTCTCACGACTGATTTCTACGAAACTTGGCAGAAATGATCGATGTACAATGGTTTTTCAAATTTGTTAAAATGGTGACCCCTGGGTCAAATCAAAGGTATTGATGAGGCGATCGCTGTGGTGCTGTTTTCATCGAATCGGATGATTACATCATCCAAGATGGCCGCCGAAAGGTCGAAAGGTCGTTCTTTTATTAGAGATTTCAAATGTCTTCTTCATACAAACCGCTTGGCCATTGGTGGCCAAACTTCGCATTTATGGTTCATTGGTAAACCCTATTCAGTTTTGTTAAAATGGCGGTCGTCGTTAATCCAAGATGGCCGCCGTCTAAAAATGGCATAAATTCTTAAAAATCTTCTCACGAATCACCAGGGTAGGTGATTTCTCAAGTTTGTCGCATTGACATTTTGTGCCTGTCATGGGCTTGTTTTGATGTATAATTATGTAGTGACAACTTTACATACCAGTATTTGCTTGATTTTTGTGACATTGCACAGGTGAGCGATATAGGGGCCATCATGGCCCTCTTGTTTATTATCAAGGCTGCAAATGAGGGAATTAGCTTAGTGTTAATGATGATCTTGTTTTTCAATAACTTACAAACCGCTTCACCGATTTTGATATTAATTGGTCACAATGTTTGTCTAAGGAGGGTGCTTTCTTTTGCGTACGACCCACGTCCGACTGCCCAAGGTCAAGGTCACTGAGGAGTGAGGACTTATATTCACCTTTTTTGTGTGGGTGGCATGTGAGAACATGCGATGGGTAATTTAACGATCAGGATTAATCCTTACCGGAATCCTCCCGGAGACCTGGTTTGGCCGTCATGTACGTCTTTGGAATTATTTTATGTGAGCGTTAAATCTGGTTATGCCCCTTGTATCAGTAATATGATTACATTTAGGAGAAGGGGCCAATTGACTTTGGTGTGGTATGGACTTGGCACCAGGTCAGGTTATTCTAATTTCATGGCTGACTATATATATTTATTTCCATGTAAATATTCCATTCTGATTTTGGAAGTTTCCCCCTAATGCAGCAGGTTACATGCGGGATCGAACCGGCTTTTCATGACTTTAGTTGTCGATAGGCCGTTAGACGCCAATAAATAAAATCAGATCACCTTGTTTGTAAGACAAAACAAATTGAAGGTGGGTCAAATGAGTGGTCGCAACATACTTTGTGGAAAAATAAGAAAATTATTAATATTACAACAGAAATAAATCGGACTGAAATGTGACTGTTAAGTATAAGTGAGATCACGGTTTGTCCGCATGGACAAGGAGATAATCCGCGCTAGTACATGCGGAGCAACGTGATCTAACTTATTTATCACATCCTCATTTACATACCTTGCACACGAGCTGTGTTAATACAGCAACAACACCCGGAAATGTGTCAAAGATGTGATAACATTGGTTTCACTGGTTGTAATAATACTGTCAATGAATTTAACATGTATTTGTAATTTATGCCTCTATAGTGCTGTTTTAATAAATTATTGTTTATATAACATAAACACATTACCTTACATTGTGTGTTATTATTATTCTATTACATGTACTACACCCCCTCCCCCCTTGATACATTGGATGCCCAAGATTAGTATGATGAGGGGTCTGTAGCTTCGGTCTTTCCGTCCAGTCATTCATCCGTTCGTAACACATAAACTTAATACTTTGTCAATGTTTTAGTTTGACCGTCCAGACGGCGGTCTGTCGGTTAACCAGTGGGTTATTGTATCCTCTGGACGAATGTCTGTGATACTATGGATTTGACATCGTCCCATGTCCACCGCAGAACTTTTGTATCTGGAGCATAAATAAAAAAATACCCTTTGGCATATATTAATGAAACTTAACACATGCAGAGATCACGATCCAAAGATGTGTCGCGCGCACGAATGACAACTGTTGCATCGCTTAGTAGCCGGTTATCTAAGCGTCCATTTCTAGTTTTACTTAATGACTGTCCCAACATTGGTTGTGTGTATTTATGCGTTTATGATTTTAGTCTTCTGCCAGTGAAACCTGTCTCAGCCGGACACCCTGTATTAGGCAGTTTATGTGTGTTCATGTTCTGTCCAGTAGCCGTTGCACTTTTGTACCCCGTCCTTATGTGCATCTGTTTGTCTATGTGTCTGTCTGTCTGTCTGTTCGTCTATGTGTGTCTATATGTGTGTCTGTTCGTCTATGTGTCTGTCTATCTGTGTGTCTGTTCCTCTATGTGTCTGTCTATATGTGTGTCTGTTTGTCTGTCTGTGTGTCTGTTCCTGTATGTGTCTGTCTATATATGTGTCTGTTCCTCTATGTGTCTGTCTATCTGTGTGTATGTTCGTATATGTGTCTGTCTATCTGTGTGTCTGTTCGCATATGTGTCTATCTAATGTGTGTCTGTTCGTCTATGTGTCTGTCTATCTATGCGTCTGTTCCTCTATGTGTCCGTGTGTCTATGTGTCTGTCTATATGTGTGTCTATGTGTCTGTCTATATGTGTGTCTGTTCCTCTATGTATTTGTCTATCTGTGTGTCTGTTCGTCTATGTGTCTGTCTATCTGTGTGTCTATTCGTCTATCTGTCTGTCTATCTATCTGTCTGTTCCTCTATGTGTATGTCTATCTGTGTGTCTGTTCGTGTATGTGTCTGTATCTGTGTGTCTGTTCATCTATGTGTGTCTTTCTGTGTGTGTTCGTCTATGTGTCTGTTCTTCTATGTGTCTGTCTATCTGTGTGTCGGTTCGTCTGTGTGTATGTCTATCTGTGTGTCTGTTAGTCTATGTATCTGTCTATATGTGTGTCTGTTAGCCTATGTGTCTGTCTATATGTGTGTCTGTTCCTATATGTATATGTCTATCTGTGTGTCTGTTCCTCTATGCGTATGTCTAGCTTTGTGATTTCCTGGTTTGGCCCTCAGGTACGTTTTTATACGCCCGTTTGAAAGTATTATGTATTCATCTTGTAAGGCTGGCGGGCGGTTTCGACGATACTTGGTATGAATGATCGATAGTTAGCGCTGTTTCAGATTTGTTCATATGGTGGCCCGTGGGTCAAAAATAGGCGTCGCCCGAGGGGTCAAATAGGGGTCAAATTTTATTTTTAACGGAATATAGTCATGTAATATATCAAATCGAAGGTATTGACGAGACAATCACTCTGGAACATTTTTTGTCTAAATCATATGATTACGTCATCCAAGATGGCCACCGATAGTTCAAATGGTCATTCTTTTACTAAAGATTTCAAACGTCTTTTTCTTGTAAACTGCTTGGCCGATATTGGCCAAACTTAACTGTAATGGTCTGTGGTTGAAGCCTGTTCATTTTTGTTAAAATGGAGGTCATCACCAAATCCAAGATGGCCGCCGTTGAGAAGTAGGTCAAATTCTTAAAAAATCTTCTTCTCACGAACCGCCAGGCCGATTTCGACGATACTGGGTATGAATGATCGATAGTTAGCGCTGTTTCAGATTTGTTCATATGGTGGCCCCTGGGTCAAAAATGGGCGTCGCCCGAGGGGTCAAATAGGGGTAAATTTTATTTTTAACCGAATATAGTCATATAATATATCAAATCGAAGATATTGACGAGACGATCACTCTGGAGAATTTTTTGTCTAAATCAGATGATTACGTCATCCAAGATGGCCACTGATAGTTCAAAAGGTCATTTTTTTTACTAAAGATTTCAAACGTCTTTTTCTTGTGAACTGCTTGGCCGATATTGGCCAAACTTAACTGTAATGGTCTCTGGGTGAAGCCTGTTCATTTTTGTTAAAATGGAGGTCATCACCAAATCCAAGATGGCCGCCGTTGAGAAGTAGGTCAAGTTGTCAAAACATTTTCTTCTCACAAACCTCCAGGCCGATATCGACGAAACTTGGTAAGAATGATTGATAGATACCGCTGTTTCAGATTTGTTCATATGGTGGCCCCTGGGTCAAAAATGGGCGTGGCCCGAGGGGTCAAATAGAGGTCAAATTTTATTTTTGACCGAATATGGTCATTTTATATATCAAATCGAAGGTATAGCAGTAAATCACATGCACATTCGCAATATATGTTAGATCAGAAGGTACCAACAAATTCTGTGGAACATTTGAAGTTGTAAGTGAAGAGTCTTTGTGAAATCAAGATGACCACTATGGAGGCTTTTAGGTGAGCGATACAGGCCCATTTGGGCCTCTTGTTATTTTTCACACTCTGTATCCTTGTCCACGCAATTGCTCAAGTTCTACTTCACCGCTCGTAACCAAATTCGGTCAACATGTTTATCTCGGTAAGACGAATAAGCCTATTGATTTGGAAAAATTTCCTGTGTCTATTCCTCTATGTGTCTGTCTATCTATGTGTCTGTTCGTCTATGTGTATGTCTATCTGTGTGTCTGTTCGTCTATGTGTCTGTATATATGTGTGTCTGCTCATCTATGTGTCTGTCTATCTGTGTGTATGTTCCTATATGTGTATGTCTATATGTGTGTCTGTTCGTCTATGTGTCTGTCTATATGTGTGTGTGCTCCTCTATGTGTCTGTCTATATGTGTGTGTTCGTCTATGTGTCTGTATGTATGTGTGTCTGTTCGTCTATGTGTATGTCTATCTGTGTGTTTGTTCCTATATGTATATGTCTATCTGTGTGTCTGTTCCTCTATGCGTATGTCTAGCTTTGTGTCTGTTCCTCTATGTGTCTGTATATCTGTGTGTCTGTTAGCTATGTGTATGTCCGTCTGTGTGTCTGTTATTCTGTGTGTCTGTTATTCTGTGTGTCTGACTATCTGTGTGTATGTTTGTCTATGTGTCTGTATGTGTGTCTGTTCGGATATGTGTCTGTCTATCCGTGTGTCTGTTCATATATGTGAATGTCTATCTGTGTCCGTTCGTCTATGTGTTTGTCTGTATGTCTGTTCGTCTATATGTCTGTCTATATGTATGTCTGTTCGTCTATATGTCTGTCTATCTGTGTGACTGTTCCTCTATGTGTCTGTTCGTATATGTGTCTGTCTACCTGTGTGTCTGTTCGTATATGTGTATGTCTATATGAGTGTCTGTTCGTCTATGTGTCTGTCTATATGTGTGTCTGTTCCTCTAGGTCTCTGTCTATCTGTGTGTCTGTTCCTCCATGTGTCTGTCTATCTGTGTGTCTGTTCGTCCATGTGTCGGGCTATTTGACGTCTGTGCCCTGGCGCTAGTGTCGTTTCTTCGGTCTGTCTGGTGATCCCCTTTGTACTGTATGTGCCATTCTAATCTTGTTCTGTTTTGCGCTGTGTTTTACTGCCTCGCCTGCTCTGTGGTCTCCTAATCTGTCGTCGTTCGAATTGTCCTGTTTATCGTGTGTATGTCTTTGCCTTTTAATTCTGATGTGTCTTTGTTCTGTATCAATGTGTCTGTTCCTCTAGTGTCTGTATGTTGTCTCGCCTATGTATGTCACTATATAGTGTCTGTTCCGTCTATGTGTGCGTGTCAATGTTGTCTGTTCGGCTATGTTGTTTCTGTATGTGTGTCTGTTCGCCGGCGTAAGTGTCTATGTATGTGTCATCTGTGTCTATGGTCTCGCCAATGTGTCTGTTATGTGTGTCTCGCCGTATGTCTGTATTGTGTCTGTTCGCCTCTATGTGTCTCGTCTATGTGTTTGTTCTTTCTGTGTTGTCTCTGAATTGGGCTGTCTATCTGTTGTCTGTCGTCTAGTGTGTAGTTCTATTTGTGTGACTGTTCCTATATTTGTCTGTAACTGTGGTGTTTAAGAGTCTGTATATCTGTCAATTTGTTCGTCTATGTGACTGTCTATATGTGTGTCCGTTCGTCTACGTGTCTGTCTATCTGTGTGGACTCTTCGTCTATGTGTCTGTCTATATGTATGTCTGTTCGTCTATGTGACTATCTATATGTATGTCTGTTCGTCTATGTGTCTGTCTAATATGTGTGTATGTTCCTCTATGTGTCTGTCTATCTGTGTGTATGTTCCTCTATGTGTATGTCTAGCGGTGTGTATGTTCCTCTATGTGTATGTCTATCTGTGTATCCCTTCGTGTATCTCTTCGTCTATCTGTGTCTGTATATCTGTGTGTCTTTTCGTATATGTGTATGTGTATCTGTTCGCCTATGTGTCAGTCTTTATGTGCATCTGTTCGCCTATGTGTCTGTCTATCTGTGTGTCTGTTCGTCTATGTGTTTGTCTATCTGTGTGTATGTTCCTCTATGTGTATATATGTATATGTGTGTCTGTTCGTCTATGTGTGCATCTATCTGTGTGTCTGTTCCTCGATGTGTGTCTGTCTGTATGTCTGTTCGCCTATGTGTCTCTATCTGTGTGTCTGTTCGTCTATGTGTCTGTATATCTGTGTGTCTGTTCGTCTATGTGTCTGTCTATCTGTGTGTCTGTTCGTCTATGTGTCTGTCTATATCTGTGTCTGTTCCTCTATGTCTCTGTCTATATCTGTGTCTGTTCCTCCCCATGCGTCTGTCTATCTGTGTGTCTGTTCCTCCATGCGTCTGTCTATCTGTGTGTCTGTTCCTCCATGCGTCTGTCTATCTGTGTGTCTGTTCGTCCATGTGCATATATATATGTGTGTCTGTTCGTCTATGCGTGTGTGTGTGTGTGTGTGTCTATATGTGTGTCTGTTCCTATATGTGTCTGTCAATCTGTGTGTTTGTTCATATATATGTATGTATATCTGTTCCTCTATGTGTATGTCTGTCTATGTGTCTGTTCCTCTATTTGTTTGTCTATCTGTATGTCTGTTCGTCTATGTGTATGTCTATGTGTGTGTATGTTCCTCTATGTGTCTGTCTATCTGTGGGTCTGTTCCGCCATGTGTCTGTCTATATGTGGGTCTGTTCGTCTATGTGTCTGTCTATCTGCTGTATGTCTGTTCGTCTATGTGTCTGCCTATCTGTGTGTCTGTTCCTATATGTGTCTTTATATATGTGTGTTTGTTCCACTATGTGTCTGTCTATATGTGTTTATATTCGTCTATGTGTCTGTATGTGTGTCAGTTCCTCTATGTGTCTGTTTGTCTGTGTGTCTGTCTGTGTATCTGTTACTGTATTTGTATGTCTATCTGTGTGTCTGTTGTTCTGTGTGTCTGCCTATATGTGTGCCTGTTCGTCTATGTGTTCGCCTATGTATGTGTCTATCTGTGTGCATGTTCGTCTATGTGTATGTCTATATGTGTGTCTGTTCGTCTATGTGTGTGTCTATGTGTGTGTCTGTTACTCTATGTGTCTGTCTGTCTGTGTGTCTGTTCGCATATGTGTCTCTATCTGTGTGTCTGTTCGTCTATGTGTCTGTATATATGTGTGTCTGTTCGTCTATGTGTATGTCTATCTGTGTGTATTTTCCTCTATGTGTCTGTCTTATCTGTGTCTGTTCGTCTATGTGTATGTCTATATGTGTGTCTGTTCGTCGATGTGTCTGTCTATCTGTGTGTCTGTTCCTCTATTTGTCTGTATCTGTGTCTGTTCGTCTAAGTGTCTGTCTATCTGTGTGTCTCTTCCTCTATGTGTCTGTATTTGTGTGTCTGTTCGTCTAAGAGTCTGTATATCTGTTTGTATGTTCGTCTATGTGACTGTCTATATATGTGTCTGTTCGTCTATGTGTCTGTCTATATGTGTGTCTGTTCGTCTATGTGTCTGTCTATCGGTATGTCTGTTCGTCTATGTGACTGTCTATCTGTGTGTATGTTCCTGTATGTGTATGTCTAGCTGTGTGTATGTTCCTCTATGTGTATGTCTATCTCTGTATCTCTGCATATATCTGTGTCTGTCTATCTGTGTGTCTGTTCCTATATGTGTCGGTGTGTTCGCCTATGTGTCAGTCTATATGTGTATATGTTCGCCTATGTGTCTGTCTATCTGTGTGTCTGTTCGTCTATGTGTCTGTGTATCTGTGTGTATGTTCCTCTATGTATATGTCTGTATAGGTGTGTGTGTTCGTCTGTTTGTGTGTCTATTTGTGTGTCTGTTCATCGATGTGTCTGTCTGTGTGTCTGTTCGCCTATGTGTCTATATGTGTGTCTGTTCGTCTATGTGTCTGTATCTGTGTGTCTGTTCGTCTATGTGTTTGCCTAAGTGTCTGTATATGTGTGTATGTTCCTGTATGTGTATGTATATATGTGTGTCTGTTTGTCTATGTGTGTGTCTATCTGTGTGTCTGTTCCTCTATGTGTCTTGTGTGTCTGTTCGCCTATGTTTCTCTATCTGTGTGTCTGTTCGCCTATGTGTCTGTATATATGTGTGTCTGTTCGTCTATGTGTCTGTTCGTCTATGTGTCTGTCTGTGTGTGTGTATTTTCGTCTATATGTGTGTCTGTTCCGCAATGTGTCTGTCTATATGTGTGTCTGTTCCTCTATGTGTCTGTATCTGTGTGTCTGTCCGTCTATGTGTCTGTACATGTGTGTCTATTCGTCTATGTGTCTGTCTATCTGTGTGTCTGTTCCTCTGTATGTCTGTATCTGTGTGTCTGTTCGTCTAATAGTCTGTCTATCTGTCTGTCTGTATATGTGATTGTCTATATGTGTGTCTATTCGTATGTGTGTCTGTCTATCTGTGTGTCTGTTCGACTATATGTCTGTCTATCTGTATGTCTGTTCGTCTATGTGACTGTCTATCTGTGTGTCTGTTCGTCTATGTGTCTGTCTATCTGTATGTCTGTTCGTCTATGTGACTGTCTATATGTGTGTCTGTTCGTCTATGTGTCTGTCTATATGTGTGTATGTTCCTGTATGTGTATGTCTAGCTGTGTGTATGTCTATCTGTGTATCTCTTAGTCTATCTGTGTCTGTCTATCTGTGTGTCGGTCTATCTGTGTGTCTGTAGGTGTATGTGTGTCTGTTCGCCTATGTGTCAGTCTATATGTGTATCTGTTAGCCTATATGTCTGTCTATATGTGTATCTGTTCGTCTATGTGTCTGTATATCTGTGTGTCTGTTCCTCTAAGTGTCTGTTTATATGTGTGTCTGTTCCTCTATGTGTCTGTCTGTCTGTGTGTCTGTCTGTGTATTTGTTCCTCTGTGTGTATGTCTATATGTCTGTCTGTTCATATATGTGTCTCTATATATGTGTGTATGTCTGTTTGTGTGTATGCCTATATGTGTGTCTGTTCTTGTATGTATCTGTCTGTCTGTGTATCTATCTAGTATGCTATGTGTCTGTTCCTCTATGTGTCTGTCTGTGTGTCTGTTCGTCTGTGTGTCTGTCTGTGTAGCTGTTCCTCTATGTGTATGTTTATATGTGTCTGTTCTTCTATGTGTCTGTCTGTCTGTGTGTCTTTTCCTCTATGTGTATGTCTATCTGTGTGTCTGTTCCTCTGTCTGTCTGTCTATATCTGTGTCTGTATATATGTGTGTATGTATATCTGTATGTCTGTTCGTATACTATGTGTCTGTATATATATGTGTCTGTTCCTCTATGTGTCTGTCTATCTGTGTGTCTGTTCCTCTATGTGTATGTCTATATGTGTGTATGTTCCTCTATGTGTATGTCTATCTGTGTGTCTGATTTTGGGATTTTCCCCCCATGTGTACATATACAGTCAAACTTGTGAATAAAGGCCAGCCATGGGAAGTGAAAAATCTGGCCTTTGTTCACAGGTGGTCTTTATTCGAAGGGTCATTTATATAGTAATTGTGCCATTGGGACAACAAAAGTGTGGCCTTTACAGCCAGGTGATTGCTATTCACAGGTGGTCTTTAGCACATGTTCGACTGTACTTGAACATATACATGTACTTGTACAGGTAATATGTGGGATTTAGTACTAAACCCATTGACCCGGCCTTAAATTACCTTAGCTGTTGATAGTAAGGGTGGGCCAATCTGACATTTTTTCCAAGACTGGTGATTTATATGGCCATTTTATGTGTAATGAACAAAAAATCTTATATTTTGGATGCAAAATCGATTTTTCGGTTGGATCAGCCATTTTTTACAATTTTTTTTACAAAATGGTCACCAAAAATGCTGTCTTCTTTCCTACAAGCATACCCAATTCATACAATCATGCTTGTAATTATCATTTCCTATGTTTTTCAGGAGGCTAAACATGAATTTGGAAATATTTTGTTTGCTAAGTGTCATATTCATGGTTGTAATGCCAAAAAAGCAATAAATGATGACGAAATGTTAACATTTATATCAAATTGATGAAATCAACCATGTGAACACGAAATTCGGGGAATAAACGTAACTTATATGCATACCAATTTATTTATATTGGCATATATAAGCAGTTGTCTTGATGCAATAAACTATTCTTCTTCATATATAACATAAGCTATCACAACAGTAAGTATCTAGAACTGTTATACATTTCAGATCTGACTGAATGATGACAGAACACATACCAAGTAGGCAAATGTCTGTGATCAATATGGTGTCTGACGTGACATTAAATTATTAAATAAGTTTAATTTCAGTTAAGTGTAAATCATCTTCTGGAATGTTTGTCATTGGCATAATGGTGTCGGTATGTCATCAACCAGCGAACAGCAAACCCTAAGTAACAGGCACAGAGATGCACTCTCCGAATAGCGATGTACAGTACGCAATAGATGAAGATAGTGCCTCACCATATGATGTGACGAGAACCATGCATATTGCAAATATTATTTGTGGACACAAAATGAAAGGCAGCTAGCTATACTGAGACTTGGAAGAAAGAGGAGAAAATGGAATCATGAAAATGAGTGTTGATGACAGCGATAGTTATAATGTCAATGGTGTCATCAATATTAAAATACAAACCGATGCTGGCTCATGTACGTTTGGTCTTAAATGTTAACATTTTAATTTATCATGGCGGTCACCTTTGGATATACAATTTTTCTTCAACTTTATACCTGGAGGACGTATCATTTTCGGAACATACATATTTACAGACAATATATTGAATAGAGATGATTTGGTTGTACATATACTGAAAGGATAAAGAAACGCAGGGTAACAATATACGCAATAATTATTTAAATGCTTGGCGACTATCTTGGTCACTGTGCACCCAAACCGGTGCCTAAAGTTACTCAACCGTGTAATGCACCGTACCACATAGAGAAAGTGATAAAAAGCCAAAAACACGTGCAGCATGATGATGATAAGTTCGTCAAAACATTTTGTCATACCACTTGATACGCTTGAGGTATACATATCGTTTTCCGCTATTTACACTGAATTTATAGCTCACAATCGTGGTACGTCTGACGGAAGTTCAGAGGGGTCAGGCTATTGCATTGCTAATGCAAGGTCAAACGCAACAGCAGGTTGCTATGCAGTTCGGTGTGAATATTTCCACCATAGAACGTCTTGTCCGTCGTCTGAGAGAGACCGGAAGGGTTGCCGACCGACCGAGATTGGGACGTCCGTGCGTAACGTCGCGACGTCAAGACAGGGCTATTCGTCTCGCCCACCTTACTGATCGCCACGTTACTGCCACTGAAACCGCTATTAACGCGGTAGGCAATCATAATCGCCACATTCACCCCAAAACTGTAAGAAATCGATTGCGCGAGGTTGGTCTGCGAGAACGTCGTCCCTACGTTGGTCTGCCTCACTCGTGCACGTCGCGCGCGTCGTATGGCTTGGTTGGCGGCACATGCTCCCAGACGATTTCCAATGAGACAATGGAGACAAGTCTTTTTCACAGATGAATCCCGGTTCACTCTTTTTCGTCCGGACGGTCGACGTTGTGTATACCGACGTCGTGGGGAACGCTTCGCCGACGCTTGCGTTCTTGAGAGTGATGGGTTTGGGGGTGGCTCGGTTATGGTCTGGGGAGGGATATCTCACGGGGTAAAGTCACCGTTGATTGTGGTAGCCGGGAATTTAACCGCCTATAACATAGTGTATATAACAGCAAACACATCACTTTAAATCACCTCAAATGTTTACCCTGCGTTTCTTTATCCTTTCAGTATATATGTGTTGACAAGCATAACACAACAAAGTCTGCGGAGCATAAACTTTTATTTTTGTTAAGGATTATCTTATAATTCATATTGGAAGTCACTGTCAATAGGCTACCAACAGAATATAATTCATTCTGGGAATAATTGTGCTAATGCATATGGATATGAATTAAAACTGATACAATTAGCTAATAGTGTGACTGTTGATGACATTAAAACCTAGTTAATTATAAAATAAATAAATATTGCACACACTTGATACTGGTAGTAGATCATGCTTGCGATAAAATGTCCAAAATAAACGGAATATACGGAAACTTACATCTGGAGAAGACGTATTCAGTTATCCAGAATCAAGATTACACACAATCACATTGATAACAATTTATAGTTGCTGTAACTGACCGCAAAATCTACCAGAATATTATGTATTGCAAGTGGGATTTCATTTCACTTGTTCATTTGTATCATCGACTGTGTGAAAAATGTCACATACCAGGACACAAATTACATACCAGGATTCAATATCCAAATTATATAACATGTGCCAAACTGTAAAAACGACATTTATGCTCAATGACCACCAAAGATCTGTGCGCAATAATCACTAGAAGAACGTACAGGCCGACTTTCTACACTTACACCAACCCATGTTGTGCACTCTATCACTATATAATGATCACACTTCGTGGATGAGTGCAAATTATTTCCCTCATGTTGGGGTATGTTCAATGAACCTATGGGCAAATTACATGCTCTGACAGAATTTTCCGATCTCGCTGATAGGTATTTGACTAGGCTTTGAATCCATTCTCACATTTTAATCGTTGCAATGGATGCAAATGCCCACAAGTTGGTACTGTCTGTGCAAAGCTTGTACTGTTGTTGCTTAATGTTCTGTTCAGATGCATATTCGATTGATATTCGCTGTTATGACATTATTTGGCAATGATGAAACTTGTAGAGATACAACATTTTCCCAGAACCTCCAACATTGCCGATAACATAGCCAGCCTACTGAGAAGTTCATTGTGAATTATCGGCGACAAAGTGTGCTACCAGCTTGACTAATTTGGTATTTGACCAGCTGCACACTGAATATAAATCAGGCTGTTCCCAACTATCTTACAACCATGCTCATTGGCTTCTATTTTTATGCCCCCGCCACCGAATGGTGAGGGGGGCATATAGTGTTACCGGCGTCCGTACGTCCCGAAACCTTAACGCTCGGGTAAATGGCTTATACTTTCTGTTTCCTTACTTGGATCTGCTTCACATTTCACACACGCATTGCTCCAATGGTCCTCTGCCACCCTGTGACAAATCCACATTCGTGCCGCCCCCGCTAAGCTCAGGGTCAAGGTCACAGTCTTGGTGCGTTCGAAACCTTAACGCTGGGTAAATGCCTTATAATTTCTGTTTCCTTGCTCGGATCTGCTTCACATTTCACACATGCATTGCTCCAATGGTCCTCTGCCACCCTGTGACAAATACACATTCGTGCCGCCGCCGTTAAGCCCAGGGTCAAGGTCACAGATTGGTGCGTTCGAAACCTTAACGCTGGGTAAATGCCTTATAATTTATGTTTCCTTGCTCGGATCTGCTTCACATTTCACACACGCATTGCTCCAATGGTCCTCTGCCACCCTGTGACAAATCCACATTCGTGCCGCCCCCGCTAAGCCCAGGGTCAAGGTCACAGACTTGGTGCGTTCGAAACCTTAACGCTGGGTAAATGCCTTATAATTTCTGTTTCCTTGCTCGGATCTGCTTCACATTTCACAGAGGCATTGCTCCAATGGTCCTCTGCCACCCTGTGACAAATCCACATTCGTCCCACCCCCACTAAGCCCATGGTCAAGGTCACAGACTTGGTGTGTTCGAAACATTAACGCTCGGGTAAATGCCTTATATTTTCTGTTTCCTTGCTCGCATCTGCTTCATATTTCACACACGCATTGCTCCAATGGTCCTCTGCCACCCTGTGACAAATCCACATTCGTCCCTCCCCCGCTAAGCCCAGAGTCAAGGTCACAGACTTGGTGCGTTCGAAACCTTAACGCTTGGGTAAATGCCTTATAATCTCTGTTTCCTTGCTCGGATCTGCTTCACATTTCACAGAGGCTTTGCTCCAATGGTCCTCTGCCACCCTGTGACAAATCCACATTCGTCCCACCCCCACTAAGCCCATGGTCAAGGTCACAGACTTGGTGTGTTCGAAACCTTAACGCTCGGGTAAATGCCTTATAATTTCTGTTTCCTTTTTCACACACGCATTACTCCAATGGTCCTCTGCCACCCTGTGACAAATCCACATTCGTCCCGCCCCCGCTAAGCCCAGGGTCAAGGTCACAGAATTGGTGCGTTCGAAACCTTAACGCTCGGGTAAATGCCTTATAATTTCTGTTTCCTTGCTCGGATCTGCTTCACATTTCACACACGCATTGCTCCAATGGTCCTCTGCCACCCTGTGACAAATCCACATTCGTCCCTCCCCCGCTAAGCCCAGAGTCAAGGTCACAGACTTGGTGCGTTCGAAACCTTAACGCTCGGGTAAATGGCTTATAATTTCTGTTTCCTTGCTCGGATCTGCTGCACATTTCACACACACATTGCTCCAATGGTCCTCTACCACCCTGTGACAAATCCACATTCGTCCCGCTCCCGCTAAGCCCAGGGTCAAGGTCACAAACACTCGGGTAAATGGCTTATTATGCCCCCGCAACCGAATGGTGAGTGGGGCATATAGTGTTATCGGCGTCCATCCGTACTCGGGTAAATGGCTTGTAATCAAATATGCCTCGTTTTCTTTGGCTGCTAGCGGGGGCATTCGTGTGCCGACAGGCCACATTTCTAGTATGTAATATGATGATATTTGCATAATTTACTATGAATACATATAAATGGAAATCTTACATGGTAATTTAAGACTAACTGACAGAAATTTCAAGAAAATATGTGTATCTGGGCAGCCATTTTGGAAAAATGGACTGATCCAACCGAAAAACGAATTTTTAATCCCTAATCTCACCAGATTTGTTCATTACATTGAAAATGGCCATATAAATCACCGGTCTTATTTGAATTATCCAAAAAAGGTATAGATTGGCCCACCCCTATTGATAGGCCGTTAAACGCCAACAAACAAACAAACAAACAAACAAACAAACAAACAAACAAACTGTCTATCTGTGTGTATGTTCCTCTATGTGTCTGTCTATCTGCGTGTCTGTTCGTCTATGTGTATGTATATCTATATATCTGTTCGTCTATGTGTCTGTCTATATATGTGTCTATTCGTCAATGTGTCTGTATATATGTGTGTATGTTCCTGTATCTGTCTGTCTATCTGTGTGTCGGTTTGTCTATGTGTCTGTTAATCTGTGTGTCTGTTCCTCTATGTGTCTGTATATCTCTGTGTCCGTTCGTCTACGTGTCGTCTATCTTTGTGTCTGTCTATGTGTGTGTCTGTTTGTCTAAGTGTTTGTGTGTCTATGTGTCTGTTCGTATGTGTGTCTGTCTGTCTGTGAATCTGTTCCTCTATGTGTATGTCTGTCTGTTCGTCTATGTGTATGTATATATGTGTGTCTATGTGTCTTTTTATATGTGTGTATGCTCCTCTATGTGTCTGTCTATGTGTGTGTTTGTTCATCTATGTCTATCTGTGTGTCTCTGTCTCTTACTCTATGTGTCTGCCTATATGTGTGTCTATTCCTCTATGTGTCTGTCTATCTGTGTGTCTGTTCGTCTATGTGTATGTCTATCTTTGTGTATGTTCGTCTATGTGTATTGTCTGTCTGTGTGTCTGTTCCTCTATGTGTATGTCTGTCTGTTCGTCTATGTGTCTGTATATATGTGTGTCTGTTCGTCTATGTGTCTTTATCTGTGTGTATTCTCTATGTGTCTGTCTATGTGTGTCTCTGTTCCTCTATGTCTCTGTCTATCTGTGTGTCTGTTCGTCTATGTTTCTATCTATCTATGTGTATGTCTATCTGTGTGTCTGATCGCCTATGTGTCTGTCTATAGCTGTGTGTCTGTCTATATGTGTGTATGTTCCTATATGTGTCTGTCTATATGTGTGTCTGTTCCTATATGTGTATGTTTATCTGTGTGTCGCTTCGTCTATGTGTATGTCTATATGTGTGTATGTTCCTCTATGTGTCTGTCTGTATGTGTGTCTGTTTGCCTATGTGTATGTCTATGTGTGTGTATGTTCGCCTATGTGTATGTATCTGTGTGTATGTTCGTCTATGTATATGTCTGTTTGTGTGGCTGTTCCTCTATGTGCCTGTGTGTCGTGTCTGTTCGTCTATGTGTATGTCTATCTGTGTGTCTGTTCATGTATGTGTCTGTCTATCTGTGTGTAAGTTCCTCTATGTGTCTGTATCTGTGTGTCTGCTCGTCTATGTATCTGTGTGTCTGTTCGTCTATGTGTCTGTCTGTCTGTCTGTGTGTATGTTCGACTATGTGGCTGTCTGTCTGTGTGTCTGTTCCTCTAAGTGTCTGTTCGTCAATGTGTATGTCTATCTGTTTGTCTGTTCCTCTATGTGTCTGAATCTGTGTGTCTATTCGTCAATGTGTTTGTCTATATGTGTGTCTGTTCGTCTATGTGTCTGTCTATCTGTGTATATGTTCGTCTATGTGTCTGTCTATATGTGTGTCTGTTCGTATATGTGCTTGTCTATATGTGTGTCTGTTCGTGTATGTGTTTGTTTATATGTGTGTCTGTTCCTCTATGTGTCTGCATATGTGTGTCTGTTCGTCTATGTGATTGTCTGTATATGTATGTCTGTTCGTCTATGTGACTGTCTATATGTGTGTCTGTTCGTCTATGTGTCTGTCTATCTGTGTATATGTTCGTCTATGTGTCTGTCTATATGTGTGTCTGTTCGTCTATGTGTTTGTTTATATGTGTGTCTGTCTGTGTGTATGTTCGACTATGTGGCTGTCTGTCTGTGTGTCTGTTCCTCTATGTGTCTGTTCGTCAATGTGTATGTCTATCTGTTTGTCTGTTCCTCTATGTGTCTGAATCTGTGTGTCTGTTCGTCAATGTGTTTGTCTATCTGTGTGTCTGTTCGTATATATGTCTGTCTATATGTGTGTCTGTTCGTCTATGTATTTGTCTATATGTGTGTCTGTTCGTCTAGGTGTCTCTCTGTATGTGTGTCTGTTCGTCAATGTGTGTGTCTATGTGTGTGTTTGTCTGTGTGTATGTTCGACTATGTGGCTGTCTGTCTGTGTGTGTCTGTTCGTCAATGTGTATGTCTATCTGTGTATATGTTCGTACATGTGTCTGTCTATATATGTGTCTGTTCGTCTATGTGTTTGTCTATATGTGTGTCTGTTCGTCTACGTGTCTGTCTATATGTGTGTCTGTTCCTCTATGTGTCTGTCTATCTGTGTGTCGGTTCGTCTATGTGTCTGTCTATATGTGTGTCTGTTCGTCTATGTGTATGTCTATATATGTGTGTGTTCATATATGTGTCTGTCTATCTGTGTGTCTGTTCCTCTATATGTCTGTCTATCTGTGTGTCGGTTCGTCTATGTGTCTGTCTATATGTGTGTCTGTTCGTCTATGTGTATGTCTATATATGTGTTTGTTCATATATGTGTCTGTCTATCTTTGTGTATGTTCCTCTATGCGTCTGTCTACCTATGAGTCTGTTCTGTCTATGTGTCTCACTATCTGTGTGTCTGTTCGTCAATGTGTGTGTCTATATGTGTGTCTGTTTGTCTATGTGTATGTCTATATGTATGTATGTTCGTCTATATGTCTGTATATGTGTGTATGCTCGTCTATGTGTCTGTCTATCTGTGTGTATGCTCCTGTATGTGTCTGTCTATCTGTGTTTCTGTTCGGCAATGTATATGTCTATCTGTGTGTCTGTTCGTGTATGTGTATGTCTATATGTGTGTCTGTTCGTCTATGTAGATGTCCATCTGTGTGTCTATTCGCCTATGTGCATGTCTATATGTGTGTCTGTTCCTCTATGTGTATGTATATATGTTTGTCTGTTCCTCTGTGTGTCTGTTCGTCTGCGTGTCTGTCTATATGTGTGTCTGTTCGTCTATGTGTCTGTCTATCAGTGTTTCTGTTCCTCTATGTGTCTTTCTATCTGTGTGTTGTCTTTTCCTCTATGTGTCTGTCTATCTGTTTGTGAATGTCTATCAGGTTAGTAGGGTGGGGGGGGGGGTGGGGAGGGGGAGAGGGCAAGCAACCATACAATGAATTATGTTCAACCAGATAGAGCAAAGCAACGACTACTTTAAATCAATGCGTTATATCATCCTGAACACGAATCCGGTGTCGGTCAATAAAATCAGGTGGGACAATGTCATTTTTGGGGTCATTAAGTGCACATGGGTCAAATGAGTGCAAAACTCACTCTATTTTGATAATACAATATGTACTTGCATAACATTACAGAACAATCCATGAAATCAGGTGGGACAATGTCATTTTTGGGGTCATTAAGTGCACATGGGTCAAATGAGTGCAAAACTCACTCTATTTTGATAATACAATATGTACTTGTTATGGTGGGACAATGTCATTTTTGGGGTCATTAAGTGCACATGGGTCAAATGAGTGCAAAACTCACTCTATTTTGATAATACAATATGTACTTGCATAACATTACAGAACAATCCGATAAAGTATGTTTTATTGGTAATTATTGTTTTATGGGGCATATACAAAGCAATTCGGTATGCTAGTACGGCTCTATCGTTGAGAGTATCAACATATTCAAGATGGTCGCCAAGCATCAATATTTAGCCTGAAATGTGTACTTATTTTATGAATGAAAACAAATAGGCACTTGGATCTTGATCGGACGGACGCAGAAAACCCTTTGGATACCATGCATTAATTTCAAACATAGATGGAGGCTATTAAATCCATATGAATCCAAGATGGACGCCAAATATTCATCGAGATCAGGCAGCATTATCTACACTGGTGGACCATATATTGGTATTAAGCTAGATATGAACATATTTGTTTGATTTTCATCTGAGATACGATGTTAAAAATATAGATCAATATTTATGCTCTTCTTAAAGAGCGTGTTTAATTCAAAATGGCCGTCATATTTTCCAAAAACTCGAAAGTTATTGAATATAATGTTTACTTTTGCTTTACTTATGTATACTACTGCATTCTGTTAGGCGGTTAAATCAGTAAGTTGGACACACTTGATTTTGAAGTCATTTGTAATTTTGTTTATTCAAAATGGTCGCCTCATTTAGGCTATTTTAATATAGTGTGGTACTGGCAATTGTGTGTTTCTTTTCGTTTACTTTTAAATTTATTTATAGGACAGATTCACATGTGTTCAGACTAGTAGATCGCTGATAATAAACTTGGTGATGCTCGAATTAGGTTATACTCGCTGTACTGTTTGTTTTACATATTGTATTTTATTGAGTATTACGTTATCATATACAGTGTACATTGCACTATAATGCCATATATGTATACACTGTATTGCGATTGGTACATATGCTATAGTTCAGCCATGTTCGCATTACAGTCAGACATTGAAATGTTACGTGCTGGTGTGCGGCTAAGTACCATGATATTTCAATCACTTTAGACTTAATTATAACCAAGATAAAACAATTCATGTAAAATACAACACTTATCAAATAGTATGTATTACAGTTTCTGTTTCCGTGAATATCCATACACTGAAATATTTAATACGTGTCCCATATAACCATACGTCTGTACAAGTCAGATCAGCATATTTGTTTTCAGCAAAACTTTCCGCATGACTGCTTGTATAATCATCGCTGATAAATGGAAATGTATTCTCAATTAACATTTATTCTCATAAACAAAAGTCCCGTCTCCTGCACTGAAATCAATATTGACAGCGGCTATGCGTGTCACATACATAAAACATAATATGCTGTAACGAATGCTCATGACTTAAAGGCCTCAGATCAGCTATGTGTCAATGTTTAGCTTTACACATTTCGCTTCCAGGTTAGCTCAGACCCGGTTAGTTGAAGATCCAGTCACGGGAATTGCGGTTTTGTACTGAAAAGTGGTTGTTTGGTTGATTTGTGTACATTATTTATACATGCATCGCAATTTCAGCTACCCAAATCAGGGTTGGCCGGGAAATACCGGGGGCGGGAATTCCCGGCGGGAAATACCGGTATTTCCCGGAAATACCGGTATTTCCCGGAAATACCGGTATTTCCCGTCCCGGGAAATACTCCCCAAAGTGAGAAATACCGGGAAATATGATTTTTTATGTCATTATTTGATAATTAAAGTTATTTAAATTAAGTTTTAAGCTCAGTAATAGTTAATTAAACAATCAACAACTTAATAATTAGATATAGGGGTTAATTACAATGTATAGATCTGTTTCATTCCCAACTAGGGGTACTCATCAGGTGGAATATTTGGCAACCATGACATTTATATTTTGGTTGTATTATTTTTTTGTAAATTACTTCTTCATTTTTTAGGAAGCATCTGAGTGTCTGCTAGATACAATTCACAAGGATAACGTCATCATGATCAGACTATGTTTAGACAACAGGCTGTTAATTGTCAACCTTCTTCCACACTAATATTCGGTATCAAGAAATGAGAATAAATGATCTTAGCATGCATGATGTGCATACCCAGTCTCTTACAAGTCTTATATGACTGACAATGTACTGTTGTTTTATGCTTTGCATTTTTATTACTTATTTGCATTATTATTATGACATTTATTTAACGTGAAGACTATGGGCCACGATGGTACGTATTAGATACAGTACCTAAAATCGTTAAAATTATCCAAAAGCCGACTAATGTCTACTTATTTGCATGTACATTGATGAGACTTTAATATACTCTAATAAACCATCAGACTATGGCATCAGGCTGTTAATGGTCAGCCTTCTCTCACACCTTTTGTGCCATACTGTATAATAAGAACCCAGGTGGTCTGTATATGGTCATGTCCAGTTGTAAAACAATTACACTTACACTGTACATGGATTATCCCTGTTATCAACAGGGATTTTCTCAAAATTCCAAAAGCAGCTTTTATTAGTGGCAGGTTATTATAGTAATGAGGGGTGTTCTCATATACAATAAAATAGACAGTTGGCAAATACTACATAGACTTGTATATAGGGAAGAAAATTTTCTAGAAAATAATGATGTTTTTTTTCTCTAAATAAACTTATTATTTCTCTTTTTATTGCAGAATGTTTTACCTGTAGGCTTATCAGTCTACACAGATATAAACCATAGTAGATATAGGGTGATATAGAGACTCATCTTGACATTTTGGAATGAAAAAGACCACCAAGATTCATATTACCCGGTATTTCCCAGTATTTCCCGGTATTTCCCGCCGTCCTGGGAAATACTCTTATTTCCCGGGAAATTGCCAACCCTGACCCAAATATGTGCATGCGAAAATAAGTGTCTCTGTTTGGTATCTTACGATCTTAATAAATCGGTCGTATGTTGGTGTGTATAGACACGGACGATGGAACTTTCTGATATAATTATAGATTAGCATAGAATATATTACACAAATGGTTGTGATATTATAATACAGTTATGACACTTACACATACCATGTAATGACATTATATGACTACAAAATATATGATTACAGTGTATGGTATTCCCCAGAAACAGCGCCCTTCATAACTGTGATACATATACATACATATGCATTCAATATAAATTGCAGTATGACCGCATAATACATTTTTATAAAAAAAATATTTCTATGTACCAAACAATATTGATGTCGATCGCATATTAGTTTAATATACATACTTATGTGACTCACGAATATTGAATCATTAAATCCTTCCTATTTACACAGTACATGCCTACCTGTATATGACTTCTTGATATTATAGGTCATCCAAACGCGATTTTATTGTTAATAAACACAGCATATGTCGTTTTTGAACTGAGATGTAATGGTCTGGATGACACCATGCATTGAATTCGTAGAATATAGAGTAAAGTGTGAATGGCTCACAAATACTGGTTATTAACTTATTCAACATTTACTTACATGGCCTAGCACATGGCTACCGGCATATGACTACTTAAATGATACGTCATCCAAAAGTTACTTTATTTTGGGTATTAACAACATCATATGTCGTATAAAAACTGAGATTCGATGACCATGATCACGCCATTAACTCTACAAATATACGATATGTATATGTTATATCATTCCCCAATTTTCAAGTAATTGATTATGTCTCTTGCTACACTGACAAACACACTCGCAGTGTCCATGTGCAGTGTTTCCAAGTTATTGGTATTCCATGTTCATGTTACTGTCGTCAATATTACGACTTTGTTAAAATAATAAATGTGTCGATAAATACTTTTCAAGTATAAATGGTGGGAATATAACGTATGCAAATGCATATCATTGTCTTCTTGGTAGTTGTTACGTAGCCAGTCAAGTTCAGAATTCGTCAACTTCCCTTTGATATGTCAATCGCTGTGCCCACCCTGTCGTGTACCGCATTAATAAATTGATTATCGTCTTTCATAGATAGATAGTAGGCTTCATTATAATGGAAAATAACACACTATCCGCATCCGCATGGAATGTACCGGTATCTCATGGTTTCGATGTATGCAACAGACCCGTAATCAGACTTTTATGAAGCAATGAGTCTTTTCGAGGGATTGAATGGCCCGAGGCAGCTATGGGGGGGGGGGGGGGGGGGGAGTATGGGGCCATGCTCTCCAAGACAATTGTGAAATCCAGATGGTCTGAAATACCATTTTATATATTATCAGCAAAAACTGAGCACATACATGTAATACGACTCTCCTGCTTGCATCAATATTATAAAATGACTACGTATTGACAATAATGCTTATGTTAGTGCATGAAAGAGTGGACATCAAGGCACGACGAGGGAGGTTGGGGAGGGGTCGTCCGACCGCACCGATCCCCTGGTTACGGACCTGTTGCAATAATAAAATGCAACATTGGTGTTCATGGTCGTGTTAAAGATAACATACTAGAGTTCCGGTTTAATGTTTAATGGCTCTAAACGGACTATCGACAGCTCATTTCATATGCATGGATGGAGGCGGGTAACTGAATATTTGCATACAAAATCCACCCAGCCCTGACATTAGGCAAACCGGATCTACTGTCAGGTCTTCACCACATTATAGTAACTTAGTCCCCCCCCCCCTATAAACGTCCCCCCCCCTCCCATTCGTAGTAGGATTACCACTGATCGTATTACTCTTATAACGGGGTTAGCCGGATTCATCTCTCGCCTACAAGAAAGTTGAACGTGCGAATAAGGGCCAAGCCAGGGATATCGCGCTCCCCGGCAATTATCAACCCACCATCGTTAATTATATAATAAATTACCATTCACATGCTCCCAACTTGCCACTGTAATTTATTTCTATCCGAATACATGTATTAGACACGGGCACTATGTTGATTCACTCAAATGCATGAATATCTAGATGTAATTGTAAATATGTTCCTGTTTTCTTTGACATTGTCAACATGTATTCAGAATTATGTTCCACTTAAAATCCAAGATCGTGACTATGTAGTCGTTTACTAACCGTTACCAGGTTACAGCTAGGATATATTGTTATCCATGAGTTGCACCAATATTTTGTTGATAGCTCATATTATAAAACTACGCAATATAGTAGCCATGTTGGTAACCAAAATGGCGGTCATAAAATATTATGCTTTATGTTGTCTTCAGAAACACTAAAACATTGATTTTATGGTGTGACATATGCAATGTCGTTGATGACTACCCTACTTAATATAGATGTGTCAGAATTGTATCCATGTTGGCGGCCATCTTTGATTTACCTTTATTTGCGGCGACAGATAATTCGGTACAGTTTGGAACACAAGCCTCGCACTTTTAAAATATTACAAATATGATTTCCAATTATGTTTCATTTCTTTACTACTTTGTCGATCAACAGCGCCTAAGAGCTTAAGCGATACTTAGCGGCCATCTTGGATATTCCAATATGGTCAAATAGTAGGTATATTAGATGGACTCATTCATTTTCGCAAAGAACACATTAAATAATCACAAAAAAGGCAAACAACTGAAATATAAATGTGCATGAAAGTGTAGCTATATTAGACCTTGAGCCACCAATAAACCCCCCCTCCCCCCTGTGGGATTTTTGGTCAGTATGATTTTCGGATTCAGTAACCTATTGTCTATCAAACCTGATTGTCTGCGCCTACAAAGCCGATGGATGAACAAATGGCGGCCATTTTCCAAAATGGCCGTCATACAAAACTGGGTGGTTTTAGTTCAGGCCGATATGTGTAATTTAAATCACGTTCTTCCAAGTTAAGCGATATAATTTTTTCACCAATTGAGTATAAAATGACTTACAATAAGTTTTATATTGGATACCATCCTCAAATAGCCACAATTATCAAAATGGCCGCCAAAATACTTAATTGTTTATGCTTGCAACATTTTTTTTCACCATACGACGATGAGCTACCTACAATTTAATCATGTCAGTAGCAACATATTCACATGGCAGATCCTTTTTCACATCGATTTACATTATTTCTGGTGTGCTATCAACGGTAATTATTTTCAAAATGGCCGCCAAACAGGTATTATATAATGGCCATTTCGGGTATTGGCGCAATTATATGGCGCAATTCCATTTTGTTAATTGTGAACATTACATAAAGTTAATATAATTAGGTCGAAATGAGAATGCGGTTATCGGATACATGTCTGTGTTAGTAATATTACAAGGGGGCTGCATGCATGTTTCGCTTGCGACCTATAATTGTATCCCCCGGACTCCGTCGGGGGATACTATGGATTTGACAGCGCGCCGCGTCCGCGTCCGTCGCAGACACTTCTTGTCCGGAGCATAACTCGAACACCCTTTGGAATATTTTCATGAAACTTCACACATGCATAGACCACGACCCGAAGGTGTGTCGCGCATAAGAATGACAATTCTTGCATAGCTAATTTTTTAGTTATCTCCCTTTTTTGTTTCTCACACTGATTTCGTGTCCGGAGCATAACTCCACCACCCTTTGGAATATTTTCATGAAACTTTACACATGCATAGACCACGACCCGAAGGTGTGTCGCGCACAAGAATGACAACTCTTGCATAGCTAATTTTTGAGTTATCTCCCTTTTTTGTTTCTCGAACTGATTGACCATAACTCGACCACCCTTTGGAATATTTTCATGAAACTTCACACATGCATAGACCACGACCCGGAGGTGTGTCGCGCACAAGAATGACAACTCTTGCGTAGCTAATTTTTGAGTTATCTCCCTTTTTTGTTTTGCGCACTCTACAAACTGGACAATAATGCATGAAGACCCGTTTTCTCGTCTGCTCTGTACACCTTTTCTCGTGTGCTCTGTACACCTTACCTGTAGAGAGAACAATAGAGACTGGGAGAACCATTCACCTGTCCATGTGCTGCATGTGCTAGCATGTGCAAATGTCCAGTCTTGACCACAGGTAATTTATACAGGTAAATTACTACATTGGATATTACATTTCCGTAAACTGTGTTGAAAATATTGTAGCATTATGTGGACCTGTGCAGATATATGTATATAAATATAGGACTATTAAAAAAAATTCTGGGCTCCAGTAGCAAGCATTATTATTTTTAAGCTTTTTTTTCCATTTTTTTTTTTTCATTTTTTTTTCTTCAAATTATTTTTAAATTTTTGTCTAGTAGCATAAGGTCGTAAGTGCTATATACAGACTATTCACCTGTGCATGTGCTAGCATGTGCAACTGACCACTGACCACTTACAGGTAATTTATACAGGTAAATGATTATATTACATTTACGTAAACTGTGTTGAAAATATTGTGGCAATATGTGGACATGTGTATATATGATATGTAGATAAAATAGGACTATTAAAAAACATTCTGGGCTCCAGTAGGGAGCGTTATTCTTTTATTTCTTTTAAATTTAATTTTTTTTTTCCATTTTTTTTTTTAGATTCTTTTTCAATTTTTTAACTGACCACTAACTTATTACAGGTAATTTATACAGGTTAATTATTACATTTCCGTAAACTGTGGTTGTTGGACATTATTGTGGCAGTGATGTTGACCTGTGCAGATTTATGTAGATAAATATAGGACTATTAACAAAAATTCTGGGCTCCAGTAGCGAGCATTATTATTAATTTTTTTTGTATATTACATTTCCGTAAACTGTGTTGAAAATATTGTGGCATTATGTGGACCTGTGCAGATATATGTAGATAAATATAGGACTATTAAAAAAAAAATCTGGGCTCCAGTAGCAAGCATTATTATTTTTAATTTTTAAACTTTTTTTTTTTTTTTTCCATTTTTTTTTTCATTTTTTTTTTCAAATTCTTTTTCAATTTTTGTCTAGTAGCATAATGTCGTAAGTGCTATATACAGACTATTATCATATAATAAAACAATTATTGACTAGTCAGCCATAGAATATAATCTGATATTCTATGGCTCACTAGTCAATAATTGTATAATATGTTCGGGCCAGTGAAAATTGCTTTCGGGCCCAGGCTCGAGGTCAATGCGGGACAAGGCGAGGCATCTGATTCCGCGGAATTCTTGTTTACTTATCTCCCTTTGTTGTTTCGTGCTCTGATTTTGTATCCAGAGCATAACTCGAACACCCTTTGGAATATTGTTATGCCCCACCACGATAGTGGAGGGAGTATTTAGTGTTACCCTTGTCCGTCCGTCCGACGGACCGTCCGTCCGTCCGTCCGTCCGCACACACGAATGGGTACTTGTTGTAAGCGTACGGGGATCTTATTGGGTAGGGTTAGGATAGTGTTGGGTACTCTTGTCGGGTATTTTTATACAGTAAAAACCCAACAAGTATTCATTCGTAGGAACGTGCGTCCCGTCCTTCCGTCCGTCCGTCCGTCACAAAACTTTAACACTCGGGTAAATGTCTCATAATTTCTTCATCCTTCGACCGATCTGCTTCATATTTCATATACACATTGCTCTGATGGTTCACTACCGCCCTGTGTCAAATCCACGTTCGTCCTGCCCCCGCCAAGCCCAGGGTCAAGGTCACATACTTAGTACTTCACAAACTTTAACGCTCGGGTAAATATCTTATACTTTCTGTTTTCTTTCTCGGATCAGCTTCATATTTCATATACGCATTGCTCTAATGGTCCTCTACCGCCCTGTGCCAAATCCACGTTCGTCCTGCCCCCGCCAAGCCCAGGGTCAAGGTCACATACTTAGTACTTCAAAAACTTTAACGCTCGGGTAAATATCTTATACTTTTTGTTTTCTTTCATGGATCATCTTCATATTTCATATACGCATTGCTCTAATGGTCCTCTACCGCCCTGTGCCAAATCCACGTTCGTCCTGCCCCGCCAATCCCAGGGTCAAGGTCACATACTTGGTGCTTCAAAAACTTTAACGCTCAGGTAAATATCTTATAATTTTTCTTTCCATTCACGGATCAACTTCATATTTCATATACGCATTGCTCTAATGGTCCTCTACCGCCCTGTGCCAAATCCACGTTCGTCCTGGCCCCGCCAAGCCCAGGGTCAAGGTCACATACTTAGTGCTTCAAAAACTTTAACGCTCAGGTAAATATCTTATAATTTCTGTTTTCTTTCATGGATCATCTTCATATTTCATATACACATTGCTCTAATGGTCCTCTACCGCCCTGCCAAATCCACGTTCGTCCTGTCCCCGCCAATCCCAGGTTCAAGGTCACATACTTGGTGCTTCAAAAACTTTAATGCTCAGGTAAATATCTTATAATTTTTCTTTCCATTCACGGATCAACTTCATATTTCATATACGCGTTGCTCTAATGGTCCTCTACCGCCCTGTGCCAAATCCACGTTCGTCCCGCCCCCGCCAAGCCCAGGATTAACATCACATACTTAGTGCTTCAAAAACTTTAACGCTCAGGTAAATATCTTATAATTTCTGTTTTATTTCACGGATCAGCTTCATATTTCATATATGCATTGCTCTAATGGTCCTCTACCGCCCTATGCCAAATCCACGTTCGTCCTGCCCCCGCCAAGCCCAGGGTCAAGGTCACATACTTGGTGCTTCAAAAACTTTAACGCTCAGTTAAAAGAAAATTTTGACTTGGAATTTGGCCTCATTTATTATCAAAGCGATATGTGGGACATCCGTGTTCTATGAACACATTTTCTAGTTTATTAAACTTCACACATGCATAGAAGACGACCCAAAGGTGTGTCGCACGTAAGAATGACAACTCTTGCGTCGCTAATTTCTTAGTTATCTCCTTTTGTTGTTTCGTGCACTGATTTCGTGTCCGGAGCATAACTCGAACACCCTTTGGAATATTGTCATGAAACTTCACACATGCATAGACCACAACCCTAAAGGTGTGTCACACAAGAATGACAACTCTTGCATCACTAATTTTTTAGTTATCTCCCTTTGTTTTTTCCGTCACTGATTTTGTCTCCGGAGCATAACTAGAAGACCCTTTTTTCAAACTACTTGTGTATCTGGGGAGGGGGATACACATGCGCTTGTCGACAAGCGTCCATTTCTAGTTTTGTTTGAGTTGGTTTGTTGCCGCAGCAGATAAAGACCGTTAAATAAAAACAGATCAGCATGTTTTGAACATTACACGGGCTGCAACAAAAGAAGTTGGACAACACAGTTCAATAGTTACATTTGATTTGGCCGCAGCACGGAAAGCATATGCCATCATCTGGCAAAACCCAGAACGGTACAGTGATGTGTTTGTCCGTATGGGCATATTCCACACGACATGTTCATATCTAGGAGCTCTTGGAAAGTATCTGAAGGGAAGTGGTTTCGAAGAAATCATAATCGAATCGGGTATATGTGCTAGTGGATCTATCAACAAGGTAATGACAGGAAAACATTACAACCGCGCTTTGCGGGTCCACTAAATTTTCCTCGAGGGTTTAGAACGTCAACTGATACAGGCGTTTGAAGCTTCAGAGGGGGAAATGTTCGGACCAGATGAAAGAGCCATATTGGATGCTCTTGCAGAGCCCAGTAATGACAGATTATTGGAGTTCATGACAAATGACAAATGCATGAAAGCATTGTCATCATACTCGGAGTTTCGAGACAGGGTTAGTGAAGGGAAACTTGGGAAAACGGCACAGTATTGGCTGGGATACATGGATTCGGTGCATACGGTGTTGCAGTTTCTCCGAGCCACCAAAGAAAACAACGTAGACCTTCACATAGCATGTCTTCAGAAGATGTGTCCATTGTTCTTCACTTTGACCCATCCCAACTACGCACGGTATACTACAGTATATCTGCTGAGTTTGTTAAACTTAGAGCAGTTATATCCTGGGATGGAAGATCTGTTGAGGAACAATGGATTCAGCGTGAACCGATCCAGTGTTCCGTCATCCAGAAATGGCGTGGATATCATAATAGAGCAAACCATCAATCGCCATGCTAAGTCACATGGAGGTATCATAGGTTTCAGCCGCAATTATGCAGCATACTACAGATGGTGTATGACGAGACACTTCCGAGCTAGCTACATGGATGCTACGCTTGAACTGGCTGATATGAACGCGCATGAACAGTCTTCACACAAGGACACACGAACTTCGGAAATATCCAGAAGTGAAACAGACGTCAAGAAAATTATCAATGCAATAAGAAATTTTATAGATCCGTTTGAAGCATCAGATGAATAGCTCTATTGCATATCTTCAGGGGCGCCAGCTCCTAAAGATGTTGACGATCTGATAGGAAAACAAAGGTTTGCGCGGTTTGTACAGGAGCGGTTTGTTGACAAGTCAGTCAGCTTTCATGCACCAATAAAACAGTTGCGCCTGAAAACATTTGCATCACTCGCTAAAGCTGTGAAGCTGACTGGTACGCAGAGAAAGACAAAGTAGTTAGTAGCTGAACGAAATATATTTGGGCAGCTAATTTCACTTGCTCTCAAACACAACATTGACATGGAAAAGGTGCTTAGCTACCCATTGGGACCTGTGCCATGGTCGCTCGCCACTGCGGATGGCTCGCCAGCAAAAAATGATAAAGCTAAACTCATGCACCAGCTTGAAGGACAATCACATAGTGTTGATGTACCTCCGACGGGTCAAGTGAGCTATATTATTGACGGCAATGCACTGTTGCACATGCAGACCGCTTTGCCAAACACATTCGCGGATCTTGCAGATAACATATATCATCAGCTCCCGAAAGTTGAGCGTGTTGATTTTGTGACAGATACATACCAAGACTTGTCAATAAAAGCATCTGAGCGACTACGCAGGGGTACATCAAAGACTTACATTATAAAAGGACCTCTCACAAATGTTCCACGAGATTGGAAACTGTTCTTGTCAAACAATTCAAACAAAACACAACTAATTAGACTTCTCATGTCTGAATGGATGCAAGATAAGTACGCTCCAAAGCTGATCGGCAAGACTATTCAGTTTGTAAGCGGGGAGCAATGTATGCAGCTAACTAGCACTGATGGTAAGACTACACAAACTGTTGAGATAGAGGAGTTGCACTCATCGCAAGAGGAGGCGGATACACGGCTAATCCTGCATTGTGCGTACCATGCACTGCATACACTAGAGAACAGCACCATTATTGTGAGATCCCCAGACACGGATGTGTTTGTTTTGATGTTGAAATTCGGACAGAAGCTGAAACAACAACTGCTGTTAGATACCGGAGTTGGGAACAAGAGGCGGCTGGTTGACATACATGGTGTCATTGGAGACATAGGAACTGAACTGTGTTTGACATTGCCTGCATTCCATGCTTTTACAGGCTGTGATAGCACAAGTGCTTTCGTTCGGCGTGGTAAAGTTACTCCTTTGAAAACACTCCAGCGGCATCCAGAGTTTATTGAAGCCTTCCAGAAGTTGGGAATGTCTCAGTCAGTTGATGAAAAGCTATTTCAAATGCTTGAACACGTTGTATACTTGCTGTACAACAACTCAGACATTACAGATATCAACAAGCTACGAATGGAGCTATTTCTACAAAAGTGTAGCCCCAGGTCTGGCGATCTTCTTTCGGCGTACAATGGGGCTGACCTGAGCCTTTTACCACCATGCAGATCGTCACTGAAAATGCATGTAGCAAGAGCCAACTATCAAACGCTCATTTGGAGCAATGCTGACCGGCGTGATGCAGACATACTGCCACCAGATGAACATGGATGGGAAGTTAACAATGGCTTGTTAGAATGCAAGTGGACAGAAGGAGATCACCTGCCAAGTGAAATGGTTGATCTGTTAATAGAGGAACGGGATGACGTACCTGATACTGATGAAACTGAAGATCCTGAAGCAGAGAGCCTACTTGATGCCATGTTTGACACTGATGACGCGTATGACTAGTCTGGATGTTTTGACTTTAACAATATGTAAAATATTTTGTATTACAAGTTGAATACTGTAAACCATGATGTATGTTGCCTCTTGAATTGTATTATATGTGGATTAGGTTTTTGCCTATTGTGTTTCATCTTGCCTGATGCTGTGAGGATTGCCTCGCCACAGGTGCGATGTTTTGACTTGAACAACATGTAGAATATTTTGTATTGCAAGTTGATTACTGTAAACCATGACATGTGTTTCCTTTTGAATTGTATTATATGTGGATTACGTTTTTGCCTATTGTGTTTCATCTTGCCTGATGCTGTGAGGATTGCCTCGCCACATGTGCGATGTTTTGACTTGAACAACATGTAGAATATGTTGTATTGCAAGTTGATTACTGTAAACCATGACATGTGTTTCCTCTTGAATTGTATTATATGTGGATTACGTTTTTGCCTATTGTGTTTCATCTTGCCTGATGCTGTGAGGATTGCCTCACCACAGGTGCGATGTTTTGACTTTAACAACATGTAGAATATTTTGTATTGCAAGTTGAATATTTTAAACCATGACATGTGTTGCCTCTTGAATTGTATTATATGTGGATTCAGTGTTTGCCTATTGTGTTTCATCTTGCCTGATGCTGTGAGGATTGCCTCGCCACAGGTGCGATGTTTTGACTTGAACAACATGTAGAATATTTTGCATTGCAAGTTGATTACTGTAAACCATGACATGTGTTTCCTCTTGAATTGTATTATATGTGGATTACGTTTTTTTGCCTATTGTGTTTCATCTTGCCTGATGCTGTGAGGATTGCCTCGCCACAGGTGCGATGTTTTGACTTGACAACATGTAGAATATTTTGTATTGCAAGTTGATTACTGTAAACCATGACATGTGTTTCCTCTTGAATTGTATTATATGTGGATTACGTTTTTGCCTATTGTGTTTCATCTTGCCTGATGCTGTGAGGATTGCCTCGCCACAGGTGCGATGTTTTGACTTGAACAACATGTAGAATATTTTGTATTGCAAGTTGAATACTGTAAACCATGATATATGTTGCCTCTTGAATTGTATTATATGTGGATTCAGTTTTTGCCTATTGTGTTTCATCTTGCCTGATGCTGTGAGGATTGTCTCGCCACTATAACGAGATTATTAATGTTGTAGATCAACTACTGTTGCCGATAATGATCTAGTGCCCCGAAATGTTTGAATATTCGGATATATTTCAAAATCGGTACCGTCAATTTTTATTTGAGAAATGTCCGTACAGACGGACGAAAACACGGATTCATAGTATATTTAGTAAGTATGGACAATAATGTTACATATTTGAGTTGTTTTCAATCCATAGTAAGCGGTTATAATGTTGTTAAATTGCATAATATTACATACCTGTTAAATTGCCATTGTAAAATGAGTGGGTGGGGAATGGTCGAAAATACGTTATTTTTCACTTCGTATATTTTGTGGTAGACACTAAATAGTCGACGTATATACATTGGATATGTTCAATTGGCCCTACTAGACTACATTGACATTGATAAAATGAAAAAACGTCAACTTTTCATAAAGTTATTAACATGTATATTTTACCATTGAAAGTGGGTGCGTGGGGTAATAAAACCTGTAAAATATGACTTCTAGATTGTCAAATGTATTTCAATTGTATATTATTCTATTCCATGATGTTCAAAATCTCGGAATACATACGAAAATACCATCTTATTCGAACAAAAGGATATAAGTTAGGCAATTTTTATAAAAAAATGCGATTTTTCAAGATACTAAAAATACCGAGGGTGACATACTTGAAAATGGCGCCATATGTTCATCCATCGGGTTACAGAGCGCAGACAACGGATTAACACTCATAATTGAATGTTGTTTCAGGAAATATATGTCTGCAAAAATCCCACAGGGGGGGGGGGGGGGGGTTTCGGTTATTGGCTCACGGGCTATATATTGTTGTTATTCCACACACATTTACTGCACGTCTGTGTGAATATTTGGCGGCCATCTTATATGTATATGAATTTGTCAGTGGTGAATTGTTTTTTATAATTTATCAAAACGTATTTCTATATATGTAAACACATAATGTAAGTACCAAACGCCATATAATAATCAAGTCAGAATATATTTAAGACAAAATGTTGATACCTGGCGGCCATCTTGAAAATCACAAAATTCGAATCGTTTCATATATGTCCTAAGGATTATTCAACAATTTAAACAACTTTATCTGATATTTGAAGCATGATATGCACGTACATGTCCATCTACTGATATAAAATATGTTTTTGAACTCATTTGACCTCTTTGCACTTAATGACCTCAAAAGTGACCTTGTCCCACCTAATTTGATTGACCGACACCGGATTCATGTTCAGGAATGTGTGATGTACCAATCTAGCATAGTCGTTGCTTTTGCTCTCTTGGGTTGAACAGAAATCGTTTTTAAGTCACTTCTCTTCAAAGTGCCCCTCCACGAGGTTGTCTGTTCGTCTATGTGTCTGTCTATATGTGTGCCTGTTCGTCTATGTGTCTGTCTAGCTGTGTGTATGTTCCCCTATGTGTGTCTATATGTGTGACTGTTCGTCTATGTGTCTGTCTATCTGTGTGTCTGTTCGTCTATGTGTCTGTCTATATGTGTGTCTGTTCCTCTACGTGTCTGTCTAGCTGTGTGTCTGTTCCTCTATGTGTGTGTATATGTGTGTCTGTTCGTCTATGTTTATGTATATATGTGTGTCTGTTCGAATATGTGTCTGTCTATCTGTGTGTCTGTTCGTATATGTGTGTGTCTATATGTGTGTCTCTTCGTCTATGTGTCTGTCTATCTGTGTTTTTGTTCGTATATGTGTCTGTCTATCTGTGTATCAATATTCTGAATAAAACAAGCAGCACAGTACATTGGACAGGCAGAAAGGAGAAGTATTATATTTTCAGCTCTAGGATCGATGCCCCAACCAAGATGCAGCAAGTACCTACAGTGCGAATTAATACTACTATTATGGCTAGATTTGTACTTTTAGTCACTTATTATGGCTCAATGTGTATATTTTAACCACTTTTTAACGACTCTTGCACATGGTGGAGATGAAGCGGGTTTTTAACACAGTTTATATATGTATTGTACATGTGACTGTAAATGATAAATAACAGTCAAAATACACAAAATGGTCGGCGTGTAATCCAACTAAATGTTAAAGTTGCAACACAGTCGGGAAATCCGAACGATACAAATATTACAATAATTAACAAGAGTAAACGCAAGGAAATGTCCAGCGACTCGACATAACACGTAGTTTTTCACTGAGATGTATATACATGTATATGATGACAGAGGAAACGTAATTAATTTGCATCAACAGAATGTGTCAACATAAGACAATTTGGCCATCAGATAAAATCCTGCATAAACACATAACTGATGAAATGTAACCCGTAAACAATTGTTTGTTTTGACAGACACATTATATGGAGGAAGCGCAACGAAGACACTTACCAGTTTGCCCTTATTAGATAATAAGATTACGCAAGTATAGGATGTTTGACATATACATGCGTTTATCAGTCTGTTATGTTGCCTTTAAGCAGAGAACTGGCATATCGTCTGTACCACTCTGATACAATCAGGCAGTTTTCATAATCAATTAATGACAGCTGAATTGGTTGACAAATAACGATGTGAAATATGCATATTACTACCACAATGTTTGACATCAAAACAAAACTATTTGGATAACAATATAATATCCTCCCAGTATGTGCAGCATGCCAATGGTAAAACACCATTTTCAAATGTCATTTTCGTTACTTTGTTTATTTTCATACTTCCGCAGATAACATAAACATGATAAAGTGTAATATTTCGTAAATGTGTTAACCATGAAATACTGTTTGCATATTTGCGATATATGCTTTCATTCTATAGCTGTCCCAAGGCCAATTGTCAAAGTCAAATTACGTTTGCGCTAAAGCTTTTGGCAAAAATTACGTTCATATACTATCCGTCAATCCAATTGGCGGCCGGCGTTATCCATTGATGCTGGAATATTAGTTTTATATTGTTTATTTGCAAAAGTACCTAGCCATACATTATTAACTAATACTTCCAACGTATATGATTAGGACATAGCAGTCTAAACAGCATTGCAACGTTTAATTTCGGACTGGAATATGATGTACTCATTGATATAGTCAGGGCCTATAAATTAACAGTTAATAGTCGACCCAGATATAGTGAGTATGCCAATTTATGTACATGTACATACTTGACAAAATGCCTGTAAAATGGCGGCCATCTTTGATTTATACAAATTATAATTATATTCCTTTAAAATATGAGAAGTAAATAATGTGCAATGTCTCACCTCGTATGTGTCAGCAATTGTTATCATTTCCCTTCTGGTATTACTGGTACAAAATGATGCAATTTCTGTTAGCAGATTAACACTGGCCGCCACCCTTTCTCATATGTATTCAAACGTTAATTATCTTCTGACATATACCATTGTTAGCACGATTGTGTCTAATCATCTTGTGAGCCCGTCTATGTTGCTTGGTACCGAAGCTGATCATGACAGGCAGCGAGTGCCAACTGATCCGCATAATCAACACAATTCGTATAAAATGACGGCCATCTTGGATTTATTGAACATGTAGATCACAAAATAGCCTGGTAAACAGGTTGATGCATTATATTTATTAATTATCCGAAGTTGGTTGGCAAATTCCTTTCATTTATGCATGTATGTATCATACATCTAGAGAGAGAAATTCTATAACATATATGTAATTTGTCAACTAGTACTGCCATCTTGTTTGTGGAACTTAACAAGTATGCACGACAGCCATGATGCTTTTAGTACATGTAATGTTCATTATACATATATCTGAACGACTTATCGCCGTATTACTTCAGAACTAGTGTTTGATACCCACATTGAGAGCACGTCTTTGTCAATTTATTTACATATTTTATGAAATTCCTGTAAAATGGCGGCCATCTTGGATTTTCAGATCCGCACTGTTCGCCATTCCATCAAAGAAACGCCCGTCACGCTTTCAACAAGCAACATCGCTCGCTATCAGGCTACAGGAGTGTGCTATTTGATCAGGAGCTTTACTGGTCGCAAACCCCATAAGCCCCATTTCTCCAGTCACAGCCACATAGTTACAATCAATGATACGGTCATCATAACGTCTCATCCTGACATTCGGCACGTCAATGATTCATACGTTTTCACGGTTGTTTTATCAACGCGATGTCCACATAACACAGGTCCTTCACCAGATGCGAAAACAGTGGCTTCGCTATCGCTACATACTTTAAAGGTGCATACCCACTCAGTAGGCACAAACTGTACTTTATATCAGAGACATCATCTGAGACATTTTCTGGCAAAACAAACATTCATTCACCATTACCCCACGTATTAATTGGCATTATTATACATTTTATATCAGACGTAAATTTCCACACTGATATCAGGGGCGATAGCCGTGTTTCCTTAAAATGTTAACGGACATTACTATTTATTCTCTGTATTTATTTTTGATGCGCAATGATCTACTTTATAATCTGTCAAAAATATAATTTGTTCAGGTGACGCATTTAATTAGTACAAATAATTAAAAAATATTATGCCTCATTTGCATATGAAAATAGCCTGATACCACCGCGAGTCACTATCAGTAAAATAAATATTACTAAATGGTTATATCTGTATAGTACGGTGGCACAGAGGGGACATGGACATATTTTTTTACTTTCGCGTGCAATAGGTTTTGCGTGCGCATGCGATAGGTTTTGCGTGCGCACGCGATAGGTTTGCGTCCGCACGCACGCAAAACCTATCGCGTGCGCACGCAAACCCCTATCGCACGCAAACCCTATCGAGTGCGCACTCAAAAGCTATCGCGTACGCACGCATGTGCCTTTAATATGAAGAGTCAAACAAATACGATTCTAACCGCGACGTACGGTGTTACTTCGGTGATGGGAGCGATACAGTAAACGGACTGAAACCGTGGAATACCTTGCTCTAACTTATGTGCGTATATACGTAATAATGTTAGTGTCGTCTCTCCGTGAACGGTCACCTCTTCAACAACCATCTCTCTGTAACAGCCAATATGTTTATCGAATTAAGGACCCGTTCTATACCTGATCATCGTTTGATTCAAATATAATTGCTTCGTAAATGTGATAGAATATATGTATAACATATATGTGAATACTGCCTCATTACTGTATCCTATACGACACATGGAGTGGCCAAGTCGGCCATCTTTGTGTGTTCCAGCCATCAGCCAGTTTAACCTGTTCTGCCATTTGACAAATAACTCAACATGTGAAGTAGAACATATGGTATAATGTAGCTAATCGCATGTAGAAAAGCCAGGAGAACGGACTCCTACCAATTATATTACACCATACTGTACAATATGTCAGTTTTCTGGACAGGTTTGTGCCTGTGTTTTTTAACAACATGAATCACCATTATAAATAGACTCATACACAGAAAATCGCACAGAGTATCACTTTTACCTGTCAAACCACACAACACATACCATATATATAGCCACTACTGTACTCTGTTATTAGCTATCAAATCCAACGGGTGGGTGGCAGGTGGGAGCACGCGATGGGTAATTTAACGATCGGAGTTCATCCTTACCGGTATCCCGACTGGAGACCTGGTTTGGCCCTCACATACGTCTTTGGCATTTTGTATGTGACAGTTGAATCTGGTTATACCCCTTATGTGAGTATTACGATGTTCGTAATCCTATTTTAGGGGAAGGGGCCAAGTGACTTGGTGTGGTATGGACCTGGCACCAGGTCAGGATATTCTAATTTCAGGGCTGAATATATTTGTTCTCGATGTAAACAAACAAACAAACAAACAAACAAATCCAACGGCATGCAAGTATGGAAGGTAATATCCGCCATAATTATATGTGACGTGATGCTTGCGTGCTGATGACATTACAACTTATATTCATGTTATTTCATTCGTCATTTGTATTTATTACATTTGAAATTTGCTTGTAATTGTATTTGTCTTTCTTACATGTATGTCCATTCTGCATATTGCTTTGTTCATTCGTCTTATTTACATTACAATTAATTTATTGATACATCCTTATTCGTGTCCCTTTTTTATTGCACTAAGCATTTGCAAAAGAAAGTAAGAACAAAGCACTTAGCACTTTGAACATGTTTGAATAAGGCCGAAAGCAGTAAGGACAAAGCCGCAGGAAGTAAGCATCAATCCACAGTCCGAAAGCGTAAAGCCGCAAGCAGAAAGCATCAAGTCACAAGCCGAATGACGCAAGCAATATTGGTGATATAGTGCCTCATTATGACGCCAGATGGCACTGCTGTCAATGCTAGGAATCCTCCGACGAATACATAATAGTACAATATGTGATTGGCTGTTTGAGGCACACCTCCAATGCTGGTGTTGATGTAAGATTTCACCCACAAATTATCACAGTATAGGTTAGAAGACACCAAATAGTTTTACTATATACTGTAACCGAATCCCATCCAATAAGGCCAGTCTCTCCTACTTTCACTATTCGTATGTATGTTGTGGGACCTACTTGTACATGTCCTGCAGCCGGTCTTTACTGGTTCTGCATGAATTAAACAATATGTTTACTTACTCCTAACAAAGAAAATTCCAACCTCGCCATGTCCCCCAATATTGTTTACATTTTTTTTTGGCCACGAAAACTCTGTTTACATCGCATGACCAACATGTTCCTCAAGTGAACCTAGGTAGTAATGGATCAAGATTTGCAAGCAAACTGTGTCAGTGACCTCAAAACACCCGCACGATGTTGTTCATACCGGAGTACTTTTACCCTCTTGACGATTTCGCACCATTTGTTATTCTCTAACCTATGTTAACTAAATTGCATATGTATGTATGGTTTTTGACTTACTAATGTGTTTTATACATACAGTATCCTCATAATTAAATTACATATGTACGTAATTGAAAACAATCACATTTTTAGTGCGGCTTTCCGAAGGAAGAAGTGCTTATGGTATACCCTCGGCGTCGTAGGCGTCTGTCTGTCCGTCCGTCCGTCCGGCTCCGTCCGTCCGTCCGTCGTGTCCGTCCGTCCGTCCGTCCGTCTTTAACAATATTATAACCTGGCATGTAGCACTCTAGGTTTAAGGTTAGAGAAATTGAGTATGCAAGCGTAGTCCGGCATAAAAAATAGTCCGGGTGTTTTAAGGGACACAGTTTGCTTGCAAAGCTTGATCCATTACTACCCAGTTGGTGGGGGTGTTTTTAACACCAGTTTTCAGCATATTTGAAGAGTTTCCGTGGCCAAATAATGTAAACAATATTGGGGGACATGACGAGGTTGGTCCCACAACATCCATACGAATAGTGAAAGTAGGAAAGACTGGCTGGGATTCGGTTAAATTATACAGTAAAACTATTTGGTGTCTTTTAACCTAAACATGGCGCAACAGAAAAGGCGGCATCAATCTACATCAACACCGTTAGGGACATGGAACCAATTTAGAGAGCAACGCATTGTAGGACGGGTACCAGCATATTAAATCATTTTGGGGAGAACTATTTTAAGTTTTAGCAGCGCACCTGGCGTCATAATGGTTGTTCCCAAATTACTGTTGCAATTATTGTTTTCAAGGGACGTGGCTTAGCGAGGTAACACAACGCATGGCAAAACAGCGATGCAATAATCAATAATGGAACTCCGGATGTCACTAAGACTGAAGCAACAAGCCACTTAGAATGTAATCAACACAAACGCATTGAAACAGTGCGAATGAATAAAGCATCAAGCCAAATGCACATGCAATTTAGACTACAACCAAGATTTTAAATGTCATAACCACGAATGACGAATAAAATAGCATGAAAGTAAGTTGTAATGGCACCAGTCAGCAAGCATCAAGCCACATAGAATTGTAATAAGACGGATAGAACTTAGAATGTCACCAGCAAGCAAGCATCAAGCCTAATATAATTATGGCGGATATTACCTTCCATATGCAAGCAGTTACCTGAGTGTATTGTCCCTGGTGTCTAATCACCTACTATGCGAGTATATATGGCTTTACCTATATGCAACGTAACATCGGGTGTTCACCAGATTTAAATGTTTACACATCAAAATGTATTTTGAGATTGATGGGAGAAATGCTCAGATATCTCGTTTTTGTATAGTTTGCTGGCATAATATGTATAGCTTGCCGTTGTCATATCTGTCTATAATGTATTGCACCAAATTTTATTTGGTTTACTGTCATATTATTTGCTGTATGTGTCCAACGCACGAAGTGGTGAAACTGTACGATGGCTTGTACATACAAAGATGGCGGAGATGGCAACTCAATGCTCCATATAGTATACAGTAACAAGACAATATTCACATACGTTATATTCATATATCACATCACTCATATGAAGCAATTATCATTGAAGTCAAGTTAAATGCCTATACTTATGTGGCTGTGACTGGATAAATTGGGCTTATGGGTTTTGTGACCAGTGGAGATCCAGATTAGCCTGTGCATCCGCATAGTCATCCATCCATACCGATATATCTGATATATTTAGCCTTGCTGTCCATGCTTGTACGTCACTCCAATTTCAGGGTTGAACATATTTTTTCTATGTAAATATTCTGTTCTGATTTTGGGACCCCCCCACCACATGCAGCAGGTGAAATATGTGTTTGAACCCGTTGCCCCGGCCGCTTAAATGACCTGTTGATAGGCCGTTAAACACCAAGCAAGCAATCAATGTACTTCACTCCGCATTATTTCATGCATGCTGTAGTTTATCTCGTATGCCACCACGTTATGGCCAGAGATGAACTTGATCAAATAAAGGTATGTTCTGTTCCTACAGCAGCCACATGTGCACCCACAACAACCAGGCGTGTGTATTCGCATAGCTAGCATCTGTACTGTTCACCATCCGTGTATTGAATTTCCCGTGTTTCTAAAATGTAACTCCTTTTCTTGCTGTATGCAGGTGTGTTTATCACAGGTGAACAGCGCGTGGCGGGATGGTAAAATTAGACACGCCATGTGATTTTTACCTCATGTGCGATATTTCGTGAAAAATATTAACATAATTTACGATATTTTCCGTAAATAACGTCGAAAGCTGACGAGATTTTCATAGCAAATGCGGAATGGAATGGAATTCTGTATTTGCTATATATTGATTTATCTTTAGACGTCATTTGCTGAAAATATCACAGTTTCTATAAATATATTTCATGAAAAAATCACACTTGTTCTAAGGCGCAAAATCACCTGGTGTGTCTCAATGGTTAAACATTTCCTAACTATCACCTCTGATGCAAATTATTAAATATTCACGCGTTATTCACCTGTGTACTCGACCAGCGGATCAATAATTATGCTGGCCAAAAACACAATAGCACCATATCTCCATTCACTGATCAGGAGCTGCACCGGCCACAAACTTCATACGCCCCATTTCTCCAGTCACAGCGATATTGTATAAACAGTGAGTTCGGTCCTGCACACATACCTCTACCCCCCCCCCCCCCCCCGCTGACTACGCCCTTGAAACGCACACATACCTTCAAAATAACGCAAAGAAGATCTACAGCTTCATACATCATCGTGCTGGACAGGCGTTGATCATTATTTGACAGTGACCACCCGGGGGTCAGTGACTAATTACCCGTGGTGGCCAGCTAATTGAGTCGCGTCACGGTGGAAAAAAAGCAAGACTGTGACATTCTTAAACATAGACTCCCACCTTCCAACTTGTAATATAGGGAGACATATTGTTTTCTCCCATTCTTTAGATATGACATTTTTTTTAATATAAATTTTTAATTACACATTCATTTACCATTACCGGACGTGTTAATTGACATTAGTACAAGTGTTACATATACAACTGGAATTGCCACTTTGCTATAAACAAACCTGCGATATCTTAAATTGTTAACGGAAACTACCTTTTTATTCTCTCTATTTATTTGTTGATGTGCAATGATCATACTCTATAATATGTCGATAAACATATTTATTCAGGTGGCACATTTAGTTCATATAAATAATAAAAAATGGCATGCCTCATTCGCATATCAAAATAGCCTGATGCAACGGCGTCTATCAGTAAATTAAAGATTATATAATAAGTGATTATATCTATATACATGTAGCGGGCACTTGTAACTTTGAAAACATTTGGAATAGTTACACAATTATACACTTATTTAATTATTATAAATAACCTTTTTGTTCCTCACATATGGGACCCTAACTTTAAAATGTTCAACACATGTGTCGTAGAGCGAGAGCATGGCCATTACGACGTGTGCGTCCAGTGTAGCCCCAACTCAGTATGCGCATATGGGCATCCGCCGATCGCCATTCTAAATAACAGCATCTTATAAGTCCAGTACACACATAATACGTCGTACATGGCTGTGACTAGAGACATTGAGTGTACGGATTGTGCGACCAGTGTAGACCCAGATGAGCCTGTGCTGCAGCACAGTCTGATCTGTTAGCAATCTGAACTGTTAGCAATTCTGAACTGTTAGCAATTCCACCAATGAATCACCCGTCATGCTGCTGAATATACAGCAATATAGATCGTTACCAGGACAGCAATGATTCATCAATGAAACGCCCGTCATGCTTCTATAACAAGAAATATAGACCATTATTAGGCTACACAAGCGTGCTATTTAAACAGGAGCTACACTGGTGACATCCCATAAGCCCGTTTGTTTCAGTGACGGCCACATGATATAAATTATAGTATGTACATGTATGCACCTGAATATAGCAAACAGTGATCAGCCTCTCGCTTTCAAATGTGATACGCCATGTGTATGTAATGCGATGTGTGATATTTCATGAAAAATATTTACAAAATGTACGATATTTTCATTAAATTGCGTCATTTACAGAAATATCACAGCTTCTGTAAATATTGTTCATGTCAAGTACAATTACAAAACTCTTTATTCACTCAGTCCATACAAAATGGCATCATGAGGTACACGTTAATATACACAATGCAAACAATAATACTACAACGTTCATGTCTATATATTAAAGTATACAAGATACAGAGGCGTTAAGGACCCGTTCTATACCAATACAATACAATACAATACAATACAATACAATACAATACACAATACAATACAATACAATACAATACAATATTCCTTTAATCACCCAGTCCATACATATGGCAACATGAGGTATATAGTTTCAACAAATGTGAACAAGACTTCAGGAAATAGCATGTACATGACTCATGGGCACTGCTTAAAGTACATCATGACGAGACAGAACGCATGTTACCGTTGTTCCGAACAGTGTAGATCCCGGTCAGATGGCGCTTTTGTGAAATCCGACAGGGATTTAGACTGCCCAATCAATATATCATTTTAACTATTTATTTCCTATAGTGACTGACTATCGGCAAGATGTGTTATATGTCGTCATGCTGCACCACATACAAGTACTTTCAACGAGTAAGATGAATTTATTATGTTTGTACATGAATTATACATGTATTTTCAAGTGAATAGTTATTGTATAAAGTATTATATCTGACCACAATTAAGTTGAAAAGGTAATCTGAACATATATGTGTGGGAGAGCTAGTCGTACATAAACGTAATTATCTGTATAAATTTACATAGCTTTTTTCAAATCATTGACATTTTTAGTACTCATTAGTGTTTCGAATTTGTATGTGTTTGCATTATTATAGTAATAAGGTTTAATATAATGGTTCCTTAAGTGTTTAACATTTTTGCAGCTTAACAGATGGTGGTATTCGTCTCCTATGTCACTTTTACAGATTATGCATTTTTCTTTCATTCAATGGTATTCTTTTCCATCGTCCTGTTTCTACTGGTAGCTTGTGATCTTTTGTTCTAAATCTTATATATGAGCCGCGCCGTGCGAAAACCGGGCTTAATGACAAAATTGTCAGTTTTTACTTTTTCGCGTTTTCTCAATTGTAAATCTTTTAAAAGCGATATGCCGCAACAATTATCAATGCATCCCAATTATTTTTCATGTTAGAGTGTCTCCCATTAGGCCAAGACAAAGTATGAAAATAATGTTCATAGCTCGTGTTGCCGTTGCTAATGTAATGTCATGTTTTGGAATGTAATTTCGTACGAATAATTTTCAAATAAGGCAGAGTGAGAAGTGTTGGCGTTTCCCTGTTGTTCACAAAAGTGAATTGCATTGCCTGACTTAGCTGTCGGAAGTGCATGTAGTATAAAAAAAAGATGTTATACCGTTTATTTTGAAAAATAATAACCCATTGTGCGAGCACGAATGAATGTTCTTCTTCCTTTGAACAATATGGAACATAACATTAACATAACGTCATTTTGACGTCGGGCCTCATATCGCGTGATGACGTTGTGTTGGTAACGATAAAATTGCCATGCTATATTAATGATGAGTTGTGCATATGAAATCGATGAAGCATTTATCAATCATCATGGATGTGAATTTTCAGTTAACCCAAGGCATATGGATGTTGCAGCATAATAATGCTGGTTGAACACTGGAAATCTAAAACTCTTACAAGCAACCTGTCCTCGATGATCGGTGGCTGGTAGTAATGTGATGTGTTGGCAATTTCAACATTAGCCACACGAGTGACCGTACAACTTTATGTACATATTGTGCTTGCAAATCTTCTAAAGTTATCCCGCGGGACCATAACCCAAAACCGCGTAAATATACATGTAATACATAATTGGATGTTGCAGTTGCAGGTTATGAATATGGGATGCCCATCCCCCATATAAATCCGCCACAGATGGAAGCTCATTTTAGATATGTGTGACGAATGACTTTCATATCATGATAAAGTGGTGTTATTTTAATTACTACAGACCAACATAAATAGAGAGAAGTGATACAAAATATCACGTAAAAACGAACTCTGCTAAAGCATTCATTAATATATAGGTCTCTTAGCTTTTGTTTAACAGTTGATTTCAACCGTATTTCATTCGGGAATGTATGTGAATAAAAAAATCCGTTTAACCTACATTTGATCAAAATATCTTTAACTGCCGTAATCCATTTACATTTTCGTTCTTTGTTATTTGTCGTATTTCTGTAAAAACTGTGTATAATAGTATAAAATACTGATGCTAATTTTCTATCATTTAAATTATTTAGTCTTGCCCAAAACATAACATTTGGTGTACTTTTTTCATAGTTAATACTATCTTTAGGTATTTTAGCTGGACCCTTTCTATTACATCTATGTTTCAAAATCCCCAAAGCTCACTTCCATATGTTAGTATTGGTTTGACGAGTTTGTCAAATAGTTCTATCTGCATATCTATAGGTAAATTTAATGACTTTGACCTTTTTATTAGACTGTACATTGCTCTAGTACCTTGTTCTGCTATATGTTTTTTTCGATGATGTAAATGAACCGTTGTTATTTATGAAAAGTCCAAGATATTTATATTCGGTGACTATGTCAAGGATATTATTTTTGTAGAAAAATTCGTGATTATTGTTTCTCCGGTTATTAGAAAACACTACTGTTTTCTACCATTATGAAATTTACATCTAGCTGTATTACATTGATTACCAAACCAAATGAAAATGTGGTTCTCTGTTATCTTTTATGACCAAATGTCATTTTTGCACACTTTGTGAATAATGTATTTAATCTTGATACAGCATTGTCAATGTCCTCCTGTTCTATACGTGGTTTTGTTTATAGTCCTATTAAATAGGTATGTATGTCATCTAGAGTGTGTTTATCAAAGTTGTCCTTAAATTCGCTGGATTTGTCACTATTCCATACATTTATTTTAACATTATCACAAGTATTTATATCATTGATATTAGTGTTAGTAAGAATATTCGATTTGATGTTTATTACAAGTGAAACCGGATTGTGTATATCCGATAATAGGGGACAATATTCGGAAACTGATAGGTCATTTATATGTGTAACTAGGTTCGCAGTACACATGTACTAATCAACAGTACTCACACATTTGCACGTACTAGACGAAGAGCTAATGTGTTTAGTACGTCCATTTAATATGTACATCCTGTTCGATTTGCAAAATTCCAACAACTTATAACCGTAATTATTTATAGAAGTATCTTCGTTTTTAGCTCGACTATTCGAAAAATAGTTAGAGCTTATGTAGTCACCCCGGCGTCGGCGTCGGCGTCGGCGTCACCGTCACGCCTTGGTTAAGGTTTTTAGTCAAGCTTGTATATGGAATACTCCTGGCCCTACACCCACCATACTTGGACAACTTCATCTCCTAGTGATGTACATGTACATGAACAACCCCTGACCTATATTTGACCTTGACCTACATTTAACCTTGAATTACTTACTTAATTCCCCTTGGTTAAGGTTTTTAGTCAACCTTGGTTAAGGTTTTTAGTCAAGCTTGTACATGGAATACTATTGTGCATACAGACACCATACTTGAACAACCGTTTCTCATAGGGATGTACATCAATAACCCCTGATCTATATTTGACCTTGACCTACATTTAACATTGAATTACTTAGTTAATTCCCCTTGATTAAGGTTTTTAGTCAACATTGGTAAAGGTTTTTAGTTAAGCTTGTAGCTGGATTACTATTATGCATACATACACCATACTTGGACAACCTTTTCTCATAGGGATGTACATCAATAACCCCTGATCTATATTTGACCTTGACCTACATTTCCTCTTGAATTACTTACTTAATTCTCCTTGGTTAAGGTTTTTAGTCAACATTTTAGTCAAGCTTGTAGATGGAATACTATTGTGCATAGACACCATACTTGGATAACTTTTTCTCATAGGGATGTACATCAATAACCCCTGACCTATATGTTACCTTGACCTACATTTAACCTTGAATTATTTAGTTATTTCCCCTTGGGCTTGGTTAAGGTTTGTACTCAATCTTGGTTAAGGTTTATAGTCAAGCTTGTATATGGTCTACAGCAACCATACTTGGACAACTTCATCTCCTGGACCCGGTTGTACGAAGCACTAATGACTCATTAACTTTTCATTAGCGACTCCTTAACTAATTTATCATTAAATTCAGTTGTACGAACACTAAGTTATCATTAAGTCGTCATTAACTTATCATTAGTTAATGTAGGTACTGGACCATCATTAGGGCGCGTGCTCCTGTCATTAAGCCTTCGTGAATTATCCAAGATGGCGGCCATTGCTGTCGATTCGTTAAAAAACAACAGAAAAGACGGATGAAATGGTGAAGATGAAGTTTCAAATTACTCTAGATTTCCTTTATACAATGCTACTTACATATTTATTGCTTAAACAATCCAAAAATCCCTGTAATTTGTCCGTCTCATTATGCAACTCTGAAGGGCATTCAGACTTTGAGAATTAAAATGCCGTGTAACACACGCAAACTGCTGTAAATGCTGTCACTGACAGTGTTGGCCTTCAAGTTTAAACAACACAGCTGCAGCGAACTTACACAGTGACGTCACTTCGTCAGCATCCCGATCTAATAATAGGCTAGTGACACCTTACACCGTGTTCGATCTAACAATGAAAAGTCATGCAGAGCATGATGTTATTAGCCGATCAAATCAGGGTAAAGTGCATCGAACATATGTAGGTGTCTCTGGTAACACTGTCAATGGTAAACTATTTTCGACCACAGTTCTGTACCTAGAATGAAGTCATACTTCCGCTCTCGCTACGCATATTGTAGCTATTCTGTACCCAGCGTTGACATTTTTCTCGATTTTGTGCAGGTTTTGGAAACCGTTCCCCAAATCCATCCAATAGCAGTCATGCCATAGCATAGCAATGTTTTGTTGTCACCATTATGTTGCGAAATATTCCAGCGTAACACCTGTACTGTATGCTCTATTTATCTACAAATTACACTCCGCAATACACAAAGTTGTAGTCACTTTGTCCGAATTCTGTGGCAGCAGTGCACGCGAGTGGGCGGAGCTACCAGGGCTATATATATCTAGCGGTTACAGTGTCATCTAAAAATAGACGCAAGCTCCTGCGTATTCAGGCACATGCCCAGATTGGCCTAATGTGCCCCATCCGTGATTTTTTGCGCGATGTCGGGCGCAAGACAATCAATAATTTGCGGCATTGACAATAATTAAGGGGGATTGCCGCAATCGCGCGTGCTGGATGCATCCCTGCCATCCCTGCATGATACGTAAACAAATCAAAGTTGGCTATGAAGGGCAATTCTTCGTTTTGATTGGTGGAAAATTTTGTGAATATTAACTAGCGTCAAATGACGCGCGTACGCGATCCAATGGGATAAACCCGAGATGCTGGGATAAACCCGAAAATGCTGGGGTTACTAGTAAGGAGATTTTGAGCAGAGGTCGATTATAAATTAGCCGAATAAACACACTTTTACGCGATTATACGTGGCTGAAACTTGTTCTGTTTAATAAATAAAAGCTTTAAATTAGCCAATAATCGGCGTATGTTGGCGTATATGGCCATTAGAGCCAACTATGGACTTCAACAACAATAACTTCCGGGTTAAATCTCTTCAGGCGTTCAGCTCATTAAGTATTCAAAATTGTGTTATTTGGCTATAAGTAAAGTTTTAAACGGAGATAATTGCCAAAAATGCAAACTTTATCGGTTGGTGCAATTTGGAAGTGATACAGAAAAATTCGCGTTCGTAGATTACCGAATAGCGGAGAAAAGGGTTGCTACAAACTTTTTCAGAATTCGATGGATAACCAATATATTAGCCGATCTATAAATAGATCGGCTAATAACAAGTGGGGTGATTGGTAATTTCGATGCGGACTGGATTAGAAAATACTGCCCGATTCGATTAATGCATGATGTCTTACAAATAAACACACATGATCTATATTACAGCAAAAACAATAAAATGTAATATGTTTTTCTATAAGAATAAACTTTGTTGTAATATCTACAACTAGTGATTACTTTACTAAATCAATGTTTTTCTGTTTCATTTCCCATGCCCATGGTGATGTCATTGGAGTGTGTTTTCCCATACAGCGGCATGATGTGGTTATCTAATATCCAAACCCCCTGTTTTAGGTCTCTAATTCCTGTCACCGTGATTTTTTACCTGTCTAATTTCTCTAATATACCCGCCTACCAACCACACCCTGGGCGGGGAAAACGTTGATCTTTAACGTTAAGCCACCAAAAATAAAATTAGAATGCATGTGCATTATTGTATGTACGTGACCTAGCTTGTTGTATGGAAATAAAATTCAATTCAACATTTAAGTTTGATTTGTATGTGACTCGTCTGGTACCACTCATGTTTATGCCCCACTGCACCAATTTATTTTATATTCACTAGGGGACTTATGTTCACCTTGTTTATAAAGGGGGGGACATCCGTGTTCTATGAACACATTTTCTACTTTATTTCTGACTACATGTGACTAATTCTTTAAACACGTCCAATACACGGCGCCTTATACTAATAGGCGGCGTTTATTTCACTTTTTTTTTAAACGATCACATAAAAACCACAATGTGAATTTCTGCAGTTGACAATGACACGCACATGCGTTGTTTGTGGAAACTGATTCTTTTGGGAACGAGATCTTATCTCGTGGGAACGAGCTGCTATGTCGTGAGAACGAGATAGAAAAGAATGTAAATGTCCCTTTTATGCTGCCGTACAAATTACGGCCTATTTGATAATTGACATTTATGTCCAACAAGATGTTCACGGTATGTAATTGATCGTATTTCCTCTCCACCCTATGGAAGTTATAATGGAACCCGACATTAGAAACAGAAATATTCGTGTTTCTAATCTATGTTTGCAACCGTGACGCTGATTTTTGTTAATCACATCAAATTCATCCCAGTACTAGCACACAAACACGTTGCGTCGGGTCCTTGTATGTTCTCCCCACCCCACCCGCCATAAAAAACATGGAGCCGCAATTCGACAGGTTGGTGAGGTCTGGAATGTAAATCGGACGATTCCTGAATGTGTCAATTGTTTCCAGTGACTATGGTTAGGCTCCGACATTTCATTCCATGTCGCATCGCTAGTTTTTGGTGATACTGCTGTCGAAAAAATGTAATGGTGTTGTCTTAGTCGACGATTCTCATGTGATGCCAAACATGTTTTATTAAGAAACCGAACACATGTGAAAAAAGAAATCAATATATTGTGGTAGTTCTTTACAAAACACATATTTTGACAAAATATGAGAATCGTCTTAGTGATTATCATGTGTTGCCAAATCTTGCTTTATTAAGAAATCAAACAAATTTTAAAAATAAAACGCTAATCAATGGATAATTATCAATTTATATCGGCGATGCGATGACGAGAGCGACTTGCGAGCGACTACATTTTTTTTTTTTTTTTAAAAATGGTGGCTCGAATAGGGAAAGTTCGTCACTTATAAATGAAATGCCCCTAACGAGCGACCATACATACTTAGAATAACAGCTGATGTAACGGCGGTAAACTGAAATGGTGTACGTGACAATTGACATTTACGTTCCAACAAGATTTTCACGGTGTGTAATCGATCGTATTTCCTCTCCACCCGACTCGAGAAACACAAATTAAATCGTTTATTTCTGAATGTGTCAAACGTTTGTGTCAAAAAGCATCAATGTGTGTTTTTTTACAAACATTAGAATCATCTAAGGAGAACGATTCTCATGTGTTATTTTCCAAACCTATTTTATTAAGAAATCAACAAATGTGAAAAGAAAACATGAATACATTGGTATTTCTTTACAAAACCATATTTTGACAAAATAGGAAAATCGTCTTTGGAGACGATTCTCATGTGCTGCCAAATCTTGCTTTATCAAGAGATCAAACACATACTTATGAAAAAATACTATGACAAGCTAATGGTAAATATCAATTTATTGGCGATGCGATGACGTGAGCGACTACATCGTGTGGTTTACATACGTTTGTTCCCCGCCGAATTCTACAGTCACACTTTGCACGTGAAACTGGATTACCGACATATGATTGTAAACACCATCAGGTGTGCACCTAGACCGAACATGATATGTCGCAAGTGTGCTAGTTGTGGGGGGGGGGGGGTACGACAGCATATGTTTTATACGCTCGTTTAAAAACGGGAGTATTATTTATGTATCCACGCTGTATGTGCGGCGGACGACTCTCGGGCACAGCTTGTTCTGACGATAGTGGGCCCACTGCATGTCTAGGGCAGCGACATTTTCTGGGGTTCAAGTTGGGAGGGGCGAACCGACAATCGATTTTAGATATAATTTTAAACTGTATCACATCGTAGGCATTGACACACCCAATGTGTTTCTACCCTCCACTACGGTCACACGGTGGAACGAACAAATACGTTGATACCAATTCATTGATCCATAAATAGGAGGTTTTCGCTTGGCGCGTCACATATTATGTTCACAGTTTTTTGATGAGTCACGGCGGTTATGACATGGTGTGTAATACAATTCCCTCGTTATTGATACATGCACGACTTTACCAAATACGAAATTGTATTCACTAAATGCAATCTGACACACATAAATGAAATTAAATCAGAAACAGATACGCGTATAAAGCAAGGGAGACGCTATGTAACATGTACTGTAACGTTTACGACTACATGTACGTTTTTGAACTTTCACCCTAGCGTTACATAACATTTTATCCATATACTAGCACATATCTACTGTACATACATGCATGTAATTGAATTGAATTGTGCTTAACGGCCCATCAACACAAAGAGTATCATTTAGGGCCAAGCAATTTAGATGAAGAATAATTTTCGTTTCTTCGCATACGCAGTGTAGAAACGAATTCCGTTTCTTCTGGTCTACGGCTCCAGGGCGAAAAACACTTGAAGTCACTGTGTAAAAAAATGTGATAATACGGTATTATAATCACGTTTTGCAATCGATGGTTATTGATTTATTTTATGTAAATTAAACGTTTTCCGTCTTATCGCGTCAACATGCCAAGAAACGAATATTTAGAGGAATAAATTCACGGGGTGGAAAATAACTTTAAGGTTCTTAATTATCGTTTCTACGCGTATAAGCGAAGAAAAAAGTGAAAGTGAATGAGTTTAACGTCCCAGCAACAGCTAAGGTCATATAGAGACGGGAACACAGTCTCATCCGACAGACCAGTGGGGTGAATATACTATGAAAGTATATTTTTGATGCATAAGGCGATGTTTGAACCCACAACCTCCAGGTTGGGAGTCAGATATTCTACGAATAGGCCACAACCCATCACTTATAAATGAATTAAAGAAATGCCCCTAACGAGCGACCATACATACTTATACTCAACAAAACTAGAAACGTCCCTGTTTTATAGCCGGTGTAGCTCTGTCTATGTAGTATGTATGTACCACATGTTCAAAGTACATGTATTTTAAACCGTGGCGATGTTCAGAATACGATCGTGTAGAGTTTAGCCGATACACACGGTTTACATAGCGGCCAGTGACCGGAACGTTGATTTCCACTTTTTGCACGTGCACGCTATACTTGTCATCGATAAGGTGATTCAGTTCATGTCGTACCATTCATGCGATAGGGGCTATTCGGAAAATTAATTTTTTTTTTAATTTTTCACTGTTTTCGATATGCCACGGCTTTCCGAAAACGAGCGAAATCAGGCAATTGGGATGCTTGCGGGTGGGATGGCCGCCAGGGCGGTCGCGCCTCGGTTTGGTTGCTGTCGGAAGACGATTGATCGTCTTGCAGCCCGGTACCAGCAGACTGGGGCTGTTCACGACCGGCAGCGACCTGGTAGGCCTCGTGTAACGACGGCTAGAGCCGATCGTTACATTACGTTGACGCACGTACGTCAACGTCGATTGGCAGCCACAGTCACTGCTAGGCGATACGGTGTCTCAGGGCAGACCATTCGCAACCGGTTACGTCGTAACGTCCAACCAATCCGGGCACGCCGCCCGTACACTGGTCAGATAATGACCCAACGTCACCGTGCTGCCAGACTGTTATGGGCGCGACGTCATCTGAACTGGAGAAGGGCTGACTGGAACCGAGTTTTGTTCACCGATGAATCTCGGTTCACAGTTAGTCATGCTGACGGAAGATTACGGGTATACAGGCGTAAAAATGAAAGATTCACCGATTGTTGCATTGTTGAGAAGAACAGGTTTGGGGGAGGGAGCGTAATGGTCTGGGGTGGATCATGGGAAACCGAAGACAGATTTGGTTGTTGTACAGGGCAACATCAATGCACAACGTTATGTTGCAGATGTGCTAAATGCACATGCCTTACCATTTATCCGTCAGCATGGTCCTGGTGTGACATTGATGCACGACAATGCCCGCCCTCACGTAGCCAGGGTCACCACTCAATACTTACAGCAAAACAACGTCGACGTCATGCCATGGCCCGCGGTCCTCCCCGGATCTCAATCCCATTGAGCACATATGGGATGAGCTGGGCCGCAAAGCACGAGCTAACCATCAGATTGACAATGTTCGCGATCTTACACGGCGTTACAACGGAATGGAGGAATTTGCCCAACGCACTGGTATTGCGTTACGTCACGTCGATGCGGCGTAGGATCATTGCATGCATTCATGCAAATGGTGGCCACACTCGGTACTAACGAGATTTACTGAATTTGCCACATTACTTATTGAAATTCCATCTCTAAACATTAAGTAACACATTTCTGAGTTTTTGTGATTTTTGATTTTGACCCCTACCGCCCTTGGCCGGTTATCTCTCGAATATTTAACAAGATATCCAAATGCAATTTATTGGCTTTGATACAGAAATGAATGAACTTGTTTTTCCATTTTGATTTTTAAAATTTTTAAAAGTAACCCTTTTGGTTTTTGATGAATCTTTCCTTAAACATGGAGGGACGTTTCTAGTTTTGCTCAGTATAGAATAACAGCTGATGTAACGGCGGTAAACTGAAATGGTGTTCAGACAAACTACAGAAGTAATTTAGCTAACTTTGGTATTGTCGGATTCCTAGCGTTAATGGCTGAAACATGGCCATCATTAAAAGGAAGAAATATAAGATTTACCTCAGAACGCAACCATGACAGTTTCATCATTAAGACCAAAACAATTTATATTGATTGAATTTTGATTAATGCCTGAGTAACGCCTGACAACCGCCAAGTCATGTTAGGCCGGGTCCAACCGGGTCAAGTCATCGTAATCTTCACCTGTTTTTGTGATATCGGGGGGGGAGGGGGGGGGGGTTGGGGAGGGGGGATCCCAAAATTCAAGAAAAAACTGAATATTTACAATAATATATAATCAGGATCTCTGGAAATTAGAATAACCTACCTGTGCCAAGGGTCCAAAAAACACAAGTAACCAGAGTCACTTAGCCCTGGTGCCCCTAAAAGTAATAGGATAAGATAATAATTACACTACTCTTAAAATGGGATCCTAAACCGGATCAACTCGAAGTACCAGAAGGCCAAAAACGGTACATTTGAGGGGCCAAACCAGGGGTAGATCGGGAATTCGGGAAAAGGATGAATCCTAGCCGTTCATTTTACCATTCGCATGCTCCCAACCAACACCCATTGGGACGATATGATACCATAATGGCGATTCGTACATACAAAACATGTTGCTGCTGCGACGATAAATGGGGTTTTAATGCTTTCTGGGGGGGGGGGGGGGGCAAACCAGTTAGGGGGGGGGATCCAAAAGATCAGAAACCCGTGCAATCCGCAAGTTTCTGATCAAGGATCTGCAACTGTTTCGCCATTTCACCAATTGAAACCTTCTTTTTTCATGCTTCCTAACAAAGAAGATAGAAATTCGTTATCAGGCCTATATTTGAATGTTGATCCAGGAGCGGTCACTATGCCGGTTGCCAATGGTGATCCAAAACATTCGTTGCGCGCAAAAGATATATTTTTTGCGCGCAAAGAAGTTTTGCAACCAACATGCACCTGACGTGCGAAACGTTTCAAAACTTTCATTGGCCCGACGCAAAAATATATATCATTTACGCGCAAAAGATTCCCCAATAAAATTGGCCAAGTAATTGGCCGCGCAACGAATTATTTTGAAACGTTCGGCAACACTAAGACGTTGCGGATTGTATCAACAATCTTTTACCGCGCAAAAAATATAATCTTTTGCGCGCAAAACGAAAGTTTTGGGCATCACTTGGCAACCGGCTCTATTATAGACGTGCCGAACGTTCAAAACATTCATTTTGCTCGCAAAAGATTTGGACCTAAAACTTTCACATATCAAGAACTGGGTTCGTAAAAATAGACCCGTATCAGACTGCCTCAGGGATAATACCCTACTCAGACCTGTTCAGGTATAGACCCGTTATCAGGGACGTTACAGGTAAATATAGATTTCCGAACTCATACTGTTCAGTATTTTAGACCCTTATTCAGACTGCTCAGAATTAGATTCCTAACCCTCAAGACCTGCTCAAGTAAGACCCTTATTCCAGTTATAGGGACCCTTATTCAGACTTCTCAGCAATAGACCCTTTTATCAGAACTGGCTCAGCATAGACCCTTATCAGACGCTCAGTATAGACCCTTATTAGTTTGCGCGCAAAAATTTGTCTCGCCAAATGTTTCAAAAGTAAAAAAGAAATATAACGGGGAGTATCCTACAGGAAACTCCTAAACTGGCAAGTTAAATGGGGGTTACATTTATTATCCCATCGCGGTTAGCGAAGATGGAATATAGGTATGCAAAAAAGTCCGTCCGTCCGTCCTGTGCAAGTCTGCGAGTCCTGTCACACACGGATTGAACAGATAGCTTGCCCACGTTTCTCCATTCACATATAACTGCTTAACGGTAATTCATATACACCCAACCCAAGGTCAATATGTCAACTGATATCGAAATTCTAGGCGTTCAGTAGATTTGAATCCAACCACGTTTCTCCAATCAACACCACAGCCGATGGTGATACATGCCCGTTGGTGGCATTTCTTGTTCTATGCCAACCGATTAACTGTAATCCCCGCCCCCAGGAATAGCCGGGATTAACGGGGCTTTTTCAAATCGGCTTAATCCTGTGCAATGACAATAGCAATATATAGCACCCTGGTTGGTTCGGCATAGACATCATCAATTATTCAATCTACTGTTTTTGTCGCTAATAACAATACAATTTCCATGGCACTACCTCGTACTTTATAAACACAAGAATTATGCCACATTACTGAGTAATTATGCAAGGCTTAAATGTACTGGCAGTTGTAATCCAATATCGCCCTATTTAGAGCATCCTCAAGCGCTGTGAAATGTAAGCCCGCCATCTAACTGTTCCACCCACAGCAACTGTAACCACAGCACTTTAGGACCAGTCATATACCTCGTATATCGTGCATATACTGAGCAGGTCTGATTAAGGGTCTAATACTGAATCAGCTCTGAATAAAGGGTCCTATACAGAACAGACCCTGATAAAGGTATATACTGAGCAGTCCCCTGATAGGAATCTATTCTGAGCAGTCTTGATTTAAGGGTTCTATACAGAGCACGTTTCTGAGTATGATCTAATTTAACTGGACAGTCTGATAAGGGTCCTATTTTTTACTGAGCTTGTCTGAGTAGGATCTATACTGAGCAGTCCCTGAATAAGGTTCTATACTGAAGCAGTTCCTGAAAAAAGTAGGATCTATAAAACGAGCAGTTTCCTGGATAAGGGACCTATATGGACATCTGAATTAAGGGTCTATACAAAGAGCAGTTCCTGATAAGGGTTCCTAATAACTGATCAGGGTCTTACTGAAAGCAGAGTTCTGATAAGGTACTAACTATACTGAAAGCAGTTCAGATAAGGTCCTATACGAAACAGTCCTGATTTAAGGGTCTATACTGAGCAGTTCCTGAAAATATGGGTCTATTTTACTGAGCAGGTCTGAAAGTGTCTAATACTGACAGTCTGATAAGGGTTTCCTATACAGAGCAGGGTCCTATACCTTAGCAGTCTGTAAGGTACAATACTGAGCAAAAAGGTCTGAAATTCGGGTAAATATACTGCGCACCTTTGATTAAGGATCTAATACTGAACAGTTCTATAAGGGTCTAACTACTGATCAAAGCTTTCTGATAAGGGTCTAAAAAATAAAAAAAACCTTGGTTTGGAGCATCTGAATAAGGGTCTATACTGAGCAGTCTTTGATTTAAGGTTCTAAAATACTGAGCAGGGACCTTTTATACTGAAGCAGTCTGATAAGGTTCTATACGGGCAATCTGGATACGGGTCTATACTGAACAGTTCTGAGAAAGGATCTATTCTAAGCAGTCTGATTTTCCGGTTAAATACCGCGCAGTCTGATTTTAAGGTTCTATACTGGAAAGCATCTGAAGTAGGATCTAAATACTGAACAATCTGAAAATAAGGGTCTAAAATTACTGAAAGCAGATCTGATTAAGGGTCTATTACTGGGCAGTTCTGTATACGGGACTATACTGAAACAGTCTGATAAGATCTATTCTAAAGCAGTCTTTGATCCGGGTTAACATACTGCGCAAGTCTGATCAGGGTCTAAACTGAGCAAATTCTGACCAGGTTCAATTACTAAGCAAAATTCTTATCCGAAGTTCGAAACTTGGCGCAGTTGATAGATTCCAACACTGAAGCAGTCTGATCAGAGCCTAACTGGAAACTAGAGTCTGTCTGATCGGTCTGTATTGCGCGGCTGATCCGGGTCTATACATAGCAACGTACTGGTTGTAAGCTACCAAATATTTCGGTTTGCAAAGTAATATTAGATTGGTACCCCCAAAACTCTTTATATATTCAGGTGCCATTGTAACATTAACGTCGGGCAAACATACATTTATGTCAGTAATATGGCATTATGTTCAAAGTTTCTTTATGTAAGATAGAATTAAAGGGAATACAATTTACTCCCTCCGCGATACCGCCAAAATCAATCGGTAACTTCCTCATAACCATCCGACGTAGGCAAAAAGATCCGAGGTTTCGATCACACACAACACACACCCACACAATGAACATCACCTTCAACGGAAGTTTGTACCGAACATTTATTTTACCACTAACATAATGGCAAGTTTTGCACCGAACATAATGTAGTTTGCCCACCGACATTTTAATGTTCTTTCCTCCTGAACATAATGCAGGTTGCAAAACCGAACATAATATTTGTTTCTACTTAACCATAATGGGCAGGTTGCACCGACATGATGTAGTTTGCCCCGAACATAATGTTGTTTCTACTCAACATAATGCAGGTTGCATCCGAACATAATGTGTTTGAACTGAAGATAATCCAGTTTTGTATACCGAACATAATGTTTTTTGTTTGCACGGCAAGAACACCCCGAAACAAATTAAAAAGCAGAAAAGAGGGGGGGACGAATTATAATTGTCGCAATTAACCAAACAATAATGTATTTTGCCAAAAAACCGAAACATTAATGTTGTTTCTAACTGAAAACATAATGGCAGGTTTGCACATGAACATTAAAGTTAGTTTTGCACCGAACATTTAATTTGCAGGATTGCACCGAACATAATTGTAGTTTTTGGGCAAAACGAAACATTTAATGCAGGTAAAAGCACCGAACATAATGTAGTTTATAATGAACATAAAATGCAGTTTGTACCGAACATATTGTCTGTTTCAAAAACCGAATAAAAAAATAAAGTCGCATGTACCGAACCAAAATTTTGTTAATTTTTTTGTTTGTACTGGACATTTTAAATTGAAATGTCCAACCACATTTTCAGACAGCTTATGGCCGTTCCAAAAGTTTAATGAAACCGTGTAACCATTAGTTGGTGATACAAAAAAATTTTTATATATATTTAAGTAGTATTCACGAATTCTTGAATTAATGTACTTGGCCGGCCATTTTGAAACTTGATACAAAGACCATTAAAGGGAACATCCAACCTTGCCAGAAATTTTTAATATGTCAAAATGGGGCGCGTGTTGCGCGGGTGGTAAATGAATGCAATTGGATGATGAGAAGCCATGTTATATGAAAGTTTCAAGTGGATTAGCTCATTACAAGTAAAGAAGTTAACAATGTAGGTGAAAGGAGTTGCTCCGTAAATAGATTGAAGCGAAAAGCGAAAGTTCGTTGAAACAATTGATCTTGGGCGTAGGGACCAGCGTGGTCGGTGTAAAATGATGCAATGTTTATGCAGAAGAAGCATGTGTATGAAGTTTCAAGTTGAATACCTCTTAAGGTAAAGCCGTTAAGGCGAATTTTGAAAAGTTTGTGACAAAAGACAGACGGAACTGACGGAACGGACAGACTGAAATTGCATCCTACATCACATTTTCGATCCACGATGGGATAAAACAGAGTAATACTTCAGTCTTGTGACGCCTTAACCCTTGCGTGATATACCCTTTAGAAACACACGGCAACAATTCGTTCACGCAAAAGATTTACGAAAGTTTTGCGCGCAAAAAATGGGTTTTGAAACGTTCGGCCAGAGGGGGGGGGGGGGGGGGGGGGGATTAAAAAAAAAGAGGAGGGGGGGGGGGGGGGGGGGGGGGGGGGGGGGGGGGGGGGGGGGGGGGGGGGGGGGGGGGATTAATAAGAAAAAAATGGGTTTTTTTTTGGGGGTTTTTTACCATTTAGTTGGAGAGATTAGTTTAATATGAAAATTGTTTTGTTAAGAATAAAAATTACAAAGTTTTTGAGAGCTTAAAAATGTTTTAATCGTTGGAAAATATACTATTGCGCGCAAAAAATTGGTTTTCAATGTATTGGCGCGCAACCTTTTATATCTTTTGCGCGCAACGAAAAGTTTTGAAAACGTTAGGACAATTTTCATTGGCGCGCAAACTTTGTTTTCAATATTTTTTGCCGCGTAAAAGAAATGTTCTGAAACATTTCGGCGAGGAACTGTTGCGCGCAAGCTAAATATTCTTTTGCGCGCAAAAAGATTTGCCAAACGTTTCAAAACATCTTTTGCGCGCAATGAAATTTTTGAAAACCCACTTTCCGGCACTTTCCCATACGGCGACTGGTCAATAAATCCATAAGCCTCATTTCTCCAGTCAACAGTCTCAAGAACGAAAACGCTAAACAATCCACAGTACAATTCTGTTTGATCACGTGGACCCTAATTTAACGGCGAGGATTTTTCCGTAGTAGGCACACTGAAAATACTTCTCTACTTAAAAAACAAAATAGGTCAGTCCGAAATAAACAATGTGCTTAAAACAGTATAAACATAGTCCAACGAAACTTACCATTCGAAAACGTTCCATTTACGTTCCAACAAGATTTTCACGTGTGGTAATCGATTCGTAATTCTCTCCACCCTACTCGAGAAACACAAATTAAATCGTTTATTTCTGAATGTGTCAAGGACGTTTGTGTCAAATAGCAAAATCAATATGTCTTGTTTTTACAAAACATTAGAAGTCATCTAAGGAGACGATTCGCATGTGTTTTTCAAACCTATTTTATAAGGAAATCACAAATGTGAAAAGAAAACATAAATACAATTAGGTCCTTCATGTGCTGCTAAATCTTGCTTTAATTATCAAGGAAAGATCAAACACATAAATTATGAAAATATCAATTTTATTGCGATGCGAATGGACTGAAAAAAGCGACTACAAGTTTGTTTACATACGTTTGTCCCCCTCGCCGAAACTTCCTACGTCACACTTTGCACGTGAAACTGGATTACCGAAACAGAATATTTCGCAAGTCTGCGATTTGGGTCTCCCCGTTTTTCGCATCTTGTGTATTAGGTCGACGATGCGATGCAGACTGGCCAAAAGTAATGCATCCAGTTCCATAGTCCCAAGGCCAATTGGTAGCAGAAACCCAAAAACAAATTGCAACAAAAAGAGTTATTAAGTTTCTCTTTTTATTTCGAAACGTATCAAACATTTAATATAAAACAAACTAAAAGTCTATAAAAATAAAAAAGTACCTTTTTAATATTTTTTGAGATTTTAAATATAGCCTTTTTTCAAAAGTTTGAAATCGTCAATTTTATCATATTGCTTCTCTTACATAAACATTCCACAAATCAAGATAAATCCGAAGAAAAACAATGATATGAAGATTACATATTATTCATTCATAACAAGTTCATCCACATATCTATATTTTTTAGGTTTCCAAAAATCAACAATAAAGTAGATGTATAACATAGCAATTACCCCACCCACTAAATTAACATGGTAAGCCATTATAGTGGCCTCGTAATTTCTTTTTATTATTCATTAATTGGATGTGATTTTTACATTTATTGTGAGTAAACCAAGAAACAATTACAGTAAATACATATACCTTCCACGTTCTCCTGTGAAGAAGTAACTACAAACACGAAAGATGCCTCCCAAATGACAGACAGAAATAGACCGAGAAACAGTTAAGGAATATCGTCTATTCCAGACTCAACTAGAATTGAAAATCTGGCCCACTAGAGTCGGTGATCAAAAAGTTGATTGCACAACCAATGACAGCAGCATTACTTGAGTACGGCAGTAAATGAAGTCGTGAGAAAACTATTGCTTGCAAAACTATAGTAGTAGAAACACAATCAGATGATTCAGTAGTGGAAAATGTCACCACAAATCTAGAAACGTTTTGCTGAAACTCAAATTTATAGTGACAACACTGTATATGTGAACAATGTGTGACCGAAAAGATGCTCGAAACAGCAGGACAATGTATGTGGATGAGAGGCCAAAAGTGACTTGGATAGTATAGCATTATTATCGTCAGATTAGTTGTGGTGAAAATTGAGTTGAAAGAAGCATGCAGCAATCCAATATTTGACAAGGTAAAACACAATCTAGCTGAAAGCAAGCAAAACCTTTATAAATCACGAACATCGAAACTATGGCTACAGTATCTCGAAATGATTGTCAATCTTCGACAGTTTATCAAAACAGAACGGATAGGCTATTGGGAGCTTCATTTGCACTCACTCTCAGAAATGCTTCCATAATTCGCAGCATCAGGACATTGCTTATATACCAAGTGTGTATTCTTGTACTTGCAAAACATGGCTAAGTTAGCGACCACACATCCAAGCATACATGCATGATTCCAAGCAGGTTATCATGTAATAAGAAGGAGCGATAGGGACTGGGCCGGTTTGTCCACTGATTTAGTGATAGAGCTAGTGTTAATGCGAAGTTTGAAAACATCCGGCGGCCTAACACGAGGAAGGGGCATGACCGAGACTCAAAGAACAATTTGGCTACTATCAATGCCGGCTTGTGCTGATGTAAATGAATCAATGGAAGAATTCAGTGGCACTTCATACATCTCCAGTGAACAGCATAAAGACTGTAGCCAGGCGAGGATAGCAAAGGACTCTGCTGACATGAACGACATCGCAACATTCCTTGAATCTAGGGACCCATTTGGAGATCATCCATCTTTGCACAGTATATCTACTGGGTTGAATGCTGCTGAAACAGTAAATAGTAGACAGTGCAAGGCATGTCGGAGAAAATATTGTCAGATCAATGCAAGGCTGCTTTATCAATGCGTTTGTGTTTAAGAAGAAAGAGCAAACGATCACTCTCAATGATAGACATTGCTTGCTTAAAAATAGATGATGATGTAGTGACAGTGGATCCCTAGTTACTATTCCAGCGACTTATATCTGCTGTTGATGGGAACTCAAACGATGAATTAGCTGATGCATTTACATTCGAACTTGCTACACACCCCGCGTCACTGTTTGACGGTGATGGTAACATGAGGGCAGCGAATAAACCACAGCTAGCTAATGCCATATGGAATGAGTTTGAACTTCAACCTGCAACAGCCAAAGGACTCTGTCAGTATGTGTTAGATGGTGGTAACTTACTACATCTACTACCATGGCAACGGGGGTCCTCCTACAAAGAAATAATAGACATGTATGTGAAATATGTAAGTCAGAAATATGGCACCGAGGCGATTGTTGTGTTTGATGGTTACAACACAGGTCCTTCAACGAAGGATTCAGTTCATCTGCGTCGAAATAGAGGTCAGGTTGGAAGAACAATCACATGTTCAAGTGACGTGCCGCTAGATATGAAAAAGGATGTATTTCTTGCAAATCCTGAAAACAAGCAAAAATTCATAAACTTGCTGAGGGAAAGCCTGTTAGCGAATGACATAATGGCCCTACATGCAGCAGGCGATGCGGACGTGCGATAGTTCAAACAGCAGTAGAGAACTCACGTAAAACAAGAACGGTAGTGGTTGCTGAAGACACCAACTTGTTAGTTCTGCTATGTTACCATGCATCCCTGAATGATAATCCTATATACTTTAACCCTGCACAACGGAAAGGTATGAAAACAACTGTAAAATTGTGGGACATAAATCAAACAAAGTCTGAGCTCGGTGTCGATCTCTGTAAAGACTTGCTGTTTGTACATGCCATCTTAGGTTGCGACACAACCTCTCGTGTATTTGGATTGGGCAAAGGCATGTCACTTAAGAAAATACCGACATCATCAACAATTCCGCGAGTACGCAGCTGTTTTCAGGAATGATGCGTGTGTGAGCACGCATGATGTTGTTCAAGCTGGTGAGAAAGCGCTGACGATGTTATATGGTGGATCCATAAATGAAACAATTAACACATTAAGACTGAACACGTTCATGCAGAAGATTGCAGGGCGTGCAACTTTCGTGAAACCCGAAAATCTACCGCCAACCTCAGCAGCTACACGCTATCATTCCCTTACAGTGTAGCATCAGGTTCAGGTATGGAAGGGGAATGATGCTTTACCGCCTGAGAATTGGGGATGGAAGGTTATGGATGGACAGTTGGTAGCGGTACAAACTGACAAGGGACCTGCTCCGGAACATTTGATCAAAGTAGTTAGATGCAAATGTAAATCTGACTGTCGAACGTCCCGTTGCACGTGCCGAAAACACGGAATAGCATGTTCGCAGATGTGTGCAGAATGTAGGGGCGTCAGTTGTCTAAATGCGATGGCGATACACGGCTTTGGACTTGACGAAAACGAGAATCACTTAGATACATGTGATTCCTATATCGATATACTTATATAGCCCATAATTGGATGGATATGTCGAAAAAAAACAATGGGCATGACTGTGTAGACATATCAAACGTGAACTGTCCGCTTGATCTTTTACATAATAGGCATACTGTGGTGTTTTAGTATTGAAATAGCTAGATGTTTGGTGTTGCTTTTGCATATATGCAGTGCTACATGCATACACATATATTCAGGACACGTGTCCAGTACACATAAGTATGATTGTGCGACACATGCTTACATGTAGTTACTACATGTAAGCACACAACCTTAACGACAATGAAGTTATGCAATAGAACAAAAGGTCAATCGGATGTGTCACATTGAAATGACTATACAAGCCATTGCCTTCAAGTACATGTATGTGTTATCATACATGAACACGTGGTTATGTGTCTAATATCTTTCTTGTGTGAATGCTATATTGTTTGTCATATACTACATTTGTTTATTAATATGAGTCAGCTCTAAATTAACAAGTCCATGTCAGACCATTATTATGCCCCAGCATACGAAGTATGTCGAGGGGTATATAGTTATATCCTTTCCGCCTGGTCGTCCGTCCGTCCTCCGTCCGTAAGTCGAAAACATAACGCCAGGTGAAGGCTAATAATTTCCGTTTCCTTTCACGAAACTTGATACTTCACACATGCATTGCTCTGATGGTCCTCCTCTATCATGCTGTATACCAAATCCACCATCGTCTGACCCAGGTTAGACTCAATGTCAATGTCATAGACTTAGAAACTATTTGGTAGTCGGTAGAGGCGGCGGCCAGGGTATCCGTAAGCCCTAGCTCACTTGTTCTAGTTTGCATGTGTCGGGAAGACAGCATACTAGCTACCAGTATATATATGTTTTGGTTTCTTCAATACACTGCCAGTGAAAGAATAATGTTAACATCTAATCGATTTGGAAATGCAGAAATTCTGTGTATGTATTACACGTACAGTCACAGTTGAAATTAGCAGAAATTCCTAATGCAAAAACAGGTGAATTAATGTTTTTGTATATTTCATTCCAATTCCATATTAATGAATGTACCTGCTACATGTTTTGATATGCTTTGTAATACAATATATTCTGAAACATGCCATCAAAACACAAGTAGAAGGTCCAGATACAGTGCAGTGTCGTTTTTGTCGAAATCATATGTAACAAAAAAGTAAAAAATGACATGTATATTGTAAATGCCAAAAAAATATAAAAGTACATTTTTTATTTTTGTAGACTTTTAGTATGTCATTCAGACATGTTTGTATAATACAAAAATGTAAAAAAAACTTTTGTTGCAATTTGTTTTGGGTTTTGCCATTTATGCTGCTAACTTGCCTGGACTATCAATGTGAATCCCCGCACCCCCCCTCCGGGGGAGGGGCGGGGCTTTACCGGGGCATACACCGGGGCTTTTACCTTTCATGATGCCCCGCAGTGCGGGGACTTTACCGGGGCTTTTACAAATGGGCCGGGACACACCCCGGGGGCTTTACCGGGCTTTTAACCGGGCTTTACCTGGGCATACCCCGGGGCTTAACATTTCATGATGCCCCGCAGTGCGGGGCTTTTACCGGGGCTTTCACAGCAGCGAAAATATAAGCCCCGCTATTCCCCCGGATGGGAGGGGGGGGGGGGGGGGGGGGGGGGGGGGGGTGTGCGGGGACTTACATTGACTGATGCAATAACCATATATCATACAGGCGCGCAGCTGCATTAAGGCACTGCAGAATTTTCGAGAAAATGGAAAAAATAATGTGCCAGAGTGCATCATTTACCTTCTAGTTTCGATTTTTTTTCGGGGTGGGGGTGGGGGGCATCCCCCCAAACCCCCCCCCCCCCCCCCCCCCCCCTCCCCCAACCCCCCCCCCCCCCCCCCCCCCTAGCATACTCGCACCAAAGGTGCTCGAAGTCGTCAACCTGCAGATTAAAATTGGCTAACTAAGCCCCTGTCATATGGTATCATATATGTTGTTTTTTTCAATAAACATGTATTGGCATGGCAGTACATGAGACGATTATCATATTTTGTCAAATTATGTTTTAGTTGTCAAGTCTCAAGAAAATACTGAAGATTGTCCACATTTGCTCTATTTCTTAATAAAAACACGTTTTGGCAGCACACGATAAACGTCTCCTAAAACAACGGGTACGTGTCCTGTTCATGAAATGTGACAACCTGGCTTTTTCGCGATTTCTCGCATAGGTTGAGATCGCGAAAACGCGACATGCTTTCGACACATGTATGAGCAGAAAACAAACCCGAATTTTCTGTCTGTAACGCCGAGATAGTCGCCCTAAGTTACAGACAGAACAATAGGGTGGAGCCAAACTTATTTTCAAAAGCGGAAGGCAAGATCGCGAAAACTCGAGACGATTCTCATGTTTTGTTGTTGAGAAAAATAAATATATATATAACACCCCCCCCCCCCCCCCACCCCCCCCCCCCCCCCCCCCCCCCCGCTACATACTACATACGGACCTGCCGTAACACGTCGACTCTCATCTGATGAGCATTGAACATGTCGCTATTGTGTATTATTTTGAGTTGTCTGACGGACGAGTTGGTCGAAGGGTGAAATGGAGGTCGGTCATATAATCGACGAATACGGGACCGATACGATTTCTAATTAGCTCTAATAATAATCGCACTTTCCATTTGCCAATATATTGGCAATATACAATTTGGTAATAATAAATTAATTATGGGGGTTGGGGGTCAAAGAAATAACTCAATTGTATGGGTGGTGGGGCGCAATACAATAATTAATACATATGGGTGGTGTGGCAAGGGAAAATGAATAATTATGGGGATTGGGGCAAACAAAAATAATTCAATTGTGTGGTCGTTGGGGTGAAGCAATAATGCAAAAGCATGGGTAGTGGGGTGAAGTATTAATTTTTTGCATGGGTGGTGGGTAAACAAAAAAAATGCCTTCCAACCCCCCCCCCCCCCCCCCCATGCTTACGCATCTCTCCCCCCCCCCCCCCCCCCTTATAGCGTACTGGCCTGCGGTCGGTCATACAAAAATACCATAGATTCCTCAAAGCAGTACATGTACGTTGTGCGTAGATTGTTAGATTGACACGGTGATTTCTAATTTTATCCTAATTACATGACGTAGACATGACGTTGCTACAATATAGTTAAAGGCATCATGCCTATGTGAGTTTCTGTTGAATCGTTCGGTTGCAGCAGGAAAAGCGCGCCTGTCATATTGTCATAATACAGAAACCGGAACCAAAAAACTGGAATTTGACTGGTTTACTTGTCTGTTTACAGGTTAATGACAGCACGTCATTAGTTAATATGCCATTAAAACGTCATTAGTTAATGAGGACTTAATGACGTTTCGTACAACCAGTTTTTAATGACTCATTAACTAATGGAAAGTTAATGTGTCATTAGGCTAATGATACATTAACTAATGGAACGTTCGTACAACCGGGTACATCAATAATCCCTGACCTATACTTGACCTTGACCTACTTTTACCCTTGGATTACTTACTTATTTCCCCTTGGTTAAGGTTTTTGGTCAAGCTTGTATATGGAATACTCCTGGGCCTACAGCAACCATACTTGGAAAACTTCATCTCCTAGTGATGTACATCAATAACCCCTGACCTATATCTGACATTGATATACATTTAACTTGAATTACTTAGTTAATTTCCCTTGGTTAAGGTTTTTAGTCAACCTTGGTTAAGGTTTTTATGCGGGCCGCGGCCACCTTCTTTGTCAAGCTATGTGTACATCGACAACCCTCGTAGTCGATATATGCTGTTCTCCTACAGCTCTTGTTACGATCTGACGTCACATTTTCACTTTGTTCGAAATGTGACATCTCTACATTAAATTCCTCGGTAATTTCCGGTACATTATTATGTTAAAAAATATAATCATCTACACGTATATAGTCACTAAATGATTTGGTTCTTGAATTTAAGGCACCAAAAAATAGAACATTTGAATATTTGTTTGAAAGTGTATACAGTTCTAATTCTAATTCGTGATACGGATCGCCGGTTGAATACACTGAATTTTCGGATGGTAACTACATAATACCGCATAAAATATCTCCAGCATGTGTTAATCTACCGGATATAGTAAACTAATACACAAGCTTCGAGTCTGTATGAATAGTCGTTATAAATTGTCGCAAATGCTTCTTATATGCAAGTGCAATACCGCCAGACTTGCGAAATGAAATGTTTCGTCGATGTTTGAATTTTATGTCAAAGTTCGGCAGTGTAATTTACGTGATTGGTTTTGCGTGCGCACGCGATAGGTTGGCCAATGAAAGCTATCGCGTGCGCACGCAAAACCTATCGCGTGCGCATGCAAAAGCTATCGCGTGCGCACGCAAAACCTATCGCATGCGCACGAAAAACCATATCGCGTGCGCACGCAAAAGCTATCGCTTGCGCACGCAAAAGCTATCGTGTGCGCACGCAAAACCCTATCGCGTGCGCACGCAAAACCTATTGCGTGCGCACGCGAAAGTAAACAATATTTCCATGTCCCCTCTGTGCCACCGTAGTAATTTCATATAAGGAGTCAGTTTTTGTCTCCTGCAGACCTATGATGTCATACATGTTAATACAATCATAAAATTCAGGTATCAGCAATTTACTTTTTACGCCACTTACATTTAGTGACATAAATTTTCTGATTTGCAATCATATTTGTCACCACTATACGATACAGAATTCGTTTCACAATTACCGTCATTCACTATGCTAAAATCAATACAATGCTCTCCCAATATGTACTATTGGCGTGCCGTGGAATTCCCGTGCGTAGCCGAATGACTGACGTGGTCTGTATGATTGGACGGACAAACGTTTATAGGTCCGCCAATTTGTGCCGACGCATTATCATTGTAAATATTATGGCTATTTTTAAAAATCAACAATCGTCATAGATCACATTGTGTTTGTTATTGTTATAGACCTTGAGCCAGCAATAACCCCCCTACCCCCCCCCCCCCCCATATGGGATTTTTGATGAGTAAGATTTTCGGATTCAGTAGCCTATTGTCTATCAATTTTGGTTTTCCGCGCTCAAAAAGCCGCTGGTTGAACAAATGGCGGCCATTTTACAAGATGGCCGCCGAACAGTATTATATTGTTTCATTAAGGACTGTTAACTGTCAGTCTGATCAATATTAACCGGGTAAATTGCTATAATTTAGTTACAATTTGAATGTAAAAGGACTTAGAATACATCTTACATTTAATTACGTCCAAAAATGCAATAAATTTAAAAATGGCTGCCGAAATAGGCTGTTTTACAACATTTTTCTGCGAGTCGTGTGCTGTTACGAAGAAATACAGACATTCATATTGAAAAACATATATACATTGCTTTCCCTCACAAATAAATGGAAAATACAGGAGATAGTGATGCAATATCCTTTCACAATTGTCAGATTAGTCAAAATGGCGCCAAAATGTTCTTGTTTTGTTCTATTCTTTACTTTTTGGCGTTGTTATAAACAGCATTTCATGCACCTATTACATGTATACATACCAGTTTGAGGTATACAAATCAAATCATTTGGTAACATATACATATCCAGGTATACAATGTCGTAATTATATAAGCAAAATGGCCGCCAAAATGATCAGATGTCCAATAATATTGATGATGTAGCTGAAGTTTTCAGTAATTAAACAACACTAGCATTGTTATGCGTATATATAGGCACAACAATGTATCTAGGGCGAGGCAATGTGTCTATAGACGAAGCAGCGTATATATAGGCCCAACAATGTATCTAGGGCGAGGCGATGTGTTTATAGACGAAGCAGCGTATCTATAGGCACAACAATGTATCTAGGGCGAGGCGATGTGTGTATAGACGAAGCAGCGTATCTATAGGCACAACAATGTAACTAGGACGGGGCAATGCGTCTATAGACGAAGCAGCGTATACATAGGCACACCAATGTATCTAGGGCGAGGCAATGTGTCAATAGACGAAGCAGCGTATCTATAGGCACAACAATGTATATATGGGCGAGGCGATGTGTCTTTAGACGAAGCAGCGTATCTATAGGCACAACAATGTATCTAGGGCGAGGCAATGTGTGTATAGACGAAGCAGCGTATCTATAGGCACAACAATGTATATATGGGCAAGACAATGTGTCTTTAGACGAAGCAGCGTATATATAGGCACAACAATGTATCTAGGGCGAGGCAATGTGTCTATAGACGAAGCAGCGTATCTATAGGCCCAACAATGTATCTAGGGCGAGGCGATGTGTCTATAGACGAAGCAGCGTATCTATAGGCACAACAATGTATCTAGGGCGGGGCAATGTGTCTATGGACGAAGCAGCGTATATATAGGCACAACAATGTATCTAGGGCGAGGCAATGTGTGTATAGACGAAGCAGCGTATCTATAGGCACAACAATGTATATATGGGTGAGACAATGTGTCTTTAGACGAAGCAGCGTATCTATAGGCACAACAATGTATCTAGGGCTAGGCAATGTGTCTATTGACGAAGCAGCGTATATATAGGCCCAACAATGTATCTAGGGCGAGGCGATGTGTCTATAGACGAAGCAGCGTATCTATAGGCATAACGATGTATCTAGGGCGGGGCAATGTGTCTATGGACGAAGCAGCGTATATAAAGGCACAACAATGTATCTCGGGCGAGGCAATGTGTGTATAGACGAAGCAGCGTATCTACAGGCACAACAATGTATCTAGGGCGACGCGATGTGTCTACATACGAAGCAGCGTATCTATAGGCACAACAATATGTCTATGGGCGAGGCAATGTGTGTATAGACGAAGCAGCGTATCTATAGGCCCAACAATGTATCTAGGGCGGGGCAATGTGTGCATAGACGAAGCTGCGTATCTATAGGCACAACAATGTATATAGGGCGAGGCAATGTGTCTATAGACGAAGCAGCGTATATATTGGTACAACAATGTATCTAAGGCGAGGCAATGTGTCTATAGGACAGGCAGCGTATCTATAGGCACAATTATGTATATATGGGCGAGGCGATGTGTCTATAGACGAAGCAGAGTATCTATAGGCACAACAATGTATCTATGGGCGAAGCAATGTGTCTATAGACGAAGCAGCGTATATATAGGCCCACCAATGTATATATGGGCGAGGCAATGTGTATATAGACGAAGAGGCGTATCTATAGGCACAACAATGTATCTATGGCGAGGCAAGTGTCTATGGACGAAGCAGCGTATCTATAGGCACAACATTGTGTCTATGGGCAAGGCAATGTGTGTATAGACGAATCAGCATATATATAGGCACAACAATGTATCTATGGGCGAGGCAATGTGTCTATGGACGAAGCAGCGTATCTATAGGCACAACAATGTATGTATGGGCGAGGCAATGTTTCTATTGAGGAAGCAGCGTATCTATGGGCACAACAATGTATCTAGAACGAGGCAATGTGTGTATAGACGAAGCAGCGTATCTATAGGCACAACAATAAGTCTATGGGCGAGGCAATGTGTCTATAGACGAAGCAGCGTATCTATGGGCACAACATTGTGTCTATGGGCAAGGCAATGTTTGCATAGACGAAGCAGCGTCTATATAGGCACAACAATGTATCTATGGGCGAGGCAATGTGTCTATAGAGGAAGCAGCGTATCTATAGGCACAACAATGTATCTAGAACGAGGCAATGTGTGCATAGACGAAGCAGCGTATCTATAGGCACAACAATAAGTCTATGGGCGAGGCAATGTGTCTATTGACGAAGCAGCGTATCTATAGGCACAATAATGTATCTATGGGCGAGGCAATGTGTCTGTAGACGAAGCAGCGTATCTATCGGCACAACAATGTATTTAGGGCGAGGCAATGTGTCTATAGATGAAGAAGCGTATCTATAGACACAACAATATGTCTATGGGCGAGGCAATATGTCTATGGACGAAGCAGCGTATCTATAGGCATACCAATGTATCTAGGGCGGGGCAATGTGTATATAGACGAAGCAGCGTATCTATAAGCACACCAGTGTATCTATGGGCGAAGCAATGTGTCTATAGACGAAGCAGCGTATCTATAGGCACAACAATGTATCTAGAGCGAGGCAATGTGTCTATGGACGAAGCAGCGTATCTATAGGCCCAACAATGTATCTAGGGCGAGGCGATGTGTCTATAGACGAAGCAGCGTATCTATAGGCACAACAATGTATCTAGGGCGAGGCAATGTGTCTATTGACAAAGCAGCGTATCTATATGTACAACAATGTATCTAGGGCGGGGCATTGTGTCTATAGACGAAGCAGCGTATCTATAGGCACACCAATGTGTCTAGGGCGAGACGATGTGTCTATAGACGAAGCAGCGTATCTATAGGCCCAACAATGTATCTAGGGCGAGGCGATGTGTCTATAGACGAAGCAGCGTATCTATAGGCACAACAATGTATCTAGGGCGGGGCAATGTGTCTATAGACGAAGCAGCGTATCTATAGGCATAACGATGTATCTAGGGCGGGGCAATGTGTCTATGGACGAAGCAGCGTATATAAAGGCACAACAATGTATCTCGGGCGAGGCAATGTGTGTATAGACGAAGCAGCGTATCTACAGGCACAACAATGTATCTAGGGCGACGCGATGTGTCTATATACGAAGCAGCGTATCTATAGGCACAACAATATGTCTATGGGCGAGGCAATGTGTGTATAGACGAAGCAGCGTATCTATAGGCCCAACAATGTATCTAGGACGGGGCAATGTGTGCATAGACGAAGCAGCGTATCTATAGGCACAACAATGTATCTAGGGCGAGGCAATGTGTCTATAGACGAAGCAGCGTATATATTGGTACAACAATGTATCTAAGGCGAGGCAATGTGTCTATAGACAAAGCAGCGTATCTATAGGCACAATTATGTATATATGGGCGAGGCGATGTGTCTATAGACGAAGCAGCGTATCTATAGGCACAACAATGTATCTATGGGCGAAGCAATGTGTCTATAGACGAAGCAGCGTATATATAGGCCCACCAATGTATATATGGGCGAGGCAATGTGTATATAGACGAAGAGGCGTATCTATAGGCACAACAATGTATCTATGGCGAGGCAAGTGTCTATGGACGAAGCAGCGTATCTATAGGCACAACATTGTGTCTATGGGCAAGGCAATGTGTGTATAGACGAAGCAGCATATATATAGGCACAACAATGTATATATGGGCGAGGCAATGTGTCTATGGACGAAGCAGCGTATCTATAGGCACAACAATGTATGTATGGGCGAGGCAATGTTTCTATTGAGGAAGCAGCGTATCTATGGGCACAACAATGTATATAGAACGAGGCAATGTGTGTATAGACGAAGCAGCGTATCTATAGGCACAACAATAAGTCTATGGGCGAGGCAATGTGTCTATAGACGAAGCAGCGTATCTATGGGCACAACATTGTGTCTATGGGCAAGGCAATGTTTGTATAGACGTAGCAGCGTCTATATAGGCACAACAATGTATCTATGGGCGAGGCAATGTGTCTATAGAGGAAGCAGCGTATCTATAGGCACAACAATGTATCTAGAACGAGGCAATGTGTGCATAGACGAAGCAGCGTATCTATAGGCACAACAATAAGTCTATGGGCGAGGCAATGTGTCTATTGACGAAGCATCGTATCTATAGGCACAATAATGTATCTATGGGCGAGGCAATGTGTCTATAGACGAAGCAGCGTATCTATCGGCACAACAATGTATTTAGGGCGAGGCAATGTGTCTATATATGAATAAGCGTATCTATAGACACAACAATATGTCTATGGGCGAGGCAATGTGTCTATGGACGAAGCAGCGTATCTATAGGCATACCAATGTATCTAGGGCGGGGCAATGTGTATATAGACGAAGCAGCGTATCTATAGGCACACCAGTGTATCTATGGGCGAAGCAATGTGTCTATAGACGAAGCAGCGTATCTATAGGCACAACAATGTATCTAGGGCGAGGCAATGTGTCTATAGACGAAGCAGCGTATCTATAGGCACAACAATGTATCTAGGGCGAGGCAATGTGTCTATTGACAAAGCAGCGTATCTATATGTACAACAATGTATCTAGGGCGGGGCATTGTGTCTATAGACGAAGCAGCGTATCTATAGGCACACCAATGTATCTAGGGCGAGACGATGTGTCTATAAACGAAGCAGCGTATCTATAGGCACACCAATGTATCTAGGGCGAGGAAATGTATCCATAGACGAAGCAGCGTATCTATAGGCACGACAATGTATCTATTGGCGAGGCAATGTGTCTATGGACGAATCAGCGTATCTATGGTCACAACAATGTATCTAGGGCGAGGCAATGTGTCTATAGACGAAGCAGCGTATCTATAGGCCCAACAATGTATCTAGGGCGAGGCGATGTGTCCGTAGACGAAGCAGCGTATCTATAGGCATAACAATGTATCTAGGGCGAGGCAATGTGTGTTTAGACGAAGCAGCGTAGCTATAGGCCCAAGAATGTATCTAGGGCGAGGCGATGTGTCCGTAGACGAAGCAGCGTATCTATAGGCACAACAATGTATATATGGGCGAGACAATGTGTCTTTAGACGAATCAGCGTATCTATAGGCACAACAATGTATCTATGGGCGAGGCAATGTGTGTTTAGACGAAGCAGCGTAGCTATAGGCCCAATAATGTATCTAGGGCGAGGCGATGTGTCCGTAGACGAAGCAGCGTATCTATAGGCACAACAATGTATATATGGGCGAGACAATGTGTCTTTAGACGAATCAGCGTATCTATAGGCACAACAATGTATCTATGGGCGAGACAATGTGTCTATGGACGAAGCAGCGTATCTATAGTCACAACAATGTATGTATGTGCGAGGCAATGTGTCTATAGAGGAAGCAGCGTATCTATAGGCACAACAATGTATCTAGAACGAGGTAATGTGTGTATAGACGAAGCAGCGTATCTATAGGCACAACAATGTATCTAGAACGAGGTAATGTGTCTATAGACGAAACAGCGTACCTATAGGCACAATAATGTATTTAGGGCGAGGCAATGTGTCTATAGATGAAGCAGCGTATCTATAGGCACACCAATGTATCTAGGGCGAGACGATGTGTCTATTGACGAAGCAGCGTATATATAGGCACACCAATGTATCTAGGGCGAGACAATGTGTCTATAGACGAAGCAGCGTATCTATAGGCCCAACAATGTATCTAGGGCGAGGCGATGTGTGTATAGACGAAGCAGCGTATCTATAGGCACAACAATGTATCTAGGGCGAGGCAATGTGTCTATAGACAAAGCAGCGTATCTATAGGTACAACAATGTATCTAGGGCGGGGCAATGTGTCTATAGACAAAAGAAGCAGCGTATCTAATAGGCACACCAGGTATGTATCTAGGGCGAGACGATGTGTCTATATACGAAGCAGCGTATCTATAGGCACACCAATGTATCTAGGGCAAGGAAATGTATCTAGACGAAAGCAGCGTATCTATAGGCACAACAATGTATATATTGGCGAGGCAATGTGTCTATGGACGAATCAGCGTATCTGTAGGCACAACAATGTATCTAGGGCGAGGCAATGTGTCTATTGACGAAGCAGCGTATCTATAGGCCCAACAATGTATCTAGGGCGAGGCGATGTGTCCATAGACGAAGCAGCGTATCTATAGGCACAACAATATGTATATGGGCAAGGCAATGTGTGTATGGACGAAGCAGCGTATCTATAGGCATAGCAATGTATCTATGTCGAGGCAATGTGTCTATGGACGAAATGTATTTAGGGCGAGGCAATGTGTCTATAGATGAAGCAGCGTATCTATAGGCACACCAATGTATCTAGGGCGAGACGATGTGTCTATTGACGAAGCAGCGTATATATAGGCACACCAATGTATCTAGGGCGAGACAATGTGTCTATAGACGAAGCAGCGTATCTATAGGCCCAACAATGTATCTAGGGCGAGGCGATGTGTGTATAGACGAAGCAGCGTATCTATAGGCACAATGTATCTAGGCGAGGCAATGTGCTAATGACAAAGCAGCGTATCTATAGGCACAAAGTACTAGGGCGGGGCAATGTGTCTATAGACGAAGCAGCGTATCTATAGGCACACCAATGTATCTAGGGCGAGACGATGTGTCTATATACGAAGCAGCGTATCTATAGGCACACCAATGTATCTAGGGCAAGGAAATGTATCTATAGACGAAGCAGCGTATCTATAGGCACAACAATGTATATATTGGCGAGGCAATGTGTCTATGGACGAATCAGCGTATCTGTAGGCACAACAATGTATCTAGGGCGAGGCAATGTGCTATTGACGAAGCAGCGTATCTATAGGCCCAAACAATGTATCTAGGCGAGCGATGTGTCCATAGACGAAGCAGCGTATCTATAGCACAACAATATGTATATGGGCGAGGCAATGTTGTATGGACGAAGCAGCGTAATCTATAGGCATAACAATGTATCTATGTCGAGGCAATGTGTCTATGGACGAAGCAGCGTATATTTAGGCCCAACAATGTATCTAGGGCGAGGCGATGTGTCTGTAGACGAAGCAGCGTATCTATAGGCACAACCATGTAGATCTAGGGCGGGGCAATGTGTCTATGGACGATGCAGTGTATATATAGGCACAACAATGTATCTAGGGTGAGGCAATGTGTCTTTAGATGAAGCAGCGTATCTAGGCACAACAAATGTATCTAGGGCGAGATAATTTGTCTATGGACGAAGCAGAGTATCTACAGGCACAACAATGTATCTAGGGCGCCGCGATGTGTCTATAGACGAAGCAGCGTATCTATATGAACAACAATATGTATATGGGCGAGGCAATGTGTCTATAGACGAGCAGCGTATCTATAGCCACAGCAATGTATCTATGGGCGATGCAATTTGTCGATAGACGAAGCAGCGTATCTATAGGCACAATAAAGTATCTAGGGAGAGGCAATGTGTCTATAGACGAAACAGAGTATACAGGCACAACAATGTATCTAGGGCGAGGCAATGTGTCTATCGACGAAGCAGCGTATCTACAGGCACAACCATGTATCTAGGCGAGGCAATGTGTCTATGGACGAAGCAGCGTATCTACAGGCACAACAATGTATCTAGGGCGAGGCAATGTGTCCATCGACGAGCAGCGTATCTACAGGCACAACAATGTATCTAGGGCGAGGCAATGTGTCTATAGACGGAGCAGCGTATCTACAGGCACAACAATGTATCTAGGGCTAGGCAATGTGTCTATAGACGAAGCAGCGTATCAACAGGCACAACAATGTACTAGGGCGAGGCAATGTGTCTTTAGACGAAGCAGCGTATCTACAGGCGCAACAATGTATCTAGGGCGAGGCAATGTGTGTATATACGAAGCAGCGTATATATAAGCAAATTAATGTATATAGGGCGATGCAATGTGTCCATAGACCAAGCAGCGTATCGATAGGCAGAACAATGTATCTAGGGCGAGGCAATGTGTCTATAGACGGAGCAGCGTATCTACAGGCACAATAATGTATCTAGGGCGAGGCAATGTGTCTATAGACGAAGCAGCGTATCAACAGGCACAACAATGTATCTAGGGCGAGGCAATGTGTCTTTAGACGAAGCAGCGTATCTACAGGCGCAACAATGTATCTAGGGCGAGGCAATGTGTGTATATACGAAGCAGCGTATATATAAGCAAATTAATGTATATAGGGCGACGCAATGTGTCCATAGACCAAGCAGCGTATCGATAGGCACAACAATGTATCTAGGGCGAGGCAATGTGTCTATGGACGGCAGAGTATCTACAGGCACAACAATGTATCTAGGGCGAGGCAATGTTTCTTTAGACGAAGCAGCGTATCTAGGCACAACAATGTATATAGGGCGAGGCAATGTGTACATAGGCGAAGCAGCGTGTCTATATGCACATCAATGTATCTATGGGCGAGGCAATGTGTATATAGACGAAGCAGCGTATCTATAGGCACAACAATGTATCTAGGGCGAGGTAATTTGTCTATGGACGAAGCAGAGTATCTATAGGCACAACAATGTATCTAGGGCGAGGCGATGTGTCTATGGACGAAGCAGAGTATCTACAGGCACAACAATGTATCTAGGGCGAGGCAATGTTTCTTTAGACGAAGCAGCGTATCTATAGGCACAACAATGTATATAGGGTGAGGCAATGTGTGCATAGGCGAAGCAGCGTGTCTATATGCACATCAATGTATATATGGCCGAGGCAATGTGTATATAGACGAAGCAGCGTATCTATAGGCACAACAATGTATCTAGGGCGAGGCAATGTGTCTATAGACAAAGCAGCGTATCTATAGGTACAACAATGTATCTAGGGCGGGGAAATGTGTCTATAGACGAAGCAGCGTATCTATAGGCACACCAATGTATCTAGGGCGAGACGATGTGTCTATATACGAAGCAGCGTATCTATAGGCACACCAATGTATCTAGGGCAAGGAAATGTATCTATAGACGAAGCAGCGTATCTATAGGCACAACAATGTATATATTGGCGAGGCAATGTGTCTATGGACGAATCAGCGTATCTGTAGGCACAACAATGTATCTAGGGCGAGGCAATGTGTCTATTGACGAAGCAGCGTATCTATAGGCCCAACAATGTATCTAGGGCGAGGCGATGTGTCCATAGACGAAGCAGCGTATCTATAGGCACAACAATATGTATATGGGCGAGGCAATGTGTGTATGGACGAAGCAGCGTATCTATAGGCATAACAATGTATCTATGTCGAGGCAATGTGTCTATGGACGAAGCAGCGTATATTTAGGCCCAACAATGTATCTAGGGCGAGGCGATGTGTCTGTAGACGAAGCAGCGTATCTATAGGCACAACCATGTAGCTAGGGCGGGGCAATGTGTCTATGGACGAAGCAGTGTATATATAGGCACAACAATGTATCTAGGGTGAGGCAATGTGTCTTTAGATGAAGCAGCGTATCTATAGGCACAACAATGTATCTAGGGCGAGATAATTTGTCTATGGACGAAGCAGAGTATCTACAGGCACAACAATGTATCTAGGGCGCCGCGATGTGTCTATAGACGAAGCAGCGTATCTATATGCACAACAATATGTATATGGGCGAGGCAATGTGTCTATAGACGAAGCAGCGTATCTATAGCCACAGCAATGTATCTATGGGCGATGCAATTTGTCGATAGACGAAGCAGCGTATCTATAGGCACAATAAAGTATCTAGGGAGAGGCAATGTGTCTATAGACGAAACAGAGTATATACAGGCACAACAATGTATCTAGGGCGAGGCAATGTGTCTATCGACGAAGCAGCGTATCTACAGGCACAACCATGTATCTAGGGCGAGGCAATGTGTCTATGGACGAAGCAGCGTATCTACAGGCACAACAATGTATCTAGGGCGAGGCAATGTGTCCATCGACGAGCAGCGTATCTACAGGCACAACAATGTATCTAGGGCGAGGCAATGTGTCTATAGACGGAGCAGCGTATCTACAGGCACAACAATGTATCTAGGGCTAGGCAATGTGTCTATAGACGAAGCAGCGTATCAACAGGCACAACAATGTATCTAGGGCGAGGCAATGTGTCTTTAGACGAAGCAGCGTATCTACAGGCGCAACAATGTATCTAGGGCGAGGCAATGTGTGTATATACGAAGCAGCGTATATATAAGCAAATTAATGTATATAGGGCGACGCAATGTGTCCATAGACCAAGCAGCGTATCGATAGGCAGAACAATGTATCTAGGGCGAGGCAATGTGTCTATAGACGGAGCAGCGTATCTACAGGCACATAATGTATCTAGGGCGAGGCAATGTGTCTATAGACGAAGCAGCGTATCAACAGGCACAACAATGTATCTAGGGCGAGGCAATGTGTCTTTAGACGAAGCAGCGTATCTACAGGCGCAACAATGTATCTAGGGCGAGGCAATGTGTGTATATACGAAGCAGCGTATATATAAGCAAATTAATGTATATAGGGCGACGCAATGTGTCCATAGACCAAGCAGCGTATCGATAGGCACAACAATGTATCTAGGGCGAGGCAATGTGTCTATGGACGGCAGAGTATCTACAGGCACAACAATGTATCTAGGGCGAGGCAATGTTTCTTTAGACGAAGCAGCGTATCTATAGGCACAACAATGTATATAGGGCGAGGCAATGTGTACATAGGCGAAGCAGCGTGTCTATATGCACATCAATGTATCTATGGGCGAGGCAATGTGTATATAGACGAAGCAGCGTATCTATAGGCACAACAATGTATCTAGGGCGAGGTAATTTGTCTATGGACGAAGCAGAGTATCTATAGGCACAACAATGTATCTAGGGCGAGGCGATGTGTCTATGGACGAAGCAGAGTATCTACAGGCACAACAATGTATCTAGGGCGAGGCAATGTTTCTTTAGACGAAGCAGCGTATCTATAGGCACAACAATGTATATAGGGTGAGGCAATGTGTGCATAGGCGAAGCAGCGTGTCTATATGCACATCAATGTATATATGGCCGAGGCAATGTGTATATAGACGAAGCAGCGTATATATAGGTACAACAATGTATATAGGGCGAGGTAATTTGTCTATGGACGAAGCAGAGTATCTACAGGCACAACAATGTATCTAGGGCGACGCGATGTGTCTATTGACGAAGCAGCGTATCTATAGGCACAACAATATGTCTATGGGCGAGGCAATGTGTCTGTAGACGAAGCAGCGTATCTGTAGCCACAGCAATGTATCTATGGGCGAAGCAATTTGTCGATAGACGAAGCAGCGTATCTACAGGCACAACTATGTATATATGGGCGAGGCAATGTGTCTATAGACGAAGCAGCGTATCTATAGGCACAATAATGTATCTAGGGAGAGGCAATGTGTATATAGACGAAACAGAGTATCTACAGGCACAACAATGTATCTAGGGCGAGGCAATGTGTCTATAGACGAAGCAGCGTATCTACAGGCACAACAATGTATCTAGGGCGAGGCAATGTGTGTATATACGAAGCAGCGTATATATAAGCAAATTAATGTATATAGGGCAATGTGTCCATAGACCAAGCAGCGTATCGATAGGCACAACAATGTATCTCGGGCGAGGCGATGTGTCTATAGACGAAGCCGCGTATCTATAGGCACAACAATGTACATAGGGCGAGGCAATGTGTGCATAGGCGAAGCAGCGTGTCTATATGCACATCAATGTATCTAGGGCGAGGCAATGTGTTTGTAGACGAAGCAGCGTATCTATAGGCCCAACAATGTATCTAGGGCGAGGCAATGTGTCTATAGACGAAGCAGCGTATATATAGGCCCAACAATGTATCTAGGGCGAGGCGATGTGTCTATAGACGAAGCAGCGTATCTATAGGCACAATCATGTAGCTAGGGCGGGTCAATGTGTCTATGGACGAAGCAGTGTATATATAGGCACACCAATGTATCTAGGGCGACGCGATGTGTCTATAGACGAAGCAGCGTATCCATAGGCACAACAATATGTCTATGGGCGAGGCAATGTGTCTATAGACGAAGCAGCGTATCTATAGCCACAGCAATGTATCTATGGGCGAGGCAATTTGTCGATAGACGAAGCAGCGTATATATAGGCGCAATAATGTATCTATGGCGAGGCAATGTTTCTATAGACGAAGCAGCGCGTATCTATAGGCACAACAATGTATCTAGGACGAGGCAAGGTGTCTATGGACGAAGCAGCGTATGTATAGGCACAACAATGTATCTAGGGCGGGGCAATGTGTCTATAGACGAAGCAGCGTATCTATATATAGGTACAACAATGTGTCTTAGGGCGAGACAAGGTGTCTATAGACGAAGCAGCGTATATATGGGCACAACAATGTATATATGGACGAGACAATGTGTTTATGGCCGAAGCAGCGTATCTATAGGCACAACAATGTATCTAGGACGGGGCAATGTGTCTATAGACGAAGCAGCGTATATATGGGCACAACAATGTATCTATGGGCGAGGCAATGTGTCTATGGACAAAATAGCGTATCTATAGGCACAACAATGTATCTATGGCGAGGCGATATGTGTATTTACGAAGCAGCGTATCTATTGGCACAACAATGAATCTAGGGCGAGGCAATGTGTCTATAGACGAAGCAGCGTATCTACATGCACACCAATGTATCTAGGGCGAGGCAATGTGTCTATGGACGAAGGAGCGTATCTATAGGCACAACAATGTATCTAGGGCGAGGCGATGTGTCTATAGACGAAGCGGCGTATCTATAGGCACAAAAATGTATCTAGGGGCAATGTGCCTATAGTCGAAGCAGCGTATCTATAGGCACATGAATGTATCTATGGGCTAGGCAATGTGTGTATAGACGAAGCAGCGTATATATAGGCACAACAATGTTTATAGGGCGAGGCGATGTGTCTATAGACGAAGCAGTGTATCTATAGGCCCAACAATGTATCTATGTGCGAGGCAAAGTGTGTATAGATGAAGCAGCGATTCTATAGGCCAAGCAATGTATCTAGTGCGAGGCAAGGTGTGAAAAGTCGAAGCAGCGTATGTATAGGCACACAATGTATCTAGTGCGAGTCAATGTGTCTATAAACGAAGCAGCGTATCTATAGGCACAACAATGTATCTAGGGCGGGGCAATGTGTCTATGTACGAAGCAGCGTATCTATAGGCACAACAATGTATCTAGGGCGGGGCAATGTGTCTATGGACGAAGCAGCGTATCTATAGGCACAACAGTGTATCTAGGGCGGGGCAATGTATCTATGGACGAAGCAGCGTATATATAGGCACACCAATGTATCTAGGGCGAGACGATGTGTCTATAGACGAAGCACCGTATCTATAGGCACAACAATGTATCTATGGGCGAGACGATGTGTCTCTAGAAGAAGCAGCGTATCTATAGGCACAACAATGTATCTATGGGCGAGGCAATGTGTGTATAAGCGAAGCAGCGTATCTACAGGCACAACAATGTATCTAGGGCGAGGCGATGTGTCTCTAGACGAAGCAGTGTATCTATATGCACAACGATGTATCTAGGGCGGGGCAATGTGTATATAGACGAAGCAGCGTATATATAGGCACAACAATGTATCTAGGGCGAGGCAAAGTGTGTATAGACGAAGCAGCGTATCTATAGACACAACACTGTATCTATGGGCGAGGCAATGTGTCTATGGACGAAATAGCGTATCTATAGGCACAACAATGTATCTATGGGCGAGGCAATGTGTGTATAAGCGAAGCAGCGTATCTACAGGCACAACAATGTATCTAGGGCGAGGCGATGTGTCTCTAGACGAAGCAGTGTATCTATATGCACAACGATGTATCTAGGGCGGGGCAATGTGTATATAGACGAAGCAGCGTATATATAGGCACAACAATGTATCTAGGGCGAGGCAAAGTGTGTATAGACGAAGCAGCGTATCTATAGGCACAACACTGTATCTATGGGCGAGGCAATGTGTCTATGGACGAAATAGCGTATCTATAGGCACAACAATGTATCTATGGGCGAGGCAATGTGTCTATAGACGAAGCAGCGTATCCATAGGCCCAACAATGTATCTAGGGCGTGGCAATGTGTGTATAGACGAAGCAGCATATCTATATGCACAACAATGTAACTAGAACGAGGCAATTTGTCTATAGACGAAGCAGCGTATCTATAGGCACACCAATGTATCTAGGGCGAGACGATGTGTCTATAGACGAAACAGCGTATATATAGGCACAACAATGTATCTATGTGCGAGGCAATGTGTCTATATGTGCGAGGCAATGTGTCTATAGACGAAACAGCGTATCTATAGGCACAACAATGTATCTATGGGCGAGGCAATGTGTCTATAGACGAAGCAGCGTATCTATCGGCACAACAATGTATTTAGGGCGAGGCAATGTGTCTATAGATGAAGAAGCGTATCTATAGACACAACAATATGTCTATGGGCGAGGCAATGTGTCTATGGACGAAGCAGCGTATATATAGGCACAACAATGTATCTAGGGCGAGGCAATGTGTGTATAGACGAAGCAGCGTATCTATAGGCACAACAATGTATCTATGGGCGAGGCAATGTGTCTATAGACAAAATTGCGTATATATAGGCACAACAATGTATCTATGGCAATGTGTGCATATACGAAGCAGCGTATATATAGGCACAACAATCTATATATGGACGAGGCAATGTGTCTATGGACGAAATAGCGTATATATAGGCACAACAATGTATCTATGAGCGAGGCAATGTGTCTATAGACGAAGCAGCGTATATATAGGCACAACAATGTATCTGTGGCGAGGCGATATGTGTATTTACGAAGCAGCGTATCTATTTGGACAATAATGAATCTAGGGCGAGGCAATTTGTCTATAGACGAAGCAGCGTATCTATATGCACAACAATGTATCTAGGGCGAGGCGATGTGTCTATAGACGAAACAGCGTATCTATATGCACAATAATGAATCTAGGGCGAGGCGATGTGTCTATAGACGAAGCAGCGTATCTATATGCACAACAATGTATCTAGTGCGAGGCAATGTGTCTATAGACGAAGCAGCGTATATATAGGCACAACAATGTATATAGGGGCAATGTGCGTATAGACGAAGCAGCGTATCTATATGCACAATAATGTATCTATGGCGAGGCGATATGTGTATTTACGAAGCAGCGTATCTATTTGCACAATAATGAATCTAGGGCGAGGCAATGTGTCTATAGACGAAGCAGCGTATCTATATGCACAACAATGTATCTAGGGCGAGGCGATGTGTCTATAGACGAAGCAGCGTATCTATAGGCACACAAATGTATCTAGGGGCAATGTACCTATAGACGAAGCAGCGTATCTATAGGCACAACAATGTATATATGGGCAATGTGCCTATAGACGAAGCAGCGTATCTATAGGCACAACAATGTATCTATGGGCAATGTGTCTATAGACGAAGCAGCGTATACATAGGCACAGCAATGTATATATGGGCGAGGCAATGTGTCTATGGACGAAGCAGCATATATATAGTCACAACAATGTATATAGGGCGAGTCAATGTGTCTATAGACGAAGCAGCGTATATATAGGCACAACAATGTATCTATGGGCGAGGCAATGTGTCTATGGACGAAGCAGCGTATCTATAGTCACAACAATGTATATAGGGCGAGGCAATGTGTCTATAGACGAAGCTGCGTATCTATAGGCACAGCAATGTATCTAAGGCGAGGCAAATAGACAGTACAGAAATTTGAAGCGATTTGCCGTGAATTAATGACAGGACAGGTGACAAGTTGAACACTATGTCACGGGCTTACATTTTAAACCATACACTTTAATACGACGAAACTGCAACTGTATGCATTAACTCTTTCACCCTGGGATAGCTTTTGATATGTTATAATGTTGCAACCAATTCAACCGTCACAATATGATTTTCAGACTACTGTCTGTTCCACGTCTTGCTGCCGACGAACTTTTGGCTGTTAAACACATTAAATCTAAAAAAATATTAAAAAATAAGTACTTTTTTTATCAATAAGAAAAAAGTCACACTTTTTTGGGTAGGGTGACTTTTTTGTTATTGATGAAAAAGTACTTACTTTTAAATATTTTTAGATTTAATGTGTTTAATAGCCAAAAGTTCGTCGGCAGCAAAACGTGGAACAGACAGTAGTACATTTATGTTTTTGTTCTCAAAAATATGAAAATTACTCGCAAAAAGTGAAGACCATGATGAGACGGCTCGTCACGAGCCGGCTGATCTGGATATACACTGTTTGCCAATACCGCTATATATGCCTGTGTTGTTGAAACGGTTAAGGCAACGAGTCTCATCGTAGAAAGTGATGAAACCGAATAGTTACAAGATTATATCGTATTTCTGAATCCAAGTATAGCCTTGTAGGGCCCCGGGTACATTAGTGGGATGTTACTCTCGTGACTAATGTACACTAGTGTAACTCAACCGCTGGTATGATCCAACATATTAAATTCCCGATATTTAATGTAAGCTTGGTGTAGGAGGGTGCAGCCTCGAAATACAGTACAAGCATGCACGGCCGAACGTTCCGAGTTCGATACTCGAGATTATCTATACTAGATAAACAATTACTAAATTTGTTCTCTTCTCACCATGATGTTTCTTTTGTGTATATAATACAGTTTTAATTGAGATAATGTCCTTACTTTTTTTCGAGGTATATATAGTACACTACTGAGGTCAGGGTGGGGTGGGGGGGGGGGGCGTACACTAGTGATAGATGTACGCGTACACCAGGTCCACTAATCCAACCTAGAGTGTAACCGCCCTACCCCCCCCCCACCCAACCTCCCCCCCCCAAGTCCCCCTCCCCCCCACCCCCACACACACACAACGCACACTAGCTGTGTTCAGTCTTGGTCAATCAAGCTGCGTGTTTTCGAGTAACAATTTGAAGAAACCAAATTGACCAGATAGTTGTATAAGTACGGGCCAATGTGTGGTATGAGAAAGTTGTATAAGTACGGGCCAATGTGTGGTATGAGTGTGGTATAAGTACGGGCCAATGTGTGGTATGAGCATCTAACACCAGATATGGATAATGCCGTTTCAACGATAAAGAATAGCTGTATAAATTATAATATCAGAGCTGGATTCTTAATCGTTTTACCCCCAGTAGCACAGTCTGATCAGGATCTGCACTGCTCGCCATTCCATCACTGAAACACCATAACAAGCAATATACAGTGTATGTCGTTATCAGGCTACAGCAGTGTACAGGAGCTACACTGGTCGTAAATCCCATAAGCCCCATTTCTCCAGTCACAGCCACATATAACCAGACAGCGATAGGTATGTTATCAAAGACTAGTCGCAAAACAGTGCTCTTCTTTAAATGTCACTACAAAAGTAAACGTCACTGTGAAATCGATTCGGTGACATCTTGAAAAATTTGAAAAGAACAGTGTTTAGTCGGCATGGTAATATCTAAAATCTGAATGGGGACTTTATTCCAATAAGTTGACATTGGCTGTTATTTAATCAATAAAACTATCATGAGAAAAAAAGAAGAACTATAATATATCCCTCGTCTGTAAAATCACTTGTGCAAATATTTACCTTTTACTTGTATTCATGATACACATGTAGTATCACACCAACAATCGTGCACACAACCAGGCTACTGATCAGTGCATTTTGTTCAGAAAAAATGACCGAAATCGACAATTATTTTGTCATTTTATAAGCCTATGTGATACACTGGACTCTTAACAGCCGCGACGGGTGCACTTCCGGTGGCGATTAATCTGTCCCATCGATTTGTTTAACTATCGATTTCAGGTTACAATTGTTATCCAATTTATTTATTGAATAAGAGTTATTGACTCATTCAAATACCACTGTAATTTCCTTCGAAGATTTCTATTGAAAGGACAGCAGCTGACACCATGGAAACCATCTGCTTTGTAAAACATCTTCCAATATAATCTTACAAAACAGGGCGTAATACTATTGTTTGTGATCAGTGTAGGCCCAGATCAGACTGCGCAGATGCGCAGTCTGATAGTATTAACTAATGTATTAACTAATAGCATTAACGTTCGTTAACTAATGGTGTGAGAACGTGTAGTCCAAGCCCATTGTACTTATACGAAATAAACTATGTTTAAACTACACCGTTCGCTATTTCATCAGACAACTAACTATCCAGTATTGGAAAGAGGTATTATACAATAATGTTTGCTTTCTCCTCAATCATTCAATTGTGATGTGTGTTATGGCATGTGCTTATCCAAATTAAATAAAATACTGTTTAAACAATAGTAATCGTTCGAACACTGTAGATTATAACTTATTTTTTGAAGGCGTTCACGCTGCTCTGTACCTAGCCTGATTAAGTAGGAATAGCAAGGTGACCCTGACTGGAGCAATCTGCGCAGTCTAAGAGAGTTTGTACTGCTCACTATTGAAACCACTAATATTCTGAATAGTCAAACATCTGCAAAAGTACGTAGAAATGCCATGAGTTACACTGGTAACAAACGCCATAAATGTCCTATCCCTCCAGTCACCGTCAAGAATAAGCCCGTACTTGCTCCCATTTTCCGCTGCTCCCCGCGCCTATTGTTAGCACATGACTGTCAACCGTGAATGATGAAGTTTTCCCGGGGCGCATTAAACATTGTCTCATTAGCATAGGTTGGAGTACTACACTGTCGCTTGATGTTATGTGTTGTAAATAAAAACAATAATGGATACCATCTGGATTACATTGTTGATGTGTTTGTCCGTCTGTCTGAATGGAATTGTTGCATTATCGGAGAGATGTAAGTTTTATACGAGACACGCCATGTGATGCTGTACCTTAATTGAAGATCTGCGATTTTTCATGAAAAATAATTACAGAAACAGTGATATTTAATGACGTCGAAAGTTGGCGAATGTTCATAGCACATGCGGAATTCTTTATATTCCGCATTTACTTTGAATATTTCTTGAACGTTCCACGTCATTTACGGAAACTATCATTAATTTTGTATATATTATACTAAATATATTTCATGAGATATCGCACAAAATCACATGGATTGTCTTCTACTAGTAACACTATGCGATTCAGATTCATACTGAATAAATATTATTGCATGCAGGCTGGCAAATATTGTGTCGTATTTCATTAAAGTATGCCAATCATGATGCAGATGCTGGCTATTGTTCAGTTTTCGAACATATATTTAACTGATTAGAGGCGGCATGGTTTGAAAATAATGGTAATTTGTTGTTTTAATCTTCTGTTGTTATTTTGACAAAATAGTTATGTTCAACCTATTACATGTACAGTTTGACATGCGGAATACACATTTAAGGGTATTACATTTTTTAAATATTTTATTTTTATAATTTCTTAATGAATGCATATGTTGTGACCACTAATTTGAACCGTCTCGACGAGACGGTTCAAATGGTGGTCACGACATATATTTCTGAGCTCATATAAATAAAATAAAATACACCGGGCCCTATGGGCCAATATGTCACTGTTAAACTATATACATGTACATGTAATTACATATAATGAACACTCAGTCGACCCCCCACCCCCGTGCCACAGAAGGGTTATCTGGTATCAAAAATACATAGACAGCTGAACCTCTCTAAACTGGACACCCTGTAGCTCGTCGACAGTGTCCGGTCCAGATGGAATGGCGAGCAGTGCAAATCCTGTAGACTGTCCGGATGAACAGGCTGGTCTGGATCTTCATTGGCCGCCCGTCACAGCCACATATTCATTTGTATGTTGTCCAATGTATAATATTTATACACTAAAATTGAAATCAATGAACCTCGTTTTCGTTTTTTCAGATCACATATGAGACATGTCATGTGATTTTGTACTTAAGAACACGTGCGATTTTTCATGAAATGCATTTACTGAAAATGTGATTTTTTTTTGTTAATGACGTCGAAAGTGACGAAATTTTCAAAGCATTTACGGTGAAGCTTTCGTCAACTTTCGATGTTATTTACAGAGAATATCGAAACTTTTGTTAATACTTATCATGAGATATCGCACATTCTTAGGTACAAATTCACATGGCATGTCTCTTATGTCTCCATTAAATGTTTTATAACCCGAATGTAGATGGATGTTCGATCGCATTGACAGATAGATAGCCAATCACGCGCCCAGGGCCAATGTGTATATAATGTATGCTTTGGGTATTTTGCTCAGACAGTGAAACGGACGCCAAATAAACGAAATTAACCCTTTCAACAGGAGCCCGCTATAGTGGTTTATGCAAGCAGTGCAGATGCAGATGGGCCGACTCTTAACGAGCGTCTCATCAGGATCTGCACTTTTTGAAAGTAATTTTCATATTTTTGAGAACAAAAAAATACCCCCTTTTCATAAATGGACTAGTCTGAAAACCATTTTGGGATGGTTGGATTGGGTGAAAAACAAAGTTCGCATCTGCCACCGATTTTGAGAAATATTTAGTAAATTTCTTCAGATTTAATTACCCACACGTAAGTGAACCACAATCAAATGTCAGGTAAAATAATTAAAAATCTTTGTACAAGCATGAATTTTATTGTTCGGAGCTTTGTGAAACGGATATTAGAAAAATAATTTACTGGAGACATAACAAACCATTTAGCGCTTGGTCAGACTGTTCAGATGTACATGCTGAATTGTTAAGTCTAAGTCTCCACTGGTAGTAAGACATGCATTTGCGGAAATGAAACTTCAACACACTCTCGTATTGTCCGTATCTACCGGTAAATGCATTGCGGCAACGTAACACTACAAGACTCCCGTACCGTCCATAACTACGACTATTTGCATTTGCGGAAAAGTAGCTCTGCGAAACACACCCGCACCGTCTGTAGCAGAGTTACGTTTGCACAACTAATACCACGGGTGGCTCAGGTGCATATACTGTACAGGTGTTGGGAACCAACTGCTTGTTGGATATACAGTGTAACCTCTATAAACCCGACACCCTGAGAGGCCCCCAAGGTGTCCGGTTAAGTGAGATTCCACTGTAATTCAGGCACATGAGCACTCCAAGACATAAATGTGTTCTTTGAAATCAAGAACAGACATGATACTCTTGGATATATGGCAAGAAACCCATCATACATACATTTTCTTGGTTTCCAGATTAGACAGGTTCCACTGTTCTTCACACTGACCAATGACCACTATTCTTACCAATTTTCGTCCGTTAAAGTGGCCGTGTCTCAGATGATGTCTCAGATATCCAATCTGTAGTTGTTCGGTTCATGCTCAGCAAATGAGACACGCCATGTGATTGTGTACCTTCGGATATCTGCGTAATTTCATGAAATACGTTTACGAAATGCACAATATTTTCCGTAAATGGCGTCAAACGTTGATACATTTTCAGAGTAAATTTCAGAGTAAAACTTATGACTTTATTTATGAAAAATATTGTAAATGTTGTAAACGTATTTAATTAAATTATGCAGATGTCCGAAGGTACAAAATCACATGGCGTGTCTCATATGAGCTCTACCAATCAATCGCACCAGTTTATGTGATCGAATTAAAAAAAAAATGCGTTATATTTAAGTATTTTGAAACTGCGATAAACAGGGGAGATAATTTGGTTACGCATAACTTGGCATTTATTCAAACCACGAATCAGTAAGAAAGATGTATGAAATATACAGTGGAACCTCTCTAAACCGGACACCTATTATCTTATTTTTGATGTTCATGTGATAATGTCTGTTCGTGATCTCATAACACACAACTACGGCTCAGAATGACCAAATGCCTGATTTACAGTGAAACCTCTATAAGCCAGACACCCTGGGGACCTCCCAGGGCGCCGGTTGAGAGAGGTTCCACTGTAATTATATTTTGTTGTGAGAAGATCATACTATACCATATTTACAAAGAAGTTTCAATTATAGAGGCATTAGTTTAAGTAAATATAAATAACATAACTACAACTAAATTACTAACCACCGATTGCAGAAAAAAAGTAACGTTTGCAACTCTACTTATTTTTCAAATATACCATTGGGTCCAGAAATACGATACAAATCTGTAATTAAACTATGTTTTACCAATCTGTTCAATCTGTTTCATTATTTTATACGCATATCTGGGGGCCGTTTCACTAAACTTCGTACGACTAAAATGTTCGTAAGTGTAAAATTATGATAGTCTGCAAATTTCACATTAAACATTGTTTTCTTGTAAATAATTATTGATTTTACATTTATTGAGCATAGGCTGCATATACAGCCTATGCTCAATAAATGTAAATCCATAAATTGAAATTTACAGACGATCTTAAATTTGCACTTACGAACATTTAGTCGTAAGAAGTTTAGTGAAACGGGCCCCTGACACCCAGTGCCTTTAACATTTTTTAAAAGTCGTCTTCTCCGGAACCACTGGGGTTGTGTAGCCAAACTTCGCAGGGATGACTTATATGTGAATCTGTTTCTCAAGTGTTTAAGTGGATATAGTCACATCATAGAGACGACACACCTTGTTTGCTGAAGCAAATATTACAATATGTCCATATGCATGAAATTAAATGTGGACAAAGTGGCTGGTCCGAACCTATGCTGGGGTCGGTAAATTCAGGTTTCACGGTGTATTATTGTTTCACGGGCGATGATGATCATATTACGGACCAGTCTCTGCTGTAGGCGTCGAATACAAAACAATTTCAAACTTTTAAGCGTAATAAGAGTGCACCCAGTCACAGAATACCACAACAACTGGCTGATGGCTGGAACAGACAAAGATGGCCGAGTTGGCTACTCCATGTGCACTATAGGATAGCTGGAACAGACAAAGATGGCCGAGTTGGCTACTCCATGTGCACTATAGGATACAGTAAGTAGGCAGTGTTGCAAATGTGTTGTCCATATATTCCATCACATCACATTTACGAATCAATGATCTTTCAATCAAAGCAGGGGGAGGGGGTAGCGTGTGAAAGGTGAGCGGCATACTTAGGTTTAGCGGTAGAGCAAATGGAGCAAAAAGACGGCCATTTGCGACGAGGTAGGTACATTTTCGTTGTTTTATTCATATTTTCATTTAAAACACGAGGAAGCCATATAGCCTATGGCACGACGGAATATATCATAGATCTACGAATGCAGACACTTTGTTAAAAGATGCAGTGACAAAAGTTATTGAAGGAATTTTGGTCTCCTCTGTGTAAACAAACCATGCCGTTACGAATTTTGCAGACATTTTCGGGTCGATTTTAATGAAAATACGGTCTATACCCCTGTATATAACCCATGTAGCCCACACGTATCCCATTATTTAACCATTTATAAGGGATTTCGACATTCGCATACCTATCACGTCCGTGAAAACGATGTGTAAGCACTCTAATGGTCCGGTGATGGGAAGTACATGCGAAAAAGATCGGCGACAGGTGTCAGATAAGTGTACATGCCTGTGCTGGTTGCTATTTTTGTATATACATGTATATTATAATATACAAACTGTAAACAAGTCTTGCTTTGTAATACAAGTGGAATTACTCTGACAGTGTACGCCCGTCGGGCAATGACGTCACATATGTAATATTTCTGAAAGAGGCTTTATTGTTTTAAAATGCATTTGAGACAGGTTTATTGTGTCGAATAAACGGCTTTATTGCGAAAACTGAGTTCGAAAATCATCAGATGTCGATATTTTATTTAGCGTTACAAGAGTTAACGATTGACTGTATTGTATACTTGCATGATTTTCAAAGATATATACTCGTTCAGCTAGTCTTGTGTCTAAAATAGTTTTGTGGTGATCATTTGAAAATAAAAATCACACAAAAAGATATATTAACTGAAATAGAGAAGCACGTGAAGAAAATCGCTGTAGCACGTGCATCTGACAACGTTGGAAACATAATTGATGTTATACATGTATATGTTGAAAGGGCCCACACTAAAATGGCTTTAAATTCTCCACGGGTCGAACACGTATTTGAAAAACATATGCCTGTAAAAATAGGTTTTGTGTAAATACGTTATATATTAATGCATAAACTAGTTATACATGGAAATTCGTCGCGTAAACGGTCACGGAATTAGTCCATTGCCCGCATGTGTCCGCATTGCCACGATGTTTTGTATTAATGTAGTATCCTGTACATTGCAACTCGCTTAATCCGGTTGTAGGGGGCGTTTGTGCCATCGACAAGGACATGTTGGTGCATTTATTTCCACAAATGTACAAGTGCAATAAAACGTCACTTACAACCGTGTCGGTCTGTCCGTTTATCAGCAGGTCTGTCCGGCCATTATGAACACATTGTGTGTTTACATTGTAAGTTTATTGATAATTTGGTACAATGCGAACAACTTTTGACACTTATGATGGAGACACGGGCTTATGGGTTTTGTAACCGGTGTAGCTTCCTTACCATGCCACAGGACGGTCCTAGTACAGCTGGAGCTAGACTGATCGCTAAACACATAGGCCCCATTTCTCCAGTGGCTGTGACTGGAGAAATGGGGAGTATGTGTTTTGCGATCAGTGTAGATACAGATCAGCCTGCGCATCCGCACAGTCTGATCGGGAACTGCACTGCAATGAAACACCTGCCATGCTTGTAACAAGCAATACAGATCGCTATCAGGTTACAGGGGTGTGATATTTGATCAGGAGCTACACTGGTCACAACATCAATAAGCCCCATTTGTCCAGTCACAGCCACATATATGTAATATGTAAACGGTCACGGCATGTGAGTTTACATTGTAAGTTTATTGATAATTTGCTACAGTGCGAACAACTTTTGACATTGGACAATAATCAGCTTTTGGTGTGACCTTATTGGCCTACATTTATATTTACCGATGGTGTCCCTATGCACATACATACTGTTACTGTCTGAAATACATATTCACCATTTGGTTACAAACCCAACCTAGGTCGACAAGTCCTGCATAAGTTTGTCAACTATTGACGCCATTTAATGAAAATATTGTAAATTTTGTAGACGTATTTCATGAAATTACGCAGATGTCCGAAGGTACAAAATAACATGGCGTGTCTCATATGTAGGACGTGATGGAGACAGCGAGAGATATATAGAGCGGAGAGATAGATAGTTTGACGTCTTCACTGACTCGATGACATTGCATGTCGTCTCCAAGAGAGTGAATACGGGAATGATGTTTTTAACTTTGATACTCTGGACCGCCGTTTAAAGTCCCCATCCGAGACAACGTATAATTGACTTAGCAAGAAAATCACATTATTTACAGACAAACTGGACGAGAATCGAACACGGGCGGTGGCGTAGAAATTTGACGCCGTGACTCTCGGCCACCGTCTGCTGATTACCTTTAAATGTACTTGAGCCGACGGAATTGCACCGTGTGTATAGGTGAGGGATGTATTTGAGTGTAAATGCTTTGTATACGCAATTGACACCCCCCCCCCCTCCCACGAGTGATTAAGTCTGTTACGTATATTATACCCGACTGTAGATGATAACGAAAATATATGTTATTTTTGTTAAAGCTATAGCCCTTTTTTAAATAGTACATGCACAAACTGAACATGTGACCTATCTTTTTATATACTCAAAGTGGATAGGGCTATTTGCTAAACAAAAATAGGACAGATTTCGTAAATGCCTCATGCATTTTAATAATTATAAATAAAACATAACGGCACTTTATACAAAATGCGATAAGATTAAATTTTATACCGGGATGTTTGAAAACTGAAATATTCAATATAATAGTGTGTGCTTCTTTTTTTTTAACTATTATTGTTTGCTTAGTAATGAAATCAGTTCACAGTCATTCTTCATTCTTCACACATACCCGTGTACTGATGATTCTTCTTCATATTCACAAAGATAGCACACTGGCTGAACAGAAAACTTGGGCACATTTGCATACATTGTATATTACCGACATCATGTGTAATTCTACATCAATTCCCTGATCAGATCAACAAAATCGACAAAATCTCGTTCAGTGTATTCTAAGATCACACTGCGTTACTATGCGGGGTGGTCTGGGTTTACACTGATCACAGACAAATATAAAGTATTCATGTAATACATAGTACATGTGGACGATATATGTGTATGCCAAAAACAAATCCCTGTAATACGAGAATTCTGGCACGCCCACTGTTGTTTATGTTTTATAACTCTACTGTGCAAACACATATGTTTCTGTTACAAAGTACCCATATGTCCCTTTATTAGTATATACTGATGAGAAAAACCAGCACAACATGTTCCATTTTTGACCCAGCCCGTCTCATATGTAAAATGATTTTTGCCAGCCCGCATCATAGAATGCTCCCCATGCCATTCGGTGATATAACTACTGTACAGTTTCAACTCCGTAATACAGTATGGACATAACAATAGGAACACTTAATGTAAAAAGGATAGGGGCAAAAAGTAAACGAATGCAGGTTTTTCAATGGCTTAAGGACAATAACAACTCAATATGTTTATTACAAGAAACACATTTCACGAATGCCAATAAATTAGAATGGAAAAAGATTGGGGAAACATTACGTATTTTAGTGGTATTTTTAGCAATAAAGAGGGTGTAGGAATATTAATAAATCCAAATTTTACGTATAAAATAAATAGTTATTCAGAAATTATACCAAGTAGGATACAGGTTCTAAAAATAAGCATATCTGAAGACGACTATACAATAATTAACGTGTATGGACCAAATAATGACAACACTGCAATATATAAAAAAATGGAAGATTACATAAAAGAACATGAAGGGGAAAATTTCATTGTAGGTGGGGATTTTAATACAGTTCTAGAAACAGAAATGGACAAGAAAAATGGTAACCCAGGTACGAATAGGCAAAATCGATTGAAACTTAAAACAATTATGGTTAATACATATTATAAACTTATGCGACATATGGAGAATACAAAATCAGAACTCGAGAAAATATACATGGCATTCAAACGCTAGGCCTACAATCTTTTGCCGACTAGACTATTTTCTCGTTTCGGAAAACTTATTAAACAGAGGGTCAAATTGTAAAATCTCGGATCATTCTATGGTTAGTTTTAATGTACAAATCTCAGACGTTAAGAGGGGTCCTGGGTATTTTAAATTAAATAACAGCTTGATTATTGATGTAGAATATCAACATGTAATACGCAACTCTATAACCGACATCGCAAATTTGAATCCAGATGCAAACCCCAATACATTATGGGAAATAATAAAAGGAACAATACGAAATGAAACAATAACGTATGCAACACGTACAAACCGAAATGAAAAAGCAAGAGAAATAGATCTTTTAAAAGAAATAGAAAACTTAGAAATAAAATTAATAAATGACCCGATAAATAATGAAATAATATTCCGTATTCAAAATAGCAAGATAGAACTGGAAAACATATACGAAAAAAAGGTGCATGACATTATGTTACGATCGAAAGCAGAATGTGTTGAAGGTGCTGAAAAAAATGAAAAATTATAAAAAAATCTAGAAAAACAGAACTCCGAATCTAAAACATTTTTCAGATTGAATGTAAATGGGAAGGATATCACAGAGCCATCAGAAACATTGGCAGAGGAAATGAATTATTATAAAAAATTATACACTAAAAAAGAAACATCAGAGACTACACTAAAAAAAAATCCACTGAACGACAAAAAAAAGATAACACATGCTGAAAAGCAACAGTGTGAAGGTCATCTAACAGCTTATGAATGTAGTATTGCTTTAAAAGAGATGAAAAACAATAAAAGTCCTGGGTCAGATGGCTTAACAGTTGAATTCTATAACATATTTTGGAACGATTTAAAATCGTATCTTCTAAAGTCTTTAAATTATTCTTTTGAATCTGGTAATCTTACAGATCTTCAGAAACAAGGTATAATTACACTGTTACCGAAAAAAGACAAAGAACTGTCTTTATTATCCAACTGGAGAACTATATCATTACTAAATGTAGATTATAAAATGGCTACAAAATATATAGCCAATAGATTAAAAAGAGTTATCTCATCTATAATTGATGCTTCGCAAACTGGTTTTATAATGGGAAGATATATCGGAGAAAATATTAGACTTTTATTTGAATCCATAGAATATTTGAATGAAACTAATGAACCAGGGTTTTTATTTTTTGCAGACTTTGAAAAAGCATTTGATAGTGTTGATCATGGGTATATACAAAACAACATTAAAATATTTTAATTTTGGAGATGATTTTATTAAATGGATTACCTTATTTTATACGGATGCAAAAAGCTGTGTATGCAACAATGGTCATCTCTCATAATTTGTCTGCATAGGCCGCGGAGTACGTCAAGGCTGTCCCCTATCCCCATATATTTTCATAATAGAAATAGAAATATTGTCAAAATGCATTAAAAATAATGCGGATATAAAGGGATTGAACATATACAATTACAATATGAAAAACACTATGTTCGCAGATGACGCAACTTTTCTTACTTTTCTAACTTATCTTTGAGACTAAAGATGAATTTTCAAAAATTTCTGGACTGCTGTTAAATATACAAAAGTCGACAATTCTTAGAGTAGAATCCTTAAGACAATCGTGTATAATACATAACCTGCCCAATAAAACATTTGCATGGACTTCAGATAAAGCTCAAACGCTAGGAATTACGTTTTCAAATAGTGCAAATTTGATCCACCATTACAATATTGATCCGAAGATAAAATCATTTGAAATTGTTTAAACAAATGGAAACATAGATATCTAACATTGATAGGAAAAGTAAACGTACTGAAAACATTCGCTATTCCAAAATTAATATATCCATTAACAGTCATTCAAACACCTTCATAGAATATTATAAAACATATCAAGAAAAAGCTATATGACTTTTTATGGGATTCTAAACCAGATAAAATAAAACGAGAGACAATAACAAAAAGTTATGAAAATGGTGGAATAAATATGGTTGACATAGACTGTTTTATAACCTCCTTAAAAGCAAGTTGGGCTAAACGACGAGAGACAATAACAAAAAGTTATGAAAATGGTGGAATAAATATGGTTGACATAGACTGTTGTATAACCTCCTTAAAAGCAAGTTGGGCTAAACGACTATGTGATGAGAACAATACCGGTATATGAAAAAATATATATATACTGAGCAACAGTAGAAACGTCCCACCATATTCAGGGAAAGATTGCTGGAAATCTATAAGGATGGTAGTACTAAAACCTGTACAGAAAATGAAGTTTAATCACTTGTGAATCCATATCAGTTTACAAAATTGTGTTGCGATGAAAACATTTCGAGTGACATCACGGCGAATTCGGGAGGGGTCAAAATAAAAAATCTGATTTTTTATTTTTTTTAAATGTTTAGGGCTTGATGATTTCTCTCTAAAACACTTCCACTGTATTCTGTATGATTAATATCGTGTGTGGCCACCATTTGCATGAATACACGCCATAATTCTACGGCGCATGGACGTGACCTAGCGCAGAATTAGTGGGTTAGGCAGATTCCTCCATTCTTGTTGTAAAGCCCGTGTCATATCTCGAATGTTGTCAATTTGGTGGTTAGCCCTCGCCTTACGACCCACCTCATCCCAGACGTGCTCGATTGGGTTGAGATCAGGGGAAACCACAGGCCATGGAAGGACGTCGACGTTGTTATGATCCAGGTATTGAGTTGTGATTCTGGCTGTGTGCGGGCGGGAATTGTCTTGCTGCAATGTTATAACAGGGCCGTGGTGGCGAATGAAAGGCATTGCATGAGGAGTTAGCACCTCAGCAATGTAGCGCTGTGCATTGATATTGCCCTGTATATTGCCCTGTATATTGCCCTGTATGACCACGAGCTCAGTCTTACGGTTCCCCATGATCCCACCCCACACCATTACACTCCCTCCCCCGAACGTGTCCCTCTGAACCAAACAGCAATCGGTGAATCTCTCGTTTTTGCATCTGTATACGCGTAGCCTACCATCTGCATGGCTGAGTGTGAACCGAGATTCGTCAGTAAAGAGAACTCGGTTCCACTCAGCCCGCCGCCAATTCAAATGACGTCGCGACCACAATAACCTAGCACACGGTGACGTCGCGTCATTATTTGACCGGTATATGGGCGTCGTGCTCTGATTGGCAGCGCGTTGCATCGCAAGCGCCTACGGATGGTCTGCGCTGACACACCGTATCTCCTAGCCGTTACGGTGGCTGGCAAACGACGCTGACGTAAGTGGGTTAACGTGATGTAGCGGTCAGTCCTGTCGGTGTGGGCACGGGGGTGACCGGGGCGGGGACGATAGTCAACAGTCCCAGTCTGTTGATACCGGGTCACAAGCCTCTGTATGGTCTTCCGACAGCAGCCGTCATTCCCGCGTTCAGCATTCCAATTGCCTGATTTATTTCAACTTTAGACAAGCGTGGCATGATGTGTAACATAAACATATCCAGAGATATATCGGTTCAAAAAGTGGGACGTTTCTAGTGTTGCTGAGTATAAATAGAACAATTAAAGAAGTATGGTGGAACTTTTATCTTTGAATGCAATATTAAGGACGATGATGTAAAACATATTCATCCACAAACGTTTATAAACAATATACTTAGGGCATGGTCGAAAATCAACTTTTCAGAACAAAATAATGTTATATCAAAATAGATAATATGGAACAACGCAAATATTAAACACGTATCGCAAACGCTGTATTATAAGAATTGGCATGAAAAAGGTATAAGGAACATTGAACATCTTTACGATTTCAGGATAAAACATTGTTATAGTTTTCAAGATTTTGCTGATCTATATTCTATTAGAAATACAGATTTTTTAAAAAATACTACACATTAATAAGATGCATACCGACGACACGGTGGGTTGAAAAAATGAAAACAGAAAATATTAATACAGCACAAAATAAACAAATGTTGCGAGATAAAATAAAAAGTAATAAATCTACAAATAAAACATTATATAACATTCAACGGGAAAAAATGAATACCGAAACCATCAAATCAGAACAAAAATGGGCCAATGTTTTTCCATACGAAACTCTTAACTGGAAACAAATATATTTAAATACTATACAAAGCACAATAGATACAAAGACTTAGGAGTTTCCAGTACAAATATTTAATGAGAATTATAGGAACCAATACACATATGGCCAGATGTAATATAGTAGAATCAAGTATCTGTGATTTCTGTAACATGCAAATAGAAACATTTAATCATATCTTTTGGGAATGTACTGTGATTCAAAGTTATTGATCACAAATTAGCAGGTTTTTAACAGACAAAGGTATCCCAACAGAAACATTTTTTTTAAAAACTTCCTTCGGTATAGTTCAGATAGGTGCACATGCCCAACAAACGCAATTTATTATTCTCTTAGCAAAATATTACATATTCAAATGTATGTATAACAAAAACGAGCTGGCCTTTAATAATTGTGTGCATTACTTGAAGCATAGTATCAAGATTGAAGAAATAATAGCTCAAAGACAAGATAAATTGGATAAACACAACAATACTTGGGAACACATTAATATCTAATACGTATATATATACATATGCGGTGGTGTGTTTAAGCAGGACCGTCAAAATTAAGAAAACAATATATTAGCCTTATGTTAAAACGTAGCATCGGGTGGCATGGGGCTGTATCATGTGTAGGAGCAAATCGTACATGTATCTACCACTTGATTGTCATGGGCTGGAAATGCATCCATTCTTTCTTTTTTATCTATCTTATACTTCTCTTCATTTGCGCTGATAAATCCATCTGTCTTCTTATTTATAGGGACGTAGCAATTTTTGTTATCGTATTATTTTTGTTTTGTGTGTTGTTTTTTTCATATCACTTAGTTTTCCTTTATCCCCCACCCCTTTGTTTTCTCATATTTCTATATTTGTGGATGTGGTTGGAGAAATAGCGTTTATGAGGTAATAACCAATGTGGCCCCAGATCATCCTGCGCATTCGCGAAGCCTGATTAGGGTCTACGCTGTATAGCCCTACAGACAATAAAACATACATCATGTCCCCAGCATACTATATCTGCCATGATTTATCAACAGGGATGCGTTAGCGTAAGATCCCTTTTGCTTCCGAAGTCCCATAAACACTTTTCCTCCAATCGCTGCCACACATATGCACTATACAAATTTATCATGCCATGATCATATATGTACAGGTATAATTGTATTTTTGTTCTGTAAAGTATTGAGAAATAAAATATTGAATGACAAAAAAAAGAAAATATATATTATTTTACTGAACACTTTGAAACGTGTTATTTGGATTTTTACGATGCATAGGTTTGTCCGCACAATTACTACAATTACAATTACATTCCTGCGAATAAGTCACTAAAGGCGAAATGAACTGTGAACAAAATGATTCGGTAAAAGCAAATGTCTCGATAAAATACTAGGGGAGATAACACATTATTTTCATATCGAACTGCAAGGCAAACATCAAATTCCTTTACGAGCGAGATCGCCATCAAAGCGGAAGACATATTTCAATTGCCGGTTGAGAAAACGATAAGAACCACTATCTGTTCTTGACTTCTTGCACATTTCAAATTTTCTTTTTTTTAGCTGGCTACTAATTTATAATAATAACGCATTTTATATAAATGTCGTCCAGCAGTGTGCCGGTGGGGAGTGGTAGGTAGTATGTATGGAAAATAAATTACATTATTATAACTTAACTCCATGTTCTATTGGTGATGGGTCCATGTGCGGATATTGGGTGGGGTGGGTTGTGAGGTAACAACGAAGGAATGAGCAGCCACACCAATTTGTGAATTTCACCTATGACATTATATGAATAGACTACCAGTGCATACTTATATGTGTTTGCTATGATGGTAGCAGAGCGGTAGAGAGACTGAGCATGAGTTAAACTATGAGCCTGGTACTGTCGTTATCTACGTTTCCCCCGCTGCCACCCCGGTTGCCATGAATACTACAGTATATGGCAGACATATAGGCATTTAACATGAAATGTAAACAAGCAAGTGTGTTTCAGATTTCCACAGGTGGCGATTGTGTTTGCAGTCGAACTCATATTGTACATGCCATCTCTCTCTCCGGTATCTACGGTAGAGTGAAACACACCGACGTGTATATTTGCATTTTAACACCATTTGATCACCGCTGCGTGACACTTTCTAAAAACAAATCCTTATTTGACTTTGTCATTGGATATAAAATCAAAATAACAGAGCTATGGAATAACTAGACATTATGGATATGCACCCATTGCATACTGAAATCTATCTAGAGATTGTGTATAAAAAGAAAAAACTTGACATAAGAAAATAGCTAAGTGTTTCAGCACGATTTTAAAGGTCACAATGGTCAAAGTCATGTCATTTTCTATGCGAATGCGCCACACATGTTCAGGTGAATGAACTGTCCACAAATTAAAGCAGTCCTTAAAGTAATATTGATGATATTACATGATGGAGAAACTCTTACTAACTTTTTCGACGTAAGAAAATGGCTAAGTGTTTCAGCACCATTTCAAAGGTCACACAGGTCAAGTGCATGCCATTGGTAGTGTGAGTGCATCACACATGTGCAGGTGAATGAACTGTCCAACTAGTTAAGCAATCCTTCAAGTAATATTGAAGATATTACATGATGGAGAAAATCTTACAAACTTTTCGAGGTAAATGTACATTGACGGACGGACGGAAGGACGTACGGAACCTCAAGAGCAACGCGATATGCCCCCTTGTTGTCACCTAGGAGGCATACAATATATCTGGTGATACAGCAGTAAAATAGAGAGGTATAAACCAAAAGGGACCAACGAGTCGGGGGAAAACATAATAATAACAATACAACTATAGCGATCTATGGCACAGGCATTCGGCGTGTTTCGGCTTTCATCGGTATAGCTCTATTCATATGAACAAGGCTTCTAACTTTGATCGGACACGACCTCGTATCATAACAAAATAACATGTTTAAAATTGTAATTTGCTAGGCATTCTATGTATTGCTATTTTAGCAAGATAGCACTAATTCTCAAATGAACATGTGCAATTTCCGCCAAAATATTCACATTAGCGTTAATAAAATCGCGGAAGTTGTTACGATACGAGGTCGTGTCCGACCAAAGTTAGAAGCCATGTTCATATGTATATAGTTATACCGATGAAAGCTGAAACACGGCGAATGCCTGTGATCTATTGTACGAGTACAGCGGTGGTCTTCAGCGATGTACGGTCCCCAACACAAATTAGACCTACATTAGAACTGCAAGTCAATTCCACTGAGTATGGAGACGATTTGAGTGCCTGACCCCTTTAAGAAACATATTTTAAAGCAAAATGAACTGCTTAGAAAGTATTCTCAACACGGGTACAGGTGAAATGTTCCGCTAGGGATTTCTTTTCTACTGAATTGCGTATACCTCCATCGGGCCATCAACGACACAAGGAACACAAGAATGTATCAATAATGAACATATATAACTATATTAACACGTTGTCACACAATTTTCCAAACAAACCTACCACACACCTTTGTAATTGCATGTTTTTCCCACCGCCGGACCTTTAGAGTGCTTTACACATCGTTTTCACGGACGTGAGAGACATGCGAATGGCGAAATCCCGTAAAAATGGTTAAATAGTGGATAATTGTGGGCTACATGGATTATATACAGGGGTATAGACCGTATTTACATTAAAATCGACCCGAAAATGTCTGCAAAATTCGTAACGGCATGGTTTGTTTACACAGAGGAGACCACAAATCCTTCAATAACTTTTTTGTCACTGCATCTTTTAACAAAGTGTCTGCATTCGTAGATCTATGATAGTCCGTCGTGCCATAGGTTATATGGCTTCTTTGTGTTTTAAATTAAAATATTAATAAAACAACGAAAATGTACCTACCTCGTCGCAAATGGCCGTCTTTTTGCTCCATTTTACTCCATTTGCTCTACCGCTAAACCTATTCGCCAAAGTCTGCCGCTCACCTTTCATTTTAGTCGTACGAAGTCAGAACACTTGCACTACACTAACATAAGGCAATAACACAAATGAACGACCTAAATAATTATTTTGTTCGGCGGCCATCTTGGATGCCATCATATGATTTATTTTTTATACTTTTTTTTTTGGGGGGGGGGTGGCTTGGGGTGGGGGGGGACACATACCGCCACCTTCTCGCCTATATGTCTTTACTCAAAGCTGCCATTTTGAGACCCGTGTACCGTTTTGAACCCGAAAGCCCGCTATAGCGGTTTGTGCTAACAGTGCAGATCCAGATGAGCCTGAAAGTAATTTTCATATTTTTGAGAACAAAAAATACCCCCTTTCATAAATGGACTAGTCTGAAAACCATTTTGTGACAGTTGGATTGGTTGCAAAATTAACAGATCAAAATCCATTCCAGTTACTTAGGGGTTAAGGTTGCCGATATGTGTAAGCAATCCAGGTTGATTAGGAGGATACTTGCCAATATCCATGTTGTTATAGAAACACAATAGAATGTGTGCACGATTAGTTTATAAGTAGTAATTAAAATAAAGTATCAGACCTTCGAAATTCTCTAGCATTGTGGACCATGCTCGCTCCCAGAATTTAATAAGTTTCCTAGCTACAGCAATGATATGTTTGTTGCCTTTATTTTCTGCATGCCCGCCCACCCCCGTCAGTATAATATCCCGGTAGTCTGACCAAGGCCTACACTGTTCGCCATTTTGGCTCTAACAAAATCACGAGATGTGTATACCAGTAGCCGATTTCACCAACTTATCTTGCTAAGTATACTTTGAGGGAGAAATTTTCAAAAGGATCTTTTTTCTTTAAATTACAATTTATATTATACTGAATTTATTACATTATCACAGCCAATTTTGCTAGTTCTATATGAAATAATGCATTTCGGGAAAAATAAATGATTACTCCCTCAAAGTATACTTACATATAGCTAGATAAGTATGCTTAGCAATGTTTGTGAAATCGGCTACTGGCTGTATTTGTGAGGTAGATGATCGTGTTTGACATTGGTCAATCTTCAATAACACCGTGTTTGTCGTGGCGGCTCATACATAGTTAACCTTGTCACCTAACCGACAGAAACTCGAACGTTTTGTAATGTCAGCGTCCGCAGACTGACACGTACATTAATGAGACACGCCATGTGATTTTGTACCTTCGGACATCTGCGTAATTTCATGAAATACGTTTGCAAAATGTACAATATTTTCCGTAAATGGCGTCAAAAGTCGACAAGATTTTCAGAGTACATGCGGAATTCCGCCAAATTTCGTTAACTTTTGACTTTATTTGTGAAAAATATTGTAAAGTTTGTAAAGGTATTTAATGTATTTAATGTTCATCGAAACTACTATTCCAAGGATTGTACCAGTGTATAGGTATGTCAGGAATGTGACATTTTATTAGTACATTTGATAAAAATGAATTTTCAACATTTCGTCGGCATAATTTAGTCAGCCTAATTTGCACCCAATTTGTGTGATTTAATTTATAATTTGACTAAATTTATTTCGTGAAACGAGCAAGGTCATGCATGTTCTTGTACGAACGAGATTAGCACGCGACTTCATGGCCACCAGCCGCTCACCTGTCGATGACGTAACCAATATAGCCGCTAATTAAGTTGTTGACAGTGTCTGATAATTGATGCAACATCACGAAGTCTTACGTAATAATTTACTGTATGTTACATACATTCCCTTAACATCGTTTAAATGACATTATTCTCTGTACGAAATAATGTTTAATGTCAGGAAAACATGATGTCAAGAGAAGTATTTGTGAAACGTAACACTGGTTGATTCCCTATCATACATAGTGATACGAGCGTAATGACCCGTTTTATACCTGATCATCGTTTGATTCAAAGATAAATGCTTCGTAAATATGATATAATATATGTATAACATATATGCGAATACTTCCACGTTACTGTATCCTATATGGCACATGGAGTTGCCAAGTCGGCCATCTTTGTGTGTTCCAGCCGTCAGCCAGTTTCACCTGTTCTGCCGTTTGACAAAGAACTCAAAATATGAAGTAGAACATATGATATAATGTAGCCAATCACATGTAGAAAAGCCAGGAGAACGGACTTCTATCAATTATTTTACACCAAACTGTAAAATATGTCGGTTTTCTGGACAGGTTTGTGCCTGTGTTTTGAACCACCATTTTAAATTACCTCATACACAGAAAATCGCACAGTGTATCACTTTTACCTGGCCAACCACACAACACACACCATATATGACCACTACTGTACTCTATTATTAGCTATCTAATCCAGTGAAATGTAAGCATTTACCCGATTGTATTGTCCTTGGTGTCTACTCACCTATTATGCGAGTAAATATGGCTTTACCTATGTGTAACGTGTACACTAACAATAGGATGTGCATCAGATTGAAATGTTTACACATCTAAATTTATTTTGAGATTGATGGGAGAAATGCTCTGATATCTCGTATTTTGTATAATTTTCTGGCATAATATTTATAGCTTGCCGTTGTAATATCTGTCTATTATGTGTACGATGGCTTGTAAATACAAAGATGGCGGAGATGGCAACTCGATGCTCCATATAGTATACAGTAATAAGACCATATTATAAGTTATTGTGATTCTACACAGGCTATATGGTGTAATATTGCCCGTCTGGAGGTATGTTCACCCGAGGCGATAGCTTTCAGACGGGCAATATTACACCATATAGCCTGTGTAGAATCACAATAACGTATTTGTCATACCGCAGATCATTTAGTTGGCCGTATAAACATCTCTTCTTTTGATCTTTGCGTTTTTTTCAGGAAGAAAAATAATCCGAGATTCGATTTTCTACCGACAGTCTTAATATAAAGGCGTAAATGAACATTTTGTTTTTCTATTAAACGAATTAAATATGGAGTAAGAAATCCATCGAAAACGACTTTATGACAGTTTTTTTATATCGTGTAATTTAATTTATATTCCACTGCTCTATCGATCTGCTCTCCCTTTGGCGCCTCTACAAGAATGCGACTGGTTCTCAAACATTCGCTGTCATTGCTACGCCGCGTTTCGTGCGTGGAACCCATAATTTCTGACCTAAATATAGCCGTGTCACGAAGCCAAGTGTGTTGAGATTTGAAAACACTAAACGGGACAGTTTGTGGCGGCATCGCTCATATTTTGATCAGCGAAGAATATTTATGGAAAAATAAACAATAAAGACTGGTTTTGAGTGTACAATTTGTTACTTGTATTGATCAAGTTGGGGTTTTATTGTGTTTAGTGAGGAATACAATTCGCAATCGCTAGACGCTTCATTGGACGCGAGTTGCCGGAGGGGAATCACAATTCCTCTATGTCCGACGGCCTTGGCAGGTCATATAATATATATAACCAGGCAAGCTAGCTAATCAAAAGCCGAGAAACTTATCTGCGGTATGACAATCACATATGTTATATTCATATATCACACCACTCTTATGAATCAATTATCATTGAAGTCAAGTGTATTTATCTATGACCTAATACCGTAAAGGAGAAATCCGCATTTGCTATAAATACAAAATCACATTGTTTTTCTCATATTAGGCTCGGTTCCACGGAAAGTTTTGGAAATATCTTGGTAACTCCTCTCCAAGCTATGTATATGTGACAAAGTGCAGAAATATCGAGAACTTGAATGCTGGCATTGACCGATGGCACCGTTCTACTAGATGTAACCGTATTGGTGAAAGTGACTGGAGAAGAAATGGAGCTTATGGGCCTTGCGACCAGTGTAGATCCAGATCAGCCTGTGCTTCCGCACAGTCTGATCAGGATCTGCACGGTTCGCCATTCCATCAATGAAACACCCGTCATGTTTCTAACAGGCAATATAGATCGTTAGCAGGCAATAGGAGTGTGCTATTGATAAGCAGCTAGACTGGTCACAGATCCCATAAGCCCCATTTCTCCAGTCACAGCCACATTTAACCTGATCGTTTCAGACTTTATGGAGGATGAGTGCGGCGAGGCGATAGACATGGAGACACTCGACCTAGCCAGTGTACGGCTCGAGTTGACCAAATTCCACCAGTATCATAGGTAAGAAAACACTAAATGGTGCAAAATCGCCATGGGATATGCAAAATCCCTTACTACCCAATTCCACTTGACAAACATGTTGGGGTATTTTTAACACCAGTTACATGATATCTGTACCATTTACATTTACACTGAACCTGTTGGTCACGTGAAGTAAACGGAGTTTCCGTAGCCAAATAATGTAAACACTGTTAGAGGACATGACGAGGTTGGATGGTTCTTTCTTAGGAGTAAGTGAACCTATTGTTTTATTCATGCAGAACCAGTACAGACTGGTTGCAGGTAATGTACAAGTAGCTCCTACAGCATATATACGAATAGTGAAAGTAGAAGTGACTGGCGATATTTGGGGGATTCGGTTAAGTTATATAATAAAACTAATTGGTGTGTGTTAACCTCATAGCAACATGGAGTGCGTGCTACGGATCAAAGCGCCGGAAAACAAGCGCCTGATGGTACAGATCTTCAACATGGAGCTGGAGTACAGTGAGGGTTGTGCCAATGACTTCCTCCAGATTTTCGACGGACAGGAGCTCATAGGCGATGTTCTACCAGGTATGGGGCCGTGCCATTAGGTGACGCCATACATGTACCAACCTTCCACAAACAGCTCATAATGTGCACATATAGGGATATATATAGTAAATAAATGGTTAGTGCAGTCACATATAAAATATATTCGGTTGAGCCTTAGACAGATTTATTTGGGCGAGCTTTAGCGAGCCCCTATAAAGTTGTCGGGGCGAAACGGAATATATTTTATATTCGACGGCACTAATTATGCATTTAATTTCTACCGCATACTGAACTTAACTGGTTGACCGTGCGTGACGTCATGTTTTGACGTCATTCACGCGGCATAAGTCACAAATCTAGCGACGTCATTCAAAACAAAATGGCGACGTCCACGCTAGGTAGATTCGGTGTTGTATCTGATTAAATCTCCGATTTATTTACAAAGAGCTTCAATATTGGTTGTCTTTAAATCCACAGTTGTCATAATAAGCATTATAATAATAATGGACATGTCCTTGTCGTCGGTTACTTCGCATATAAAATCCGCCGCCATCTTGAATTTGCTGTTGAGATTGACCAATCAGAGGCCGCGATTATGGGTTAAAGGTGAACAAATAAAGTAAAAAACAGCACTTCATGTATATTAAGCTACTTCAGGTATACTAGGTATATAGAAAATTTCATCAAAATTGCTAAGAAAGTATACTTTGAGCGAGAAATGTTCAATAAAGATAAAAGGATATAAGGATAAATTTATTAAAAAAAATTATACTGAATTTATTACATTATCACAGTCATGTTGGCTGTGATAATGTAATAAATTCAGTACAATGATTTTGTATAATTGTAATCATCAAATATATGCAGTGGTTAGTTCTATATGAAATAATGCATTTCCGGAAAAGTAAATGAATACTGCCTCAAAGTATACTTTGCTAGAAAAGTGCAATTTGGATGAAATCGGCTACAGATATAAATAGCATTTATTCAACCCCCATTAATACGCTACATGGGGCAATGGCTGCGGTATAAATGTGTGTATTGATTCCAACCCAAAAATCAAAGCAAAAAATGGGGCGTTTTTCTAAGAAAATATGAAAATTACTTGCAAAAAGTGCAGATCCTGACGAGACGGCTCGTTACGAGCAGGCTCATCTGGATCTACACTGTTTGCAAATAGTGTAGTGTTGAAAGGGTTAAATTGCCATCTTTCCGAAATAATACAATAATTATGTTCAACAATTCTGCAAAAACCAGGAACCCACTTTTCCGACGTTTCGTTATATAGTCATATGTTGTCCGCTTTATAGGCAATAGCTTGCACTATATCGCTACATTACAGTCAACGGTATGAATTTGAGGAATAACGTTTCCATTTCGCGCACTAAAATATAGCAATACTCTGCAGGGCGTTCACGTTCATACTTCGCTGTAGTATTGTTATTGAGAGAAAATACTACTAGATAAACTATTATCACACACTCACATAATATAATCAAGCGCCTTTAGAAAAAGTCTTAGGTCACTCTCCACGAAGTAGAAAGTAAACAAAGAACACTCCAAACGCACACTTGAAAATAGTAACTCCGTCATAACGCTATGTAATGAAATGTAATGTAATATAGTTATAGTTAAGTACTCAGAACTATTGGTTACCATGCTCTCCGATTCCGCCGTTGCAGACCTGTCAATTCGGGTGTGCGATTCCAGGCACACGTCGCCCACGTACACGTCATCCGACCGGTATGTGACCATCAGGTTCCATAGCAACGCCAAGGACGCTAACGACGGCTTCCGGATACATCTCGCAGCATTTCGAACAGGTAATGTGAACTGTGTATACAAAATAACCAGAAACAGAGATAAGGCCAAAATCATTACCGTGTCACAAAAGAAAGACTACCGTCTAGTATTCGATAAGAGAGTACTGTTAAATGAATACGTGTCGTACCCATATGGTTATTGAAACAATAATGTCCAGACGGTTGATTTGTATAGTATTGTCCATTATTAGTATGTTGTTGTCAATACTATGTTATTAGTATGTAAATAAAAGTAGAATACACATATATTCAGTTTGTACATTTAATGTTCATAATCCTTCCCACATGGGTGCAGGTTGGGAGAGTTGGAGACAAGTTAACGGTGTGGTTCAAACTTAGCAGAATATACCTGGTTTGGCTCTCGGGTACTATTCCGGCTGTCTGTACTTGAGAGTTGAATCCGGTTATATCCTATTATAAACGTAGCAAGAATAGCAATAAACCTATTAATTTTAGAGGATGGGGCTAAGTGATTATTGTGTGGGTAGGACCTGGTACCAGACCAGATTATTTTAATTTCAAGACTGAATATGTATAGTATGAATGAAAGCATTCAGTTCTAATGTTATGATCCAACCCCCTACACCTTTGCACGTGAAATACTGGAATCGAACATGTTGATCCCGCCAAAAATGACCTTATTTCTTGCTGTGCCGCTAAACACTAAGAAACAAACAAAATCCATCCTACTATCAGGATGCACACCAATCCATCCATAAGCGAAATGACTGGTTACATGTATATAAAGTTAATCATTTGTATATGTAATACATACACGAGTACTTATAATATGCATATTTACGTTCGCTATATGACCATTAAAATGACAAATCTTACCATGAGACGGTACACACAATACAAGATATATGCATCAATATAGCATTGCCAAATGCTCGACAACCTCTATAGTTTAATAAAACAATAAGTGCGTCTTATAGCAAAGCCACGTACATGTTAACCCTGTGACACGGGCTAAATCAAGAAACATGTAATAAAATTGTGATATTTTTAAATACCCAGGCATCAACGGTATCGATCCGTGTATACATATTTGCACAGGTAGAGATTGTCGTCTGCTATTAACGGGTATATTACGCCCTTATCGGTTTATTTTGACTGCACCTATCGATTTACTATATACATATAGTGTCTATAGCGCCGTAGCTGACTATGTTTCTAGCCAATAATGCGAATATTAACCCATTGTGATATTTTTTAAATACCCCGGACAGCGTACGCGAACACGGTAGTACGTACGTAGTCGCGGGCAATATCGATCGCTGGTCCCGTATCGGTATACCGCGGGTTTTCCCGTGACATAGGCGCTATCGGTTTTTCTCCTCCTCCCTGGCACAACCCATTAACATGGGGGAGATGGTACCTGAAGGGACACCCTGTTCTATTATTGATGGTTATTTTGTAAGGGTCTGTCACTGTAACGATGTCTTTGGAGTTAGAGGTGATCATGTTTTTAATGACGTCATAGTTTATTTGCAGATTATTTTTGTGATTTAACGTAATGACACGGATTTTACAATGAATTAATTTGCCATTTTCATCACGATTCTTCGTTTTAAACGCATAGTTCTTTGGACCACCAGTGACGAATGTTTCGATTTCGTTGTTTGGTACTTCGTCTGTTAGGTCAGCTAGATAATCTCCCAGGGCCGGTGACCACTCTCCAGGTTTGGTTGAGAAGACAACAGAATCAGTATCAGCGTACAGCGCTCTTTGTCCAAGTATGTCTAGATAACTGTACAATTTAAGTCTTGCCTGTGCTGTCGTGTAGGCAGCTATAACTACATTGATTTTGCCTGAATTTTCAATGAAATCCTCTTTAAATCGCCATCTCATCTACCATACTGTTGTTTACGAAGTTTACTGCAGTAATTTCTTCACTATCGCTCGCGAGTTTGTCGAAGAATATGGCTGGATCATCCACATTTCTCAAATTGAAGCAAGAATCATCAGGCTGGCCTCAGTGGTGTACAACCGAAGAACAAAAGCAAGAGTATATACAACTCTAGCACGAGAAGGAGGGAATACTGATGGACTACCACAAGATTGAGAAGAATAAAGGCATGAGAGCTTTAGCAAAATTGATGCCTAAACACGCGTAACGTTTGAACAAATTAAATAAATGATTATTGTTGTGTCGAATATAACTCCGGCCACACAACTATAAACATTCGATGGTATTTACAATCATAATTGTTCATTTATTAACTTCGATATATGGTATTGTCATGTAGTCATTCTCAAATTGATTTATATGTGAATACTGGAACTTTATAGCAAATAGTGTTACGAATATAGTCAGTATACTAATGTTATACATCTTGTACGTCAGATGCGTTTATCCATGAATTGAATTTCTTAGGAAAATGTAACCATTTCACGAAATATTGTTTGTTTCTTCCTTTGCCTCTCGCTTTAATAATAGTTTCCACTTTCCACATTTGGTCCTGATTCACAGAAATCTTTTGAATTTCGCTTTCAAAGAAAGTTCCAGTAATATCTTCATCCGCGATGTCTTTCAAGCGGTACATTGGTATCTTTCCCCGGAAATATCGCAGGAATATTTTGAATATTTCCCCGCTGTATGTCTGATCGTAAGCTCTGGTAAACGTCGCATGTAAGTGTGATATACGGACATAGTCACCGATTTTGAACCGGAAACGTTTCTTCTTTGTCACCGTTCCATCTTTACGTGATAGATAAGTAACAATTCGCACTTCCATTTCATTTTCGTCTTTAACCGACGCTGGCGCCGTATCTATCGTTCTATGTACGGTACTATTATAACTTGTCGCTATGTCTTGTAACGCCGGTAGATATATGTCCGTTTGTGTATAGTTCATATACCGGTACAGTTTCATATTGATAGTATTTATTGTTCTCTCCGCTACGGACGCTTTGGTTTCATTTTGTGTAGGAAAATACAAAATTTTGTTCTTTTTTCATTAGATCTTGGACAAGTTTAGCGCGGAATTCTTGACCTTTATCAGTGGATAGTCGTCTCGCGATTCGTCCTTCGGCAAATATATCTCGAAAAGCCGCACTAACAGAAGCACCAGTATTATGTGTCAACGATCTAAGCCATATATATTTTGAGAATACATCTACAACCAGTAGAATGAAAAATAATGCCGTCATTGTCTTTAGAATATTTTGATATATCGAACAAGTCTGCTTCCCACAAATCATCAATACCGGCTGTAATCACGTGATTTCTTATGAATCGTCTTCTCACCGGTTTGCTTAAACTGTAAGGTTCTTGTTGTTGTAACCACTTGCGGATTTTGTATTTACTTAATTTATATTGATCTTGTTTCTTGACATAATTGTACAATTTATCTGGTCCAGAGAAACTCGCAGGCTTTGACGGGTCGAAATATATTGAGTGCACATAATGTTCCAGTTTGGTATTCTAGCAAGTGTTATATTCTTCATATAAATAGTGTTATTCTTATGTTGTTTAAGATGTAATCGTCACTCTAGTCTTCTGTGTCTTCCCCCGTCATCTGTGGCATCGATATCATCGCCATCAGGAAACAGATCGTTGGACTAGTGACTGTATTTCAAAACCGTTGTAATTCTCTTATTTAATGACATATCCTCTAAATCTACAATTTCCGCAATTATTTTCTTATGTATTTCGCTTTCGGTAATACTCGGGATTAGCCGTTTCAATAATGTAGTGTACGTCTTTAAGAATTCTCCTTTATCGATATCAAATACGTAGTCATATGTATTTGCCCTTGCCTTCCTTATAATACTATGGTCTGTAGGTTTAACACTGCTATGCGATTCGCTTCCTCTTATGCTGTTGTCGGAATTGTTTGTCTCGGCCCTTCCTATGCTATTTAGAACGTTTGTGCGCATGCGCAAATGCTCCGGGGTTCTGGCTTTTAAATCAATCACTAGATAGCTGTATGATTTATTCACAGCTTCATCAAACTGACACAGAAGTACCTGTGGGTTAGTAGGGTACATCTGTCTGGCTAATGTCATTACTGGCTGTTTGTCTAAGGGAGTTTTAAATACTACCAGATATACTGACAATTTTTCGCATGGTTGGGTTTTTCACTATAGAACATGTTTTGGTTTACAGCGATGACGGACATATTTCTATGATGACTTCCTTCCGTATATAAATCTGTAACACGTTCATCCTTCGCAGCTTCGGATGCCATGTCATCTAATATAATAACGTTATTGAGTTTTGGATCTATGAATTCGTCCTTTTCTATGTTAAATGGAATCCCCTTGATGAACTCGACTTTGGGATATACGCGTTGTCTGATGTGATCGTATAACGGTTGCCATCTCTTGTAAAGCCAAATAATTCTCTGTGGCGTTGGAGATATATTTTCCTTCGCTCGTTCTAACAGTTGCGTTACGAAGTAGGTTTTTTCCGGACGACGTCGGTCCACTAACCATATTAATCAATTCCTGATTCGTCTGAGCTTCTGGCTATCTCATATCTTCCGGACCATAGTATTATAAGGAAGGCAAGGACAAATACATATGACTACGTATTTGATATCGATAAAGGAGAATTCTTAAAGACGTACACTACATTATTGAAACGGCTAATCCCGAGTATTACCGAAAGCGAAATACATAAGAAAATAATTGCGGAAATTGTAGATTTAGAGGATATGTCATTAAATAAGAGAATTACAACGGTTTTGAAATACAGTCACTAGTCCAACGATCTGTTTCCTGATGGCGATGATATCGATGCCACAGATGACGGTGGAAGACACAGAAGACTAGAGTGACGATTAAATCTTAAACAACATAAGAATAACACTATTTATATGAAGAATATAACACTTGCTAGAATACCAAACTGGAACATTATGTGCACTCAATATATTTCGACCCGTCAAAGCCTGCGAGTTTATCTGGACCAGCTAAATTGTACAATTATGTCAAGAAACAAGATCAATATAAATTAAGTAAATACAAAATCCGCAAGTGGTTACAACAACAAGAACCTTACAGTTTAAGCAAACCGGTGAGAAGACGATTCATAAGAAATCACGTGATTACAGCCGGTATCGATGATTTGTGGGAAGCAGACTTGTTCGATATATCAAAATATTCTAAAGACAATGACGGCATTACTTTTCATTCTACTGGTTGTAGATGTATTCTCAAAATATATATGGCTTAGACCGTTGACACATAATACTGGTGCTTCTGTTAGTACGGTTTTTCGAGATATATTTGCCGAAGGACGAATCGCGAGACGACTATCCACTGATAAAGGTCAAGAATTCCGCGCTAAACTTGTCCAAGATCTAATGAAAAAAGAACAAAATTTTGTATTTTCCTACACAAAATGAAACCAAAGCGTACCTAGCGGAGAGAACAATCAATACTATCAATATGAAACTGTACCGGTATATGAACTATAAACAAACGGACATATATCTACCGGCGTTACAAGACATAGCGACAAGTTATAATAGTACCGTACATAGAACGATAGATACGGCGCCAGCGTCGGTTAAAGACGAAAATGAAATGGAAGTGCGAATTGTTACTTATCTATCACGTAAAGATGGAACGGTGACAAAGAAGAAACGTTTCCGGTTCAAAATCGGTGACTATGTCCGTATATCACACTTACATGCGACGTTTACCAGAGCTTACGATCAGACATACAGCGGGGAAATATTCAAAATATTCCTGCGATATTTCCGGGGACAGATACCAATGTACCGCTTGAAAGACATCGCGGATGAAGATATTACTGGAACGTTCTTTGAAAGTGAAATTCAAAAGATTTCTGTGAATCAGGACCAAATGTGGAAAGTGGAAACTATTATTAAAGCGAGAGGCAAAGGAAGAAACAAACAATATTTCGTGAAATGGTTACATTTTCCTAAGAAATTCAATTCATGGATAAACGCATCTGACGTACAAGATGTATAACATTAGTATACTGACTATATTCGTAACACTATTTGCTATAAAGTTCTAGTATTCACATATAAATCAATTTGAGAATGACTACATGACAATACCATATATCGAAGTTAATAAATGAACAATTATGATTGTAAATACCATCGAATGTTTATAGTTGTGTGGTCGGAGTTATAATAGTCGACACAACAATAATCATTTATTTAATTTGTTCAAACGTTACGCGTGTTTAAGCATCAATTTTGCTAAAGCTCTCATGCCTTTATTCTTCTCAATCTTGTGGTAGTCCATCAGTATTCCCTCCTTCTTGTGATAGAGTTGTATATACTCTTTCTTTTGTTCTTCGGTTGTAAACTTCGTAAACTACAGTATGGTAGAAATGAGATGGCGATTTAAAGAGGATTTCATTGAAACTTCAGGCAAAATCAATGTAGTTATAGCTGCCTACACGACAGCACAGGCAAGACTTAAATTGTACAGTTATCTAGACATACTTGGACAAAGAGCGCTGTACGCTGATACTGATTCTGTTGTCTTCTCAACCAAACCTGGAGAGTGGGAACCGGCCCTGGGAGATTATCTAGCTGACCTAACAGACGAAGTACCAAACAACGAAATCGAAACATTCGTCACTGGTGGTCCAAAGAACTACGCGTTTAAAACGAAGAATCGTGATGAAAATGGCAAATTAATTCATTGTAAAATCCGTGGCATTACGTTAAATCACAAAAATAATCTGCAAATAAACTATGACGTCATTAAAAACATGGTCACCTCTAACTCCAAAGACATCGTTACAGTGACAGACCCTTACAAAATAACCAGAAACAGAGGTAAGGCCAAAATCATTACCGTGTCACAAAAGAAAGACTACCGTCTTGTATTCGATAAGAGAGTACTGTTAAATGAATACGTGTCGTACCCATATGGTTATTGAAACAATAATGTCCAGACGGTTGATTTGTATAGTATTGTCCATTATTAGTATGTTGTTGTCAATACTATGTTATTAGTATGTAAATAAAAGTAGAATACACATATATTCAGTTTGTACATTTAATGTTCATAATCCTTCCCACATGGGTGCAGGTTGGGAGAGTTGGAGACAAGTTAACGGTGTGGTTCAAACTTAGCAGAATATACCTGGTTTGGCTCTCGGGTACTATTCCGGCTGTCTGTACTTGAGAGTTGAATCCGGTTATATCCTATTATAAACGTAGCAAGAATATCAATAAACCTATTAATTTTAGAGGATGGGGCTAAGTGATTATTGTGTGGGTAGGACCTGGTACCAGATCAGATTATTTTAATTTCAAGACTGAATATGTATAGTATGAATGAAAGCATTCAGTTCTAATGTTATGATCCAACCCCCTACACCTTTGCACGTGAAATACTGGAATCGAACCTGTTGATCCCGCCAAAAATGACATTATTTCTTGCTGTGCCGTTAAACACTAAGAAACAAACAAAATCCATCCTACTATCAGGATGCATACCAATCCATCCATAAGCGAAATGACTGGTTACATGTATATGAAGTTAATCATTTGTATATGTAATACATACACGAGTACTTATAATATGCATATTTACGTTCGCTATATGACCATAAAAATGACAAATCTTACCATGAGACGGTACACACAATACAAGATATATGCATCAATATAGCATTGTCAAATGCTCGACAACCTCTATAGTTTAATAAAACAATAAGTGCGTCTTATAGCAAAGCCACGTACATGTTAATCCTGTGACACGGGCTAAATCAAGAAACATGTAATAAAATGTCCAGTCACATATACAAATTAGGAACGCGTATGGGCAGATGTTTAATGCTAAATACAAATATGTTTCTAACCAATAACGCGAATATTAACCCATTGTGATATTTTAAATACCCCGGCATCAACGGTATCGATCAGTATATCGAATACGGGTAGAAATTGTCGTCTGCTATTAACGGGTATAATACGGGTGAACGCCCTTATCGACCGATACGGTGAATTTACTATATACATATAGTAATTAAGTGTCCTATAGAGTCATGGCTTACTATGTTTCTAGCCAATAACGCGAATATTAACCCATTGTGATATTTTTTAACGGGTCCACAGCGGCTCTCTTTACCAATAATACGATGTGCGCACCTCGACAGTTGAACATATTATGATGCTCGCGACCGTACAGTTATTATTATAATACCAATATCCATTTTATCGCCTTACAAGTCCGCTGTATTCATTTGCTGATGGGGATCACGTGGTACTCACCTGTACCGTTAAGTTTTGTTGTTCAAAACCGTCGTCTGCTGTCCACATAGAACGTCACGCAGACGTGTCTATACATGTTATGGGAAAAAACCGATGACTCATTTAACTGCTATTTATCGATACACTGGCGATTGTGGACATTGTCGTCTGCTATCGGTCGATGCCACATGGCCATACAATAATGTGTATCGGCATGTCGGAAAGACGGTATCGATCTTAACACTCGCTCATTAAAGCTCATTAAAGCTAAATACAAATATGTTTCTAGCCAATAACGCGAATATTAACCCATTGTGATATTTTTAAATACCCAGGCATCAACGGTATCGATCCGTGTATACAGGTTTGCACAGGTAGAAATTGTCGTCTGCTATTAACGGATATATTACGCCCTTATCGGTTTATTTTGACTGCACCTATCGATTTACTATATACATATAGTGTCTATAGCGCCGTGGCTGACTATATTTCTAGCCAATAATGCGAATATTAACCCATTGTGATATTTTTTAAATACCCCGGACAGCGTACGCGAACACGGTAGTACGTACGTAGTCGCGGGCAATATCGATCGCTGGTCCCGTATCGTTATACCGCGGGTTTTCCCGTGACATAGGCGCTATCGGTTTTTCTCCTCCTCCCTGGCACAACCCTTTAACATGGGGAGATGGTACCTGAAGGGACACCCTGTTCTACTAGATGGTACCTGAAGGGACACCCTGTTCTACTATCAATAACCATCTTTTCTGGATACAGAAATAGAGAATATCCGGTTAGTGTCTGTTGATATCAAGTTTAACAGGCAAGGTAAGCCTCGGAATTCTTACCGTTTCTGAGCCGAGCCTGATCAACTTGATATCAAAATACACTATCATGGTATTATATTTATCAGGTAACGTTTTACGCTACATAATCAGCAATTATGACGTGGTTTTTATTGAAACGAACGCGGACTTAGTTATGAAACGTTAGTTTTCAATTCGTTGTAACCCGGATAGTACGTATTCGGCAAATACAAAACTCGATACCTGATAATATATTTTACCACAGACACATATACTATATTTTATCCAGCACATGTAATTTGGTTGACTAACTATAAATATACTGGTCACAATTGGCCAAGTTGTACCTTTCCACCAATTTGTACCTTTTCACTTTTAACACTTGTCAAACCATGCAAATTGTTACTCAGTAGTATAATCGCTCATGAATATCTCTCACAGAAACTATGAGAAAAAAACAACATAATATGGTACGAAGTATGCAATAGTACGTATTATGTAATCATATTTATTATATTCCCATGTTTGAACAATAGCAATGTTTCCCCCATCGGTGGTGTAACGTGATAACGTGATATCGGTGATAACGTGTAACGATACCAGTAAACGTGACGACACGGGTACCGACCTGGAATTTTCAGCTGGCCTCACTGCCCACTGGTCGGTTAAAACTATTTTGCATGCACCTTACGTACCCCTTGCTGACATGTCCCTCCGAGACAAGTAATAGAACACGTAATATTACCCAATGCACATGGTGTGCTATTGTTTCGCAGTCTCACACTTCTTGTCACGATTATTCGAATCGGGGGGGGGGGGGGGGGGGGGGCTGTCTTTAAGTTTTGAATAGATTTGATAGAGGTTTAAAAGTATGAATCGATTTAAAAATTCCAACCGATCAAGCCGTTTTAAAAATCGAATACTCTGATTGTCCGACGGGTGTTTTTAAATTACTCACTGAGATAAGTTGAAACCATTGAATTGGGGAGCTTTTTGAATTGCCATGCAGTTTGAAAATTAAAAAAAATGGAATCGAGGGGCGTGTTCGGATTGTCAAATGGGCGTTTTATAAACGTCCCTTTGACAATCAGAAGATTCGACTACAGCATGATGTATCGTATGTTGACGTACAATGACCATGTATCTGTCCTATTGGGTAGACGCGAGCGGCCATTGTTATAACACCGAGTGGCAGTGCGAGTCGAGCGGCCGTTGTATCCCCCAGGAACTCGAGTGCGACAACCACGTGGACTGCGAGGACGCCAGTGACGAGTGTGACCTCTCCACCTCCGCCATTATCGGGTTGTCGGTCGGCTGCGTTGCCTTCGTCATAGCGATTGTCGGCATTGTTGTCTGCTGGTGCTGTTACAAGAAGCAGAAGGGCCGCAGGAATACGTTACGGAGGTTGAACAGCGTAAGTGTCCCCTTGTATAATGTTGCCGTTGTCATTGCGATTGTGGGTAGACGTATTAGTTACACTGTTTGCTTCTTTTGTTACAATATAATTTTACAACAACCCAGGCAGACGACAATTACTTTGTCACTGCGATTGTGTACATTGCTGTCTGCTGGTGTCGTTACAAAACGCGGAGAGAACGAATAAATACGTTACTGAGTTTCAACAGCGTAAAGTTTCCTTATATAATGTTGACGTTGTCATGACGATTGTGGGTACATGTTTTATAAATTGTTTGCTTATTTTGTTACAATATGTCAACATGACATTTCGTGATGTTGGTATTTCGTAACAACTGAAGCAGACGACAATCACTTGGTCATAGCGATTGTGTTCATCTCGTCTGCTGGTGCTATTACGAGAAGCAGAAAGAACGACGAAATACATTACGGTATTTGAACAGCGTCATAGCGACTGTGGGGATTGTCGTCTGATGTTTTTGTTACAAGAAGCCAAAATGTGACTGTGACTGGATAAATGTGGCTTATAAGTTTTACGTCCAGTGTAGATCCAGTCTGATCAGGATCTGCACTGCTCGCCATTCCACCAATGAAGCATCAGCCATGCTTTTAACAATAGTGGGGCAGATAAAGGGTAATTATTGGCAAAGATGTTCCCCTTTTGGAGGAAAGCATGAATATTTGTATATATTGGTTTGAAGGTATGCCGAGTTCACATAAATGGGGATACATTTGATTCGAGGTACGTAACCTCCTAAAAATCCAAGATGGCCGCCATCTGCGTTTGGTAAATAAATAAATTACAATGACTTGAGATACAAGCGAGATATACCGATTAATTTGATGTCTATATATATAATTTCATGTGTCTAGTTCATTGTTAGTGTCTGAACGTAAGTAAGATGTTGCTGGGCCACTGTAATTCAAGATGGCCGCCATTTTTGTTCAATGAAAAACAATATTTTGTGACAATAAGTTAATTTATCACATTTTATTATCGAAGTGGCGTATAATACAACGATTATAATGTTTATTTACATATAAATGGAATGTCTATCATATTGGAAACAACATATTATTATTTTAGGCATGCAATGGGTGACTAAAATAAGAAATGGACACTGAATTAAGATCATTCGTTTTAATGTTTCAATTTAAATCAGTCTGTATATAGGGGTTTTACGGCTACTTGGAGGCACCAACATTCAGAGCCAGCACGATAACAACAGTGATATCCGAAGTGCCGTGTCTTCAATTGCACAACTACTCATCTGCAAAAAAGCAAAGGGGATTCAGCTACTTCCAGATCAATACACAATGGTAAAACCATATAAATGTTCAAGTGAAACCCCTTTAACAATTACAGCGACCGATCATATGACCCCATGTGACATTATCATTAAGACTGATACTGCAGGCTGTGCCTGGCTGGACAATATCACTAATATCTACAAAGATGACGGGACAGGTAACAGTCAACGCAACATGGTCAGCGAATTTTGCCAAAAGCCATTTTATTCCATAGCCAAAAAAATACAATGGTCATGGCCAGACGTCTATGTTGATGATAAGCATGTTGTATTACTCAGGGGCCTTGATACTGAAATGTCCATGCTACAACTGATGGGTGATTGGCTCGATGGCAACGGATTGTCTCCAGCGTGGTGACTGATGGCCGAGCAGATGTGCACAAATGTTATATAATGTATCCAGATGTCAATGGGCACATTAAAGGAACTTGTCCACTCAGTAGGCACAAACTGTTCTTAAAAGGAATTAAATAAGTGTGTAATTGTGTCACTATTCCACCAGTTCTAAAAATTGCAAGTGCCCGCTATACAGATATATTCATTTAAAAATAATTATTTTACTGATAGTGACGCGCGGTGGTATCAGGCTATTTTCATATGGAAATGAGGCATGCTATTTTTTAAATAGTTATACTAATTAAATGCATCACCTGAACAAATAATATTTCGACAGATTATAAAGTATGATAATTGCACATCAAAAAATATAAACAATAATGTCCGGTAACATTTTAAGGAAACACGGGTATCGTCTCTGATATCGGTGTGGAAATTTAAGTCTAATATAAAATGTATAATAATGCCAATCAATACGTGTGGTAATGGTGAATGAATGTTTATTTCGCCAGAAAATGTCTCAGATGATGTCTCTGATATAAATAACACGTTGTGCCTACTGAGTGGGCAAGCACCTTTAAGTAACGGCTGCAGCATTGCATATGCTAACACTACGGGCAATTGACATGCATCAGGAGTCCCTGTCCTCATAGGAATACGTTATATTTGAGTACTGGCATAAGCAGATGAGAAAACGACACCCCAATTCCACTACTGGGACATTGTGCTCAGTTTCTGCAGTCTATGAGATCACAGAGAACAGTTGACTTTAAACTCTATGTGGAAACCTTTTCGAAAGTACTCCCATGGATGTTTGCCATGGATCGCATCCATTATGCCTAAATGCTAACCAACCATGTAATCACGTTGCTCCATCTACCAGACCAGTGTCCACGAGTCCATGACAACTTTCTAGCAGGACACTTTGTCACACAGAAAACTGTTCGCATGTTTTCATGTATGGCACATGATCAAGTACATGGGCAACTAAATGCCGTTGTGAAGGAAGATGCTGAGATTATTTGGATCAACGAAAATGAAGCTGCATTGAAACACTGGATGGTGGCAGGCCCTGAAGTCGGAAAGATGCTTCGTCAGTACACTACCAGACAGACGAATGTGAAAAATGTCGTTGAAGTGATAGATGAGTATGGCAATCCATTCACATATGACATTACAGACGTGGTCACACTAGATACCAAAGTCGTCATGTCTGATATATTAATTGAATCAATTTGTACTGCTGAAGAAATAGGAAAACGCAATATCAGACATTCGTCCAATACCGATTGGCCGGTTCCTCCGATTCTTTCCATGAGACAAAATCGGCTTCTACTCTTGAAATTGCAATGAAATGATGACTCAAAGCAAATACGTAAACACAGGGTCTTACAAGTGATGTCGAGTTGTTTTCTCTATGTGCATCCCCTGTCAGTCCAGAGACGGTGCTCTAGATACTTGCTTCGGGCATGAGAATCACCCGCGGCCACCAGTCTTGGCTGACAATAATGTGATGCGCCAAACTTCAAAATCTGATCTCATCACCTGTCTGGAGCCACCAGCTGAGGAAAATGATGATGAAGACCCACAACCTGATGTCATGATCATTGATGGAGTTGCCCTTGTCCACACACTCTGCCCGAAAACGACAGTTGCAGACATTCGGTGATTACGTAACGCTTGTATTCCTGCCAAATATCGCTACTGCTACAGTATGTGTCGCCTAGATGCCGTGTGGGATGTCTGCACTAACTAACTGGCAGATTGATATCCCAGACAAGAGCAAGCAATTGCGAGTAGCAACAAACACTGTTGGAAAGTTGGAGCTATTCAGACGTGTGAGCCTCCGTCAAACAAGCTTTAGATCACAACACGTGAGGACACGCTACTGTCCATGCCGCAGTGTGACATATCCCAGTTAGTGACATGTACCCGTGAGGATGCTGATGGAATAATGTTGCTTCATGCTGCTGATGCCTATAAACAAGGTCATCGCAATATTATTGTACAATCTAGCGATACAGATGTGTTGGTACTTGCCATCGCAACTGCTCAAGTTATCCAAGAATGTAAACTTTGGGTAGCATTCAGTCGTGGACAAACAGTTCACCATGTCTCAACGGACCGTATCGCAGCATCACTCGGAACTGATTGGTCCATGGTCTACCATTTTATTACATGCTTTCTCGGGCTTCGATACAGTTTCTTAATTTTAAGAACACCATGTGGGAAGTGTGGCGAGCTCCAACTGATTAAAAACAGTCTTCAAAAAAAAACTATCTAACTCACCAAGCCTGATCACCGATCAAGACATGAAGACGCTAGAAATATGTGTAGTCCTCCTGTACAAGCGCTCAAGTCGACGTTGACCACAGTCAACAGCCTATTTGCATCCGGAACATGACAGCTGGACAACATCCTTCCTACTAGTGACGCCTTGCGACAGCATGCCAGCCGCGTTGCCTACCAAGCTGGCCATTTATGGGACAACACTAGTTGCAACTCCAAACCTACCTGATCCGATGGAGTGGGGCTGGGCCAACAAGCAATACATATCGTTATTAAGCTACATGAGATTGCTATTTAATCAGGAGTTACATTGGTCAGATATCCCATAAGCCCCATTTCTCCAGTCACAGCCACAAATGACGTTTCATCGCATTGTATTGGTTTACTAACATCGACAAATATGACGTGGAAACGCGTCGAGTAGAACTATAGTACAAATATTACCATAGTACAAAGACCATAGTACAAATACCATAGTAAAGTAAAGACTCCACTTCAAGAGATGATAATACTTGTCGATAGAGACGTTCTCGAACCGATACGAAATAATTTCCAAAAATACGTAGCAACATTTGTATGACACAATTCTTTATAGAAAATGTAACTCCTTTTAATGCGACATATTCGCCATCTTTGATGTCATTTAATTGGGGTGTCTATGGTCATATATGCCCATATACTAGTTTCTGTAAATATATGTATACGAAGGCAATATGTTGCAGTACGTTACTTGTATTTTGCTGATATTTTGCTAAATTATTTTTGGTTAAGATTTCTATAAAAGTGCTTGTCATATCATGAGAGAAATTGGGATTTCTAGTATGTGAAATATAGTCAGCTCAGCAAGCTCAGCCGAACCTTATTCACTTGGTCAGGAACCTTTTGGACGTCCCCCGTACACTTACCAGAATTGGAATAAGCCTAGTGTTGTAACTTAAATGCGATTCCTGGATATGTTCAGGGTTGTCATGACGCATCATAATAGAGAACATTTCATTGCTTGTACATCTGACACAGGGATCGGCATTGAACCGTTAATCTAGGGCAAACATATACATCACTATCACTGGAGAAATGTGGCTTATGGGTGTTGCGACCAATGCATATCCAGGTCAGCCTGTGCATCCGCACCGTCTGATCAGGATCTGCAGTGTTCGCAATTCCATCAATGAAGCACACGTTATGGTTCTAACAACAGTATGTGTGCTATTTGATCAGGAGCTATACTGGTCACAAATGTCATAAGCCGCATTTATCCATTCACAGTCATATATCTTGCATAATAAAGTGAGATACTATACGCGTTGTATTGGCCTTTAAATGGGGGTGCTTTGACCTTGCACGGTCCGCGCGTATTATTGCCCATTAAGCATATTTATGGCTACACAAAGCACCACTGTATAAGGAAGTAGCGCTGTGTATTGTGGATTACAAAACAGTGAAATCGTAACGTAACAGGTTAACCGTTCTCCCCTGAATGTAGCCGAGCCGGTATCGCATTTTCAAAGTACTCCCCCTGATAAAAGTACTCCCCTCGATACACAGACGGGAGTACTTTGAAAATAAATGGCTAGTCGGCCCATTTTCAAAGTACTCCCCTCGATACACTGACGGGAGTACTTTGAAAATGGCTAGTCGGCCCATTTTCAAAGTACTCCCCTAAAGTTTCGATAAATCTACGCAGTTTGTATACGCGTTCAGTATATAGGATTTTCAAAGAACTCCCCTACTTCCGCCGTGCATGTACTCATGTATGAGATACTGAAGGGGGGGGGGGGGGGGTGGTGGTGTGGTTTGAAAATGGGTATACACTGTCATTTTCAAAGTACTCCCCTAAACAAAATTAACGAGCATGACGATGTGACGCATAGAATCAGCCTACGCGTTTATGGTATAAGATAAGCGTCTACAGTGTTGGTCGATGTTGTGCATACTTCCGCCGTGCATGTACTCATGTATGAGATACTGAGGGGGAGTGCTTTGAAAATGGATATACACTGCCATTTTCAAAGTACTCCCATAAACAAAATTAACGAGAATGACGATGTGACGCAGAGAATCAGCCTACGCGTTTATGGTATAAGATAAGTGTCTACAGTGTAGGTCGATGTTGTTCATACTTCCATCGTACATGTACTCATGTATGAGATACTGAGGGGGAGTGGTTTTGAAAATGGGTAAACACTGCCATTTTCAAAGTACTCCCCTAAACAAAATGAACGAGCATGACGATGTGACGGATAGAATCAGCCTACGCGTTTATGGTATAAGATACGCGTCTACAGTGTTGGTCGATGTTGTGCATACTTCCGCCGTGCATGTACTCATGTATGAGATACTGAGGGGGAGTGGTTTGAAAATGGGTAAACACTATTTTCAAAGTACTCCCCTAAACAAAATTAACGATCATGACGATGTGACGCATATAATCTGCCTACGCGTTTATGGTATAAGATACGCGTCTACAGTATTGGTCGATGTTGTGCATACTTCCGCCGTGCATGTACTCATGTATGAGATACTGAGGGGGAGTGGTTTGAAAATGGGTAAACACTGCCATTTTGAAAGTACTCCCCTGAACAAAAAGGACGAGCATGACGATGTGACGCATATAATCAGCCTAAGCGTTTATGGTATAAGACAAGCGTCTACAGTGTTGGTCGATGTTGTGCATACTTCCATCGTACATGTACTCATGCATGAGATACTGAGGGGGAGTGGTTTGAAAATGGGTAAACACTATTTTCAAAGTACTCCCCTAAACAAAATGAACGAGCATGACGATGTGACGCATATAATCTGCCTACGCGCTTATGGTATAAGATAAGCGTCTACAGTGTTGGTCATGGTTGTGCATACGTCCATCGTACTTGTACTCATGTATGAGATACTGAGGGGGGGGGGGGGGGTTTGAAAATGGATATACACTGCCAGTTTCAAAGTACTCCCCTAAGCAAAATTAACGAGCATGACGACGTGACGCAGAGAATCAGCCTACGCGTGTATGGTTTAAGATAAGTGTCTACAGTGTTGGTCGATGTTGTGCATACTTACATCGTACATGTACTCATGTATGAGATTCTGAGGGGGAGTGGTTTGAAAATGGGTAAACATTGCCATTTTCAAAGTACATGTACTCCTCTAAACAAAAAGAACGAGCATGACGATGTGACGCGTATAATCAGCCTAAGCGTTTGTGGTATAAGATAAGCGTCTACAGTGTTGGTCGATGTTGTGCATACTTCCGCCGTGCATGTACTCATGTATGAGATATTGTTTGCACAGTGTGTTTACACGTGTTACCATCAAATTGTGTTTGTTATTCGCTAACTACTGCAGTATTTCTCGGTTCGTTGCTGGGATGATACTTATATACATATACATTAAACGTGGATATGGAATATTTGTGTAGGTAACTTTTATTTTTTTTAGCTAGATTTCTTGTTTGATTTCCATCGACTTTGCAGCTCCAATAAGGGAACATCTACATAAGTCTAATATCGTATGACACTCCCAGACCACAGGTGGAAGACTCGGACCTATGACACCAAAAAAATGCCTATTAAAAAAAATCCCATTACCCCACCCACTTGGTCTCGTACAGTACTATACGTTAATTCAAGGTGGGTATAAATAGCGCTATTATAGAAAGAGCCCTCTTTTTTCCGGCTCGCACAAACACAATAAACATCGATTAAATGTATGAAATATGTCTCTGGCAATCGATAAAGGTATTAGGTGTGTGAATATACTCACTTCAAATCGCTGTTTCAAGTATTTATTGAGTTATTCGCGTTTTGATTACCCCATCCAAAGCGAAAGTTGCGTGTACGAAAGAATCTCACACAGAATCGAAGGCCGTCCGGCGTGGATTATCGGTCATATTTGACCAATAACTGATCGACAGCTCAAACTAAAGTGGTGCACCATGACCATATACATTAGCAACTCCAACCATACAAAGTTCGTCCAATTGTGATCATTCACCGATCTAAAAAACACCTTTTTTCCACTTTCATTCATGATTCACGTACTATCAGATTATGTCTTCCGCAATCCCGAAATAGGTTGAATGACGTCATACAGTTTAGATTTAGCCAATCAGAGATGTTCTTTACATAGACGCTTCCGGTTGTATTATGGAAGATGGTGCATTGACCCAGTTCCAGATAATGAACGAAATAAGACAAAAAAGTGTTTTTTAGATCGGCGAACGATCACAATTGGACGAACTTTGTATGGTTGGAGTCTCTAATGTATATGATCATGGTGCACGACTTTAGTTTGAGCTGGCGATCAGCTATCGGCCAAATATGACCGATAATCCAGCCGGACGGCCTCCGATTCTGTGTGAGATTCTTTCGTACACGCAACTTTCGCTTTGGATGGGGTAATCAAAACGCGAATAACTCAATAAATACTTGAAACAGCGATTTGAAGTGAGTATATTCACACACCTAATACCTTTATCGATTGCCAGAGACATATTTCATACATTTAATCGATGTTTATTGTGTTTGTGCGAGCCGGAAAAAAGAGGGCTCTTTCTATAATAGCGCTATTTATACCCACCTTGAATTAACGTATAGTACTGTACGAGACCAAGTGGGTGGGGTAATGGGATTTTTTTTAATAGGCATTTTTTTGGTGACATAGGTCCGAGTCTTCCACCTGTGTCCCAGACACGAATTAGTATTATTGAAAAAGTATTAGTTGATTTTTTATTTGTGATGCATGTTGTTCCCATTTATCATTAAAATATGTTTAGCGAGATATGTATTTTGTATATTACGCCACCCAAGTCTCCGTTTCAAATACACACTGATACATGTATATTCACACTGACGTGACATAAAAGGACAGTTAAATAATATAATAGTATACGACCAATTTTACCCGTAAGCCAAGTTGTTGGTTTATGGTTTGCGGACTTCTAGTACATGCTGGTTCACCATAAAGCTTGCTGCATAATATGGTGTAGACTTGGTATTTTTAGAATAATTACACAGGTGTGACTTTGTGACTGCACTTGTGTGACTGAAACACGATATTATCTGCATTCATCAGAGCAGTATCTGGTGCCAGGCGCCATAGCTACAATCAAAGAAACACAAGTAAGAGATCGACAGGAAATTGCATACTACAAGTTGGAAGACTAAACAATGTTGACAGCCCACTGCACCCACACACCCCTCCCAACCGACACACACTAGCGCGCTAGTCATTTAGTTTCCGTTCATAATTTAAGCCTCGTTTCATATGCTGGGCTTATACAGCCATATGCATAATTATACACCCCACTCGTTATCATTTTGAAAAGGGGAACTGATGATGACAATGTAAATGCGTAGATTATTAAAAAGTCTAAAATCATTTCTTAAACACACAGCTTAGTATATTTTGGGGAGTACTTTGAAAATGGGCCGACTAGCGATTTTCAAACTACTCCCGTCTGTGTACCTGAGGGGAGTACTTTGAAAATGGGGAGTACTTTGAAATTCTTACAGTTCGCGATTCCATAGAGGAAACACCCTCCAAGCCTCTAGCAAACAATACAGCTCGTTATCAGGCTACAGTAGTGTGCTATTTGATCAGGAGCTACACTAGTCACAAATCTAATAAGCCCCATTTCTCCAGTCACAGCCACACATATTCATCAATATGCAAATACATGTACAGTCAATGCCCCAGGTACTCATTTCCAGCAGGGTGAGCTTCATCAGATAGATAAAGTGCCTTGCTCCAGGACAATGGATGTAACAACGCTTATATTTGAGACACACCATGTGATTTTGAACATAAGAACATGTGCGGTATCTCATGAAAAATATTTACAGAATTTAATATATTTTCCTTAAATTAAGTTAAAAGCTAACGTAATTTTCATATCATTTTTAATGATAACGTCATTTACAGACAATATTACAATTTCTGTAAATATTGTTCATGAAAAATCATATGGCATGTCTCATTGAAGGGTGGGAATGAGCTGTATCACAGCTCAGGCTCAGCCAATCAATCTGCTTGATTTAAAGCACAATATTCAATTTTTTTTACATAAAACAATTGACAAATAGTGGCAAGATTAGCGAAGGCGGCGGTGTATATGGCTGGGTATTGATAGTCATTGTACCGTCCCCATAGGAAATTTGTTGTTTTCGCAATAAAATCAACAATTGACTGAATTTCATACAAATAACAAACTGAATGGGGAGGGTGAAATTTTTGTTATTAATGAAACAGTACGTACATTTAAATATGTTTTAGAGACATAGTGCTTATGGGTTTTGCCACCAGTATATATCCAGATCAACCTGTGCATTTCATCAATGAAACGCACGTCATGCTATATATATATACATATCATTATCAGCCTTCATGTGTGCGCTATTTGATCAGTAGCTACACTGGTCACACAACTCATAAGCCCCATTTCTCCAGTTACAGCCATATTTATGAATGTAATTGACGGGTCGGTGGAGAAGGGTGCTAACTACATCATGTAGTTAGCCCCATTATTCCACTGACCCGTCAATTGTTTGTGATTTCCAGGAAAGCACGGCTGCCGACGACGCGTATTGGGCGGGCTCCAATATCCAATACTACCGCCCGGCCTCGATGAAGGAGGCCATTTATGACATACCCGTATTTCCGGTGGAGCCAACCTATGTTCGGCAGCCCCATTACTCGGTACAACGATACCCAGCACAAATATGGGTGACCGCACCGCCGACTACGTTGCACAAACTCACAGACGGACACTATATAGAACATCCGTAGTGACGGGTGTTGTTTAAGGAATAACACGATGGACTGTTGCGTTTACTGTGGTTAGAAAAACATTTTATCGTGTTTAAAGTTTGTGTAGAGTCCTTCGGACGCCACGCACTTTAAACAGACCAAATATTGTTCTACCACAGTAAACGCAAATGTCCATGGTTTAATTACTTATATTTATACATTGCATTTTCTGATTGTTTCGAAAATGTAAATAACCAAATATGGCGTTAAAATTAAGAATCATATTATACGTTATTTTGATGCAATTTATAGAACAGCGACTTTCACGGACGTTGCCGGTCTGTATAGCGTGCCGTTATTGACGTCAAACGAACTTTAATCAATCAACAACGCCGCGCAACGTCGCGTGGGCCTAATGTAATGTATTGTGATGTAAACGCAATACGTTTGCATCATGAATTTGTAGAACGTGTAAATATACAAGGAGACAAATATAAAAGGGAACGTTTCTAATCCGGACACCAAGGAAAATATGTGTATTTAATAATTTGAATAAATTCCACTCTAATGGAACCGTTATGCTAATGAATGCTCATGATTGCATACATGTACACACATACACACCACAGGTGGAAGTAACCAACCAAGGCCTATACATGTATTATATACACTTAAAAGTATCAATAAGTGGAAAACAAAATAAGTTAAAGATTGTTTTTGCTACCTGTTTGCCCCCATTACCAATGTGTTATAACAAGTAGTAAATAGAGGACCATTTGATATGAGATTTATGAAACGAGTCACGCACAATTGATGCACCGAGCCTCTGGTGAGGTGCATAACATGCCTGCCGAGTTTCATAAATCTCATATCAAATGGAAGCGTGTTTGAGATTCTGTGACTTCACACCCCAAAGAGCAGAAACGTGAGAAATATCCAATACATTTCAGTGAGAAAACGCCATTGACTATTTTCGCATTAAGTTGATCAACTCCACCGAGAAAATAGTTGTAATGCTAGCAATAAATAGATTATAAATATGCTATAGTATAGGTTCCCGTTCTTTGTAAACACTTCGTATTTTCAAATGGCAGCGAATTTTAACAATTGTAGTCATTTCACTGAGTCACTGTTCAAAGCTTCTAATGACGTTTAAAATATGATGACGTCAACGTCAACACATCGTTACCTTGTCGCGCCATTATTGACGTCATTTTGGAATGTTTTCGTAGGCCTATTTTTCGTTAGACATAACGTTATCGCATAATACGAATATTTACATTACATTAGGGTGATACCAATCCATTTCGCTTCAGGTGTAATTACACGTGTGTCATATCATATTTATGAAATGGGCTACAACACGTCATAGCAAGGTTTTCACGTGATAAACCATTACATTTTCTTTGTTTGACTTATTGATTCTTTTAGGCACATTTAATGTATTTATAGACCTTGGTCCGTTATTTCAACAAGTGATACACACACGCATTAATTGGCACGTGCTCATATACCAAAACGACAGTGTGTTCTCTCTAAAACGAGAACCCTGATATCTCCCAGGGTGTCCGATTTAGAGAGATTCCACCATACCTGATACTTAAAATATTCCACTAACCTGTGAAGGAGCAGTTTTTAATTTTGAAAACTTTGTAAACATATGGCTCATTTGGAACGACATTGTCTGTCAATATTGGATTATTGTGCTCAGAATCGTTGGCAACTGTCAATGCAATTTACAGAAAATTTCGCAATTTCTAAACAGAAGAGAATATCACATGATATGATAGATTGCGTGTTATCAACCTGCTACCGATACTTTGTATGTGATAATATTGTGCATTTGTAGATACATTGTAAACACGTGCTTCCAGTCGTGACATTAACCTTGTAGATACATTGTAAACACATGCTTCCAGTCGTGACATTAACCCTGTAGATACATTGTAAACACATGCTTTAACTCTGTAGATACATTGTAAACACGTGCTTCCAGTTGTGACATTAACCCTGTAGATACATTATAAACACGTCCTTCCAGTCGTGACATTAACCCTGTAGATACATTGTAAACACATGCTTCCAGTCGTGACATTCACCATGCAGATACATTGTAAACACGTGCTTCCAGTCGTGACATTAACCATGTAGATACATTGTAAACACATGCTTCCAGTCGTGACATTAACCCTGTAGAAAACATTGTAAACACATGCTTCCAGTCGTGACATTAACCCTGTTCACACCACAGGCCTCCATCCCAATGTTTGCAAACAGTGTAGGCCCCGATGAACCCGCTCGTAACGAGCCGTCTCACCAGTATCTGCACTATTTGTTGGTACTGTCTAAGTATTGTTTTTAAATAAGTTTCCCATTGTTCTATGTAATGGAATAGTCTGGAAATTAAAATGGAATGTTCCAGTCCACTTACTTAGGGATGAAATGGTTAAATTACTACGTCGCTACGTATCACTTGTTACGAACTCGCTTGTACAGTCCAACCTGCGGTAACGGCCACCTCCCTAAAACGGCCACCTCTCAACAACGGTCAGTTCGACCTCCCCCCCCCCCTTATATTTTAACGTTAGTTCACCTCTCTCAAACAGTCACCAATAATGTATGAAATAATGCAACTGTTATGTAATAGATATATGAGCTTTTGTAACTGTATATGTGGCTGTGACAAGAGAAATGGGGCTTATGGGATTTGTGAATAATGTAGCTCCTGATCAAATATCACACTCATGTAGCCTGGTAATGGTCTGTATGTTCTTTGAAGCATGACTGGTGTTAATTTGATAAAATAGCTAATGCACAGAATGATCTGGATCTACACTGGTATCAAACCCATAAGCCCCATTTCTCCAGTCACAGCCACATATATGTATGCATGTAGTCTAATTTCGCTGTCATGCGTACACATATAACAGCATTATAGAATCAATTCCAAAGTGCTGTTAAAGCATGTTTTTATGAGAAAAAGGGATACACAAATAAACAGCAGACGAAAAATAAATAATTCAGCATTGTAAGGGTTAAAACAAGAAAGTGTAGAAAAATGGGGCTTACTGGATTTGTGATCCGTCAGTGTAGCTCCTGGTAAAATAGCCACTCCTGTAGCCTACATTGCTGGTTAGAAGCATAGCCCGTGCTTCATTGACGGAATGGCGAACAGCGCAGATCCCGATCAGTGCACCGGCTGATCTGGATCTACACTGGTCGCAAAACCGTAATCTCCATTTTTCCAGTCACAGCCACATTTCATATATTTAACTCACAGTTTGATTTACAAACACAGATAGTTGTATTTCACCGGAGAACTGACACGTGTAGACAACAATGTATGCACAACTGGAGTCCTGGGGGCCGTTTCACTAAACTTCGTACGACTAAAATGTTCGTAAGTGCAAAATTATGATAGTCTGTAAATTTCAAATTAACAATGTTTTCTTGTAAATAATTATTGGATTTACATTTATTGAGCATAGGCTGCATATGCAGCCTATGCTCAATAAATGTAAATCAATACATTGAAATTTACAGACGATCTTAAATTTGAACATACGAACATTTTTGTGTAAGAAGTTTAGTGAAACGGGCCCAACTGGTTGCGGGCACGTAACACTTCAAATACTCCTGTATCGTCCTCAGTAGCTGCATGTTTTCAACTGTATAGGCAAAAGGTAATATGTAATGCAGTGTATTGAATTGTAATTAGAGTTATGTACTCAGAACTACGCCAGCAGCAGTCTGCCGCAGACGGTACACGAGTACTTGCCGTGTTACGTGTTAACAACTATCGTATTGATATAAGCACTATCCTGCTATCGGGAATGAATTTAGACGTACATGTTTATTTGTTGCTATGACTGGACAAATGGGGCTTATGAGTTTTGCGACCAGTGCAGATGCACAGGCTGATCAGGATCTGCACTGTTCGCCATTCCATCAATAAAACAACCGTGATGCTTCTAACAAGCAATACAGATCGCTGTCAGTCTAGAGAAGTAGGCTACACAGTGTGCTACTTGATAACACTGTTACGGCTGAATCTCCATATATCACATGCACTCACATTCAGCCTTTTTCACGGTATAATATACCGGCTTCGTGCGATAGGATAATGAACGAGCTAGGTTAAATTAACCGCCTCATTGCCTCCTTCATTTAATGCACACATTTCGACAGTATGGCATCTATTAGTAAATTCGGAAACAAACGGGCCAACGGTCATTGGACTGCCATTTTTGGGCTTAAATGCCCGGGTTTGGAATTAATTAACACCAACTACTTTTGCGTTTTCGACTGTGATTAGATCTAATGTCAACTCCTTGTAATACGTTTCGAAGCGTGAATCCAGGTTTTCTTTTCCAAATATATGGCACATTCCGTCGACACGTGCAAAATCCCGGCTCGCTTTCCTCCGTTTCGTGAGTTTACCGAAGTACGAAAACACAAACGGTTTACTCGTCTGCCGCACTCGATGCTCTGTGTTGGCCAACAGACGACTCACGCTAGTGTCCGTCAGTGCCCGGATGTAGACGTCACGATGGAGAGTTGAGTAGTCCAGTGGCTCATTAGTATCACTATATCCGTAAGGTATACTTATGTCTGTTGAAATTGACTTTTTACATTTCCTCCGCTCAGCGCGTGGAATCTTATTTCGAAGTTTGGGGGTCTTCGGAGTTTGGACCCTTTCGAAATAGATACACCACGATTTGTGGTCTCCGTGAAACTGTCTACAGTACTTGCACATGCCTTTTTGTCGCCGGAATGGCATCCTCTTGTCCAAATGCTCCGGCTCCGTACTATCTGAATTCTCCTGGCTTGTTAAGTACATGTACACGTCTAAATTTAGTCTCGATCTCAACGCATCGTCCAATTCGTGATCTCCGGTATGGCGATGATTTCCGTTACCCATAAGCATTTCCGGGTCACTGAGAATTCGAACGAGTTCCGGTTGCCGTGGAAGGTTTCTGTCAGTTCCATTTTGATGTTGGTAGTTGAAACGTGGCAGCTGCTTGTTATTGTTTGTTGCATCAATGTTGCACATGTAACTGCTCTGGCTTCTATGTATGTAACTGTTGAAATATTTACTACGGTGTTGTTGTGACAGAAATGACGGCAGTTTGTAAAAGGTGCCAGTAAGAGACGTCGAGTGGGCTTCACTGCCTTTCCGTTTCATTGACGGCACCGCTACCACGCCCGATTGTTTATTGTGTGTGTCTCCCATCGCCTCACGACTGATCGCTCCTCACAGTTGTGTTGTTATATGTGGCCGTGACTAGAGAAATGGGGCTTATGGGATTTGTGACCAGTGTAGCTCCTGATCAAATAGCACACTCCTGTAGCCTAATAATGGCATATATATTTCTTGTTTGAAGCATGACGGGTGTTTTATTGATGAAATGGTGGCGAACAGTGCATATTCTGATCGGACTGTGCGGGTGCACAGGCTGATCTGGATCTACACTGGTCGCATGGCACATACATCCCATTTCTCCAGTCACAGACACATCTAGAGAATACCAGACTAGTGTATTTTGATATCAAGTTTATCAGGTTCAGCTTGGAGCGCGTAGGAATTCCGAGGCTTGCAAAGGAATTCCTACCGTTTCCGAGCCGAGTCTGATAAACTTCATATCAACAGAATCTAGCCTGATATTCTATTTATCAGGTAGCGCTTTATTCTAGTCGATTGTCAAATATAAAATAGTTTTCGTTGAAAACGACATGGATTTGTTTACATTGCGGTATTACGAGTACACTGACGTCATTTCGACCAATGACATTTCAGTTTTCGATTCGCTGTGACCCGGATATTAGTATCTGGTCAATGCCTCATACGACAATATGTATTCGGCCAATACAAAGCTCGTTACCTGATAACATTTATTTATTGTTTACCCTAGTTTCTCGACCAATGAAACAACGGCATTTCGTCTCAATTAATGGCATATTGCGACGCTTTCGCCAATATGTATTTTAATTAATCATTAAATGCTCAGCGCTATATTTATAACTGATTTGATGCCTTGTTGTCATCAGTTCACGAGACGCAAATCATATTACCGCCCACACGCGCGCTCACTTCGTGTCACACCACCAATCACATACTAGTATAGCGATTCGAAACCACGTTTAGGGGTGGAGCTTCGCGACTGGGCTGGGTAAACAATAAGTTATAGTTCACATATTTAATTTTTAATGAACTTATTTCTTGCTCGCTAGCTCTCGCTCGAAATTAATTTATTAAAAATTCAATATAATATTATGAACTATAACTATAATTACATGTGGTGTTTGTGTTCCAACTGTGATACGCGCTAGCAATGTCTGATACATTAGCATCCTCACTGAAACTGACTGAGACGAAATGTGAATAAGTTTGTATTATACTAAGTTGTACTAAGTTGATTTGATGTAAGCAGACCTCGGCCCCCAAAACAGTGCTGCTGTGGTTCTGTAAATATACATGGACAACATTCAGACAGATATCAACAGGCGGGCGATTCGCCGTTACACAACAGGCACAGCTCGGTATGGACATTCGCGCTGTCTGATCAGGGTCTACTCTTTTCGTCGTTATCTCATGAACCATTTGCATTGATATATCGAATAATTGAAATATACAACGTACTAAGGAATATGTTAGTCTCATATTGATGTTTAATCAACATTACCTATTTTATGATGCCAATAATTCATAATAAACTGCTCTATATATATTCATTAGTTTTGTGTTTACGACTCCAAATTCAACATATACAGCGAGCCTATATCGATGAACCATCAAGTGGAATTCGGAATACCTTACATATGCAGTTTCTGTGTCCACCATTAAGGCACTGGGTCTCAGATAAAAGTGAAGAAACAGAATAGAAACAATAGATTAATAGTAGATTGGTATCGTATTTCTGAACCCAATTATTGTATATAAACGTGTAAGTAGCCTGTTAAAAAATAAATGGGGACTGGTAAAAAATGTTTCATATATACTGTTTGCAATGCTAGTTATTTTTCAGTACTAAAACATGTTTTTCAATCGATGGTTACTAAACTATTATTAATTACACTAGCGTCGATAATGGGAACTTCTTTCTAAATTTGGTAAAACTGTATATAAATAAATCTTTACTGGTACATGTATTGCGAACATGGCAAATTCTGCGAAGATAAATGAACTCCCATGTGTATCACAGTTTATGATAGCATGTAGCATAACTCAAGTTTTTGGAAATGTGATCAAATACAATGGCCACGACTGATTTATATATGGTATATATGCATGTAAATCAATCAATATTATATTGGAAATCTGAGACACAGTCACTTTAACATAGAATAACCTTGTCATTGGGGTTTCACCGGAAGTAAGCATTAAATGAAAGTCCTAGTTTATCCGATTATGTCATGTACAAGTTCTAAAAATGATAGTTGTTGTTCGATATTACTATACCTGGTCTGATGGCGTACTCCGTGTCAATCACATTGCCTCATATACAACCAGTTGCCGTGTACCCGTGTGTGTTCTGGTAATGAACAGCTTTCATTACAGTCCCCATTTGAATATATATGACATTTAGGTGTGACTGGAGAGATTGGGTTGCGGCATTTGTGACCAGTGTATATCTCAAACAACACACCCAGTGAGCCTGGTAACGATCTGCGTTCCTTGTTAGAAGCATGGCGGGTGTTTCATTGATGAAATGGCGAACAGTGTAGATCCTGATCAGACTGTGCGGATGCACAGGCTGATATGGATCTACACTGGTCGCAAAACCCATAATCGCCGTTTCTCCAACCACAGCTATAAATAAGGTCCAAATTCACGTGGCGAGTATACCACGGGTACCTGTACTAATTATTAAGTAATTTGTCTATTGTTTCAACTGACGATAGGGTGTTGTTCAGTTTCCATTTGACTGCCTTTGTATGAATAGAACATGGTAAATTAACTTGAGAAAGTTGATATATGGGTCATATAGGGTTGAGTAAAATTAGAAACAATTTGGGATAACATCTGACAAACCGGGATTACTGTAGTCGCGATCATTCGGCAACTATATGTTGCTGTGAATGTAGACATGGAGCTTACGGGCTTTGCGACCAGTGTAGATACTATTTTCAGTATTATAATAATGTTGTACATGGATGGTTAGTATTTATTTAAGTGAATTACACTCGAGTCTATAATGCAAACTTCCTTCACAATGTGGCATAGTACGATCATTTCATAAAAAAAAATAAAAAAAATTACATTTTCTCCTTACTGATGTATAGTATGTATAGTGAACATGCCAACTTATATCAAATCCAATGATCTTCTCTGTTTACATAGTATGTACTTGGATATAACGCATGTCTTTGGAAATGTCATCAACTAAAATGGTTCGAAATGCAGGCGTGGATCCAGGATTTCGGGATAGGGGGGGGGGGGGCGTAACTATTTTGCAATACTTGACTATATTATCGAAGGAGCTAAGCTCGTTCAATAATATAATCAAGTATTGCAAAATAATCGACCGAGCGGAGCTCAGGATAGCGCTAGGGGGGTCTGGATTTTTTTTGAAATTTACATCGCATTTCTTGCGTTCTGGCGCATTTTGGACCAAAAATATTGACACTGTCACAGTATGTTTAGGCATGATTTTTGATTGAAAACGTTTAAATTTTGAAACTCGTATGAAAATCTCACACGAAGTCGTCAATTCATACTCGCCTAGCGGGTCGAAACCGCTGTTTGTGGTGGTTTTCGGCATATATTTTACAGTTGCTAATACATTTCGAGTTTAAAGTTTACTAAAAACACGTCTCACTAACCTAAATTCGATTTTTAAAATCAAACAAATTCACTTCCTCATTATCAATAAATATTAGCCGCCATCTTTGAAAATGTTTCAATCACGTGCACGCAGTGGTTTGGTTGGTCACTGGAGACTAACGTCATTTTGCATTAGCCAACTAAATCACTGCGTATCACGTGATTCGTCTCCTAATCTGATTACTCGAATAGTCGAAATTAGTGTCGAACTATCAATGTAAAATATTTAGGGGTAAAATGAAGGGTTTACTTCGTCCGTTAGATTTAGATGTGATAACACATACATGTACATGTAGGTATGTACAAGTCATGATTGGAACCCAAAATGGACCTGACGAAATATTTCTCCCGTGTATAACCTCGACAACTAACATAAGCTTCACACCAACTCGATGAGGGGTTAAACATAAGCTTAAGAAATATCCGCAACTTACAGAACAGCTTAGATTCACAGCAGACTGTTCTGGTGTGTATGTGTGTGTGTGTGGGGGGCGCTATACTTGTCGGTCGCAAACTCAATGCTTATTTGTCATGGGGGTTCACAATTACGATATTGGCGGAAGTTGACGATGACTCCCACTTTCATTATTTGCCCAGGGGCTTAAACATAATTTTGACTGTACCTGGAGATATGATATTTGCGACCAGTGTAGACCCTCACCAGCCTGCGCTTCCGCGCAGTCTGAACAGGGTCTGCGATCTTCGTTAATCGGTCAGTGAAACAGTCGCGATGCCTCTAATATTCAGTTCATATAGAACCGTATCGTGTTGTTATCATCTACACGGTGTGCTAGCAGATCAGGAGGGAGGGGGGGGGGGGGGGGGGTGCTGCTGATTGATAATTTGATTTGAATGTATTACAAGCGTAGATCCTGAAGAGATCATATATACTAACGAGGATCCAAATGGTTTTGAATGATTAGTAATGTTTCGCTAGCAAAATGATAAACAGTGTAGATCCTGATCAGTTATATATAGTTGATAAATGCATGGTATGTCGTGGAATAACATGCTATTTTCATAAATAAACCTGGACGTAAATGTGACTGTCACTGAAGGAATTGGGTTTATTGATTGTGTGATCAGTGTAGCATCCGCACAGTCTGATAAGGATCCTGTTCGCCATTCCATCAATTAAACACCCGTCATGCTGCTATATACAAGCAATATAGATCGTTATCATGCTACAGGAGTGTGTTATTTGATCAGGAACTACACTGGCCACACATCCCAATAGCTCCATACTATTGGATATTAAACATATATGACGGCACACTACTTCTTGTTTCACTTTGTATATTTCGATTTCGAGAACATATTAATCAGTAATTACATTTATTTCGCTTTAAGCACAGTAAATCGCATATATAAATCAATCTCACAATTTTATTTAATCACATCATGTGTTATATTCACGTACATGCTGTCAGAAACTGTGATCAGCAGGGGAGATAATTTGACTTGGCATTTTCGCTATACATGTGCTAGTAAGGAAAGTTTATGGTTTGTTTTTTTTGTTGTTGTGAAATGATAATACTATACCAAATTTAGAAATATGTTTCCATTATAGACGCTAGTGTAATTACTTCAAACAAAATAAGTTTGTAACCATCGATTGAAAAACATGTTTATAATACTGAAAAATAACTAGTAACTTATGTATCGGTATTATAAACATTTGTTTACACCCCACTCCTCCGCCCACCCCCTCCACATTTTTAGAGGTGACTTATATGCACAATTATGTTCAGAAATACGATATAAATCCACAATTAAACTATTTATTTTCATATTTTTGTTTCATCACTTTCTAGAGTTATCCGAGACCCAGTGCTTTTAAAGTCTCATATTAATGATTCGACGATTGCGTAAACTTGTCAGTTTGGAAACGTAACTTACATTTCTTCGTGACATCGTGGGGTCGGTGGCCTTCCAATCTATCCGTCAAATGTCCATACCAAAGTGACAACAGTGATTCAATTAAACATGCAGATTTCGAGAAGTAACATTTTTGTGAAACACGTTTTGCATGGAATTAACGAGCATGTTGTAATAGTGTAATAGTTGTAAATTATTAGTGTGTAATAGAACTTTCGACAGATACAATGGGATACAAATATAGTTCCTGGATATTGTGTCGTGTATATTTATTGCTGTTTCTTACCGCCGTCACTGCGGCTGTACCAGAATGTAAGTACAACAAGCACAGTTAGTAGATATACTAGTCCAACTTGCTAACCGGTCATCCTCATGTTATTGCATTATTTATTCTGGTGAGTATTTATTTTCGAAATACTTGTTTAGATAGTTGAAACTAAGTTTAATGGATTGAATATTTTTTTTATTCCTGCAAATGACTTACAGAAATAGTAATTGTATTTTATTGGTAGGGGTTAAAACTAAAAGTAACTAGTAAGTTGGACTAGTATATAGTGGGGGTTCTGCGATATAAAACAGTTTTTGCTTACCAAATGGGGGTTCTGTGATCATAACAAGTATTTGCTTAGCAAATTAGCATTGTTAAGCAATCCTAAGCAATTTTTAAGTCACGGCTTATTATATTTTAAGCAATTCAAAGCAATTTTAAGCCACGGCTTAAAACTTGCTGAGAATTTCTTAAAATTGCTTATTTGCTAAGCAAATATCTTTTTATATCGCAGAACCCACAATATATATTTACTAATTTAGAGACTAAAAATTCGCCTCTATTTTCGTACATCTTCTTAGGTACAACATCACATGACTTGGCTCACATGTGTTCGTGGACCACCACACACGACACCAGTTTCGTGACGAAACCGACACCAAAAGATTCGACACAACCGCCTGTGTTAATGGCACCCAGATTATCTGTGCTACAGCCCAGACTTAGATACAACCGCCTGTGTTAATGGCACCCAGAGTATATGTGCTACAGCACAGACTTAGATACAACCGCCTGTGTTAATGGCACCCAGATTATCTGTGCTACAGCACAGACTTAGATACAACCGCCTGTGTTAATGGCACCCAGATTATCTGTGCTACAGCCCAGACTTAGATACAACCGCCTGTGTTAATGGCACCCAGATTATCTGTGCTACAGCACAGACTTAGATACAACCGCCTGTGTTAATGGCACCCAGAGTATCTGTGCTACTGTCCAGACTTAGATACAACCGCCTGTGTTAATGGCACCCAGAGTATCTGTGCTACTGTCCAGACTTAGATACAACCGCCTGTGTTAATGGCACCCAGAGTATCTGTGCTACTGTCCAGACTTAGATACAACCGCCTGTGTTAATCGCACCCAGATTATCTGTGCTGCTGTCCAGACTTAGATACAACCGCCTATGTTAATGGCACCCAGAGTATCTGTGCTACTGTCCAGACTTAGATACAACCGCCTGTGTTAATCGCACCCAGAGTATCTGTGCTACAGCCCAGACTTACATACAACCGCCTGTGTTAATCGCACCCAGAGTATCTGTGCTACTGTCCAGACTTAGATACAACCGCCTGTGTTAATCGCACCCAGAATATCTGTGATACTGTCCAGACTTACATACAACCGCCTGTGTTAATCGCACCCAGAGTATCTGTGCTACTGTCCAGACTTAGATACAACCGCCTGTGTTAATCGCACCCAGATTATCTGTGCTACTGTCCAGACTTAGATACAACCGCCTGTGTTAATGGCACCCAGAGTATCTGTGCTACTGTCCAGATGTACATACAACCGCCTGTGTTAATCGCACCCAGAGTATCTGTGCTACATACAACCGCCTGTGTTAATGGCACCCAGAGTATCTGTGCTACTGTCCAGATTTACATACAACCGCCTGTGTTAATCGCACCCAGAGTATCTGTGCTACAGCCCAGACTTACATACAACCGCCTGTGTTAATGGCACCCAGAGTATCTGTGCTACAGTCCAGACTTACATACAACCGCCTGTGTTAATCGCACCCAGAGTATCTGTGCTACAGCCCAGACTTACATACAACCGCCTGTGTTAATGGCACCCAGAGTATCTGTGCTACAGCCCAGACTTACATACAACCGCCTGTGTTAATGGCACCCAGAGTATCTGTGCTACAGCCCAGACTTACATACAACCGCCTGTGTTAATGGCACCCAGAGTATCTGTGCTACAGCCCAGACTTACATACAACCGCCTGTGTTAATGGCACCCAGAGTATCTGTGGCTACAGCCCAGACTTACATACAACCGCCTGTGTTAATGGCAACCCAGAGTATCTGTGCTACAGCCCAGACTTACATACAACCGCCTGTGTTAATGGCACCCAGAGTATCTGTGCTACAGTCCAGACTTACATACAACCGCCTGTGTTAATGGCACCAGAGTATCTGTGCTACAGCCCAGACTTACATACAACCGCCTGTGTTAATGGCACCCAGAGTATCTGTGCTACAGCCCAGACTTACATACAACCGCCTGTGTTAATGGCACCCAGAGTATCTGTGCTACAGCCCAGACTTACATACAACCGCCTGTGTTAATGGCACCCAGAGTATCTGTGCTACTGTCCAGACTTACATACAACCGCCTGTGTTAATGGCACCCAGAGTATCTGTGCTACAGTCCAGACTTACATACAAGCGCCTGTGTTAATCGCACCCAGATTATCTGTGCTACAGCCCAGACTTAGTAAATCAATCTGCTTGTTTTCAAACACAATATTCAAGTATTTTGAAATGAAGCAATGTATACATATTGGCAAGATCAGCGCATACTGCATACTGGATCACATTAAAGCTCATATTGTGATGGAGGTGTTCGGTTGACATACTCATATTGCGTCAATGGATCATATGTTAGACTGGCCACAAATTGCATAAACCCCATTGTCACTGGGGGGGGGGGGGGGGGGGGGGGGCTTTTTCACTAAGCTTTGTACGATAAAAATAATCGTGCTGCGAAGATTTTTATAAATTTTCCTGTCACATTTGGACACGTGGTTTAAGTTTTCACCGACGTTAAATGTGATCAAATCAATGTCTACATTCAGTGCGAGCTTCTTCGTCATACGAAGTTAAGTGAAACGCGAAGCTGTTTCTGCCAACACATTTTAATAACTTATTTTCCTGTGACAGCGATACTATTTTAGTGCTCCATTCGGCAGAATACCTGTACTTAGAATAGTAACACCAATACAAATCATTACAATTATTCAAATTAATAACATGATCTTAGAGTTTCCAACACACTTCCGTCTTATACGTGACCCACATTCAAATACAGTGATATTAAACCTCAATGTGGTTTCCATGTATCAGCTACTCACTGTTTGAGACACGCCATGTGATTTTGTACCGAAGAACATGTGCGATATCTCATACAAATATTTACAAAAGTTACTTCCCTAATTTAACGAAATGTTCATTGCAAATGCGGGATTATTGCTGTACATGACCTTTATAAACCAAACGACCTCTTTGATTAGATGAAAGTAAATAGTTATGCGTTATTTGACTATACACTACTATACACTACTATACACTAACATAGACTACTATACACTATACACTACTATATACTATTATAGACTACTATAGACTACTATGGACTACTATAGACTACTATAGACTGCTATGCACTACTATACACTAATATACACTACTATACACTATACACTACTATACACTACTATACACTACTATACACTATACACTACTATACACTACTATACACTAGTATACACCACTACTATACACTATACACTACTATACACTACTATACACTATACACTGCTATACACTACTATACAATATACACTACTATACACTACTATACACTACTATACACTACTATATACTAATATGCACTACTATACACTACTTATTCACTATACACTACTATACACTATATACACTATATACTAATATACATACTATACAATATACACTACTATACACTACTATACACTATTATACACTACTATACACTACTATACACTATACACTACTATACACTACTATACACTATACACTACTACTATGCACTACTATACACTACTATACACTACTATACACTATACACTACTATACACTACTATACACTATATACTAATATACACTACTATACAATATACACTACTATACACTACTATACACTATTACACTACTATACACTACTATGCACTATACACTACTATACACTACTATACACTACTACTACACCTACTATACACATACACTACTATACACTACTATACACTACTATTACTATCTATACACTAATCTATCCCTACACTATACACTACTATCACTATACTCTACTATACACTACTATACACTATACACTACTATACACTACTATACACTACTATTCACTACTATACAATATACACTATTATACACTACTATACACTACTATACACAACTATACACTACTATACACTACCATACCACTATACACTACTACTACAATACTATACACAACTATTACACTACATATACTCTATACACTACTATACACTACTATACACTACTATACCACTATACACTACTATACACTACTATACACTATACACTACTATACACTACTATACACTATACACTACTATACACTATACACTACTATACACTACTATACACTATACACCACTATACACTACTACACTACTATACACTACTATACACTATACACTACTATGCACTACTATACACTATATACAATATCAATATACACTATTTTACACTACTTTTACACTCCATACACTACTGATTACACTATATACTAATATGCACTACTATACACTACTATACACTACACTTCTATGCACTACTATACACTACTATACAATATACACTACTATACACTACTATACACTACTATACACTACTATACACTATGCACTAATATGCACTACTATACACTACTATACACTAATATGCAGTACTATGCACTACTATACACTATTATGCACTACTATGCACTACTGTACACTACTATACACTACTATACACTACTATACACTACTATACACTATACACTACTATACACTACTATACACTATACACTACTATACACTACTATACACTATACACTACTATACACTACTATACACTACTATACACTATACACTACCATACACTACTATACACTATACACTACTATGCACTACTATACACTACTATACAATATACAATACACACTACTATACACTACTATAAACTATACACTACAATACACTATACACTAATATGCACTACTATACACTACTTTACACTACACTACTATGCACTACTATACACTACAATACAATATAAAATATACACTACTATACACTACTATACACTATACACTACTATACATTACACTACTATACACTTACTATTACACTACACTACTATACACTACTATACACTACACTACTATACACTACTATACACTACTATACACTACTATACACTATACACTACTATACACTACTATACACTATACACTACTATACACTACTATACACTACTATACACTACTATACACTATACACTACTATACACTACTATAACATATACACTACTATGCACTACTATACACTACAATATAACAATATACAATATACACTACTATACACTACTATACACTATACACTACTATACACTATACACTAATATGCACTACTATACACTACTTTACACTACACTACTATGCACTACTATACACTACTATACAATATAAAATATACACTACTATACACTACTATACACTATACACTACTATACACTACACTACTATACACTACTATACACTACACTACTATACACTACTATACACTACACTACTATACACTACTATACACTACACTACTATACACTACTATACACTATGCATTACTATACACTACTATACACTATACACTATACACTACTATACACTATACACTATGCACTACTATACACTATACACTACACTACTATACACTACACTACTATACACTACTATACATTATACACTACTATACACTACTATACACTATACACTACTATACACTATACACTACACTACTATACACTATACACTACACTACTATACACTACTGTACACTATACACTACTATACACTACTATACACTATACACTACGTATACACTATACACTAACACTTACTATACACTATACACTACATACTATACATGCTTATACACTATACACTACTATTACACTATACACTCACTTACTATACACTATACACTACACTACTATACACTACTGTACACTATACACTACTATACACTACTATACACTATACACTACTATACACTATACACTACACTACTATACACTATACACTACACTACTATACACTACTATACACTATACACTACTATACACTACTATACACTATACACTACTATACACTACTATACACTACTATACACTATACACTACTATACACTATACACTACACTACTATACACTATACACTACACTACTATACACTACTGTACATATACATACTATACACTTACTATACACTATACACTACTATACATATACACTACAACTAGCTATACCACTATACACTACACTACTATACACTACTATACACTATACACTACTATACACTACTACACACTACTATACTGTAACGACCCTTCGTTGCGTCTGCCTTCAAGAATACGAGTTAGGCTAAATCATAGTTTCCTGTTCACGCAGGGGGTTGGTAGCGGGCCCTCGTGAATCGGGGTAGGGAAATTTAATGACTATATCTACTTGGCAATGAAAAGACGACAGTGACGAGATTTTAGTAACATCTGATATTTTGATAATAGTTCTAACATGCAGTATTACTCTACGTGTACAATTAAAGAGTGGTGACAAACTCTGATAACAACGATGAGGGTGATCTGATTATGGACAGATAATGACTAATATGAGATGTACACATGCCAAGATACAAAAGCACAACAGGCGACTGTGGGAGTAAGCAGACTCAAGAAAGGATATTAGCGCATGTAAACACGGACTAGATTTATGCTAAAATCTGGCGGAAAATCACACTAACGCAAACCCAAGTCATGGTGGGGAATCACGAAGCTGGGGTTGTGAAATAATGCTGGGTGGGGGAGTCACACAGCGGGGATCACGAAGCTGGGGGTGGGAATAATGCTGGGTGGGGAAGTCACACAGCGGGAATCACGAAGCTGGGGTGGGAAATAATGCTGGGTGGGGGAGTCACACAGCGGGGATCACGAAGCTGGGGGTGGAAATAATGATGGGTGGGGGGGGGGGGTCACACAGCGGGGATCACGAAGCTGGGGTGGGAAATAATGCTGGGTGGGGGAGTCACACAGCGGGGATCACGAAGCTGGGGGTGGAAATAATGCTGGGTGGGGGAGTCACACAGCGGGGATCACGAAGCTGGGGGTGGAAATAATGCTGGGTGGGGGAGTCACACAGCGGGGATCACGAAGCTGGGGGTGGGAAATAATGCTGGGTGGGGGAGTCACACAGCGGGGATCACGAAGCTGGGGGTGGAAATAATGCTGGGTGGGGGAGTCACACAGCGGGGATCACGAAGCTGGGGTGGGAAAATAATGCTGGGTGGGGGAGTCACACAGCGGGGATCACGAAGCTGGGGGTGGGAAATAATGCTGGGTGGGAGAGTCACACAGCGGGGATCACGAAGCTGGTGGTGGGAAATAATGCTGGGTGGGGGAGTCACACAGCGGGGATCACGAAGCTGGGGGTGGAAATAATGCTGGGTGTGGGAGTCATGAAGCTCAAATTGAGAATCGTATCGCAATGGGGAAAAAGTGGGTGGGGTAATGGGATATTGGCATTATTATGGTTCCAGCCAATATTAATAATCAATAATGCCAGACTGACGTTCAAATCATCACATCTCACGACTAACGAACCATTGGTAACATCGTCGGTGAGTAATGTTTAAGGGGTGGGGGGTGATATTTGGGCCTTGGGAGTTCTGAGACGCGAGTTGCGTCTCGAGTTGCGTCGCTCGGGACAAAGTCGACAACTGACATATTTCACTCCTATTTATAACCTTCTGTCCGGACGTTGTCAGCAGATGCAGCCCTTTGATTGGCTCGTAGAGACTCCGAGGACAACATTCGGACAATGAGACCATATTTGGAATCCGCGGACAAACATGTGAAAGTTTTTTTGTCCAGATTCCGCACAGTGGATTGGTTGGAATGTGTAATAGGATACCGAGACTTTGCCACTTTGACGAAATGTGAAAGTTGTCTCGCATCGTTGATTGTTCGGAGAGGTTTGGCGGAAATTACCGAGCTTAAACAGGTTTACGCAGTATAAAATGGCGGCCGTGTTCAACACACAGAGGAAATGTCAACAAACTATTGTGACTTGTAACTAACTAAACAAGTTTCCTGGTGTATGAAGATGCCGATAATAAATTATTGACAATTGTTAACATCCAGGCATGCATCGGAGATCGTGGTAAGTTATGTGCACAAAATGACAGACATGTTTTGTTGTCCAAAATGAGTGATCAGTTCGAAGCGATGAATACGCAATACACATCTGTGTATAGCGATGCTTCGCTGGCTGGGTCGCTTCATTACCCCGCCTGTTCGACCAGAGTTCGTCCTCGAACTCGTGAAAAAAATGTGATGATTTAATACATGCTGCACAACCTGAATGTCACCAATTTGTTGTAAAACATATAGCTATTTACATAAAATGAGATATATCACCAAATACTTCTGACATGCCACACACATGTATCAATGCTTTGCAGTCAGCTTCTGTGCATTTTACCCAAGACTGCAGAACATATATGCTAATAGTCGCATGAACAATGGAAAGCTATATTAAAATGTATCTACGCTCGTAGAATATGAAAACCTGAACATCAATGAGTCAACGTCGACGCAAAACACTCGGATACCAATCCTTACTCTATATCCATTCTATTTATTTCCAGGTACCTCATTAAACTGCTAATTGAAATTAATCGATGGTGTCGCCGTTGTCATTCAGACCGCCAACCATACATTCGTGGCCATATGCACATTTCGAATCACAGATGACCAGACATGGATGCAAATCTGAATGCCAACAGGATGACAACACAGTGAAACTTACAAATACACAGTTTAAACTCATTTGCTCTACCTTCAGCAATAATAACAGCAGTATACATGTACGTCCTCTGAATTAAATATCGGACATGCATCTTACCATTTGCATGTATGCTCTGTTGCTTCACGCAACATGAAATAACTGTTTCTGTCTGTTTCTCTTAATTAGCAATCTAGTAAAAATATGTACATCATGTAGAATCGCAGTTCAAGTGTCTCCATTGAATGACAAATATGCACACTAAAAATATACATAGCAATTCACACTCTCTGCGTTGCCACGCGCATTCATACCACATACATTCAATCCCACACACACAAGAGAAAAATGTACATACTATGTCATTTGCAGGATACACTTGACCTCCATACTCAATGATAGTGTACGCCAAGCATATTTGATAGATATGACAGTTCCAACGGCATGGCACTGTCATATCCGGGGCAGCGTACTATCACTCTGATCCTAATAAAAATTAATACAGTGTGTTCTATATCTATTGTTCCTATTTCAATATTTCCTAGCTTATAATTACACGATTCTAGAATCTCCTAATGAGAATAAAATCTCTACATGTACGCGGGCATTTAATATTTACGCGAAAACGAAAGTTTATATTGGGTATAAGCGCACATATTTGTCCTATGTAAAACGTGCCTGTTCCATAGTAACGTCCTGCACTACGGCTCTTATAGCGAAATTATATCACACGCGTTCGTTAAGGCTAGCAACCACCAATTAGTTTTACTATACAACTTAACCGATTCCTCCAAATATGGCCATTCTCTCACACTTTCACTATTCGTATGGATGCTGTGGAACCTACCTGTTCATAACCTGCAACCTGTCTGCACCGGATTTTCACTAATTAAACAATATGTTCACTTACTCCTAAGAAAGAAAATTTCAACATTGTCCTGTCCGCCATTTTGTTTATCATCAAAGTGTCATGTGACGTAGTGTTCACATCACGTGACAAGCAGGCTCAGTAATTTCTTTTAAATGCTAGAAATATGCTGGAAACTGGTGTTAAAAAACACCCCAACATGTTTCTCAAGTAAAATTGGGCTGTAATGGATCAGGATTTACAAGCAAACTGGGTCTGTGGCCTCAAAACGTCTGCACTATTTTTTTATACCGGACTACAAAAGCATACCCCCTGGCCGATGTGTACTATATTTAGCACAGTGATACCTATAAGCGCATTTTTTTGCTATAATATCTCAATAAAACTGCCTACCATTGTCTTGTCTGACCTATTTTGTGACAGCAAATGTAATTTGACATTATTTAGAAGACTAACTTTTTAACAGTGGCAATTTAAGAATGGTCATATAATTATGGCTGTCCAGCTGCGGAAACTTCAGTTTCACCAGAATTTTCCAGAGTATTATTTTCTCATATATTTCTTAGGAAAAAGTCTATATTGTTGATGCACTTGTAAAAAATTATTATAAAATAGATGGTGCTTGTCAAAAATATTGGCTGTTCCACAATTATGGGGTTAAAACGATTAAATTTATCGAAAGTCGGGTGATTTCGGAGTATTTTTGTCATTTTTTTATCATAAAAACAGGCGAAAAAGTGACTTCGAAGTATTTAGTCAATCTACATGTTGTAATTTGCATAGAAACATTTGTCCGCATAACTTAGTGACATGCCAGAATGATACGTGTCAAATTAAATTGAAACCAGCCAGTGTATGAGTGCTGCCAGCGAATTCAGACATAGAAGTGTTAAAATGTCACAGGAAATTGAATCACGTGTGCCCGTGTTGACACTTGTTTCCTTAGGGTATAGACACTGCCTGTTAAATGAGCAATGCTATCCCAATATATATTTCTCTACCGATATGCACTGCTCAGAGTGAACTTGGTTAACCTAATGAAAACATGCCGGCCAATAAGCATACGAGGCGGTGAAAAATGCGGATTTCAAACGGGGCGGGTAAATGAAAATAAAGGTAAAAAACTTTCTTCTCACTCACCAAATGGAACAAATCATAGGTACATCAGGCTAACCAAAGACTCATTTGAATCCCGGGTTAATGTAAATGAAAATAAAACGTTTACCTGTAAAGATGTTGATGGTACGGACAATGATGTAACTGTTCTGCGCTCTCTGTCGAGGCGTCCGAAACTCATTGACGAATGCGCCGTACCGCAAAATGCATCCGTACACCCCGATCTGTTGATAAACAAATTATATCGACCGTATGAGGTCCAGAAGATGTTTAATACTGAAATAAACAGTCATCGCGCCTTTAATACGCACTGTAGTGGCGAAATGGTATTTGATGCGGCTGCATCAATAAAATGAAAATGGGGCATTTGTTGGGCTGAGCGGCTAAAATGCACCCGATGTAGATATAAAAGTAAATATTATAAACTATATGAAGAGGTTCCGTCAAGTCGAAAGGGTAGGAAATCAGGGAAAGCTAATGTGGGTTTGCAGCTGGGCCTTATGAGCACACCAATCAGTAATTATGGTGCTTGTCGGCTGTTGGTAAACACAAACATAATTCCGCCGACGTATAACTCGATGCAAAAGCAGTCAAATAGGATAGCAGAGTCTATGGTTGGCTTAAACACTAAAAGTATGCATGAAATCAGACAAACTGTGGCCAGAGAGAATGAACTCTGTGGCAATAAACGTAGCAAGACGGTTCGAGTTGAAGGCGACTCTTGCTACAATAACCCAATATTCAATAGCGACAGTACACCATTTCAAGCGGGTACAATCGTGACAACCACTATGTGCGAGAATAATACCAAAGATAAATTAATCATTGGGGCATTTGTTGGCAGTAAGCTGTGCATAATAGGTAGTAAGCTAAGAAATCAGGGTGGAGATATCAGCTGCCCAAACCATCATGGTCACTGCACTGCCAACCTCCCCGAAAATGAGTCAATAGGTAATGAAGCGAAATGGAATGAAATAGTTACGAAGCAGATAAATAGTGACTTACATGTTAGTCATTACACGGGGGACGGTGATAGTAAATCACACAAAGGTGTAGATGCCGCTCAACCAGGGGTAACGGTAACGCATCTAAAAGATATCCGCCATCTGAGTAACTCCCTGAAACGAGAAATAAATCAAGGCGCCATTTAGCTCGAACATGTTTCGTGGGGTCAAGAAAACAAACTTGAGAAACCGATTTGCTCTCTCTGTAAGATCCAGGTGCATTGCAGAGTTGAGGCAAGCACATGCCAAACATAATGGTAACTTAGAACAAATAAAGAGCATAATGCCAGGAATAATTTGCACAATAGTCATGTGTTTCAAAGGTTACTGTGGCAAGCAATGTTCACAGTATAATTTCTGCTAAATTTAAAATTTTGAATTTTTTTCTGGAAAAGTATGTAGCCAAGAAGTACTGGCGTAGACCCTGATCGCGCAGCCAAATTTGGTCATAATGTTTGCAAGTGCAAGTATCAACCGAGGCAATAAATAATGTTCAGGAAAAACGTTGCTACCTGTTGGGGAGCTATACACTTGATACCGGTTAGTAATCAAATACACAGTGCCAATTAAAGCGACGCGCCACTTTAATATGGCTGAACTAGTCAGTAACGGGCTCATCTGGCTCCCTGATGCATCTCAAATCTGTGTAATTAGTATGTAGACATGTACATAATGTATATAGGTATACAGTTAATTTACCGTAATTAATAAAACAGGAACTATTAGCAGATACAGGGTGGATATGTGACGCCGTCGAGTGCATGGCTTAGACAGCGCTTTTCGCTATGGCAATTCTTTCGAGAATTATTTATAATTGTGGACTCAGCACTCAGGTGGGCCGGGTTAACACAGGGAACAACCACATAAATGTGATATTTCAAGGTGCCTGGGTATTTCAAACACATTATGGTGTAACATGATGCTACTCTATGTGTATAATAGTATTTTGTTCTTGCATCATTTGGAAATTTAACTTTAATCTTTCCATATTTGACTCGTACACATGTGGTTATCCCGACCCCACTTGATGCAACATTTTCATTAATAAAACTGATTTTCCAGAATTCTGTTCCTTTGTTCTCTTAATAAAACTTGCTGTAGCCAATGATTTATTTATCCCGTTTAGAATTGTTTTTCAAAGAAAGCAGACGACATCCACTGATGACCCGGAAAAACAAATGCTTATAGGCTAGCAACCCTACCAATTAGTTTTTTACTATACAAACTTAACCGATTCCTCCAAATATGGCCATTCTCTCACAACTTTCACTATTCGTATGGATGCTGTGGAACCTACCTGTTCATAACCTGCAACCTGTCTGCACCGGATTTTCACTAATTAAACAATATGTTCACTTACTCCTAAGAAAGAAAATTTCAACATTGTCCTGTCCGCCATTTTGTTTATCATCAAAGTGTCATGTGACGTAGTGTTCACATCACGTGACAAGCAGGCTCAGTAATTTCTTTTAAATGCTAGAAATATGCTGGAAACTGGTGTTAAAAACACCCCAACATGTTTCTCAAGTAAAATTGGGCTGTAATGGATCAGGATTTACAAGCAAACTGGGTCTGTGGCCTCAAAACGTCTGCACTATTTTTTTATACCGGACTACAAAAGCATACCCCCTGGCCGATGTGTACTATATTTAGCACAGTGATACCTTAAGGTCTCATTTCGCGGAAAGTCTCTCCTCGCGTATGTTGGTTCTACCGATGGACCATCTCTGGCAAATTATCCGTCGTCATCGTCGTTAGTAGCTATCGCGTTGTAGCGTTTCCACGGGTGGTCCTCATCGGGTAATCTCTCGTCAGCATTTGCGTCGTCTGTGAACATCGCATCGTGGTTCGTCTCACGCCCGATATACGTGTGGGGCGGTATCACGCGTCATTTCGTCGTCATCCTCTAACGCGTCGATTATCGCCCGTTTCCTCCTACGTCTCGTCGTCATGTCGTATAGGAAACGTACGCCTCCTGGGATATAGTGTCCGCACCGAACACTCGCAGATGGTTAGTATTTGTTTCAAACTCATTATTTGTATTTGATTTGTGGGGTTGGGTGGCCTGGGCAGGGGAGGGAGTAGACTTGCAATGGTCAGTGTACATGGTGTATGCCAGCATCGTTAAATTCGGGCAGAGTTAGGTTGCCACCAACATCACCATTGGCCATGCACAGTCTCACTGGGGGGGGGGGGGGGGGGGGGGGGTTGGGGGGGGGGGGGGGGGGGGGGGTGGGGGGGGAGGGTGTATGGGGTGGGGAAACTTGGATGAGGGGGGTGTATGTGGTGGGGATATGAGGGAAACTCGGGCACGAGTTTTTGTAAAATGGGAAACTGGGATGGAGTTGTGCATTTGGTGGGGAAGCGGGGAACTCGGGTACGAGTTTTTATAAAGTGGAACACTGGGATGTGGTTGCGTATGGGGTGAGGAAGCGGTTAACGGACAGGCACGTGTTTTATGGCCAGGTTTCGTGCAATTATATATCAATATCGCTGTTTTACGTTGAGGACACGCGTACCGGAGATGCCCTCGCTGCTTGCAATTGTAACAGGAGCGTCGTTCCACGGCCTTTAACATCGGCCCCACTGTCCGGTGTTGTTTTGCGCTCGTCCGTCTAATGTTGGCCATGATTTCTGCTACATCATGTAGCAACTTGTTTTTTTCTTCATTATTTGCATTTATTGACCGTATATATTCTCTATGTTCGCTGTAGTTTTCACTTTTCTCGACTTGCCTCATATAGCATCGCTCTTTATTATTTTTCGCGGCAGTTTCTAATTTCATAGCAATTCTCAGAGCGTCTTCTATCGTCGTTGGCTCTTTTACTAGGATCCAGCGTTCGATATCCCAATTTTTCAATGCTTCAACAAAGCAATCTCGTGCAATTTCTTGTCTATGGTTATATGGGATTGTCGGGTATGCCAAACGCGTCAGCCGTTTAAGACGTTGTTTCAATTCAGTTTTATACGTGGTCGTTTGTGTTTCGGTCTGAAACCTGTTGGTCAGAGCCGTTACTAGCGAGTTGTAATCGGTTCTGGTATCTGGGTCAAGTTCACTCAGTACAGCTATTGCCTCGCCGCGCAAGCTGCACGCTAACTTGACTGCTTTCATTTCATTGTCCCAGTTATTTCCGTGTGCAGCGATACCGAACTGCACAAGATAATCGTGCCAGTTTCCATTTCCGTCGAAACTGCTAACTTCCACGAATTGACATGGATTTGGTATATCATGGAATAATATTACACCTTCCCGCGGTTGGGGGACGCGGGAGCTACTATAATGTCTATGTGATTGTGCTGGATGATAATTTCTCGGGAATAGGGACCTATCGCGTGTTCTGACAGGCATGTGACTTCGCATATGTAAGGGCTGGCGATTATCTAAGGGTAACAGACACGATTCGCTGTAACTAATTGTACGTCTACTGTCGAGTTCCGGGTCATGTCGTACATTTGAGTCAAGCCTCTCTAAAATCAAGTTCATCTGAGATTTTAATTGTTTTACCTCAGTTCTTAGAGACTTAATCTCCGCACGCAGTTCACATTCGTATGAATTTTCGCACAACTCCGTATTATTCAAGCGCCTATGGGTTATGTATCCACTGTCACTGGTTACCATACAATTAACTTCATCACCTGTCGTGACAGGTACAGTGACATGGTTATTGGGAGAGAAGGTCGGGGCAATTGTTTTGGATCCGTAGGGGTCAATGGGAGACATTCGACCTCGGGTGGGGATGTACACATTCCCGGGGTCCTCGTCGCCAATACATTCAAGAGACGGCATTTTATGAACTATATATCGCAACTGTCTGGTTTGGGGTAATATGGGTACGGGGGAATGGGCCAGGGGGTAAGAAACCTCGATTACGAACAGAAAATCGATTCCATTCACTCCGCATTTCGCCGCAGTGCATATTACCAAGAGATGGTAATTCTTGAAGCAACATAAGGGTACGTTTCGGCTCTACTGGTTTATGTTATATATTCCACCCCTCCGAAGACGTACAATTAGTTACAGCGAATCGTGTCCGTTACCCTTAGATAATCGCCAGCCCTTACATGTGCGAAGTCACATGCCTGTCAGAACACGCGATAGGTCCCTATCCCCGAGAAATTATCATCCAGCACAATCACATAGACATTATAGTAGCTCCCGCGTCCCCCAACCGCGGGAAGGTGTAAGATTATTCCATGATATACCAAATCCATGTCAATTCGTGGAAGTTAGCAATTTCGACGGAAATGGAAACTTGCATGATTATCTTGTGCAGTTCGGTATCGCGGCATACGGAAATAACTGGGATAACGAAATGAAAGCGGTCAAGTTAGCATGCAGTTTACGATGCGATGCACTAGCTGTACTGAGTGAACTTGATCCAGATACCAGAATTGACTACAACTCGCTGGTCACGGCTCTGACCAACAGGTTTCAGCCCGAAACACAAATATTGACATACAAGACTGAATTGAAACAATGTTTGAGAAAAGCAGACGAACCACTACCCGAACTGGCTCACGACATTAAACGGCTTACGCGTTTATCATATCCGGCCATCCCGTATAAACACAGACGAGACATTGCGCGTGATTGCTTTGTTGAAGCGTTGAACGATTGGGATATCGAACGCTGGATCACAGTAAAAGAGCCAACGACGATAGAAGACGCTCTGAGAATCGCTATGAAATTAGAAACTGCCGCGAAAAATAATAAAGAGCGATGCTATATGAGGCAAGTTGAGAAAGGTGAAAACTACAGCGAACATAGAGAATATATACGGTCAATAAATGCAAATAGTGACAAAAACAAGTTGCTACATGATGTAGCAGAAATTATGGCCAACATTAGACGGACGAGCGCAAAACAACCCCGGACAGTGGGGCCTGGACCGATTAAATTGGCTGTGGAACGACGCGCGTGTTACAATTGCAAGCGAGCGAGGGCATCTCCGGTACGCGTGTCCTCAACGTAAAACAGCGATAGTGTGTTATAATTGCACGAAACCCTGTCATAAAACATTTCAGTTTCCGCTTCCCCATCCATTTCCCAGTTTCCCGCTTCCCACCCCATATACCCCACACATCCCAGTTTCCCACTGTATAAAAGCTCGTGCCCGAGTTTCCCCCATATCCCCACCACATACACCCCATCATCCATGTTTCCCCACCCCATTACACCCCCCCCCCCCCCCAGTTAGGATCAGAGTGATAGTACGCTGCCCCGGATATGACAGTGCCATGCCGTTGGAACTGTCATATCTATCAAATATGCTTGGCGTACACTATCATTGAGTATGGAGGTCAAGTGTATCCTGAAAATGACATAGTATGCACATTTTTCTCTTGTGTGTGTGGGATTGAATGTATGTGGTATGAATGCGCGTGGCCACGCAGAGAGTGTGATTTGCTATGTATATTTTTTAGTGTACGGATTTGTCATTCAATGGATACACTTGAACTGCGAGTCTACATGATGTAAATAGTTTTACTAGATTGCTAATTAAGAGAAACATACAGAAACAATTATTTCATGTTGAGTGAAGTAACAGTGTAGACATGCAAATGGTAAGATGCATGTCTGATGTTTGAGGACGTACATGTATACTGTGTACGAGTAACACATATTATTGCTGAAGGTACAGCAAATGAGTTAAACTTTGCTATTTGTGCGTTTCCCTGTGTTGTCATCATGTTAGCATTCGGATTGGCATTCATATCTGGTCATCTGTTATTCGAAATGTTCATTTGCCACGAATATATGGTTGGCGGTCGAAATGGCAGCAGCGACACTATCAATTAACTTTCATATAGCAGTTTAATGAGGTACCTGGAAATAAATAGAATAGATATAATAGAGTAAGTATTGGTATCCGAGTGTTTTGCGTTGATGTTGACTCACTGATGTTCAAGTTTTCATATTCTACGAAAGTAGATACATTTTAATATAGCTTTCCATAGTTTACGTGACCAAGGGATATATTATATGAATTCTGAATAGCGATGCCAACACCCACAGTAAGCACTAGTGCCATACCGATACATGATTAGGAGTAGTTCACATGATAGTGTTGTTAGTAGATGTACTGATAGTACAATTTGATTAGAAGTAGTAAGGAACGTATTATTGACCATGTCACATGTTCTGTAGTCTTGTCAGGGTCACATTTTATCGTCGCACATAGAATATGTTAATTTACTCAAGTAAAATGTAGAGACCAGACTGCAAAGCATTCATATATGTTTGGAGCGTGTTAGAAATATTTGGTGATAAATCTCATTTACATGTAAATAGCCGTATGTTTTTATACAAATACGTGACATTCAGGTTGTGCAGCGTATATTACGTTATCCTATTTTTTTTCACGAGTTCGAGGACGAACTCTGGTCGAACAGGCGGGGTAATGAAGCGACCCAGCCAGCGAAGCATCGCTATACACATATGTGTATTACGTATTCATCGCTTCGAATTTATCACACATTTTGGACAACAAAACACGTCTGTCATTTTATGCACAGAACTTACCACGATCTCCGATGCATGCCTGGATGTTCACAATTGTCAATAGTTTATTATCGGCGTCTTCATACACCAGGAAACTTGTTTAGTTAAGTTACAATTCACAAGTGTGTGTTGAACACGGCCGCCATTTTATACTGCGTAAACCTGTTTAAGCTCGTTAATTTCCGCCAAACCTCTCCGACCAATCAACGATGCGGGACAACTTTCACGTTTCGTTAAAGTGGGAAAGTCCCGGTATCCTATTAAACATTCCAACCAATCCACTGTGCGGAATCTGGGACAACTTTCACATGTTGTCCGCGTATTCCAAATATGGTCCTCATTGTCCGAATGTTGTCCTCGGAGTCTCTACGAGCCAATCAAAGGGCTGCATTCTGCGGACAAACGTCGGACCGAAGGTTATAAATAGGAGTGAAATATGTCAGTTGTCGACTTTGTCCCGAGCGACGCAACTCGAGACGCAACTCGCGTCTCAGAACTCCCAAGGCCCAAATATCCCCCCCCCCCCCCCCCCCATAAACATTACTCACCGACGATGTTTACCAATGGTCCGTTAGTCGTGAGATGTGATGATTTGAACGTCAGTCTGGCATTATTGATTATTAATATTGGCTGGAACCATAATAATGCCAATATCCCATTACCCCACCCACTTTTTCCCCATTGCTATACGATTCCCAATTTGAGCTTCATGACCCCCTGCTGTGTGATTCCCCCACCCAGCATTATTTCCCCCACCCCCAGCTTCGTGATCCCCGCTGTGTGACTCCCCCACCCAGCATTATTTCCCACCCCAGCTTCGTGATCCCTGATGTGTGACTCCCCCACCCAGCATTATTCCCACCCCCAGCTTCGTGATCCCCGCTGTGTGACTCCCCCACCCAGCATTATTTCCCAACCCCAGCTTCGTGATCCCCGCTGTGTGACTCCCCCACCCAGCATTATTTTCCACCCCAGCTTCGTGATTTCCCATCTTGACTTGGGTTTGCGTTAGTGTGATTTTCCGCCAGATCTTAGCATAAATCTAGTCCGTGTTTACATGCGCTAATATCCTTTCTTGAGTCTGCTTACTCCCACAGTCGCCTGTTGTGCTTTTGTATCTTGCCATGTGTACATCTCATATTAGTCATTATCTGTCCATAATCAGATCACTCTCATCGTTGTTATCAGAGTTTGTCACTACTCTTTAATTGTACACGTTGAGTAATACTGCATGTTAGAACTATTATCAAAATATCAGATGTTACTAAAATCTCGTCACTGTCGTCTTTTCATTGCCAAGTAGATATAGTCGTTAAATTTCCCTACCCCGATTTACGAGGGCCCGCTACCATTCCCATGCGGGAACAGGAAATATATGGTTTATACCGTATTGCTGAAGACGGATACGACATAGGGACGTTACAAATTTGGTGGCAGCGGTGGGATCACGACGACTATACACTACACTACTATACACTACTATAGACTATACACTACTATACACTACTATACACTACTATACACTACTATACACTATACACTACTATACATAACTATACACTACTATACACCACTATACACTACTATACACTACTATACACTAATATACACTATACACTACTATACACTACAATACATTACTATACACTATACACTACTACTATACACTATACACTTTTACACACTACTATACACTACTATATACTACACACTACTATGCACTACTATACACTACTATACACTATACACTACTATGCACTACTATACACTATACACTACTATACACGACTATACACTACTATACACTACACACTACTATACACTACTATACACTACTATGCACTACTATACACTACACTACTATACACTACTATACACTACACACTACTATACACTACTATACACTACTATACACTATACACTACTATACACTACTACACACTACTATACACTACTACACACTACTATACACTACTATACACTATACACTACTATACACTACTATACACCACTATACACTACTATACACTACTATACACTATACACTACTATACACTACTATATACACTACTACACAACTATACACTACTATACACTACTATACACTACTATACACTACTATACACTATACACTACTATACACTACTATACAATATACACTACTATACACTACTATACACTACTATACACTACTATACATTACTATACACTATTATATACCACTATACACTAATATACACTACAATACACTAATATACACTATACACTACTATACACTACTAACACTACTATACACTACTATACACTACACACTACTATACACTACTATACACTAATATACACTATACACTATACGCTAATATACACTATACACTACTATACACTACTATACACTACTATACACTACTATACACTATACACTGCTATACACTACTATACACTATACACTACTATACACTATACACTACTATACACTACTATACACTACACACTACTATACTCTACTATACACTACTATACGCCACACACTACTATATACTACTATACACTACTATACACTACTATACACTATACACTACTATACACTACTATACACTATACACTAATATACACTACTATACACTACACACTACTACACACTACTACATACTACTATACACTACTATACACTACTATACACTACACACTACTATACACTACTACACACTACTATGCATTATGCACTACCATACACTACTATACACTACTATACACTACACACTACTATACACTACTATACACTACTATACACTACTATGCGCTAATATACACTATACACTATACACTACTATGCACTACTATACACCTATACACTACTATACACTAATATCACTACTATACACTACTATGCACTATACACTACTATACACTATACACTACTATACACAATACACTACACTACTATACACTACATACACTAATATACACACTATACACTACTATGCACTACTATACACTACTATACACTACTATACACTATACACTACTATGCACTACTAACACTACTATACACTACTATACACTACTATATACTACTATACGCTAATATACACTATACACTATACACTACTATACACTACTATACACTATACACTACTATGCACTACACACTACTATACACTACTATACACTAATAACACTACTTTACACTACTATACACTACAATACGCTAATATACACTATACACTACTATACACTACTATACACTACACTACTGTACACTATACACTACTATACACTACACACTACTATGCACTTCTATACACTTACTATACGCTAGTATACACTATACCACTATACACTACTATACGCTACACACTGCTATCCACTATACACTACTACGCTACTACACTATACACTACTTACATCTATACGCATATACGTATATACACTATTTCACGTACACTACTGCGCTAATATACACTATAACACTACACTATATACACTACACACTACTATGCACTACTATACATATATACACTATACACTACTATCATACTACACTATACTACAATACGCTAATATACACTATACACTATACACTACTACATATATACACTACTATACATATACACTACTATGCACATACATACTATACACTTCCATACTATGCACTAATATACACTATACACTATTCTCACTATACATATACATACTATAACACTATATGACTACTATACACTCACTACAATACGCTAATATACACTACATATACTATACACTACTATACATATATCATTATACATACTATACACTATATACATACTAGACACTATACACTACTATACACTATACACTACTATTACACTACACACTACAGCATATATACACTACTATACACTCTATACGCTAATATACACTATAAACTATACACACTAGCTAATATACACTATACACTATACACTATGTACTACACTACTATGCATACTACACTATATACACTATCACTACTACACTATACATATACACTACTACACTACTATACACTACACTACTACACTATACTATATACACTACTATATCTATACATACTATACACTATATACACTACTATGCATCTATACACTATCACTACTATGCACTACTACATACTATACACATACACTACTATGCACTACATACACTACTACACTAAACACTACTATCACACTATACACTACATACATATACACTACTATACACTATACACTATACACACTACACTATACTATACACACATACATATACACTACACTACTATACACTATAAAATATACACCTACACATACATAAAACTACTATACACTATACACATATCACTCTATACATATACACTATACACTACTATACATACTATACACTATACTACTATAAACATACATACTATACACTATACACTACTATTCATATATACACTACTGACTACACTACACTACTTACTGCTATACACTATACACTATGCTATAACTATACACTAACATATACATTATACACTACTATGCACTTACTATACATTACTACTATACACTATACACTATAATAACACTATACACTATACACTACTATACACTCACTATACATACTTAACACTATTACACTTTACATACTATACACTTACTATAAACTTACTATACCATACTAATACACTATACACTACTTAATTGCAATAATACCACTATACACTATATGCACAATACACTATACACTATAAACACTACCTGATATTCACTACTTTATCCTACTATTACACTAACTACACTATACACTACTATACTACTACTATACACTACTATACATTAATAATTAACACTACTTAACACTACTATGCAATTAAACACTACACTCTATGACTACTACTATACACTATACACTATACACCTATACTACTATAAATACACTACCCTATACACAAAATATACACACTACTATGCACTACTATACGTATATTCACTATACACTACTTTACACTACTATGCACTACTACAACTACTACACTATTTACACTATACATACTATATTACACTATACACTATACACTACTATACACTACTATACACTACTATTTTACGCTTAATATACACTATTCACGTAATACACTACAATACACTACTATACACTATATACACTACTATTCACTACTATACGCTAATACACTACTACACTACTATACACTATTACTGCATAACTACTATACACTACTACTATGCACTACTATCACTATACACTATACAACTACATACACTACACTACTATCACTACAATACACCTATACACTACTATGCACTATATACACTTACTATTACACTATACACTACTATACAATATATAACACTACTAAGTACTAATACACTATACATATATCACTACACACTAATACACAACTACTATACTCTACTATACACTACTATCACTATACTATACACTACTACACTACTATACACTACTATACACTATACACTATACATACTATGCACTACTATTCACTATTACTAATACAACTAACTATACACTACTATTCCACTACATAATTACCACACTATATCAACTATACTCTATACATACTATACACTATATACACTATACAACTACTATGCACTACACACTATACACACTACTATACACTATTCACTTACGATACACTACTATACGCTACACACTACTATACACTACTGGTACACTACTATACACTATTTCACTACTATACATACCCTAATACACAACTACTATACACTACTATTTCACTAACACTATACTACACACTACTATGCACTATACTCTACCATACACTACTATACACTATACACTATACACTACTATACACTATACACTATACACTACTATACACTATACACTACTATACACTACTATACACTACACACTACTATACACTACTATACACTATACACTACTATACACTACTATACACTACACACTACTATACACTACTATACACTATACACTACTATACACTACTACACACTGCTATGCACTATACACTACCATACACTACTATGCACTACTATACACTATACACTACACACTACTATACACTACTACACACTACTATACACTATACACTATACACTATTATACACTACTATGCACTACACTAATATACACTACTATAGACTATACACTACTATACACTACTATACACTATACACTACTATACACTACAATACACTACTACACACTACTATACACTACTACACACTACTACACACTGCTATGCACTATACACTACCATACACTACTATACACTACTATACACTATACACTACACACTACTATGCACTACTATACGCTAATATACACTATTCACTATACACTGCTATACACTACCATACACCACTATACAATACTATACACTATACACTACACACTACTATACACTACTACACACTACTATACACTACTATACACCACTAAAAACTACTATACACTATACACTACACACTACTTTACACTACTACACACTACTATATACTACTATACACTACTATACACTACTATACACTACTATGCACTACTATACACTACTATACACTACTACACACTACTATACACTACTATACACTACTATACACTATACACTACACACTACTATACACTACTACACACTACTATACACTACTATACGCTAATATACACTATACACTATACACTACTATGCACTACTATACACCACTATACACTACTATACACTACTATACACTATACACTATTATACACTATTATACACTATACACTACTATACACTACTATACACTATACACTACTATACACTACTATACACTACTATACACTACTATACACTATACACTACTATACACTACTACACACTACTATGCACTATACACTACCATACACTACTATACACTACTATACACTATACACTAATATACACTACTATACACTACTACACACTACTATGCACTATACACTACCATACACTACTATACACTACTATGCACTATACACTAATATACACTACTATATACTACTATGCACTACTATACACTATACACTATACACTACTGTACACTACTATACACTATACACTACTATACACTGCTCCACTACCGCCTGCGCTAGTCATGCGAACATTTATACATCTCTTTATTTATATATGAATACTGTGTTTGAAAACAAACAGCTTGATTGGCTGAGCCTGAGCTGTAGCACATCCCAGGCCCAGACAATCAAATTGCTTGATTGCGAGTTGGCATTGCCTATAGATGTTCAGAAACGTCGATAATCTGGGCAATATTAGCGCAGGTCATTGTATATAGGCTGTGATTAACAGTAGAGGTGCATAAGGCATCGTAGCTAGTTATTTCCCTTAGCAAATATATTTATAGAGATCCGGTCATATGCTGTATTTCATCGTTTATTTCTTACTGTATAGGACACAAATTGAGTTTTGTGAACACAGTAGACCCATATCAGACTGCACATCTGTGCAGTCTTTTCTGGGTATAGACTGATTGTGCAATAACATTAATAAGTGTGAATATATGAATCTGGCGAATAATGCAGTCCCTGATCTGATTGCGCAAATATGTATGATGATCTGGATCAACACTATGTCACTAGTCGAAATCACTATAATTGCTCCTTTTCGTAACAAATCATGCTCCATTCGCCCTTTTTACAAGAAATAAGACACTAAACTACACAATTTGGACCGGATTTCTGTATATAAATTCAACGGTAGATAACCAGCTATGATCCCTCATTGGCAATGCATTTCCGCAATTACTGTAGCGGGAACCACTTGTGAAACATAACATTTTTCATGGCGAACATATAATACTTTAACACATTAGACATATATTCCATCCTAGACACTTGTTGAAATCATTTATTTGTGGCTGTGACTGGAGAAATGGGGCTTATGGTTTTGTGATAAGTGTAGATCCAGATCAAATAATATACATATGTAGCCTGATTATTATCTATATTGCTTGTTCGAAGTGCATTAATGGAATGGCGAACAGTGCAGATCCTAATCAGACTATGCTCATGCGCAGGCTGATCTGGATCTACACTGGTAACAACACCCATTTCTCCAGTCATAGACACAAATAAATGAAAGTAGTAGCCATCGATTGTAGAAAACCGAGCATTCGCACCACTATAGCAATAGTTCAGTAATATAGTATTCGCACTTCTAGAGCAATAGTTCAGTAATATAACATTCGCACTGCTAGAGCAATTTATACACTATTACCAGATTACTCAATTGACTATTACCTAAACTTGCAGGAAGATCATCATTATGCTGTAACTTGTATTGTCCTTCCTTTATCAGTTATCTGAAATACTCAATAACCCCACTCCATCCCTCTGACCCACCAATCCCCACATCATGCAACTGTATATAGAAAACATGAAATATCTTATTAAGCTAACATAGCACCGGTACTATCATACATGTATATATTACATAACCACATATCTAACATATTTGGCTCCTCATTGGGGGCTATCTGCTATTTGGTGTTGTGCTTCATCAGACTCGCATGTGCCAGATCAGATTTCTCTGAGCAAGAGGTGAGACGTATGCAGTAGCTATTCTCTTGCACAACTATGGCGGAGTGAATGTGTAGAGCTAATAACTCGCGTGAAACGACTAGAGGGTGACGAGTTGAGTGAAATACTAGAAAGAGGTGAGTCGAGCATACGACTAGAAAGAGCTGAGTTGAGTTAACAACTAGGATGTGCATCAAGTGGACGACTAGAAAGATCTGAGTTGAGTTAACAACTCGAATGCGAGTCAAGCGTATCGACTGGCGAGTCGAGCGTACCGACTATAAAGAGGTGAGTCGTCGAAATTAGTCGAGCGTACCGACTGGCGAGTCGAGCGACTATGAGGAATGTGGTGCAGGGTAGTCGAGCGTAACCGACTGGCGAGTCGAGCGTACTCGGACTATAGAGAGGTGGGTCATCCAGGGCAGTCGAGTGTACCGACTGGCGAGCCGATAATGAGGTGAGACGAGCGTACAGAATGTCGTGTCGAGCGTATGTACTGGGACGAGTCGCTTCAGGCGAGTGAATGATGTATCAACAAGTCTGGCAAATGTTTCAACTGATGCCGCACATAAATGTACATATGAATTAATTTATCGAAAAGGGGGCAAAATAGTCTGTGACATAACCTATGTTGCAGTAGCCCCAACCCAACATAGACATGCACAGCTGAAGGTTTCAATGCTGTAATTTAAACTATTACGAAGACTGGTCTTCAAATGTAAACAAACTGCACATGTTTAAAATCAAAAGAGGAGATGGGGCGGCGGTGGGTATGTCAAGAATCCTCAGAAACATCCACGCCGACTACGCATTGTGCAAAACTGAATTCCCGGGACAGCGGATGTCACTCCCTGCTCCCGCGACCTTTGAACTATATAATTTAACCAATAATTCCATTGTCAAAATTAGCAAATCTAAAATGATCATGCACTCTCGCTAGCTGGGACACTGACCTACATGTAGATCAGGCCTGCCACCACAAAACCACATCTGTCAAAACTGGGAGAACTGCATGACAATCTCCAATATAGTGTATAAACAATAATTAAAAATTATCAATAGTTCAGTAATATAGCATTCGCACTGCTAGAGCAATAGTTCAGTAATATAACATTCGCACTGCTAGAGCAATAGTTCAGTAATATAACATTCGCACTGCTAGAGCAATAGTTCAGTAATATAACAATTTGTTTATCAAACCCTGTTTATTTCACAAACGACCCAAAGGTCTGTAGAGCAATTTCAGAATATAACATTGCACTGTAGCCAAATAGTTCAGTAATATAACAATTTGTTTATCAAACCTGTTTATTTCACAAATGACCCAAAGTCCATGCTAAGAGCAATAGTTCAGTAATATAACATTCGCACTGCTAGAGCAATAGTTCAGTAATATAACAATTTGTTTATCAAACCCTGTTTATTTCACAAACGACCCAAAGGTACCACTGCTAGAGCAATAGTTCAGTAATATAACATTCGCACTGCTAGAGCAATAGTTCAGTAATATAACATGTTTATCACTGTATCACAAACGACAGGTAACCACTGCTAGAGCAATAGTTCAGTAATATAGCATTCGCACTGCTAGAGCAATAGTTCAGTAATATAACATTCGCACTGCTAGAGCAATAGTTCAGTAATATAGCATTCGCACTGCTAGAGCAATAGTTCAGTATATCATCGCACTGCTAGAGCAATTAGTTCACGTAATATAGCATTCGCACTGCTAGAGCAATAGTTCAGTAATATAACTTCGCACTGCTAGAGCAATAGTTCAGTAATATTAGCATTCGCACTGCTAGAGCAATAGTTCAGTAATATATCATTCGCACTGCAGAGCAATAGTTCAGTATACATTCGCAATAGCAATTCAGTAATATAAGCATTCGCACTGCTAGAGCAATGTTCAGTATATAATTTGTTTCAGTCAATATAACATTCGCACTGCTAGAGCAATAGTTCAGTAATATAGCATTCGCACTGCTAGAGCAATAGTTCAGTAATATAGCATTCGCACTGCTAGAGCAATAGTTCAGTAATATAACATTCGCACTGCTAGAGCAATAGTTCAGTAATATAACAATTTGTTTATCAAACCCTGTTTATTTCACAAACGACCCAAAGGTACCACTGCTAGAGCAATAGTTCAGTAATATAACATTCGCACTGCTAGAGCAATAGTTCAGTAATATAACAATTTGTTTATCAAACCCTGTTTATTTCACAAACGACCCAAAGGTACCACTGCTAGAGCAATAGTTCAGTAATATAGCATTCGCACTGCTAGAGCAATAGTTCAGTAATATAACATTCGCACTGCTAGAGCAATAGTTCAGTAATATAACATTCGCACTGCTAGAGCAATAGTTCAGTAATATAGCATTCGCACTGCTAGAGCAATAGTTCAGTAATATAACATTCGCACTGCTAGAGCAATAGTTCAGTAATATAGCATTCGCACTGCTAGAGCAATAGTTCAGTAATATAACATTCGCACTGCTAGAGCAATAGTTCAGTAATATAGCATTCGCACTGCTAGAGCAATAGTTCAGTAATATAGCATTCGCACTGCTAGAGCAATAGTTCAGTAATATAACATTCGCACTGCTAGAGCAATAGTTCATAATATCACTCGCACTGCTAGAGCAATAGTTCAGTAATATAGCATTCGCACTGCTAGAGCAATAGTTCAGTAATATAGCATTCGCACTGCTAGAGCAATAGTTCAGTAATATAACATTCGCACTGCTAGAGCAATAGTTCAGTAATATAACATTCGCACTGCTAGAGCAATAGTTCAGTAATATAACATTCGCACTGCTAGAGCAATATTTCAGTAATATAACAATTTGTTTATCAAACCCTGTTTATTTCACAAACGACCCAAAGGTACCATCTGCCCATGTTTATCACAGTATTACATGTATGTACATGGAATTGCGTAAATACACTATTCTTGGAATGTTATCAAATAAAACGATGGACTTTAGAACACATTGAATATCTAAGACATACTATAAGATACAGTGCCGTCAGAATAAAGTTAACCGAACCTGGGTGCCGTTTCACTAAACTTCGTACGACTAAAAGTTTCGTAAGTGCAAATTTAGAATGGCCTGGAAATTTCAATTGATGGATTTACATGTATGGAGCATAGGCTGCATATATGCAACATATGCTCAATAAATGTAAATCCAATAATTGTTTACAGTAAAGCATTGTTAATGTGAAATCTACAGACTACTATCATAATTTTGCATTTACGAACATTTTAGTCGTACGAAGTTTAGTGAAACGGTCCCCTGGGGCACACGACTGTACTCTGGTGTACCGCCCTCAACAAATGCAATACCTTTTCTCCTTTTCAGATTTCGTCGAAGACCACTGCAGTCAGACACTTGCTTTAAACTTCGGCAGCATCGAGTCAGTGCGCCTGAAAGTCTCGAGGAGTGTAAAATACCCGGATGGGATGAAGTGCGCAATGCGCGTGCAAGCGCCGGAAGGGAAGAAGCTTTATGTCCGCTTTGCCGAGTTCAATGTGCGCGGGATTCCGGATTTAATGTGCCAAAGTGGAGACTATGTCCAGTTTTATGACGGACCGAACGAGCGGTCGGTGCCGCTTCCCGGTATGTGCAGTGATTGTGACTGGATGAATTGTGCTTACGACATTTGTGACCAGCCTAGCTCCCGATCTGCACGCTCTCTCATGTTGTATTATAAAGATCAATACCGTTTTGTCGGTGCACAAAATGTGTTTCATTGACTGAAAGACGAACGGTGCAGGCCGTGATGAGACTGCGCGGACCAGGGAATGCACTCGTCACAAATACCATAATCCTCATTTCGTCAGCCACCGCTACATATGTACATGTGGTATTTCACTTCAGTCATGTTGCAAATATTCTGTTTTGGTTACATTTGATTTTGAACCATATACTAATTTAAATATACAATAACACACATCAAATCCAAGATGGCCGCCGTAAGCCATCTTGAAGAGGTGGCTAATGTTATGTACATGTTAGGTGACAGTTCGCTTAAACCTTTCATCACTACAGCTGTAATGGTGTTTGCAAACAATGTAGATCCGGTAGAGCCGGCTCGTAACTCTCATCAGGATCTGCATTTTTTACAAGTATGTAATTTTTATATTTTCCAGAGAATAAAACCATCCCCTTTTCATCAATGGATTAGTCTGAAAATCGTATTGTGACGATTCGATTGATTGGGAAATTAAAATATCAAATCCCATTACATTTATTTAGGGGTGAAATGCTGAAAACTATACTACAGAGGTTGTTTACATTGCCACAAACGTCTATTGCTACCATTTGACAAATGTGGCTGTGCTTGGAGAAATGGAGCTTAGGGGTTTTGCGACATAATCCCGCTTCTAATACGCGATATAGATCAGTCTATGGAAATAAACTTTTGGACCATAAGCGCCATTTCTCCAGTCACAACGCAAATATAGTAGAAATACAAATAAAAAGTATTTTTCAAACACAAAGATGGCCGCTGTTAGTCATATGGGGATTAATCATGGCCATGTTAAGTGAATTTTCAGTTCCAACCATAAACACATCTACGTTGACAGGCATGCTCATTGGAGCCAAATTTAAACCACATACCAGATATGATGGCCGCTGTATGTCATATATAATGAATGTCCACATTTAAAACAATCATTTAGGAAATAAACATACCATATTAGCTCAGGTTGCTCGACATACATTGCCAATATCAACATATCCAAAACAGGCGAACGAAATGGTATAACATACCGTTTATTTAACCAGGTGAACTGATTATCGTGAAATAAATCACGAGTGATTGGGTCCTTACGCGAGTTTACCGAGTTTGTTTAGCTGTAGGACACAATCACGAGGGCATTATTTGAAGATAATCAGCTGACCTGGTTAAATAAACGTTTTCGTACATTTCATACACGATACTATATAAAATCAAAGCGAATCAATCGTAAAATATGGCCAAGAGGTGTGCGAATTAATTTCTGGAGGCGGGTCGTTGTAAAGGCGACTGTCTAGCGATTCAGGGGGTGTGTCTGAGAATAGCATTTGATTGGCCGAGGGAAACACGTCATTGCGACGTTACTGACGTCATTTCTCCATATATGCACGAGAGTGTTGTAAACTACTGCTGCCGAGTGGTGTAATTCACCGTTAAATTCCTGTAAACTACTTGCTGAAATGTAAGAAATATATTTAAACGCATGATATGTGATGTGTTCGATTGAACCGTGATAGGTTACGTAGTTTATTGTTGTTTGACGTTACGTATGAGACAAGGGCGTCATACATGCAACGTCAAATAACCAGAGGAACAGAACTTGAATAATGATAGTATATATGTAGTATCCCTCCCAGGATGAATCAAAGTACTGAAAGTACTGAAGTATGTTATCTCCAAAAAAACTGATCACCTGCGGAACTAGAGACGGAAAGTTGCATATTTGGTCAATCATCATCCAGAGGCAAATGTACTGTGCTGGTGCAAACCCATTCCCATTCACACGTTTTCTCTAGAATAAATTACTGTTTGTAACTCCCAGACAAAAATATACGAAATTGGCGGCTAACTGGTCACTGCTTCCTAACTGTGAGAACTAAAGATAATAGCTGCTGTTTCGCACGAAATGTCTTGATTCGTATTTTCCAAAATTTAACTAATAAATTGAGCCCAAAAACTGTGAAAACTATAGCGAATAGTATGTGTAGAGTTTTAGATACCAAGTAAGACAGACCAAAACGCCATAGGATAAGTTTGCACAGGGCACTATTTTCTTGGTCGTACTCGCCGTTTAGGCGTACCACGACAATATGGCTGCCCCCATGGAAATTTGCTTGACATAATATGCTATCTCAAAGGAAATAACATATAATCAAAGTACTGAAAAAGTACTGAAACTAGGTTAGCTCCACAAGATTAATAACACTTAATAGTTATCTATATAATGATGTTTAATGGCTTATCATCAGTTAAAGTAAGTTTAGGGTCAAATCCCATTTATTTTTTTACTAAATGGTTTATTTTCAATTTTTAAATACATCATGTATCATGTACATATTGTATAACAAAACATACTTGAAATCACATGACATGTTACTAAAAAAGAGCATACATAATGTATTTAGAAAGAGCGCTTATTTAAGAAGAGTTTTTTAAGAAGAGAGTTATAGGAAAGAGAAAAAAGATAAAGAGGTCTGCCTTTTGTTCTCGTAATTCTTAATACATGTGATTTATAACGTTTATGTCAATACTATAATATAGTTGACATATATTGTTAATAAGCATGTAATTAACTTTGCTACGCTTGGTACCTTGTACATATTGATATCTTATTAATAATTCTTTCGTGGGTGTTAAAAGTTGAAATTACCCCATTGATATTATATGTAGATCTAGCTTGTCTTTCATTGTGGCTATTTCTTTTTCAATATTGATTCGTCTTTTCAAATATTGCATGAACAAATTAAATGACAATTCTTATTTTTCATATTTACATTTAATCAAGAAATATTTTGCAAGTATGATAATGAAATTAAATTGTTTAGCGATAAGATTTGTTTGGTTTACACCAAATGAAATCGTATTAAAATTCACTTCGTAAATCCCATATTACATGTGTATGGATAGAAGATTAATCCCAAAATCAGAACAGAATATTTACAGCAAATAAATATAGTCAGTGTACATGGCTTCGTACACTTTACATGTATTTTGATAATAATCAGAAACAAGAATACAAATAAAGTTCGCCTTTGTTTGTATTTTGACAGATATGACACTCACCACCGGAAATATGTGTGTCACATGTCAGACATGTCACATGTTTATGCGAGATCAGGAATCCGCCATTATTGTTGTACAACATGAATCAGTTTGAAAACACATGAGCGTGTACATGGCTTCGCACACCCGAAACTCTAACTTATACTTAGAATCTAACAATTAAAAGTGATGTTCAGCATTACATGTTCAAATAATAAGACATATTAACTAAATATTTATGAAGACACCCACCATGGTGATGTCTGGCACTCAGCTACATCAACAGACTATTCAAACGATTGTTTAACCGTGTACATGGTGTATGAAAACAACAAAATTAATAGTATTGACCAAACACCCACACCATCGCACCGACGACAATAAACCAACAATAAACCAACATTACTATCCTACTCTTTGTGCCTGGGAGAGAATGAGCCGAAGAAGTAGCGGCTGGATCTAATCAACAGCGCAGGAAATAATAAATACTCAATACACCGTGATAGCATCGGTGTGTCAGGTATGCTGAGTGGTTTCCGGCGGCTCTGTTCCGTTTAGTCGATTCATCAATACACAGCATCGGTATGTCAGATGTGGTGCGTGGTGTCCGGCAGATCATCAGGCAATATACAAATATAGCTGCTGTATTCATACGCACGAAATGTCTTGATTCGTACTTTTCCAAAATTGAACTGATAAACTGAGCCCAAAACTGTGAAAACTATAGAGAATATGTAGAGTTTTAGATACAAAGCAAGACGGACCAAAACGCCATAGGATAAGTTGGCACAGGGCACTATTTTCTTGGTCGTACTCGCCGTTTATGCGTAGCACGACAATATGGCTGCCCCCATAGAAATGTGCTTGACATAATATGCTATCTCAAGGGAGATAACATATACAAACGGGTATGGTAAGGCAACAAAAAGGCACAGTTAGAAGTGTAAAAAGGGCACATTCGGCTCTCGTTACAATATTTATAATATTACATGTACTTGAAAATGCTATCATCATTAAAAAGGTGAATGTCAGTGAATAAAACATTTCGAGTTTGAAATTCTGGTTGAATAATGATAATTCATGTAATAGTGTTTAATCAAATTGTAGTACTGTAGTGTTACATGGTTTCCGTTGTTTGCACACATGTGCAACCATATAGCGCGTGCTGTTTGCATATGGCTTTAGGAAATGCTCATTCCGGGGCCGCGCGTAATGGAAGTGCCTTCATGACGTCACTACTTCATGACGTTCATAACGTTCATGACGCGGCCCCGGAATATGAATACCGAAAATTATCTACGTGAATGGGACGATTTATAAAAGTACTGAAAATACTGAATATAATGCTCAAATTACATCAGTTTTTTGTTGGAAATTTAACAATAACGTTTGATCATGTCCAGCCGTGTGCAAACGTTTGATGTGGCCCGAGGGAACTGTTTGAACCCAAGGCCGCAGGCTTTGGGTTCAAACAGTTCCCTCGGGCCACAGCAAACGTTTGCACACGGCTGGACATGATCAAACCTTATAATAACATTATGTTGGAGCAGCATTGCGCCACCAACATCGGGCATGCTGGGGTCACTAATACATGTATTTTGAATACATTCCGAAAACAAATCGAATGTCCGATTGAAGCTGGGGTCCTACATGCCAGGTTATAATATAGGGAGACAGACAGTTTTGTATATTCTGTAGATATGACATTTTCTGGCAAAAAGAAACATTCATTCACCATTACCCCACGTATTTATTGGCATTATTATACATTTTATATCAGACGTAAATTTTCACACTGATATCAGGGGCGATAACCGTGTTTCCTTAAAATGTTAACAGACATAACTATTTATTCTGGTATTTATTGTTTGATGTGCAATGATCATACTTTATAATCTGTCATTATTTTTTCAGGTGACGCATTTAATTAGTATAAATAATTAAAAACTATCATGCCTCATTTGCATATTAAAATAGCCATACCAGCGCGAGTCACTATCAGTAAAATAAATATTACTAACTGATTATATCTGTATAGCGAGCACTCGTAATTTTTTGAAGTGGCCTGATTAGCTCAGTAGGTAGAGAGTCGGAGCGGTTCCCACCTGCTCCGAATGGCCGATTCGGCGTGTCCTTGGGCAGGACAACTTCGTGCTAGCCAAGTCCTATAGGATGGCACTTAAATAGTCGGTCTCGACATGCATGGTCATCGAGCCAGTGCCGTCGTTAAATCAAGGCATTTACATTTATTTATGAATACATTTTTAGAACACCATTATTTAATTCCTATAAAGAACACTTTGTGCGTACTGAGTGGGCATGTACCTTTAAATATTCCTATTATCAATTCACAAGGGTTACCACAGCGCGTGTGCTCGCCGCCCGACAACAAGAAGTTCGTGACGTCAGGCCGCTTCCTCGTGCTCTTCTTCTCGAGTGATACGGACGGCATTTCCGGCCAGGGATTCCACCTCTCCATCACCGCCTTCACCGACGGTAAATGATACAGGGAGCACTTTGTGATTACCGTAATAATCATGATTAGGACACAATTTGCTATCCAAATATACTGACACCATAAAGAAACGCAACATAGGATTGGTTGCAATATTTTTTTCAACACATTGCGACTTCTTGCAATGAATTTAGGGGATAACCATGCTTTGTTTTTCGATTTGGAGCGGTATGTGTGAGGTTTTATGGTCTGTGAATCAATTTTACGGCGACGCGTCAACTTCGTGTGATTTTTATAAAGGAAATGTCAACAACTTGTGTCAACAGGCCTAGGATTTCTCTGGAGTTACGCCTAATTGAGGTGATTACCCATCTGCAATACAGTTTCTTATGTATAGTCATGTATGTGTACATTAGAATTCGTAAACTTATAGGCTGGTACTGGCATATTGAGTTTGCATTTGAGCACTTTAGTAAATTATTCTGTATTTTGGGCGGGTGGGGTAATATTTTTGGGAATGTGTTGAAGGGCCACTACCCTGAAGTCACGTTTGTCAGTCGTTGGTCGATTCTCTTTTCCGCTTTGGGTTGTACATGTCAATATGGCAGAATGGATAACCGAAAATGTACCGAAATTAATTTGGAAATACTTGCATTCCCCGCCGTTGGCCGTTGTTTACTAAAGCGCGTAGGGTTACATCAATCTGTCAAGTTGTAAAACACAGACTGGTAAAACGGAGATTGTATATGCTGTGATTTTTCATATTTTATATACTGTGATTACAATTGACCAATCACATGCGTGATTTCTATTTTCGGTGCATTATAATTGCAATTTAATGTAAGTTCAATATGTCTGCTATTAGTTAGACGCAAAAACAATGGTCACGAGCTGCCAAAAGCAAGCATAACGACTCTATACCGTGGCACAGGGGTATTCCGGAATGATGTCAAAATCGACAGCACTCAGTACCGAATATGTCCCCCATCTGCAGCAAGTCCAGCACGTACACGTTTCGTCACCGAGTTACTCAGACGGTTTACCTGAGCTATAGGAATGTTCTGCCATTCTTCAATCAACACTTGGCGTAGCTGCTGGTGGTTTGACGGTGGATTTTGACGTCGCCTTAGACGTCTGCCTACAATATCCCATATGTACTTAATTGGGGAGAAATCGGGGCTGTAAGGTAGCCAATTCATCACGTCAATGTTGTTTGTGTGTAGAACGTCCATACTTAGCCTTGCCACATGAGCGCGTTCATTGTCTTGTTGTAAGATGACGTCATTGTCCCGCACAAAGGCACCACAACCGGTTGCAAAACATTGTCACGCTACCTTTAAATTGTTACGGTCCCATCAATGGCAACAAGTGGTGTTTTCTTGCAATGGGAGATGCAACCCCACGCCATAACACCACCTCCACCGAGCCGATCACAGTCCACCACGCAGTTATTCGAGTAGCATTCGCCCTGACGTCGAAACATACGTTGCCGACGGCCAGACCTGTACAGTAGAAACCATGACTCGTCTGTGAATAATATACGTCTCCAGCGGTGAAGAGCAAACTCATTCGGTCTATGTTGATGCAGCCACTCCATTCTAACATGACGTCGACGTCGTGTAAGAGGCAATCCTATGTATGGACGGTATGGCTTGAGGTCAGCCTCACCCAAGCGATTGAGCACAGTGGACCTGCTTATTCTGTTGTTGTGAGTCCCAGATGTGTTGCTAGCAGTTTCTGTGGCAGTAAGAAATCGATGACGTAAATGGGTCAGTCGAATATAACGGTCCTGACGAGGCAACGTTAGGCGCGGACGTCCACTCCGAGTCGGTCAGCCGGCGTTCCTTTCTGTCGGAGGCATTGGTAAAGACGGGAAATGGTACTGAGGTTCACATCTAGAACCCTAGCAACCGTACATTGACTAGTTCCATTAAGTAGCATCCTGACTGCGTCGTTACGTTGATTTGGCGTCAACCGTACCATAGTAACACATTTCATCAACTTCTATCGTATGACGTTTCTGTCCCAATCCTAAATGAACATACTGTGTTAGCTTTTACATGGACTAGATAACACAATGTACATATGCACTGGAAAAACCTGTATTTCAACTTACGTCCACCCGAATGTAAACCGTTAGCCATATGCTGACAACAATGCGATATTCGGATATATAGAGAAGAAGAAATAACGTATGCAAAATTTGAAATATACTACCCTGATATTACGAAAAATATAGCCTATTTATTGTGTTGCGTTTCTTTATGGTGCCAGTATACATTGTTATTGCGATTTAGCCAGTACTGCCATACTAACCCTAAATAGTGGCACGCTCACTATTGTAGGAAAACCATAATATTTTTGTATCAATACAAGAGGTGAAACTCGCTGATGGCTTGAACACACAAAGATGGCCGAGTTGGTCACTCCATGGGCCGTATAGGAGACAGTAAGAAGGCAGTGTTCACATAATATGTTATACATATGTCCTATCACATTTATTAAGGAATTATGTTTGAATCAGGTATAGAACGGGTCCTTAAACTGTGTTGTGCCTGCAGGTCCGTGTAGCGTCGAGCAGTTTCAGTGCCGGACGAGCGGCCGCTGTATACAGAGGGCGCTGCACTGTGACGGAGAGGAGGGTTGTATTGACGGGTCGGACGAGGCTCTGCCGCGCTGCCTCTCCACGGCCGCCGTTATAGGGATCGGCGTGGGAGGTATGTCGCTCGATATGCCATGTATGTAGCTTTTATATATTGAATATCTTTAACACAAACAATAGTTAACTCTTTCATCACTATTATACCCCTTTCTGATGAATGATTGCATGGGATTGTGCCCATTTCAGTTACTTAGCCTAAGTAACTATAATGGACATTCACATGTTATTTTACTGACTATTTAGCTCGATTGAGCTAAAGGCTGAAATGAGCTATTGTTATCGCATTTCGTCCGTCGTCCATAGTTGCGAACAGTAACTCTTGCAAGCTGTCTACTCCTGACCGCAAGAGTTACTGTTCGCAACTAGTCCATCCGCCGTCCGTCCACAATTTCAAATGCCTTCTTCTCCTGAACCACTGAGCCAATGTCGGTCAAACTTCAGAGACATGGTATATTGGTGAGGTCTTTTCAGATTTGTTAAAATGAAGCTCTTCGCATAATGCAAGATGGGCCGTATAAAAGTAGGTAAAATTAAAAAAAAAATTCTTCTCATGAACTGCCAGACCGATATCGACGAAACATTGCAGAAGTGATCGATAATATTGAGCTCTTTCAGACTTGTTAAAATGATGTCCCCGGGATCGAAAATGGGTGGGGCCCGGGGGCAAAGTAGGGGTCAAATTTCAGTTTTGACTGAATATGTTCTTGTCATATATCTAATCGAAGGTAGACGTAGTTGAAATACAATAGTTTTTTATCATTTCAGTACAAATTAATAAATAGTCCCTCAATGTATACTTAGCTAAATAAGTATACATGTACTTAGCAATGTTGGTGAAATCGGCTACAGATTTCTGATGATTAAGTCTGGCCAAACAGTTATGGTCTTTGTGTGAAGCATTTTCATAACCCAACATGGCCGCTGTCTAAAGAGCTTACATTCTTAAAATATGTTTTTCTCTCAGGAACCGCCAGATCGATTTTGACAAAACTGGGCAGGAATGTTCGATACTCGATGCTCTTTCAGATTTGCTAAAAGTGTTGCCCCGGGGCCATAAATTGGTGGGACCTGGGGTGGGGGTGAGGTCAAATTTAAATTCTGTCCAAATATGGTCATGCCATATATCAACTAGAAGGTATAGACAAGGCGATCACTCTGATCCACTTTTTGTCAAGTGAGCCCATTTTTACCAGTGGGATTTATTTTTCAGACTATTTTATTTATCAGAAATGGTATGGTATACCCCTTTTTGATAAATGTAATAGTCTGAAGAAAAAAACATGGGGATGTCCAGTTTAGTTCCTTAGCCTAATTAACTCGCCTAAGCCTAAGGGTCGTTACGAGCCAGCTCTCCGGGAGCTACACTGTTTGAAAAACAGTATTGCCGATGTGTACATTCAATCGAACATTTGTATGCGACTATGCGGCCCAAACAATAACATAGTTATAGTTCGCATATTGATTTTTTAATAAACTAACTCAATACTAGTATATTAAGTATAAATATTACATATAATCTTATATTGCAGGTGGCGTGTTACTTGTTGCCATGATTGTCGTCATTGTTATCCTGATAGTGCGCTACAAACGGCGTCGGCGGGCGCGGATTATCAAAGTAAGGGAAATATTACAAACTTTTAGACAAAACACATATGGAGATGGTGGCAGGACTTTTGATTGACTAGCAAATGTGATATATAACTGTGATGAACCGGAGGTGTGTATTCAATAACCCACAATAATAACGACTAACCGGGTCATGTTTGGTTAGAAAACTAACAATTTAACAGTGCCATCAAGGGAACACGGTGGTCTAGGCATATTGAATAATGCAGTGATATGTGGCTGTGACTGGAGAAATATTGATTATGGGATTCGTGGATATTAAAATTTCTCATCTTCTAGCGCACTCATGACGCCTGCTAAGGATCAAGCATACATGTAATTGGTTCCTAAATGTGATAGGATATATGTATAGCATAATATATACCTGTTACTATATACTATACGGCGCATGGAGTTGCTTTGTCGGCGATATCAGTGTGTACAAGCAGTCAGTTTTACCTATTGAGGCCTTTGAGACATACCACAAATAATATGTCATACACATACATAACATTTGGTGCAGTATGTTTCAACAACTTTAAAGAACAACGTCCTATGGGTTGTTTTTGTCACACTTACAAAGTCCGATTTCTGAAGAGTTTATTGACCCTTTCTTATTTTTTTGAGAATCCAGTAATAGCTGTATAACAGTAAGATAAATACACAGTGCTGTATATATATATACCTGTATTACCATACATACTGTATCAAATCCAGTGACACGTAAGCAGTTATCTGAGTGTATTGTCATTAGTGTCTACTTGCCTAGTAAGCGAGTAAATATGGCTTTACCAGTGGTAACACGTACAGTAACAATAGGATGTGCATCAGATTGAAAAGTTTACACAGTGACATTTATTTTGATATTGATGGTAGAAATACTCAGATATCTCGCCTGTTGTATAGTTTGCTGGCATAATATTTATAGCACGCTGTTGTCATATCAGTCTATGATGTAATGCACAAAATTGTATAGTTTTCTGTCATATTATTTTACTGTATGTGTCAAACACTTGAAATGGTGAAACTGTACGATGGCGTGTACACGATGGCGGAGATGGCAACTCAAAGTACCATGTAGTATAACACGAGCATATTCAAATAGCTTATATTCCACATATATCTTACGACGCAATTATCATTGATGCCAAATGCATCTTTCTATGACCTATGTCCATAAAGTACGTTGTACACTCAGACCTCGACAAATCCACTCGTCCGCTCGTATTTACGAGTAACTTTTCGGTCTGGGCGAGTGAAAATTGAAAGCCGCTCGTCCAGTCGGGCGAGTGGAAACTTGAAGACCACAACTGAGAAAATGCAAATGCGAAGTTTTGCGAAACGGAATACTAAATTCCAATAAAATATTCAACTGATTACCGAGCGTGGTAAAGGGAGACTACCTACTACACTCGCCTTTCTGCGTTGCCAAGAATGTGTCTACAATGTAGACTGTGTCCGACTTATTCCCATTCATGGCTGCGAGCTGCGACTACTGAATTTAATACGTGCATTCCACAACCAGTCACCGTGACTCAGCATCCTGTTTAACTGTCGTCTGCTCTGTGTTTGCAAACAAAACAAGATGTCGGACATACGCCGGTTTTTGCAGGGCGGCGGAGATATTGATAGATCCAATGAACAACTCGAAAGGCGAAATTAATCACGGGTATCTGGCGAATTATATCTAAAACTTATTATTCCAATACACAACGCTACGCTAAGCCGTTCACAATAAGACGCAAACTGCAGTGTACCCCTCCCACCACGGCACCATTGTTTCACGGTGTGTAGTAAGTTACATAAATTACATACATTATATAATTACCATTTCTGAAAAATGTATGTTTTGTTATTTGACCAAAAGTTTGGTCGAGTAGAAGTCCAGTCTGGACGAGTAGATTGTTAGGTTCTCTCGTCCAGTGGGAAGAGTCTCTGTCTGAACCCGTTGAAGGCGGGAATCAAATAGTGTCGTCTGCTTGTCTTTAATTTCTCTTATTTCTCAAGAAAACATGTTTGGATAAGATATATGACATACCATATATACGTTCTACAAATTGAATTTGTTCAATCAGCGAGTGTATACTAAACTAACATGTTACATAACAGTTAAGGTTATTTTTCATTTGTGTGGCCCCATGTAAAGTCTATGGAAGTATAATACAAAAACATACAGTGCTCATAAAACGATAGCTACAAAAAAAACATATATATGTGTTCAATCAATAAGTCGTTATGCAATTGCTGGTGGCAAAGAAATAACATCACATGTTGATGCTGTAAAATAATAAGCACATTTTGGTGTTTTACGTGGACAGTAGAAACTCTCTAAACCGGACACGCATGCAGTGTCTGTATCCTTATGTATATGGGTTTTATTGTCATCTATCTCTGATGATAGTGCGTGTTCATGTTCGCAAAGCACATCCGCATGCATTGACATATTCATATGTCTCATTTACAGTGGAGCCTCTCTAAACCGGACACCCTGGGGACCTCCCAGGGTGTCCGGTTAAGAGAGGTTCCACTGTATAATTTTGCTTCTACAAACCTGTGTATAGACATAATACACGTGCTACAGTACTTCACAATAGCGCTCATCTGCACATACGTCACCAATGTGTGTGTTTCCAATAGTAGGACAAATACATGCATCAGTAAACTTTCATAATGGTCAGTGTAAGTTCAGAACAATGCAAACTGCATTTAATGCAGGCTAAAGTGTGTAAGCCTGAATGTTTGTCCTACTCTGTCAGATTTAGGCATTCTATTTATAGCAGATTCCTTGCTAGGCAGATGAGCGCTATTGATCGAGTATTAGCAGATTACAGTAGTACATTTATATGGCATATTTGTACAAGTAGCCATTGCTTTATTCGTATGGTGTTTCATTTTATTTCCATAGACTTTAGATGGGTATAAATACCTTAATGCATGCTTTATACTGTAATTATTATCGATACTCTATATAATTAAATCATTAAACAATCATGTTACTACACTACAATATTCCGAGTGTGTGTCCATTTCTCTTGTCCATGCCCGGCACATACTGAACCAAAGGTGAACGGCACGTGGCGTTGTCGAAATTAGTACCCAAATATGCCCAAAGGAGCAACTTTCAACCATAAAAAAATACTTTGTTTTTGTTTTGTAAGCCCTATGGAGAAACCTTTAAACATACATGGCAAACACTTTTGTTTTTGTTGTATAAGCTCTATGCTTTCCATTTATGTGTCGGTGTCTCTTTTTTCGACAAAGCCAGGCGCCGTTCACCTTTGAACGGAACTACAAACCGCATGTTGTCACTACCCGCATGTGCCGATACGTGAGACCGTGAATCGCCGCCATTTAGCGCGTTTTGCCCACTTTCAGAGAGCGCTAGACGCGAGGCGATACCCCGTGTCTATGTGGATAAGTAGTGCGCACGATCCCGTATGGAATAGCAATGGATCAGTCAACAGTGAGCTACATAGAACGGAGCCTAATGGCACTGGTACCTCCACGTGCAATATTAGTAACGGAAACGGAAACGTTCGGAACTCGGAGCCACGCCCAGTTTGGGACGCCCCAGTTTGTGACGACCACAGACTAGGAGCGCGCTCCGTATGGAACGGAAATATACCTGATCCGAATTGGGATGGAACCATTCCCGAGCCTGTATGGGACGGAAATATACCCGACCCTGTGTGGGATGACTACAATCAAGAACACAATCAGCACATGGATCTCAACAATGCAGTGGGCAGTACACACGGCGGTGCCCCTGACGTCCATCATGGCTGCGGAGACGCCACATACAACAGGGGCACGCGCAAAGTGCCCAGTGGATTCTGGGACATCCAGCTAAGCGACCTTGACATAGGCCCTATAACAGAAATATAGTTGGTGTATACTCGTGTACAAGGGTTGAGAAAAGCCAGAACATACATGTACAAGTATATAATACGTAGAACATACAAGGCCGGATCCTCAGAAGAAACGTCCATTTTTAGAAATGGGGGCATGTTAGTGATGGTATTGAAATCCAAAGCAATCCGTATAAGGTGTATTTACACTGAACAATACGGGTTCTGGACTTGCGCAACACATATGGATCTACATACATACATACGTGTATGTATTAAGGAAGCATGGTGGTTTCTCATGAAAACCTATTCACGCACATGATATATAATTTCGTACTAACGATAGAGTTGTGTGCATAGGACATTCTATCAGTGTTATGGCACGTTAATGTTACGCCACGACACAGGATTATTTGTATGCGTTGCAGCCAAGCTTCCAAACCGCATACATAAATGTTTATCAGGTAATGAGCTTTGTATTTGGCCCAATACGTACTGACTGATAACGTAAGGCATTGACCTAATACGAATATATGGGCTACGACGAATTGAAAACTGGCGTTCTATTTAATTGACATCGAACGGCGTCAAATGACGTTACCAAATTACGTTGGTGTAATGACGCAACGTAAATAAGCCCGCATTGTTTTCAACGAAAAGTAGTTTATAGTTGATCATATGCTTGCATAAACCGTTACCTGATATAGATGTATACAAAACTTGTGTCATTTGATATCAAGTTTATCAGGCTAGGCTCGGAAACGGTAGTAATTCCTCGGCGAGCCTCGGAATTTCTACGCGTTTCCTAGCCTTGCCTGCTAAACTTGATATCATTACATACTAAGCTGGTATTCTCCATGTTTATAATAATCATGTCATACACTGTCATTTAACATCGTGTTTAAAAATGTTACGAACCAAAATTGACATACATAGTAATACTGCATGTTCATGATTGCAAAAGTCATAAATATGTCCCAGAATGGCCATATACCTGATTTACAGTGGAACATATCTAAACAGGACATCATGTGGACCTCCCATGGTGTCCGGTTTAGAGAGGTTTCACTGTACATCAGTATCAACACTGGACAGAAAGAAAGGAAACACGTCATGCTTTTGCCAGCTGGTATCCATATAAATTTTTGTTTGTCTTATATATCTATATATTCTGACATTATGCCTATATTATGCTATACACATGTATTGGCTGCTACACTTGTATTAACATAATCATGTACACTGTCATTTCGGCTAATTCTGCGCATCGGCTAATGCGCAATTCACGTTAAATTTAGCCTTGCGTACGCCATAATAAAATACATGTATGTGTGTTTCGGAATAAACAAGCTGATAAATTGCTACACTGTCGCACAATGTTATCACATTCCGATAGTTTGGTAAAATGTTATTCCGAACATAGTCAAAATGTGTAAAATCCTCAGACCCTGCTGATGGAATATTTAATAAATTAACTCTTCAACTAACAAGGTCACGTGGTTTCCGAACCCGATTTTCCGACGTGACGTAATTTGTGACGTCATTTTTACAGTAGATTTTCATTAAAATCTTCCTAACAAACGGACGGATTTTGATATGTAGCGCACCAAATACGATGGCATATGTGTTTTATGGGTGCTCTGAAAGTTCTTTACAATAACTTATAAATTTCACAAAGAATCGAGTACCGTTTATTTCTTACATTCACGTGCTCTAGTTTTTATTTACATTTACGGTAACCGATTATTCGTCAAAACGACATAATTATGAGATTAAAGCCGCCTATACATAAAGGGCAACGTGTACCGCATTTGCTGGGGGTATATTTCATAAAAATATGTCATTCCATTAGCAAGATATTAAAGGAAATCTACTGTAAACACATCTAGAAAACATGACGTCATGTCGTTCGGAAACCACGTGATCCCCCACCTTGACTAAGAAACTAACCTCAGTACTGTCATGATGCCAATGGATAGTTCAGTTCAGGTTTAATACCAATTTTGCTATGCTGATCCAGTATGCTGTTAGCCGTTTTGTTTACACTACCAGATGCGCAGCATTAGCAGAAACAAATGTGACGTCGCAAACACGCATGTGATGTCATACATCACACAATTTACGTCACTTACTGACATCAGAATGCTATGACATTTTACCTGCACAGTCGTCTTTGAACTGCGTTGAATATTCAGGAACTTTTGACTGAATATGGGGATGTTAATGACATATAAATTTGTTTGGAAAGCAGAATTAGCCGACACCATTGTATATAATTATTATATACTACTGATCATTGTCAAATGAAACCGCCAGGAATACAATATAACATGTCCCTTGTTTCCACCCATAGCTCCACACCAACCTGAATTGTATGGCTGTTGCGCAGGGCAAATTTCTAGAAAATACAGGTTAACAGACAGTTTGCCAAAAGTCACCATATTGAAAATGAGAATTCATAATTTTTGCGAGCACGTTATTTATACATTGTATACAACAAAAGAGTTCGTTGCTAACAACAAACGATGCGTTGCTTACAACAAATGTGTGCATCATGTAGTACCCAGTTTTGAATGGGTACATTCTATTAAAGTGGTGCCAGAAGCATCATAAGATTGGTCCGTTGAATCTAATGGGTGCCCGCGCTACCCACCAAAAGTGTATGTTGTTACCGCTCAGTTGAACCGTCTCCCCGAGACGGTTCAACTGAGTGGTAACAATATACACTTTCGATGAGAAATGAGAAATATTGCAGAAAAAAACATTTACTATACATATACTATTCTCTATAGTTTTCAAAGTTTTATGCTCAGTTTATCAGTTCAATTCTGGAAGATAGGAATCAAAACATTTCGTGCGTATGAATACAGCAGCTATTATCTTTAGGTCTCATGTGTCAGTACGGAGCTAGAAGTAAAAGGGGTGGACGATCGTCTATATATTTCAGTACTGACCCTGCAAGTTACACCGGTGTGTTTTACATATTTCAGTACTTTTAGTGCTTTGATTTTTTATTATTATATACAATGTATATGCATTCCAAATATGTCAAAAGTATTGACCCGGCAATCGCCGGACCTGCCGGACGAGTGCGGACGCGCCTGTTAACTACCTGATCGGCAGTTACTATATAGTAATCAATAATCAGGAAACACATGTTTCACATTGCGAGTCACAGACTCTGGTCTTTCTTTCAGCTGGACTACCTGGGCGAGAAAAAGGCGGCGAAAACCAAGCCCTACTCACCTTCCCTTGAGCACAGCAACGGGATAACTCAAGTGGGACGGTTTTAACAGCATACACAGAGTTAGTGCCCTTAGACGGAACATGGAAAAGACAACTTAGTCAGACAGTTTTAACGGTTACCGCGTTGGCAGAGTTAGTGCCCTTAGACTGAACGTGTACTATTTTAGCCGCATTGCCAGGGCTAGCTGTTGACTGATTTTGACATATGAGTTAGCAATTGCATAAATATGATGCGCCATGACAAAAGGAATCATACATATTTAGTCATAATCGTGAACAGTGCCATACAAGTATTGAAGTGTGCTACGTATGTCCGTCTGCCCCGGTCATTTTGTTGTCAAGGACACCAATGCCACACGTTACAGCGACAGACCTATATATTACGGTTGATAGTTCGAGACATTCCTTCCCATGTTTCCTTCGCCGTGTGTACACGAAGATTAAGTTAAATTTCGTTCCTCTCAGTATGCATATACACCGCGTAGAGGCGAATATTAAAATCCTTAAGGTTCTTTCAGTTCTACGTCAGCGTAGAGACGAAAATTAAAAACGTAATTTGTAGAAACCAAGGTATTTTATACGAGTCTCTACTCGACAAAGAACTGTCGCTAACGAGCCGCCATAATATAATCGTTAATTCCATACGCATACTACTGCATCAGTAGCTGCACTGATCACCAATAGTATAAGCCAAATGTCACCAGACCCTCGTCCACAAGTATGTATGTCACAACAATCTATGACAACTAAACTGTATATGAGAGATAGATATAAATATTGTTCTGCAACTTTTCTCATGTCTCATCAAAAGTTGCTAAGCGACGATACCTTTTCGGCAGCGAACAGAGACGATTACAATTCGTGGGGTAATCCGACATGAGCCCGGCTATGGGACTACCTCATGATCACATTGACGTTTTACTTCGTCGATACTGACTTCGGAAAACAATGTACAGTTAAACATCTCTAAAGCGGACACCATGTGAGGTCCCAGGGGTGTCCGGCTTAGAGAGCTTTCACTGTAAATAAGGCATTTGATCATTATGAGACATAGTTGTGTACTATGCGATCACGAACAGACATTGTCACCTGAGATAAGTGACAAGAAACTCATACAAATGAGTTCACATGTGTTTTCTTGGTGTCCGGTTTAGAGAGGCTCCACTGTATATGTTCCGTATTTATGATGTTGAAAGTTGACACTACATTATAATTCCAGCACAAACATATTTAAACAATTCCCTAACATTTGATTGGCCCGTAGCAAGTCTTTGTCCAAAATTTATATCCCAGTAAACTCCCATGCCGAGAACTACTTTCCGTAACCGTGAGGCGCAGTTAAAATAATTCTTAAGAAAACGGAAAATAAACACATTTTCTTGATGAATTTATTTCAAATGCTGCAAATAGAAGGAATGAATGGCCTTTTTGTTGAATTTATCGGGGATATAAACTTGGAAAAGTCGCGGGAATACTGGACGAGGCCTTCCGGCCTTCGTCCAGTATTCCCGCGATTTTTCCAAGTTTATACCCCGATAAATTCCACAAAAAGGCCATTCATTCCTATAGTGAACTCTTGCGGCATTGATTTTACATGAGCTCTGATTATTTTGTCATTTACGGACAAATGTGGTTGATTGCCGAAACGTTGGCGATAAACGGCGATACAACCGGGTAATTCCAGATAGAGACATGTTGAACGATCTGGATTTATCTTTACCGGAATCCCGAGTGGAGACCTAGTTTGGCCCTCAGGTACGTCTTTGGCATACTTCTAATATTTCTAATCCTATTACTTTAATGGGAAAGGGCCAAATTACGTTGGTGCGGTATGGACCTTGCACCAGGTCAGGTTATTCCAATTTCTTTCTGAATATATATTTATTTCGATGTAAATATGTAAATATTATATTCTGACTTCGTGACACACACACACACACACACACACACCCCCAATGCAGTAGGTTCAATGCGTGCGGGATCGAACCCGTTGACCCTGACTTAAATTACCTTAGCTGTTGATAAGCCGTTAAACACCATTAACTAAAATCAATCGATTTGCATTTTAGTCTCAAATACCGCGAACTAACTTGTACCAGGTGCCACGAATTGTATTACAACACCTCCTACCCAGGGGGTTTACCCCGGGGATTCTATCTCGGAACCCAAGTGAAGTTCAACTCCATTACAGCGCGTAAAGAAAATAAACAGCAGCCACTCACTCAACATTACATCTCAATTTCAGTCGCGTGTTTGGGAAACCGGGTCTTATTATATGGTACCTGTCGTGACAAAAGGGGACTTATTGAGATTTGTACATTTGTAATTCCTGATCAGACTGCACAGCCACGCAGTCTGATAGAGGACTAACATTCTTGCAGAGGTATTGTAATGTCTCTCCTGCTCAACAGCGAACAGTGCAGCTTCAGATCAGACCACGCGTACGCGCAGGCTTATCTAGAACTACATGTACATTGGTCGCAATCTCAATGAGGCCCATTTTCTCATTGTGAGTCACAAATGCTACAAGCCATGTGAGTATGTACCTAAGAAGATGTGTGATTTTTCATAAAACCATTTATAGAAACTGTGATATTTTCCGTACATGACGTTAAAAGTTGACAACATTTTCATAGCAAATGCGGCGTCATTTACGGAAGAAATCGTAAATTGTGTAAACATTTTCATGAGTCACCGCACATATTCTTAGGTACACAATATATATAGCTTGCCTCATGTAAGGTCAGATATATATGTATATATATAAACGTACGAAAGTCAACTGTTTAGACGATACTATTCAAAGGTGTGACGGCATATATTCACTTTTACCAACAAAGTAAGAAAATTAAATATAAAATGTTGAATGCACAATGTAGATTTACAAGGTTTGGGTCAATGGAATAATAGGGTAAGGTATGCCAAGTTTCGTTCACGTTGATATTACGGCGCCTCATACTCTCATATTTTCGACACATCTTCCCAGGGGATTCGAACTCGGAGCCCAAGCGAAGTTCAACTTTATCACCGGGTGAAAAGTAAATAAATACGCGCCACGGTACTAGTAGTCCACTGGGGGCTGGACAACCAGAGTCGAAATTGTAGCTGTGACTGGGGAAATAGGGATACACTGGCTTTGCGATCAGTGTAGATCCAGATCAGCCTGTGCATGGCCATGGTCTGAGCAGGATCTGCACTGTTCGCCAGTCCATCAATGAAACACCCGTCATGCTTCTACCAAGCGATATAGGTCGCTATCAAGCTACAGGAGTGTGGTATTTGATTAGGAGCTGCAGCCATTATAGGAATGAATGGCATTTTTGTGGAATTTATCGGGGTATAAACTTGGAAAAGTCGCGGGAATACTGGACGAAGGCCGGAAGGAAGGCCGATAAATTCCACAAAAATGCCATTCATTCCTTATAATTCCAGCATTTGAAATAAATTCATCAAGAAAATGTCTTTATTTTCCGTTTTCTTAATAATTATTTTAACTGCGCCTGACGGTTACGGAAAGTAGTTCGGCATGGGATATAATTTTTGGACAGAGACTTGCTACGGACCAATCAAATGTTAGGGAATTGTGTAAATATTTTTGTGCTGGAATTATTCCAACAATAAAGTACCTGTCGTGGTTCTAACAAGCCATGCAAAGCGTTATCAGACTACAGTGTGCTACTAGTATTTGTCCAGGAGCTACACTGATCACAAATCCCATACGCTCAATTTGTCCAGTCACGGCGAAAATTTGTAGATATGACCAGCGAAATTGGGTTTAAGACATTGGGGGTCGTAGCTAGTTAATTCCCCCGGCTTTGCAGATATAGTTAGAGATCCTGTCCTAAGTTTGTATTTAGGTTTGAGGCGGCTTTCAGCTGCGCCGAAAACCTATTGTATTCGTTGGTTTTTTTTTTGGTTTTTTTTTTATTCAGCCGTTCAGTCTACAGCCCAAACCGCTGGTCGGATCGACTTCAAATTTTGCATGCCGATTCGGATCAAGTGTGAGCAGAGACTTTCAGAAATATCTTAATGCCACTTTCCACGAAACCGGAAGTGACGTCATATTTTCTATAACTTTCTATAACTTCCTTATTTTCCAACCGATTTCAAACATTCGTTTTGCATTGGAAAGCTGACAAAATTCTCTATCTCGGCCTCACTGAGAGTTCTCGGCTATCTGGTCAAATAAGAGAGCTATAGGCATTTGAAGTTGAAAAATGTACATACTTTTCAACGATTTTGCCGAATTTTTGCCGAATTTCGGCTGATAACGGGTGGTCTTTACAAACGTTTTCCAATTTGTACAGTAATGTCAGCAACATAATTTCTTGCCAGTGTGATAGGGGAGTGTCAGGCGCATAAAAAATGATAATTTTCAGAACTCTATCTTGACTACTTCCGGTTCTATTGGATGTCAAAGATGAACGTCTTTTTTTCAAGTTTTCAAAATAGAGCAAACGGATGTGACGTCAGCTTCGTTATTTATCAATAGATTTCAAAATTTCTTGCTGCGGTCGATATTTCAGTCCTTTAGCTAAAACTTTCCCGCTTTGTGCCCGGCCTATGGTGAAAAACAAACGAAAACTTCACTGGCGGAATATTGCATATTTCCGTTTTATTAGGTGTATTTACAAATGGCGTAAACTGCCATTTAAGGGCGATAACTATCGAAAAATAATCATCCGCTGACTTACGGGCTCCCTCCATCTACACCAAACCGCTGGTCGGATCGACTTCAAATTTTGCATACCGATTCGGATCAAGTGTGAGCAGAGACTCAGAGATTTTCAGATATCTTTTAATGCTACTTTCCACGAAAACGGAAGTGACGTCATACTTCCTATAACTATCTCAGATTCGCTGACAGTTTTCGGCTATCTGCTCAAATAAAAGATCTATATGCATTTGAATTTGAAAAATGTACATACTTTTCAACGATTTTGCCGAATTTCGGCTGATAACGGGTGGTCTTTACAAACGTTTTCCAATTTGTACAGTACTGTCAGCAACATAATTTCTTGCCAGGGTGATAGGGGAGTGTCAGCCGCATGATAATTTTCAGAGCTATATCTTGACTACTTACGGCTCTATTCGATGTCAAAGATGAACGTATTTTTTCAAGTTTTCAAAATAGAGCAAACGGATGTGACGTCAGCTTCGTTATTTATCATTTGATTTCAATTGTTTTTGCTGTAGTCGATATTTCAGTCCTTTAGCTAAAACTTTGGCTGAGGATCGAACCCGGTATCCCTCGCTCCGAGTACATCGCTCTACCTCTAAGCTAACCGGCCCCACATCGGTGTGATGATGCGAACACAATAATGTTGGACTGTTCATTCTAAAACTTCAGAAATTCTTTTTGCAACCGATAGTTTACACCTTGGGCTAAAGCTTAGTTACACATGAAATCAATGTTTGAGGCTCAAACCGTTGATGCAGCTCAAGCTGCTCTAGTTTAGTTTATTTCTTCCTAAGAACATAACAAGAAATGTGTTTTTAGAACACAGTAGACACAGATCAGGCTGCACATATGTGCAGCCTGATCTGAGTCTACACTGATTGCAATAACATTATTAAGTGTGAAAATATGAATCTGGCAAATAATGCAGTCGAGGATCAGATTGCGCAGATATGTATGATCATCTGGATCGACACTAATCGAAAAGACTATTAATGGTTCCTTTTCACAACAAATCGTGCAACAGTCGCCCTATTTACAAACAATTATACCCTAAACCATACCATTTGGACCGGATTTCTATAAATAAATTCAACGGGACATAACAAGCTACGATCCCTCATCGTGGCCAATCTGGCTCTTGATATGTCACTGAATTGACAAAGGTGGCTGATGTTGACAATCAAACTGCGCGCATAGTTTGCTTTATACCGCAACCAGTGTCTGAAGTAACCTAATAAAGGGGGCCGAATAAACATCATCTATATTCGCTACTAACCGTATATACATCAAAGTAGCATAATAAACTTGCACTTTTGATTTGGTGCTCAGTTTGCATATAATTACAATGTAACCGGGTACCAGCCGTACTTATTTTCTCAACTTTGACCTCTCGTCATGTGACCAGTGGGTTCAAAATAGCAACGGAAAAACACGGGCCGGGACGACGTAAAAGTGTATTTTGAACCCGATGTTTACTCCATTATATAGCAGTATCGGCCTTGCAAATGTTGCGGTTCGTTCACAACCAAGCAATGATGATAATTTGTTTTAAACAAAACATTCGATAGCTCGAAAACGCGTTGTCATAGAGCATCGAGGAATATATCGTTGCGGAATACTAACATTGTCCCAACTTCTGAAATAAGCGACAATGATATAATTCGGTTGACGTTTCGTGAGAGTCCGTTGTCTCGAGGCCGTCTAGGTTCGGCCTATATTTAATGTATTTATAGACCTCGGTCCGTTCTTCAACATGTGCGGAAAAAGTGTCTCACGTCACCTGAATAGTGTTGGAATAATTTTAGAATTATTGGACCGATTTTCACAAACTAACTCTTGCTTTCTTACTTAGACCATTTCCAAGCTATCTAGCCGGGTTTCGGAGTGAATTTCTTCTCCTCCGCCTTGTCAAAACTGTCCCACTGCAAATCGTTTTTCGCAATAATTTCAGAATTACCGGACCGATTTGAACAAACTAGCTCTTGTTTTCTTATTTGGATCAGTTCCAAGGTAGCTAGCATGGTTTTTGGGCGAATTTATAAAATAAAATGTTTTCCGTACTGCTCCTTGTCCTCCTCATCCAAGACGGCCGTAATGACGTCAGTCAGACAACTTCATAAATCAACGTGACGTAAACGTAATGGGTTGCGGTATAAAGTAAATACATGGTTAGTGCCTTAGAATATAAAATATATTCGGTTTCACCCGCTAAAGCTCGCCCCAATAAAGCTGTCTAAGGCTCAACCGAATATATTTTATATTCTAAGGCACTAACCATGTATTTACTATATATGCAGCTATACCATTAACCCTTAAAGTTTGTCGTCTGCTGTTTATTCTTTATTTTCATTTTTTCTCACCAAAAACGTGCTTTTTACAGCACTTTTGAACCATTTCCAATGGAAATGATTCGAATGTGCTGTCACTTCATGTTTTTATTGAAAAATGAGAAATATAAAACAACTGCAGACGACAACTTTCGTTCCCAATATTCTAAACACTCGTGTAAGAACCTTTACCGTTGGTTAGGATAATGACCGATGTTCACCGAATGAATTTCTAACAGGCAGACCCTGATTAGACAGCGCGGATGGATATGATGCTATGAATATAGCCTCATTACTTCCATCACAGCCACAAACCGGGGACACTCCATAGGAAACGGGCAACCAATTGATTTCCCATAGACCCACATTCACACAAACATGATAATCGCAAACTACCTGCGACAAAATCAATTGTGTTACTTCCATTCCTGGAGTCAGTGACCTAAGCCGGTTCCAGATACATGCCAAACACCGGGTCGTGCGGGTTTATTTACATGAGTTATTTCCCCTTTTTTGACGGAACCGTCTACTTTCATTTTCGAAATCTCTATCTCACCCCCACATCAAGTCGCACACAGAAAAATTAATCTGCGTGTGTACAGCATGCAAATAATATAATAAAATGTTTGGCACAGACATACCTTTCCTGCAGCATCTATTTTATTTATCTCTCTGTCATAATAAAAACAATCAATGCCGTTGTCCTGAGAATTTACTCCTTGTTGCTAAGCTGTACCAGGACTGGTTTACCATCTATATTATTCACAAGGTGTATGATCACGTGGTACTAACAACAACAACAAGTACCGATTCAAAGTACGTATTATTTTATAGTGTCCGTATTACGTAACGGATTTTGATGAAATATGGCGCATCAAACGCGTCTTGTTAAGCCGCATTTGGTGGTCTCTGTATTTTCGCCCAAACTTCTGTCGTTTTTTGCGAAGAATATATTTCCGTGTCTGCGACACGGAAATAGATTCTTCGCAAAAACGACATAAGTCTGTGCCAAACTCCCTAGACCGCCAAATGCAGATCATGAAGACCAGTTTGCTGCGACATATTTCATCAAAATCCGTTGCATATTAAGGAAAATATCAAATAATACTTACTTTGGAGTGGACGACGTTGTTGTTGTTGTAACCACATGATCATGCACCTTGTTATTCATAAGTTGACTGTGTCCTCCATGGCGCCTGCCCTTACCCATAGCAAACCACCAACACCAATACGCTACCTCTACAACGAGCCGACAAGGGACATAATTATTCACCACTTTCAAAATGGCGGACAACACTTGAGAAAATGAAACTGCTACATATGTGATCATTATTTGTTAACATATTTAAATCTTATCATAATATTTGGTCAGATTGCCTTTCATCCTAAATACTTCTGACAGGCGTGCTGGAATGGACTGGTACATTTTTCTAACATAGTCTTGTTGGATGTTTTCCCAGGCACGTCGCACAGCACAAATGAGTTCGGATTTGGTGTGGATATTTGCTACAGAAGGTTTAATGTCACTGTTTAGTTTTAGCCAAATACCGACTCGCCACCTTGAAGGTTCGCACATAATGTGGGGATCGTTGACTTCGGAGCTCTTTCTCCAGATAAGCACACGGTTATTTGCACCAATTATAATTTGACTTTCATCACTAAATATCCACTTTCTCCAGCGTTCATATATCCATTTCCTTCTCTCTTTAGCCCACGTCACACGCTTTTTCTTGTTGGCATGCCTCACCACCAACCATTTCTTGGCAACACGGCGTTTATAACCCAGATCATGGAGTTCTTTTACAGAAAGTATGATCCTTACCCTCATTAACTATCCTGGAGTGATCTCCTGTTCTGTTGTAAGTTGATTGTTATCTCTGTCTATAAACAATTACTTCTTGCCTATGCCTGGTATATTTTCTACAGTTCCAAACTCTTTATATTTCTTCTTAATAGTGGACCGTGGTATATTAAATACTCTTGCCAAGTCTGACTGATTTTGGCCAGACTCGTAAGAAGTTATGCTTAATTTTCTAACTTCACTACTCATTTCCTTTTGTTTGGAAGCCATTAATGAAACACAGTGTTACCCATGGTTACATGAAGTGGACAGCTTCCATTCTTATGTCATGTGATCAATTAATTATGATGTCATAATATGATGTAAATTCAGACTTCCAGTTACATGTCTATAAATAGCACACAGTGCTTTTGAACTGACAGGGTAACACAATTTAGACACTTTTGTAACAGGGTGGTGAATAATTATGTGCCTTGACTGTATAGTGACTGCGACTGGACAAATGATTGATTGATTTATTTAATGATGCTATATATAAGTGTGCAATGCTGACCATATATTGTAATAAAGCTTTTGAAGCGTTTCAAACGTTTGTCTTTGTGTCTTGTATTTGTGTCTTATCTGCAGGATGTTAAATTTAGCATATAATTGACTCGAGTTAATGTTTACGACATCGAATACTGAAATGCAAATGCGATAATCCGTTGACAAACGCATGTGTATGACAAAGAACAAGTTGCGACTGTATTCATTCAATATCCATTGACATATCTCAACTCGTTTTGTGAAATGCTTCTTCGGACGTACCACAACCGCTTTCAACCGGTTTCAACACCACAGGCCTGTATAGTGGTATTGGCAAACAGCGTAGATCCAGATGAGCCGGCTCGTGACGAGCCGTTTCATCAGGATCTGCACTTTTTGCAAATAATTTCCATATTTTTGAGAACAAAAACACATCCTTTCATAAATGGACTAGTCTGAAATCATTGTGTGACGATTGGATTGGTTGCAAAATTAACACCAAAATCCATTCCAGTTACTTATGAGTGAAAGGTATTAATGCGAGTTTGAAGTCGTTAGACATTATTCTTTAGTTGCCAGTTCAGTCGTTCCTGCAGCAGTTTCACTCCAGTCCTGTATATATATCTCGTACCCGATCGCGTATATTTCTAATTTGGAAACTGGCTGTTATTCCTGGTTACAGACTCGCGTTATAACAGTCACTTGTATATTGATAAAACATTTTCTAATCGATGTTTTACAATTTACAAAGCAAACACATCGTACACTTGAATTGTTGTCTCAATCAGCCGTTTGCCCGCCCCATAAACATTGCCTTGTTGACAGTATACGCGCTGAGACGTGCCTAATGGGGGTTTATGATATCTGAAATAAAACATACCACCCAACCAGACCTCGATGAGCGAACGGAACGCACGAACATATTAGAACTACAGTATGTTTCACGAATCCTGTCCATATATATAACCCACAATGCAAGCAGAATATATGTTTTCGATAATATTCAATTTTATCAAAATTCATAAATAAGCCTTCTTTTTATTTCGTTAAATTTCGTCAAATATTGATTTTATTACGAAAAAAAAAATTGTCAATGTGAATTTAACATGAGATAAAAGGAGGTGGAGAAGCTGGGGGTAGGGAGTCAATTTGTGGAATTGACTCCGAAACCTGGATACATAGAATGGAAATGATGTAACTAAGAAAACAAGTTAACTTTTGTAAATCGGTCACGTATTTCTGAAATTAGAAAAATGTTACTATTTTAAATCCCCATATACATCCTCACACTGTGAAGATGTATATGGGGATTTAACAATAGGAAATCTTTTTTTCGTATTAAAATCAATTTTGGACAAAATTACACGAATTAAAAAGAATGCTCATTCTTAAAAAAAGTTGTTGCTTTGTTTATATAGCAGTATAATTTGGACAGGTTTTGTGAAAGAGACAGAAGACATTATTTTTGCAAAACATGGATATGCCACATTGGCATTGACTGTAAAAAAGTGTTTCAGCGGCTTTGTGAAGGTCAAACATGTCCGGTATGCTAATACCCCAGTCATAGTGTCACGTTTTGGCCACCATGTTTAACTACGCTGGCAAACGTGGCAGAACGTGGCTACAACGTGGTCAAACGTGGCTAAAACGTGTTCAAACGTGACAAAGCTGGACTGGAAATTTCAATTTTGGACATGTTCGAAATTCGTTGGCTTTTCAACACAACGTACTACCACATAGCAAGAACTCGGTACAACGTTGTTACAGCGTAGCAGAAGCGTGAGAAGTGGCAAAACACGTGAAGAAAACCCGTGGCAACAACGTAGCAAGAACGTGCTACAACGTAGTACAACGTGGCTACAACGTACAATAACGTGCTACAACGTAGTACAACGTGGCTACAACGTACAAGAACGTGCTACAACGTAGTACACCGTGGCTACAACGTAGCAACCACGCGACAGAACGTGGCGGCAATCTGTTTCGTTTCCTTCTATGTATGGTAATGCCCCGGTCATAGTGTCACGTTTTGGCCGCGCCCTTTCTGACACCCACGATTTGCATATTTTAGAAGGGTTATGCCTCGCTGCCACGACACTCTAGCCTCGACGTCACCCCGTTGTGCCACGTTGTGCCTCGTTATGCCTCGCTGCCGCAGAGCATTTCATAGCGTACCACAACGTATCATAACGTACCACAACTTGCAAAAACGTAGCACCACGTCGTATACAACGTAGCATAACGCAGCTCTTAACGTAGTACAACGTATTACAACATAGCATACGTGACACAGCGTGGCATAACATGACACGGGAACGTGGGTGCAACTATGCCATAACGTAGCATACCGCAGCACAACGTGTCACAACGTGTCAACAAACGCAACAGAACGTAGCAACCGGTGGGACGCGTTATATTCACGTTCTGTCATGTTTTTCTCTGTACCACGTTCTTGCCCCGTTGTTGCCACGTTCACGCTTTGTCACGTTTGTTCACGTTTAGGCACGTTGTTCCACGTTTGCTCACGTTTTAGCTATTTTCTGCCACGTTAGCTGAACGTGGCGGCAAAGAAATGATCAAATGGGACAACACGTGAATTGGAAACCTTCTCAGTAAGGTTTAGAATCGTTGACTAATATGTGGCTGTGACCACAGGTTGAAGTAATGGACCGAGGTATATAAATACATTAAATATGCATAAAAGCATCAATAAATGAAGAAACAAAATTATTTTGTTTACCCCCTCCATCTAATCATTATAGGGAAGGTGTCCAACTTTTTAATAGGCCGAACCCGGACGGGCTCGAGACAACGGACTCTCACGAATCGTCAACCGAGTTATATTATTGTCGCCTATTGCAGAAGTTGGGACAATGTTAGTATTCCGCAACGATATATTCACCATTGCGCTATGTCAATGCGTTTTCGAGCTATCGATTGTTTTGTTGTAAAAAAAATATCATCATTGCTAGGTCGGGAAAGAACGGACACATTTCCGAGGCCGATACTGCTATATAAAGGAGTAAACATCGGGTTCAAAATACACTTTTACGTCGTCCCGGCCCGTAAAGAAACATTTTGCATAGAGAAAACATTGTTTCCAATCGAAGTTTATTCGCCGGAACTCGTGCACTTACTATGTGGTAAAACAATGGAACTTTTATAAACGGTTATAATTCATATTTTATAATACCTATGTTGATGGTAAAAGTATCAAGTTAAAGGTATGTCTCTCTACTCCGATTTCAAGTTTTGTCAAAATATATTTTTTTCTAATATGGCAGCATATGAAAGTTGTCCGTGGGGTCAAATTTTATTTTTGACCGAATATGGTCAAGTTATATATCAAATCGAAGGTATCAACGAGGCGATCACTCTGGTGCATTTTTTTGTCGAAATCGGATGGCTATGTCATCCAAGATGGCCGCCGAAAGGTCAAAAGGTCGTTCTTTTATTAGAGATTTAAAAATTCTTCTTCACATGAACCGCGTGGCCCATGGTGGCCAAACTTCAAAGTTATGGTCCATGGGTGAAGCCTTTTCAGATTTGTTAAAACGGAGGTTATCGCTAATCCAAGATGGCCGCCGTCTAAAAATAGCATACATTCTTAAAAAATCTTCTTCTCATGAAGAATTTTGAAATCTCTAATAAAAGAACGACCGTTTGACCTTTCGGTGGTCATCGTGGATGACATGACCATCCAATTTCGACAAAAAATGTATCAGAGCGATCGCCTCTTTGATACCTTCGATTTGATATAGACATGACCATATTCGGTCAAAAATAAAATTTTACCCCAATTTTACCCCACGGGCCACGCCCATTTTTGACCCCGGAGTCACCATTTTAACAAATTTGAAAGAGCATTGTACATCGATCATTCTTACCAAGTTTAGTCGAAATCCGGCTAGCGGTTCATGAGAAGAAGATTTTTAAGAAGTTATGCTATTTTTAGACGGCGGCCATCTTGGATTAGCGATAACCTCTGTTTTAACAAATCTGAAAAGGCTTAACCCATGGACCATAACTTTGAAGTTTGGCCACCATGGGCCACGCGGTTCATGTGAAGAAGATTTTTTAAATCTCAAAGAACGACCTTTTGACCTTTCGGCGGCCATCTTGGATGACATAGCCATCCGATTTCGACAAAAAAAATGCACCAGAGTGATCGCCTCGTTGATACCTTCGATTTGATATATAACATGACCATATTCGGTCAAAAATAAAATTTGACCCCACGGACAATTCTCATATGCTGCCAAAACATGTTTATTAGAAAAAATAAATATTTTGACAAAACTTGAAATCGGAGTAGAGAGACATACCTTTAACTTGATACTTTTACCATCAACATAGGTATTATAAAATATGAATTATAACCGTTTATAAAAGTTCCGTTTTTTTACCACATAGTAAGTGCACGAGTTCCGGTGAATAAACCTGTCCCACGATGTTTATACAAAATGGCTTCCCGAGATATGATAGAAATGTCTGTGCGATTAAATTGTCTGTCATGACGCACAGGACGGGTATAAATGTAGGTTTTATCAAATGTTCGATTGGAAACAATGTTTTCTCTATGCAAAATGTTTCTTTACGGGCCGGGACGACGTAAAAGTGTATTTTGAACCCGATGTTTACTCCTTTATATAGCAGTATCGGCCTCGGAAATGTGTCCGTTCTTTCCCGACCTAGCAATGATGATACTTTTTGTACAACAAAACAATCGATAGCTCGAAAACGCGTTGACATAGCGCAATGGGGAATATATCGTTGCGGAATACTAACATTGTCCCAACTTCTGCAATAGGCGACAATGATATAACTCGGTTGACGATTCGCGAGAGTCCGTTGTCTCGAGCCCGTCCGGGTTCGGCCTATTAAAAAGTTGGACACCTTCCCTATAATGATTAGATGGAGGGGGTAAAAAAAATAAATTTGTTTCTTCATTTATTGATGCTTTTAGGCATATTTAATGTATTTATAGACCTCGGTCCGTTACTTCAACCTGTGGCTGTGACTTGAAACATGGGGCTTGTGTGACCAGTGTAATTACTGATCAGATAACACACTCCCGTAGTCTGAAAACGATCTATATTGCTTGTTAGAAGCATGTAGAGTGTTTCGTTGATTAGCGAGCAGTGCAGATCCTCCTGATCAAATTGGTCGCAAAACCCATAAGCCACATTGCCCAGTCACAGAAACATATTTTGATCACGATTTGACAAAATCAGGCTTATCGTGACGTATTTGTGCAGCTAAAAATCAATTATTTCTGCGGTCTGATCAGGATATAGGATGTTCGCCATTCAATCAGCAAAATATGGAAAATGCATCAAGTGAACGTTATTAAAGGCACATGCTCACCCAGTAGGCACAACATGTTTTTGAAAGTAATTAAATCAGATAGTTTTGTATATTCTGTAGATATGACATTTTCTGGCAAAATAAACCTTCTTCACCATTACCCGACGTATTGATTGACATTATTATACATTTCATATCAGACGTAAATTTCCACACTGATATCAGGGGCGATAACCGTGTTCCTTAGAATGTTAACGGATATTGCTATTTATTATCTGTATTAATTTTTTGATGTGCAATGATCATACTTTATAATCTGTCGAAAATATTTTAATATAATTAAAAAACATCATGCCTCATTTGCATATGAAAATATCCATATACTACCGCGAGTTACTATCAGTAAAATAAATATTAATAAATGATTATATATGTATAGCGGGCACTTGTAAGTTTTAAAACTGGTGGAATAGTGACACAATTATGCACTTACTTAATTCCTATATAAAAACATGTTGTGCCTACTGAGTGGGCATTACCTTTAATGACTATTATGAGGTAGCACGGTGGCCGATGCTGATCATGGTCTACGTTGGTCATAGTTAAAATGTGGATGTGACTGGAGAAATGGGGCTTATGGGACTTGTGACCAGTGTAGCTCCTGATCAAATAACACACTCCTGCAGCCTCATAGCGTGATATAATATACAGTGATGAAACACAATCACATAGCTGCTCGCATATGTGGTTGTGACTTTAGATGCACAATCACATAGCATAGCTGGTGTCATATGTGGCTGTGACTTTAGATACACAATCACATAGCTGCTTTCATATGTGGCTGTAACTTTAGATACATAATCACATAGCTCGTCTCATATATGGCTGTGACTTTAGATACAGAATCACATAGCTGGTCTCATATGTGGCTGTCACATTAGATACACAATCACATAGCTGGTCTCATATGTGGCTGTGAATTTAAATACACAATCACATAGCTGGTCTCATATGTTGCTGTGACTTTAGATACAGAAAGACATACAATGTAGCTGGTCTCATATGTGGCTCTTACTTTAGATACACAATCTCAAAGCTGGTATAATATGTGGCTGTGACGTTAGATACACAATCACATAGTTGGTATCATATGTGGCTGTGACTTTAGAAACACAATCACATAGTTGGTATCATATGTGGCTGTGACTTTAGATACACAATCAAATAGTTGGTATCATATGTGGCTGTGACTTCAGATACACAATCACATAGTTGGTCTCATATGTGGCTGTGACTTTAGATACACAATCACATAGTTGGTATCATATGTGGCTGTGACTTTAGATACACAATCACATAGTTGGTATCATATGTGGCTGTGACTTTAGATACACAATCACATAGTTGTTCTCATATGTCGCTGTGACTTCAGACACACAACCACATACCTGGTCTCATATGTGGCTGTGACTTTAGATACACAATCACATAGCTGCTTTCATATGTGGCTGTGACTTTAGATACACAATCACATAGCTGGTCTCATATGTGGCTGTGACATTAGATACACAATCACATAGCTGCTTTCATATGTGGCTGTGACTTTAGATACACAATCACATAGCTGGTCTCATATGTGGCTGTGACTTTATACACAAAATCACATAGCTGGTCTCATATGTGGCTGTGACTTTCGATACACAATCACATAGCTGGTCTCATATGTGGCTGTGACTTTCGATACAGAACCACATACAATGTAGCTGGTCTCATATGTGGCTGTTACTTTAGATACACAATCTCAAAGCTGGTATCATATGTGGCTGTGACTTTAGATACACAATCACTGTTGGTATCATATGTGGCTGGGACTTTAGATACACAATCACATAGCTGGTCTCATATGTGGCTGTGTCTTTATATACATAACCACATAGCTGGTCTCATATGTGGCTGTGACTTTAGATACACAATCACATAGCTGGTCTTATATGTGGATGTGACTTTAGATACACAATCACATAGCTGGTCTCATATGTGGCTGTGTCTTTATATACATAACCATATAACTGGTCTCATATGTGGCTGTGACTTTAGATACACAATCACATAGCTGGTCTTATATGTGGATGTGACTTTAGATACACAATCACATAGCTGGTCTCATATGTGGCTGTGACGTTAGATACAGAACCACATACAATGTAGCTGGTCTCATATGTGGCTGTTACTTTAGATACACAATCTCAAAGTTGGTAGCATATGTGGTTGTGATTTTAGATACACAATCACATAACTGGTCTCGTATGTGGCTGTGACCTTAGATACACAATCACACAGTTGGTATCATATGTGGCTGTGACTTTAGATACACAATCACATAGCTGGTTTCATATGTGGATGTGACTTTAGATACAGAACCACATAGCTGGTCGCATATGAGGCTGTGACTTTAGATACACAAACACATAGTTGGTCTCATATGTGGCTGTGACTTTAGATACACAATCACATAGCTGGTTTTATATGTGGCAGTGACTTTACATACACAATCACAAAGCTGGTCTTACATGTGGCTGTGACTTTTGATAAACAATCATATAGCTGGTTTTATATGTGGCAGTGACTTTAGATACACAATCACAAAGCTGGTCTTATATGTGGCTGTGACATTAGATAAACAATCACATAGCTGGTTTCATATGTGGCTGTTTCTTTAGATACACAATCACACAGTTGGTATCATATGTGGCTGTGACTTTACATACACAAACACGAAGCTGGTTTCATATGTGGCTGTGAATTTAGATACAGAACCACATAGTTGGTATCATATGAGGCTGTGACTTCAGATACACAATCACATAGTTGGTCTCATATGTGGCTGTGACTTTAGATACACAATCACATAGCTGGTTTTATACGTGGCAGTGACTTTAGATACACAATCACAAAGCTGGTCTTATATGTGGCTGTGACATTAGATAAACAATCACATAGCTGGTTTTATATATGACAGTGACTTTTAGATACACAGTCACAAAGCTGTCTTATATGTGGCTGTGACTTTAGATAAACAATCACATAGCTGGTTTTATATATGGCAGTGACTTTTAGATACACAGTCACAAAGCTGGTCTTATATGTGGCTGTGACTTTAGATAAACAATCACATAGTTGGTCTCATAGGTGGCTGTGACTTTAGATACAAAAGAACATATCTGGTCTCATATGTGGCTGTGACATTAGATACACAATCACATAGCTGGTCTCATAGGTGGCTGTGACTTTAGATACACAATCACATAGCTGGTCTCATATGTGGCTGTGACTTTAGATACACAATCACATAGTTGGTCTCGTATGTGGCTGTGACTTTAGATACAGAACAACATAGTTGGTCTCATATGTGGCTGTGACATTAGATACACAATCACATAGCTGTTCTCATATGTGGCTGTGACGTTAGATACACAATCACATAGCTGGTCTCAAATGTGGCTGTGACTTTAGATACACAACCACATAGCTGGTCTCATACGTGGCTGTGACTTTAAATACACAATCACATAGCTGGTCTCATATGTGGCTGCGACTTTCAATACACAATCACGTAACTGGTCTCATATTTGGCTGTCAATTTAGATGCACAATCACATAGTTGATATCATATGTGACTGTGACTTTAGATACACAATCACATAGCTGGTCTCATATGTGGCTGTGACTTTAGATACACAATCACATAGCTGGTCTCATATGTGGCTATGAATTTTGATAAATAATCACATAGCTGGTATCATATGTGGCTGTGATTGTAGATACACAATCACATAGCTGGTCTCATATGTGGCTGTGACTGTAGATGCAGAACCACATAGTTGGTATCATATGTGGCTGTAACTTTAGATACACACTCACAGAGTTGGTCTCATATGTGACTGTGACTTTAGATACAGAACGACATAGCTGGTCTCACATGTGGCTGTGACTTTAGATACACAATCCCACAGCTGGTCTCATATGTGGCTGTGACTTTAGATACACAATCACATAGCTGGTCTCATATGTGGCTGTGACTTTAGATACAGAACCGCATAACTGGTCTTATATGTGGCTGTGACTTTAGATACACAATCACATAGCTGGTTTCATATGTGGCTGTGACTTTACATACAGAAGCACATAGCTGGCCTCATATGTGGCTGTGACTTTAGATACAGAATCACATAGCTGGTTTCATATGTGGCTGCGACTTTGGATACAGAAGCACATAGTTGGTCTCATATGTGGCTGTGACTTTAGATACAGAATCACATAGCTGGTTTCATATCTGGCTGTGACTTTAGATACACAATCACATAGCTGGTCTCATATGTGGCTTTGACTTTAGATACAGAACCACATAATTAGCCTCATATGTGGCTGTGACATTAGATACACAATCACATAGCTGGTTACATATGTGGCTGTGACTTTAGATACACTATCACATAGTTGGTCTCATATGTGGCTGTGACTTTAGATACACAATCACATAGCTGGTCTCATATGTGGCTGTGACTTTAGATACCGAATCACATAGCTGGTTTCATATGTGGCTGTGACTTTATATACAGAAGCACATAGCAGGCCTCATATGTGGCTGTGACTTTAGATGCACAATCACATAGCTGGTTTCATATGTGGCTTTGACTTTATATACAGAAGCACATAGCTGGCCTCATATGTGGCTGTGACTTTAGATGCACAATCACATAGCTGGTCACATATGTGGCTGTGACTTTAGATACAGAACCACATAGCTGGCTTCATATGTGGCTGTGTCTTTGGATACACAATCACATAGTTGGTCTCATATGTGGCGGTATCTTTAGATACACAATCACATACCTGGTCTCATAATTGGCGATGACTTTAGATACACAATCACATACCTGGTCTCATATGTGGCTGTGACTTTAGATACTCAATCACATAGATGCTATCACCTGTGGCTGTGACTTTAGATACACAATCACATAGTTGGTCTCATATGAGTGTGTGACTTTAGATACTCAATCATATAGCTAGTCTCATATGTGGCTGTGACTTTAGATACATGAAATCACATAGCCGGGCTCATATGATGCTGTTAATTAATTTAGATACACAATCACATAGTTGGTCTCATATGTGACTGTCACTTTAGATACACAATCACATAGCTGGTCTCATATGTGGCTGTGACTTTAGATACATAATCACATAGCTGGTATCATATGTGGCTGTGATTGTAGATACACAATCACATAGCTGGTATCATATGTGGCTGTGACTGTAGATGCAGAACCACATAGTTGGTATCATATGTGGCTGTAACTTTAGATACACACTCACAGAGTTGGTCTCATATGTGACTGTGACTTTAGATAGAGAACGACATAGCTGGTCTCACATGTGGCTGTGACTTTAGATACAATCCCAACAGCTGGTCTCATATGTGGCTGTGACTTTAGATACACAATCACATAGCTGGTCTCATATGTGGCTGTGACTTTAGATACAGAACCGCATAACTGGTCTTATATGTGGCTGTGACTTTAGATACACAATCCACATAGTGGAATTTTTCATGTGCTGCGACTTTGGATACAGAAGCACATAGCTGGTCTCATATGTGGCTGTGACTTTAGATACACAATCACATAGCTGGTTTCATATGTGACTGTGACTTTAGATACACAATCACATAGTTGGTCTCATATGTGGCTGTGACATAGTACACAATCACATAGCTGGTCTCATATGGTGGCTGACATAGATACGAACCACATAATTAGTCCTCATATGTGGCTGTGACTTTATTAGACACAATCACATAGCTGGTTTCATATGTGGGCTGTGACTTTAGATACACTATACATAGTTTGGTCTCATATGTGGCTGTGGACTTTAGATACACAAAAAAAAAAAAAAATCACATAGCTGGTCTCATATGTGGCTGTGACTTTAGATACAGAATTACATAGCTGGTTTCATATGTGGCTGTGACTTTATATACAGAAGCAATAGCTGGCCTCATATGTGGCTGTGACTTTAGATGCACAATCACATAGCTGGTTTCATATGTGGCTGTGACTTTATATACAGAATTACATAGTTGGTTTCATATGTGGCTGTGACTTTATATACAGAAGCATATAGCTGGCCTCATATGTGGCTGTGACTTTAGATGCACAATCACATAGCTGGTTTCATATGTGGCTTTGACTTTATATACAGAAGCACATAGCTGGCCTCATATGTGGCTGTGACTTTAGATGCTGGCAACTCACATAGCTGGTCACATATGTGGCATGTGACTTTTCTAGATACAGAACACATAGCTGGTTCATATGTGGCTGTGACTTTAGATACACAATCACATAGCTGGTGGTATACTTTGGCTGTGCCTTTAGACTCAATCACATGCAGGTCTCATATGTGGCTGTGACTGGATACACAACCAATGTGTCAATTGCCTGTGACTTTAGGATACACAATCACATAGCTGGTTTCAAAGTGGCTGTGACTATCCCCAATCACATGTGGTCTGGATAGTGGCTGTGATTTAGATACAATCAATCACATCGCTGTCCTCATACGTGGCTGTGACTTTATATACTCAATCACATTGCTGGTTTCACATTATGTGGCTGTGACTTTAGATACAGAACCAAAGAGCTGGCTTCATATGGTTGGCTGTGACTTTAGATACACAATTCACATAGCTGGTTTTATATTTGGCTGTGCCTTTAGTTACACATTCACAATAGCTGGTATCATGGTGCTGTGACTTTGGATACAAATCACATAGCTGGTTTCTTTTGTGGCTGTGAACTTTAGATACTCAATGGCATCACATAGGTGGTCTCATCGTGGCTGTGTCTTTATAGACTTTCTATTCACATTAGCTGGTCGCTTAATGTGGCTGTGAATTTAGATACAACAACCACATAATTAGCCTATATGGTGCCTGTGACATTAGGGGATTTCACAATCACATAGCTGGTTTCATTATGTGGCTGTGACTTTAGATACACCATCACATAGTTGGTCTCATTATGTGGCTGTGCTTTAGATACACAATCACATAGCTGGCATCTCCATATGTGGCTGTGACTTTATATTACTCAATCACATGGCTGGTAATATGTGACTGTGAACTTTAGATACTGAACCACATAGTGGTCTCATATGGTGGCTGTGAACTTTGGATAGACAAGCACATAGGTGGTCTCATATGGGGCTGTGACTTTAGATACAGAAACGACATAGCTGGTTTTATATGTGGCTGTGACATTAGACACCAAATTTATTAGCTGGTCTCCATATGAGGTGTGCTTTAGTACACCAATCTATTGGTTTTCATATGTGGCTGTTGACCGTTAGGATAACAAACAAACAATAGCTGGTTATAAGTGGCTGTGACTTTGATACACAATTCACATAGCTGTTTCATATTGTTGGGCTGTTGACTTTACCTACACATCACATAGTTTGGTTTCATATGTGGCTGTGACTTTAGATACACAATCAAATAGTGGTCTCAAATGTGGATGTGACTTTAGATACACAATCAATAGCTGGTTTTATATGTGGCTGTGACTTTAGTCACAATCATAGTGGTATATATGTGGCTGTGACTTTGGAATAACAAAAATACCATAGCTGGTCTCATATGGGGCTGTGACTTTAGTTACACAAACACATAGGTTGGGTCTATATGTGGGTGTGACTTTAGATACACAAACTACATAGTGATATATTATGTGGCTGTTACTTCAGAACACATCACAGAGTTGGTCTCATATTGTGGGGCTGTGACTTTGATACAGAAATCACATAAGTGGTCTCATATGTGGCTGTACTTTTGATACACAATCACATAGCTGGTTCTCCATATGTGGCTTTGCTTTAGTCAGAACCACATAATTAGCCTCATATGTGGCTGTGACTTTAGTTACACAATCACATAGCTGGTTACATATGTGGGGGCTTGTTGGATTTAGAATAACAATCACATAGCTGGTTTCATTTGTGGGTGGTTTGACTTTAGATACACTATCACTTAGTTGCTCTTCAATATGTGGCTTGGTCTTTAGAATACACAATTTCCATAGCTGGTTCTATGTGGCTGTGACTTTAGATACAGATTCACATAGCTGGTTTCATGTGGCTGTTGACTTTATATACAGAAGCATAGGAGCTGGGCCTCATATGTATGGTGGCTGTGGACCTTTTTGATGCACATCACATAGCTGGTTTATATGTGGCTGTGACTTTATATACAGAAACTCATAGCTGGCCTCATATGTGGCTGTGACTTTAGATGAAAAAACAATCACAGGTTTGGTCTTCATATGTAGCTGTGACTTTAGTACAGAACCACATGCGGGTTCATATGTGGCTGTGACATTAGATACCAATCACATAGCTGGTTTCATAATGTGGCTGTGGACTTTAGATACCTATCACATAGTTTGGTTCTATTGTGGCTGCATAGATACACAATTCACATAGCTGCTCCTTCATATGTGGTGTGTTTAGACACAATCACATTGCTGGTCTTCATATGTGGCTGTGACTTTGGGTTACACAATACATAGCTGTCTCATTTGTTGGCTTGTGACTTTTAGAATACACAATCCATAGTTGGTAATTCATATGTGGGCTGTGACTTTGAATACACAATCAAATAGTGGTCTCATATTGTTGGCTGTGATTTAGCACAAATCACATAAGTGGTCTCATATATGGGCTGTGACTTTAGTTAACACAATCACATAGTGGTATAATATGTGGCTGTGACTTTAGATACAATCACATAGTGGTCTAATATTTGGCTGTACTTTAGATACACTATCATAAAGTTGGTTCATATGTGGCTGTGAATTTTGATACAGAACTACATAGTGATGTCTATGTGGCTGTTTCTTTAGATACAATCACGAGTTGGCTCATTATGTGGCTGTGATTTGGTTACTGAACCACATAGCTGGTCTCCAAATATGTGGCTGTGACTTTAGATACACAATCACATAGCTGGTCTCATTGTGGTGTGACTTTAGATACACAATCACCTAAGTGGTTTTCCATATGTTGGCTGTGGGACTTTAGATACTTGGAAGCACTAGCTGGTCTCATATGTGGTTGTGACTTTGATAAAGAACCCACATAGCTTGTTTCCTAGTGGCTGTGACTTTAGATTTACACAAATACTTAGCTGGGTCTCTATGTGGCTGTGTCTTTGGTACTCCAATCACATTAAGTTGGTTATATGTGGCGGTATCTTTAGATACACAATCACATACCGGGTCTCATAATTCGGCGACTTTTGATACACAATAATACCTTGTTCTTATGTGGCTGTGATTTTAGATACACAATCACATAGATTGCTATCACCTGTGGCTGTGACTTTTAGATACACAATTCACTTATTTGGCTCATTGTTGTGTTTTGTGGGATTTAGGATACTCAATTCATATGTAGTCTCATATGTGGCTGTGACTTTAGATACATAAACACATAGCCGGGTCTTTATGTTTGCTGTTAATTAATTTAGATACACAATACATTGTTGGTTCTATGTGACTGTGACTTTAGTACTCAATTCTAGTGGTCTATATGTGGCTGTGACTTAGTACAGAAACACATAATTGCCCCTCTATGTGGCTTGTGGGGACATTAGATACACAATCACTTAGCTGGTTTCATATGTGGATGGACTTTATTACACTATTCAATAGTTGGTCCTTGTTGGTGTTGTGACTTTGATACACAATCATTAGCTGGTCTTCATATGTGGCTGTGATTTAGATACAGAATTTACAATGGTTTCTATGTGGCTGTGACTTTATATTTACAGAAGCAATAAGCTGGCCTCATATGTGGGCTGTGGACTTTAGATGCACAAATCACATAGCGGGTTTATATGTGGCTGTGATTTTATATTACAGAATTACATTAGTTGGTTTCTTATGTGGCTGTGACTTTATATACAGGAAGATATAGCTGGCCTCATAATGTGGCTGTGGACTTTTGATGCACAATCCACAATAGCTGGTTTCATATGTGGCTTTGTGTCTTTATATACAGAAGCACATAGCTGGCCCTTATGTGGCTGTGATTTAGTGCACCAATCCACATAGCTGGTCACATATGTGGCTGGACTTTAGATACAGAACCCCATAGCTGGGCTTATATGTGGCTGTGGCTTTTAGATACACAATCCACCATAGCTGGTTTTGAATTTGGGCTGTGCCTTTTAGATACACAATCAAATTAGCTGGTATATGTGTGCCTGTGACTTTAGATACCAATCACATAGCTGGTTTAATATGTGGCTGTGACTTTAGATACAAAACCGATACATAGTGGTTAATACGTGGTGTGACTTTTAAATTACTCAATCACCATAGCTGGTCTCTTATTGTGGCTGTGACTTTTGATACAAACCAACCATAATTAGCCTCATATGTGCCTGTGACATTAGATTACCAATCACTTAGCTGGTTTCATTATGTGGGTGTTGACTTTTAGATACACCATCATAGTTGGTTCTATTTGTGGGCTGTGATTTTAGATACCACAAATTCAAATAGGCTGCTCTCATTGTGGCTGTGACTTTATATACTAATCACATAGCTTGGTCAATATGTGACTGTGAATTTAGATTACGAACCACTAGTGGTCTCCTTATGTGGCTGTGACTTTGGATAGACAATCACTTAGTTGGTCTTCATATGTGGCTGGGACTTTCGATACAGAACGAACTAGCTGGTTTTATATGTGGCTGTGCATTGAATTACACAATTAACATAGTGGTCTCATATGAGGGCTGTGCCTTTAGAATACACAATCACATAATTTGGTCTAATATGTGGCTGTGAGTTAGATAAATCACATAGCTGGTCTCATATGTGGCTGTTGACTTTAGATACACAATCACATAGCTGTTTCTATGTGGCTGTGACCTTTACATACACAATCACATAGTTGGTAATCATATGTGGCTGGTGACTTTAGATTACACAATCACTTAAGCTGGTTCATATGTGGCTGTGACTTTGATACACAATAACATAGTGGTTAATTATATGTGGCTGTGATTTAGATTACAACAATCACATAGGTTGGTTATATGTGGCTTGTGGATTTGGATTTAAAAAATCACATAAGCTGGTCTCATATGTGGGTTGTGACTTTAGATTACAACAATCACTAGGTTGGTTCTCATATGTGGGTGTGGACTTTAGATACACAATAATAGCGTATCCTATGTGGCTGTTATTCAGATACAAAAATACAGAAGTTTGGTCTCATATGTGGCCTGTGACTTTAAGATTAAAGAATCTCATAGGCTGGTTTCATATGTGGCGTCACTTTTAGATTTACACAAATTCCACTAGCTGGTCTCTAATGTGGCTGTGACTTTAGAACAGAAACCACATAATTTCGCTAATAGTGGGCTGTGACTTTAGATTCACAATCAATTGCTGGTTAACATTGTGGTTGTGACTTTAGATTACACCAAATTCACATAGCTGGTTTATATGGTGGTTTGAACTTTTGGATTACACTATCACATTGTTGCTGTCTTTGTGGCCTGTGGACTTTAGGCTACAAATTCCATAGTGGTTCATATGTGGCTTGTGGACTTTTAGATACAGATTCACATAGTTGGTTTTCAATGTGGCTGTGACTTTATATAACAGAAGCATTTAGTGGCCTCATATGTATTTTGTGGCTGTGACTTTGATGCACAAATCACATAGCTGGCTCTATGTGCTGTTTGACTTTTATATACAGAAAACCATAGCTGGCTCATATGTGGCTGAGATGCACATTTATCACAGAGTGGTTTCATATGTGGCTGTGGACTTTAGATACACAAGTGGTCTCTAGTTGGTTCATATGTAGCTGATGACTTTAGATACACAAATCCACCATAGCTGTCTATAATGTTTTGGGGCTTGGGTGACTTTAGTTACAATCTCACATAGCTGGGTCTCATATGTGGCTGTGCTTTGGATACACAATCAATAGCTGGTCTCCTTTGTGGTGTGATGTAGGATGCAGAAACCACATAGTTGGTTAATATGTTGGCTGTAACTTTAGATAACACCTCACGAGTTGGTCTCCATATGGCCTGTGAACTTTAGATAGAGAACGGAATAGTTGGTTCACTGTGGCTGTGACTTTTAGAATACACAATCCCAGCTGGTCTATATGTGGCCTTGTGATTTAGATCCAAATCACATAGTGGTTCTCATATGTGGTGTGACTTTAGATACAGAACCGATAACTGGTCTTTATAAGTGGCTGTGACTTTGATACACAATCTATAGTGGTTTCTATGTGGCTGCGACTTTGGATACAGAAGCACTAGTTGGTTCTTATGGGGCTGTGACTTTAGTTACACAATCACATAGCTGTTTTCTATGTGTCTGTGACTTTAGCTACACAATACATAGTGGTCTCATATGTGGCTTTGACGACTTTAGATACACAATCCCCATTAGTGGTTCCTATATGTGGCTGTGGCATTCGATACAGCCAACCAATAATTGCCTCATTGTGGCTGATTAGATACACAATACATAGTGGTTTATATGTGGCTGTGATTTCGCTACATCACATAGTTGGTTTATATGTGGCTGTGACTTTTAGATCACAATCACATAGTGGTCTCATTATGTGGCGGTGACTTTAGATACAGAATTACTAGCTGGTTTCTTTGTGGCTGTGGACTTTATATACAGAAGCAATAGCTGGGCCTCCATGTGGCTGTGATTCTTTTAGTGCACAAATATATAGCTGGTTTCATATGCTGGTGACTTTAAATACTGATTTACATAGTTGGGTTTCATGTTTTTTTTGGCTGTGATTTATATACAGAGCATAGTGGCCCTATTTTGGGGCTGTGACTTTAGATGCACATCACATAGCTGGTTTTCATATGTGGCTTTGACTTTATATACCGAAGCACATAAGCTGCCCTATGAAGGCTTTGTGACTTTGAGCCACAATCATAGCTGGTACAAATATTGTGGCTGTGGACTTTAGCTACAGAACACATAGCTGGTTCATATGGTGGCTGTGACTTTAGATACACAATACATAGCTGGTTTTATATTTGGCTGTGCCTTTAGCTACCCATCACTAGTGGTATATGTTGCTGTGGAACTTTAGATACACAATCACATAGTGGTTTTATGTGTTGGCTGGGACTTTCTACTAACAATCATCACATAGCTGGTCTCCTACGTGGCTGTAACAAATACTCCAATCAACATAGCTGGTCTCATAATGTGGCTGTGACTTTTAGATACACAACCCACTAATTAGCCTCATAGTGCTGTGTCAATTGATAACAACTTTACCATAGTGGGTTCATATGTGGCTGTGTTTAGATTAACATCCACATAGTTGGTCTCATATGTGGCTGTTGATTTAGATACACAATCACATAAGCTGCTCTCATATGGTGGCTGTGAATTTATTTATATACTCAATTCACATGTGGTCCCATATGTGACTGTGGAATTTTTGATACAGAACCACATAGCTGGTTTCATATGTGGCTGTGACTTTGGATAGACAATACCTAGTGGTCTCTTATGTGGCTGTTGACTTTTAATTACCGAAACGAATAGCTGGTTTTTAAGTGGGCGTGACATTAGATAACAATTACATAGTGGTCTCCTATGAGGCTGTGCCTTTAGATACACAATTCACTTAATTGGTATCATTGTGTGGCTGTGACGTTGAATTTAACAACCATCACTCGCTGGTTTCAATATGTGGGCTGTGGACTTTAGATACACAAATCAATAGCTGGTTTCATATGTGGCGGTGACTTTACATACCAACAACCCTAGTTGGTATCTTATGTGGCTGTGATTTAGATAACACAATCACATAGCTGGTCTCATATTGTGGCTGTGACTTTAGATTACCCAAAATAATAAGTGGTATTATATGTGGCTGTGACTTTAGATACACAATACATAGTTGGTATATAGGTGGCTGTGACTTTGGCTAAAAAAATAACATAGTGGTTCCTATGTTGGGCTGTGACTTTAGATACACAATCACCTTGTTGGCTATATGTTGGGTGTTGGACTTTAGATACACAAACCTTACATAGTGATATCATATGGTGGGGGGGCTGTTATTCAGATAACAATACCGCGTTGGTTTCTCTGGTGGCTGTGGACTTTGATACTGAATCACATAGTGGGTCTCTTATGTGGTGTCATTTAGAATACAACAACCCATGTGGTTATATGTGGTGTGATTTAGATACAGAACCACATAATTCGCCTCATCTGTGGCTGTGACTTTAGATACACCAATCACAAAGCTGGTTACATAAGTGGCTGTGTCTTTAGATTAACAATAACCATAGTGGTTTCATTTGTGGCCTGTGATTTAGATACTCTCTCAAATAGTTGCTCTCTCTTGTGGCTGTGGACTTTAGATACACAATACATCGCTGGTTCAATATGTGGCTGTGACTTAGATACAGATTCACATTAGTGGTTTCATATGTGGCTGGGACTTTATATACAGAAGGATATGCTGGCCTATATGTATGTGGTGTGACTTTTGATGCAAATCACATAAGGTGGTTTCTATGTGGCTGTGATTTTATACAGGAAACCACAATAGCTGGCCTTATATTTGGCTTTGACTTTAATGCACAATAACAGAGTTGGTCTTATATGTTGCTGTGGACTTTAGATTACTGAACCAATAGCTGGTCTAATAATGTGGGCTGTGACATTAGATACACAATCACATAGTGGTTTCATATGTGGCTGTGACTTTAGATACACTATACATTAGTTGGTCTCATATTGGTGGTGTATTTTTAATACCACAATCAATAGTGCTCTCATATGTGGCTGTGGAATTTAGTACCAATCAATAGCTGGCCATATGTGGCTGTGATTTGGATTCCTCAATACATAGTGGTTTAATTTGTGGCTGTGACTTTAGGATCACCAATCCCATGTTGGTTATCATATGTGGCTGTGACTTTGGCTTACACAATCACTGCTGGTCTTATTGGGCTGTGGAATTTAGATAACCACTACCTAGTGGTGCATATATGGCTGTGACTTTGATACCACAATCACATAGTTGGTATTCATATTTGGGTGGTTTGATTTTAGGATACAACAATCAATAGTGGTCTCATATTTGGCTGTGACTTTAGATAACAATTCAACATAAGTTGGTTATAATGTGGCTGTGAATTTAGTTACAGAATACATAGCTGATGTCATATGTGGCTGTTACTTTAGATACACATCACAGAGTTGGTCATATGTGGCTGTGACTTTGGTTACAAGACCCACATTTGCTGGTTCTCATTTATGTGGCTGGTTGGACTTTAGATTACACAATCCATATGCTTTGGTCATGTTGCTGTTGACTTTAGTTACACAATCACCTAGCTGGTTTATATGTGGCTGTGACTTTAGCTAGAGCACAGAGCACATAGGCTCATATGTGTGTGACTTTAGATACAACATCATGTTGGTATGTGTGCTGTGACTTTAGATCAAATCACAGCGGTCAATATGTGGCTGTGTTCTTTGTACACAATCACTAGTTGGTCTCATCATATGTGGCGGTGTCTTTAGATACACAATATGGGCTGGTCTTTCATGTGCTGGACTAGATTTACACAAATCACTCAGCTGTCTATGTCTCATTTGGCGTGACTTTAGATACACAATCACATACGTCTCATATGTGCTGTAACTTTAGATACACATCATACTAGTGACTGTGGACTTTAGATACACAATCACTAGCGTGTCTTTCAATCTGTGCTGATTTGACTTTAAGATACTCATCATAGCTGTCATATGTGGCTATGAATTTAGATACATAATCACATAGCTGGTATCATATGTGGCTGTGACTTTAGATACAGAACTACATAGCTGATATCATATGTGGCTGTTACTTTAGATACACTATCACATAGCTGGTCTCAGATGTGGGTGTGACTTTAGATACACAATCACATAGCTGGTTTCATATGTGGCTGTGACTTTAGATACCCAATCACATAGCTGGTCTCATATGTGGCTGTGACTTTAGATACACAATCACATAGCTGGTATCATATGTGGCTGTGACTTTAGATACACAATCACATAGCTGGTTTCATATGTGGCTGTGACTTTAGATACACAATCACATAGCTTGTTTTCATATGTGGCTGTGACTGAAGAAATGGGCATTCGGATATTAAGACCAGTGTAGATCCAGACCAGCCTTTGCATCCGCACAGTCTGACCACGATCTGTACTTTTCGCCATTACATCATTGAAACACCTGTCATATTTATAGTAACCAATTTAGATCGTTCTTATGCTGCATGAGTATGCTATTTAATCAGGAGCTACACTTGTCACAAATTCCATAAGCCCCAATTCTCCAGTTACAGCCACATATAACGATTGAAACTGGCCGAATGTTCCGAGCCTCGTCCAATATTCCGGGAACCGAATGCCGTAAGATGCTTATAAGCCCAGTTGGCAGGTGTGAGAAATTAAGCCTATTACAGTCAAACGGTATTTGTATAGAAAACAGATTTGTAACGAGCAACAAATTACACGGACTATCTGACCCAGTCTGCCATATTGTGGCCACAATCTCCGGCGAAAAGATTACGTTCCGGCATTGAATTGTGCTCTTTAATTCAATGTAAACCTATTTCACAAGATCTGAAATAAACAATATGTAGGCTGAAATACTCACCACCAGACCATCATTCTGATGATCTAGTTGCGTTGTGAGACTGAATTATGCTGAGAAAACAATATGTCGACAATCATGTAAGAAAATCCTCGTCATCTGAAAACTTGCTTCAAAGACACGGCCAATTTTTTCTTAAAATGGAACACAATTTGCCCGTTTCACTTTTGTATCCCTACACACAAGAAAAAATAAATAAAACTATAAATGGACGCTTGTCGACAAGCGCATGTGTATCCCTCTCCCCAGATACACAAGTAGTTTTAAAAAAGGGTGTTCGAGTTATGCTCCGGAGAAAAAATCAATGCGCGGAAAAACAAAGGGAGATAACTAAAAAATTAGTGATGCAAGAGTTGTCATTCTTGCTTGACACACCTTTAGGGTCGTGGTCTATGCATGTGTGAAGTTTCATGAAAATATTCCAAAGGGTGTTCGAGTTATGCTCCTGACACGAAATCAGTGCACGAAAAAACAAAGGGAGATAACTAAGAAATTAACGACGCAAGAGTTGTCATTCTTGCATGCGACACACCTTTGGGTCGTCTTCTAATGCTTGTGTGAAGTTTAATAAAAAATATTCCAAAGTGTGTTCGAGTTATGCTGCGGACACGAAATCAGTGCATGAAACAACAAAGAGAGATAAGTAAAAAAAATAACTATGCAAGAGTTGTCATTCTTGAGCGCGATGCACCTTTGGGTCGTGGTCTATGCATGTGTGAGGTTTAATGAAAATATTCCAAAGGGTGTTCGAGTTATGCTCCAAGCACGAAATCAGTGCATGAAACAACAAAGGGAGATAAGTAAACAAGAATTCCGCGGAATCAAATGCCTCACCTTACCCCGCCTTGACCTCGAGCCTGGGCCCGAAAGCAATTTTCACTGGCCCGAACATATTATACAATTATTGACTAGTGAGCCATAGAATATCAGATTATATTCTATGGCTCACTAGTCAATAATTGTTTTATTATATGATAATAGTCTGTATATAGCACTTACGACCTTTTGCTACTAGACAAAAATTGAAAAAGAATTTGAAAAAATATGGAAAAAAAATGAAAAAAAAAAGTTTAAAAATTAAAAATAATAATGCTCGCTACTGGAGCCCAGATTTGTGTAATAGTCCTATATGTATCTACACTGAAAGGATAAAGAAACGCAGGGTAAACATTTGAGGTGATTTAAAGTGATGTGTTTGCTGTTATATACAATATTTTATAGGAGTAAATATCTTTAGTCAACACATTACCAAAATTGCATTAGGTTTTGACCGATAATTAATTAGTAATTGAATCACAATTGACGGTACCCCCCAATATCGCACAGTGAAATCCACTGTTTTGTCAGTATCTCGTATGCCCACCTCGCGCATCTGTCACAGCCCTGATTCTCTTGTGCATGGAATTCATCAGTGCATTTATCCTTCTTATTGGGATATTGTTCCACTGTTCCAACAATGCAGTCCTTAGTTGGTCGAGATTAGAAGGGGTATTCCGACACCCCCTTATCCTCCTGTCAAGTTCGCCCCACAGATGTTCGATTGGGGACAAATCGGGACTGTACGCTGGCCAGTCGAGTGGGTTAATGTTATGGTCAGCGAGAAAGTCTTGACAAACTCTGGCTACATGGGGCCGGGCATTATCATGCTGGACAATTAGTGGACGCTGTTGCACAAATGGAACAACAACCGGGCGGAGGATTTCATCCCTATAACTTACGGCGGTTAAATTCCCGGCTACCACAATCAACGGTGACTTTACCCCGTGAGATATCCCTCCCCAGACCATAACCGAGCCACCCCCAAACATATCCCTCTCAAGAACGCAAGCGTCGGCGAAGCGTTCCCCACGACGTCGGTATACACGACGTCGACCGTCCGGACGAAAAAGAGTGAACCGGGACTCATCTGTGAAAAAGACTTGTCTCCATTGCCTCATTGGAAATCGTCTGGGAGCATGTGCCGCCAACCAAGCCATATGACGCGCGCGACGTGCACGAGTGAGAGGCAGACCAACGTAGGGACGACGTGCTCGCAGACCAACCTCGCGCAATCGATTTCTTACAGTTTTTGGATGAATGTGGCGATTATGACGTCGCGACGTTACGCGCGGACGTCCCGATCTCGGTCGGTCGGCAACCCTTCCGGTCTCTCTCAGACGACGGACAAGACGTTCTATGTGGAAACATTCACACCGAACTGCATAGCAACCTGCTGTTGCGTTTGACCTTGCATTTGCAATGCAATAGCCTGACCCCTCTGAACTTCCGTCAGACGTACCATGATTGTGAGATCTATAAATTCAGTGTAAATAGCGGAAAACGATATGTATACCTCAAGCGTATCAAGTGGTATGACAAAATGTTTTGACGAACTTATCATCATCATGCTGCACGTGTTTTTGGCTTTTTATCACTTTCTCTATGTGGTATGGTGCATTACACGGTTGAGTAACTTTAGGCACCGGTTTGGGTGCACAGTGACCAAGATAGTCGCCTGACCGGTTTTCATAATTTTAGGCCAAGCATTTAAATAATTATTGCGTATATTGTTACCCTGCGTTTTTTTATCCTTTCAGTATACATATCATATCTGTACAGGTCCACATATTGCCACAATATTGTCAACACAGTTTACGGAAATGTAATATAGTAATTTACCTGTATAAATGACCTGTAATAAGTTAGTGGTCAGTTAGTGGTCAGTCTGGACAAATGCACATGCTAGCACATGCACAGGCGAATGGTTCTCCCAGTCACTATTGTTCAACCGGAGAAGGCTATTGTTCTCTCTACAGGTAAGGTGTACAGAGCACACGAGAAAAATGGTCTTCATGCATTATTGTCCAGTTTGTAGAGTGCGCGAAACAAAAAAGGGAGATAACAAAAATATTAGTTATGCAAGAGTTGTCATTCTTGTGCGCGACACACCTTCGGGTCGTGGTCTATGCATGTGTGAAGTTTCATGAAAATATTCCAAAGGGTGGTCGAGTTATGCTCCGGACACGAAATCAGTGCGCGAAACAAAAAAATGAGGATAACTAAAAAATTAGCTATGCAAGAGTTGTCATTCTTGTGCGCGACACACCTTCGGGTCGTGGTCTATGCATGTTTGAAGTTTCATGAAGATATTCCAAAGGGTGTTCGAGTTATGCTGCGGACAAGAAGTGTCTGCGGCGGACGCGGACGCGGACGCGGACGCGGACGCGGGCGCGGACGCGGACGCGGACGCGGACGATGTTCGGTGTCAAATCCATAGTATCCCCCGACGAAGTCCGGGGGATACAACTAACTGATTTTGATTGTAGACTACCTGTTACATGTTCCTTTAATTATTTTAAGAGAAAATTTACCACCAGCCACAATGAATATGCAATAATCAACAATTTTGTATCACACTACTTTTTAAAATGTACTATTTTCTGCCATAAAATAAAGTAATCGAGGAAAGGGTCGAAGAAAATGGTGAGAAAGTTCGAGTAAATTAGAAAATTCAAAAGCAGCTCGAGTCAAATAATGTTCCAGTATATTAAGAACACGTTGAGAAAGTTCGAGTGCAAAAGGAAATCGAAACTAGAAAATGTGTTCATAGAACACGGATGCCCCACATACCGCTTTGATAATAAAAAGTCCAGGTCCAAAAGGGGAGATAATCCATACCCGGGGTCGAATTAAAAATCAAAATAAACTTTTCGCATCAACTCATCACAAGGAAGCTACATATCAAGTTTCAGGTCTGTAGCTATTACGGTTTAAAACTTTTACAAGTTACAAGGCAAATTTGCCAAATTCTAAGTCAAAAAGGAGGAGGAAATCCATGACCCGGCGGTCAAATAAAAATCGAAATAATCTTTGCGCATCTACTCACATACGGAAGCTACATACCAAGTTCCAGGTGTGTAGCTATTACGGTTTACAAGTTTTACGACGGACGGACGGACGGACGGACGGACGTATATTTAGTAAGTCTTAGGACTTAGTCTTAGTATCTCCTTAATAGGAGTTAGTATCTCCTAATTAGTAGATCAAACTATTTTAGCATTGGCACCAGTAGCCTATTTCACGAACCTCCGTTAGTCTGCTAAACTCAGTCAGTCGGCTAAACTTCAGGCCGTTAGTCGACTAACGAAAAAAAACGCGTTTCACGAACACGTTAGCCGACTAAGCAAATTCGGCTTTGCTTAGCCTCCTCGTTAGTCGGTTAAACTTTTGGTTAGCCGACTAAGCGAACTAGAAGACGACGTCAAATAATCGGTTATATATGGGAACACAATTTACATCAGTTTCATTGTGAGAATAAACATTCTTATCGATGTTACTGGGCGCTTCCATAGTCCTGTGCTCTATGACGACAATATATGGACAAATGCGGTCCACAAATTTGACGATCTCTTATTTGTGGGGGAGAAGCACAGTTGAACTGTCAATATGCTCTTGGTGCAAGTAGTCGTTTTCTTGGCGATTACGCCGATCTATCAACACTGTACTGCAGCTGTGACATCGAATAAACGTGAAAATGCGCATTTTCTTTCACTTTTAAAATTGATAATAAATTAATCGACCACCACCTCTATAGCATAGCTTTACAATATGTATTCGAAATACATTTTGAAAATACTTTTGACAAGGGATGTAAATACCAGACGACATGCACATTCACCATCGCGTACATGCAGTCCACTGGGGAACTGGAGCCTCGGTTCCAGAAGCGGTGTCACTGGCGGTGTCACTGGCAGCGTGCTGCCGAGTGGGTGTACTACGTCGTGCATTGAGTGGGTTGCTTGAAATATGTCTCTTAGACGAAAACTATGTCGGATTTGCCCTTCCTCCGCCAGCATAGAACGCTACCGTGCTCTGCCATTTGGTATCAATCGTACCGGGCTCGACTCGGAAGTGGTATGAACTCCTCGGCTAGCCTCGGAATTCCTACGCGTTTCCTAGACTTGCATGATAAAGGAAATTGATATGAAATGGCACCAGTCTGGTATTATCTATGCATTGGAATGTATATACGCTAGAAGTTGCTAGATGATTCCAGTGGTAGTGTAATTGTAACGCTGCACAGCTAGTTGCTAGATGATTCCAGTGGTAGTGTAATTGTAACGCTGTACAGCTAGTTGCTAGATGATTCCAGTGGTAGTGTAATTGTAACGCTGCACAGCTAGTTACTAGATGATTCCAGTGGTAGTGTAATTGTAACGCTGCACAGCTAGTTGGATACTGCAGAATAGAACTCGGCTATTTAATTTAGTTTGAACAATATTTATTTCAAATTATGGCAAGTGAGATATATATATACTATAATTGAGAACAGGATTAGAAACAAGTTTTTACACTATTTGAATTATTCTCCTGAACTTCTACTCCTGTTTAATTTATTAAATATTTTATTATAATACATGTTTCACAACGGACAAGCGTGAATGCCGAAGCTGCATTAGAAAATATGCTTGGACAGCTTGTATGAATAACTTATTCTCATAAAGCCTTAGTTGCGAACAGTAACTGTTGCAATCTAGGAAATGAGACGTGTCGCATAGTTTGACTAGTTAGCATGTCAAGGCTGGTGTTGATAAATTGATAAATAGGTTTTGAATATATAATAACGTGAAACTGTCCGATGACCCATGCATGCGGAGGTGTCTCAAAAAACCAAATCAATACGCAGTATGGTATATATTTACAGCAAGGTTTCCACACGATACGATTGATCCACTGGCATGCGCACTGGTGCTGCACTGGGCGAAGCCGTAAACTTGTTCACGTCGCAATATAGGCCCCGGATTCCTGACGAATCTACCTTCAGGAGAGACTGTATAAACACTTAGACATCGATTCTATTGTTTGTCAGAGGTAAGTGATTTCAACACCCCTGCGGACAATATAAAAGTTTGCATCTATACTGAGCAAAACTAGAAACGTCCCTCCATGTTTAAGGAAAGATTCATCAAAAACCAAAAGGGTTACTTTTAAAAATCAAAATGGAAAAACAAGTTCATTCATTTCTGTATCAAAGCCAATAAATTGCATTTGGATATCTTGTTAAATATTCGAGAGATAACCGGCCAAGGGCGGTAGGGGTCAAAATCAAAAATCACAAAAACTCAGAAATGTGTTACGTGTTACTTAATGTTTAGAGATGGAATTTCAATAAGTAATGTGGCAAATTCAGTAAATCTCGTTAGTACCGAGTGTGGCCACCATTTGCATGAATGCATGCAATGATCCTACGCCGCATCGACGTGACGTAACGCAATACCAGTGCGTTGGGCAAATTCCTCCATTCCCGTTGTAACGCCCGTGTAAGATCGCGAACATTGTCAATCTGATTGTTAGCTCGTGCTTTGCGGCCCAGCTCATCTCATATGTGCTCAATGGGATTGAGATCCGGGGAGACCGTGGGCCATGGCATGACGTCGACGTTGTTTTGCTGTAAGTATTGAGTGGTGACCCTGGCTACGTGAGGGCGGGCATTGTCGTGCATCAATGTCACACCAGGACCATGCTGACGGATAAATGGTAAGGCATGTGCATTTAGCACATCTGCAACATAACCTTGTGCATTGATGTTGCCCTGTACAACAACCAAATCTGTCTCCGGTTTCCCATGATCCCACCCCAGACCATTACGCTCCCTCCCCCAAACCTGTTCTTCTCAACAATGCAACAATCGGTGAATCTTTCATTTTTACGCCTGTATACCCGTAATCTTCCGTCAGCATGACTAACTGTGAACCGAGATTCATCGGTGAACAAAACTCGGTTCCAGTCAGCCCTTCTCCAGTTCAGATGACGTCGCGCCCATAACAGTCTGGTAGCACGGTGACGTTGGGTTATTATCTGACCAGTGTACGGGCGGCGTGCCCGGATTGGTTGGGCGTTACGACGTAACCGGTTGCGAATGGTCTGCCCTGAGACACCGTATCGCCTAGCAGTGACTGTGGCTGCCAATCGACGTTGACGTAAGTGCGTCAACGTAATGTAACGATCGGCTCTAGCCGTCGTTACACGAGGCCTACCAGGTCGCTGCCGGTCGTGAACAGCCCCAGTCTGCTGGTACCGGGCTGCAAGACGACCAATCGTCTTCCGACAGCAACCAAACCGAGGCGCGACCGCCCTGGCGGCCATCCCACCCGCAAGCATCCCAATTGCCTGATTTCGCTCGTTTTCGGAAAGCTGTGGCATATCGAAAACAGTGAAAAATTAAAAAAGTTTTTTAATTTTCCGAATAGCCCCTATCGCATGAATGGTACGACATGAACTGAATCACCTTATCGATGACAAGTATAGCGTGCACGTGCAAAAAGTGGAAATCAACGTTCCGGTCACTGGCCGCTATGTAAACCGTGTGTATCGGCTAAACTCTACACGATCGTATTCTGAACATCGCCACGGTTTAAAATACATGTACTTTGAACATGTGGTACATACATAGACAGAGCTACACCGGCTATAAAACAGGGACGTTTCTAGTTTTGTTGAGTATATATGCAAACCTGGGCACGAAATAGTTCATGCTTCACGGTCAACCACACACGCTGTGCAGCTATGGTCATTTGGTGACACGTTGAATGCCTGCTGAGAAAAGGGACATTATGACGGCGACCGTAGCCCACATCAGTCTACAAATTTGCGAAATTTGATCAGGGTATACGTTGGTCGCCATTCAAACAATATAACGTTATTATTGTCACCGACTAGCAGGCTTTGATCAATATATCGACCGAATAACTACAAATGGTTGTGATAATCTGTACTGGTCACTCATACATATAATGTTACATACATATATCGCTGTATCTTCCTGCGACGCACGCGAGTAGCGAGATTGGTGTAGCCTGACTAAAGTGTAATAAATGTAGAACATTGTTAAAAATGAAAATATAAATTCATACCTGGCGAATCTCCATGTTTCTGTTTACATGCATACAATTCCAGCACAAAAATATTTACACAATTCCGTAATATTTGATTGGCCGTAGCAAGTCTCTGTCCAAAATTGATATCCCAGTAAACTCCCACGCCGAACTACTTTCCGTAACCGTGAGGCGCAGCTAAAATAATTCTTAAAGAAAACGGAAAATAAACACATTTTCCTGATGAATTTATTTAAAATGCTAGAATTATAAGGAATGAATGGCCTTTGTGTGGAATTTATCGGGGATATACACTTGGACAAGTCGCGTGAATACTGGACGAGGCCTTCCGGCCTTCGTCCAGTATTCCCGCGACTTTTCCAAGTTTATACCCCGATAAATTCAACAAAAAGGCCATTCATTCCTGTAGTATAGTTTAGCACGTGGACTGAGAGTTGTCGCGGACATGTCATAGTACACGGAAATACCCGAGGGGTGTTCAGTAAACCGCAGGAAAGTGCTATAAATCGATGCTCTCTCGTGAAGTGGTATATTTTCACATCACACAGCAACCATTTATAAATACATATTGGTACAGTTTCTTAATTATTAACTGTGGTATGGACAGCGATTGACTTACAAATACGTTATATTCTGTATTCAGGCAATAGCATCAAACTATCATTCGCAGCGCAAGTTTTCTTTTCAATATAATAATTATATTATTTATTATCAACCCCCGATTTGTTTTCCAGACGACTCATATGTACAACTGAGATCAGAATGTGCAATTAAAACTATTCTTCATTATGATCTGTGCATATGTGAGACCCATTGCATTTTTATTCGAGCGCTAGCGAAGAATTATACAACCAACATCCAAATTTGAGGTCTTACAGCTTGTATGCAAATGAGGTTGCGCGACTCCGAAAACAAGCCAAAAATGGCATTTTCGCGAGACATCCGGCCGGACGCTGCCGGATTTATACGGGCTCCGCTGCGATTTTTAGGGGTTGCACGAACCCCGCGGGCGTGAAAACCTGACTTCCAAATATGCAATTTTCCAAGCGCGATTTTAGGTCGTGGCAAACCCCGTAGACACGTCGCTAGGGCCCCGCCCGTCGGCCTGCCGGAAACCAACCGGTGATCTGGCGACCACTTGAAGAGTGTGACGATAATTATTGGAAAACAATCCGCCGGGCGCCGTCGGATTTTCACGGGCCCCTCTCGGCCACCCTACAATAGCCTCACGGCCCCCTCACGGCCCCACTGGTCCCGACCGGTCCCCCGGCGGCTTCTAAACGGTCCCACGCGTTCCCCAACTGCCACCTAGATAGTTGGGCCCTGGAGTATATATATGCCCTGGATTTGGTATTTCATTCAACGTCTCTCTCAGTGCTGTAGACGTCTTTTTAATGCCAGTACTGACCCAAGTCATCGCTGAATTTGACAGTATGGCGCAACGACAACCCCCCGGAACGGCTCGGGAGAAGCCCGACATCAATCGCCAGTTGCCCGGCCGGGCTCCGCCAGGACGCCTACCGATCTCTTCTTTGATCAGCCGGCGCCCACCCGAGTATCTAGCGGCGTCCGGCCGACGCCCTGGCGGACGCACTGTCTCCACTGCGATCCAATGTTCAAATGGCACCGCCCGGGCCCCGTCTAATATGTGAGTGCACACGTCGCAGACATGAAATTTGCCCGATTCATCCACGGACTCCCCCGGCGACTCCTGCGATTAGAAAGATCGCGCGGAAGCCGGCTGATATGTGAGGGCCGCTTAAGGAGGCGACGATTAACCGCCATACTCGATTATTCGCGATTTGTAACTCCATGGTGCTTCGTCTTCGGCTTCCATTTTTAGAAATCTCTATCATTTTTGGTTCCAAAAATATATGTTTAACTCAATACTTTTCGCACCTCCCCCATGTCAATTCGGCCCAGAACGAGCACTAGTGATACTCTATAGTGTTGATTCCATAAAAGATATAATCATACTAATGTCAATTCAAGTTTACGTGATCCGAGATGTTACGGGAATTTAATTTGTGAACACCCCTCGTAAATGAACTGTATAACTGACCAACCAATAATATATACATTAATGCATATGCTTCACGTGCATGTACGTTTGTATACACCGCGTCAGACTACGAGAGGTCCTTCGATTACAAACATATTATATACATGTACGGCTGGGTGATGATCAATTCGTCAATGTTTTGAAAGGGAACTGTTTAGCGTAAACGTGTTGGGCGATGTATATACAGTAAAACCTCTCTAAACCAGACACCCAGGTGACGCCATTGTGTTTCATTTAATTTTGACTGTAATTTTTTTAATTGCCGTGTCTGTTCATGATTCAAAATGACAAAACTGTACAAATATTACTTAGTCACAGTGGAAACTGTAAGCTGTACAACTCTGACCTCCGATTAGAGAGGACCCACTGTGCTATATAATTCATTGAGTGGTGTCCAGTGGTGTCCAGTGGAGTGGGCAATCAGCGAAGGTATGCACTATCAATCTCGGACAGTAATCGGGAACATACGAGCGAGTAATTCACGTTAGTTGCCAAATTAATTCATTAGGAAACAGGTTACTTTCAGATGAGGTAGGGTCAGCCAGGGCACACTGTTACACCACCGCCTGCGCTAATCGTGCCAATAGTTGACAATTGTGTTCTTTCAAACTGCTTGAATATTGTACATGAAGTCAAGCAATCGACGAGTTGGTCACTATGCTGTGGTTAAAGGTACAAGCCCACGCAGTAGGTTATACTGTAGTGATACAGACACTTTTGTATATTCTGTACGTATGACATTTTCTGGCAAAATAAACATTCATTCACCATTACCCCACGTATTGATTGGCAGTATTATACATTTTATTTTAGACATAAATTGTCACGTTGATATCAGGGGCGATAACCGTGTTTCCTTTAAATGTTAACGGACATTACTATTTATTCTCTGTATTTATTTTTTGATGTGCAATAATCATACTATATAATCTGTCGAAAATGTAATTTTTCAGGTGACGCATTTCATTAGTATAAATCAGTAAATGAAAAGTCATGCAGAGCATGATGTTATTAGCCGATCAAATCAGGGTTCAATATATATCCACATTTTAGTAGTTACGGAATCTCAGGGAAAAGTGAGAGAAGTGTTGATTTCCTCCCCCCAACCAAATTCTCCCAGTTATATTTAGTAAATTACTATGGATTTGCCATTTACTTGGCGGCCATTTTGAGTTTTCCGACAATGGAGTATATTAACTGCAATATTATTCCAGTTGAAAGAATTAACCTTTGAATATAGGTGAAGGCGCTTAGCATTACACAAATATGTAGCAAGTCAAACGAAATCTCATAAATATCCGATTTTTGGCGGCCATCTTGAAAATATGATAATAATATACTGAATATTAGTGTAGTTTACGTAAATTCTTTAATATATCCATATGAAATGTTGTTGAACAACTTACACCAATTTCCAAGTTAAGGACCATGACCTACGTATTAGTCATATATTGGCAATTTTCGACTTCCGTCAAGCATAAAGTTCAATGACCTTGAAATGACCTTGAACTTGGTTTAAAGAAATGGCACCCGGATTGTTTGGAAACCTTATACATTCAAGTTTATAAAAAAACACCGGGTGCCATAAATTAACACGAGGTGCCGGAATCGTATATATATACATATTGCCCAGACTGTAGAAAGATGCCAGAATTTAAGAAAAACAAGCGTGTAAAAAGGTAATTAATTTGGTGTGCAAGTACTGTATGTGAACTTCAATGTATATATTGCCAATGCAGATATACTGTCTGTATAATCGAGACGCACCATGTGATTTTGTACCTACAAACAGGTGCGCAATTTCATGAAATATGCTGAAAGTTGATGAAATTCTCAAAGCAAATGCGGAATATAATTCTGATCTGAAAATTTCGACAACCTTCGGTGTCATTCCAGGAAAATATCGTAAATTTTGTAATTTGTTTATGAAATTACGCCCATTTGTGTAGGTACAAAATCACATGGCGCATCTTAATTATCATTATTACACTGGTGCTGCACTCCGCGCCGGTGGAAAATGTAAGACAATCCACTTGAAAAATACAATATGCGCCATTATGAAATGTTTCTAGATGAGTGTTAAAAAATCAATAAAATTACTACTCGTCTTGAAACATTTTTTTTACAATTAATGTCGCCTATTGTACTTTCAAGTGGATTGTCTTGAAATATTTCCATCGGCACGGAGTGCAGCACCAGTGAAGTAAGTGGACTGTTTCTCTAACGGTGCATCACAAATATAGAACAGTATATGTGACCGTGGCTTGAGAAAAAGGCCTTATGGGGTTTGATCAATCTGGATATTAATCTGCTAGCACACCACTCCTGTATGTGAATGTGCAAGCTGATCTGTGCATACACTGGTCATATTACCATTGAAAGGAAGTAATATCATGCTTACTATAAGTGTTTATACTTTATTATTACATGCTTTATGTGATAATCATGATAATGGAATCAATAATAAAGTATACATGTTTAGTTTCTGTTAAAAATGGTTTTGAATTGGGATATGTATATGATTTTAATTTCAAAAGGTGCCAGCAAATCTGATGAAGAAATTCCACACCCCTGGCCCAGGAATACCAATTCAGCGATTTCGGTCGGCTGCCGGCATGGTACAGATAAACAGGTCGGCTGTCGGTCGGTATAGTCGACTATACTGAACGACAAACAACCTGTTTACCGGTACCATGCTGGCAGCCGACCGATATCGCAGAATCGCTATTTCCTTTCAATCAATAGAAAAGTAAATGTTTGATGGCGAAATAAGTGAATCAGAAAAAGGAAGATTTCAGTATGTACAAAAGGACACGAAGGAGTGCAAGGACCAGTGTAGATCAATTTGGTTCAGTTAAAATAACAATTGAGTCCCACAAATTTACTAGTCCACACGAAACGGTAACAATTTTGTCAGTGACCGTCTTACCAAACTTATCCTTGTTCATGAGACAATTAATGGGAAGACAACCGTTCAATATAGTATATTTCTGTCGAACTGAACCAATAACCCGTTCCACATGTATTCTTGAGTGGGCAAGTTTACGTGTTGATTCCACGTCCAGAGGGGATATCTGATCACGACCACGATGCTGGAATCTTCACTTCTGCAGCCACCGAGCCAACACTGTCATTGACATCAAATCCTCTGTCCGCCAACACTAAATCCCCAGGTAATAACTTGGACAGGAAGTCACAAACTTGTCACTCACACGACCACCCCATGCTTTCGATATGAAGGACACACTGCACTGAGGAGTACTTCTAATTAGAAATTTCACAGTGTGGTGGTGTTGGTATGAAGACCAGGTTTCTGCTCTGGCTTTCAAATCACTTGGTTTCTCAATAAATACCTCAAAACAATCAATTATCACTGCACACCTGTGGCCGAAGTACTTCCTAAATTCCATTGGCATGGTTTTTCTCAATGTCTCGCGCTCTGGCCATCCTATGAGTTTCCTTAGCAGCTTGTACATACAGTCAATTGTCCGTGTAAAAGGTCTAGCTATTGTTGATTGAGTAGTGTCAAATTCATACGCAAGAAAGAGATTTGACAAATTTAGTCGCAATTTCACTAATGTCAATATCATGACCTTGAATTTGGGCATGACCAGACTGGATGGCAGGTGAGGCTCCAGAAAATTAAACAATATAAATAGAACTGTGAATGATGGTAATCCTGTTAAATGTTTCACCTTCTCGTCACTAACCTTAAAATAACTTGCAGTGAATTTAGTTTCCAAATGGGCCACTTTTTCCTTCAGCTCCCCATTCTCTGTACGCAGTTTCTGCAGCTCCAGCGATATAGCCTCCATGAGTGGACCATCAACATCAGTATGTGACTGAACGCCGTCTTCATCAACGCTGTCACCCATATCCATACCCGTCTCAGTGTGATCAGGTCCAACAATAGTTATGGATTCAGCTGGCTTCCTTCTCTTCTTTTCCTGCTGCCGATCATATCTTGATGTAGATGGTGCTCGCTTTTGTCCGCCCAGATTAACTGATGGTGCCCAGTTTGGGTTAAGATGGCCATACAACTCTGCCTTCTTTCCTGAAACATATACATGATATATATTAAAAACAAATACATACATGTGTACTTGTCGGATATTGTAACTTTGCACATTTAGTTACAATATAATAACTTATTTTTATTATTTCTTCTCGAAAGTATATGTTGCATACACCATCTGAACATTCTTGCTGAGACGGTTCAGATGAGTGGTCACAACATTTACATGCACTTTTCAGGAGAAATAAAAAAGAAAAGGTGTACTCTTATGAAATATCACTGAAATATTGACAATTTATGACACATTTTATACATATGACATGCGCCATGTGATTTTGCATGTACAAACATGTGCGCACTTTGATGACAAATATTACCGTGGGGTTCACACACAATATAATGATTACACCAGCTTACATTGTCTCACCAGCTGACAAGTAGAACTATCGGACTATTTATAATATCAAGGACTTACCATTGACAAAATGCGCCGAATACACCCGAACATTTTGGATATTCTTGTGCCCAAGTACATCGCCTAATAAAAATATCGTGCTTCATTTGCATATGAAAATAGCCTGATATCAACGCGCGTCACTATCAGTAAAATAAATATTACTAAATGATTATATCTGTTTTCCGGGTGCTTGTAATATTTTTTAGCACTGGTGGAATAGTGACACAATTATACATTTATTTAATTCCTATAAAGAACATGTTGTGCTTACAGAGTGGGCATGTACCTTTAATGTATTTGCTATTGGGCCCAGTTCCCACTTACATTTTCAGATGTACTGAAGCGCAGATAACCTGGAAAATTATACAATATACAATTATTGACTCAATAATTATTGTATTATATGACTTATGGTTTTGCTGAAATCCGACTGACATTTATGTACAAGCTTGCTTCAGTTTGCATTCATTGTTGTTGTTTTGCTGTCAAGTGCGAAGTGCATGTGTAAGCTTGTTGCTGATTGGACGAATTTGCGTAGTTTTGTTCAATTGGCTCGTCGTTGAACCGTGTTATGTTTCCGTTGCGTGATCAGTAACTCGCGCATCCAGGTCAATATCATACTGATATACCAGTTGAATATCATATATGTCCGCAATCACGTGACCCTCTATTGGGCAATCTCATTGGCCGGACTTCTCGATCATATAATAATAGTTATTGCTGCCAATGATACCGCGCTCTTAGCCGTAGTGGTTTCGGAGTTATTGCGAGAACATTTACATAGAGGATATTCCATCGTGCATGTGTAAAAAACGTGAAATAATACACGGGTTTACGTCGGCTTCCGCGTAAACAACGAGTAAGCGAAATGTACGAGTTGTTTACGCTGAAGCCGACGTACACGAGTGCATTATTTCAAGCTATTCACACATGTACGATGGAAGATCCTATGTATTACATTTCTGAACAACAAAAATGCATTATATAATGTTTCGGAGGCGTTTACATCTGTGTATGATTTTTTTTGTGGGCGGTGCTTGTTTTATAACGACTGCGGGTGGGTGCATGCGGTGATTACGGGTGTTCTTTTCCCGGTGTGTATTATTATGAGCTGATCTATTTATAGATCGGCTATATGTTGGTTATCCATCGGTTTGTGAACAAGTTTGTAACCACCATTTTCTCCTATATTTGGTAATCTACAAACGCGAAATTTGTTGTATCTCTTCCAAACTACATCAACGGGAAATTATTTAATTTTTGGCCATTATCTCTGTTTAAAACTTTAAATATAGCGAAATAACACAAATTGGGAATAAATTAACGTTTTAACTACAAGAGTTCAGCGGTTTGCAAATTGGCTATGAATAAAGTTTTGACGTCACAAACCGGAAGCTCCGCCATGTTCCAATTCCAATATCTCGATACACAAATCAAAACACGTCGAAGTTTGACCTAAATTCAGTTAGTTAGTGGTTGTGAAGTGTTCTATATACGGATATAGTCATCGTAAAGATCGTGAAAGGACACTGGAATAGTATAGATTTCCTGCAGTAATCACAAATCAAGGTGTGGAATGCGAGAAACTGAGCGGATCGGACACGTGAATTTCTGGCTAGAAATTATTGGACAAGAATTTGGGCACAAGAATATCCAAAATGTTCGGGTGTCAATGGTAAGTCCTTGACATTATAAATAATCCGATAGTTCTACTTGTCAGCTGGTGAGAAAATGTAAGCTGGTGCAATCATTATATTGTGTGTGAACCCCACACAGAGCTCCAGATAAGCTGCGTATTTGCGTAAATACCCAATTAAAATTGCCAAAAACCCAATTGAAATCAGAAGTAATGACTGTGAGTATCAAAAAGCAATGAGAACACTTGTGGTACCTTTATCATGCTGCAGAAAACAATAAACAGGCCATCAATATAGCATATTTTTCTTATTTTTCCATGAAAACACATCTTGGTATTTCATTAGTATTGTCTCCAAGGACACAATTCTAATGAAATGCCAAGATATGTATTTCGAAGCAAACTATTCAATAATTGCTGTCTGTTAATGTGTAAACAGTAGTGTTATTTAAGTTTACCCCATTAAAATTTTGAAATACCCAATTGCTTCAGAAATGATGGAGTAGCAATCAGCGCTCCAGATAAGCTGCGTATTTGCGTAAATACCCAATTAAAATTGCCAAAAACCCAATTGAAATCAGAAGTAGTGAGTATCAAAAAGCAATGAGAACAATTGTGATACCTTTATCATGCTGCAGAAAACAATAAACAGCCCACAATATAGCATATTTTTCTTATTTTTCCATGAAAACACATCCAAGGAGACAATTCTAATGAAATGCCAAGATATGTTTTCATTTCGAAACAAACTATTCAATAATTGCTGTCTGTTGATGTGTAAACAGCAGTGTGATTTAATTTTACCCAATTAAAATTTTGAAATACCCAATTGCTTCAGAACTGATGGAATAACAATACTCAATTACTAATTCCTTATCTGGAGCCCTGCGGCCACCCACTGAATTATAATGTTTGATACCCGTGCTGTCACTGTACTTAACATGCTTAAGACGAACGAGATGATGTATTTTGATGGACCTCAGACAATAAAAAATTGCAGTTTGTGTGGAATTTCATGAAAAATTTTACTGTAAATCATGCCAAACGTTGATGAAATTCTCAGAGCAAATGCAGAATGTCACCATGTTGTCACCATTCAATTTTATTTATGAAAGATATTGTAAATTGTGTAAATATTTTTCATCAAAGTGCGCACATGTTTGTACGTGCAAAATCACATGGCGCATGTCATAATTTTTATGTATAAAATTTGTCATAAATTGTCAATATTTCAGTGATATTACATATGACTTAGAGTACACCTTTTCTTTTTTATTTCTCCTCAAAAGTGCATGTAAATGTTGTGACCACTCATCTGAACCGTCTCCGCAAGAATGTTCAGATGGTGTATGCAACATATACTTCCGAGAAGAAATAATAAAAATAAGTTATTATGTTGTAACTAAATGTGCAAAGTTACAATATCCGACAAGTACACATGTATTTATTTGTTTTTAATATATATCATGTATATGTTTCAGGAAAGAAGGCAGAGTTGTAAGATATGATCGGCAGCAGGAAAAGAAGAGAAGGAAGCCAGCTGAATCCACAACTATTGTTGGACCTGATCACACTGAGACGGGTATGTATATGGGTGACAGCGTTGATGAAGACGGCGTTCAGTCACAGACTGATGTTGATGGTCCACTCATGGAGGCTATGTCGCTGGAGCTGCAGGAACTGCGTACAGAGAATGGGGAGCTGAAGGAAAAAGTGGCCCATTTGGAAAGTAAATTCACTGCAAGTTATTTTAGGGGTAGTGACGAGAAGGTGAAACATTTAACAGGATTACCATCATTCACAGTTCTATCTATATTGTTTAATTTTCTGGAGCCTCACGAAGTACTTTGGCCACAGGTGTGCAGTGATAATTGATTGTTTTGAGGTATTTATTGAGAAACCAAGTGGTTTGAAAGCCAGAGCAGAAACCTGGTCTTCATACAAACACCACCACACTGTGAAATTTCTAATTATAATTACTCCTCAGTGCAGTGTGTCCTTCATATCGAAAGCATGGGGTGGTCGTGTGAGTGACACGTTTGTGACAGAGAACAGTGACTTCCTGTCCAAGTTATTACCTGGGGATTTAGTGTTGGTGGACAGAGGATTTGATGTCAATGACAGTATTGGTTTTGTAGCTGCAGAAGTGAAGATTCCAGCATTTACGAAAGGTCGTGGAATCAACGCGTAAACTTGCCCACTCAAGAATACATGTAGAACGGGTTATTGGTTCAGTTCGACAGCAATATACTATATTGAACGGTTGTCTTCCCATTAATTGTCTCATGAACAAGGATACGTTTGGTAAGACGGTCACTGACAAAATTGTTACCGTTTCGTGTGGATTAGTAAATTTGTGTGACTCAATTGTTGATTTTAACTGAACCAAATTGATATACACTGGTCCTTGCACTTCTTCGTGTCCTTTTGTACATACTGAAATCTTCTTTTTCTGATTCACTTATTTCGCCATCAAACATTTACTTTTCTATTGATTGCAAGGAAATAGCGATTCTGCGATTTCGGTCGGCTGCCAGCATGGTACCGGTAAACAGGTTGTCTGTCGGTCGGTATAATCGACTATACCGACCGACAGCCGACCTGTTTATCTGTACCAAGCCAGCAGCCGACCGAAATCGCTGAATTGGTATTCCTGGGCCAGGGGTGTGGAATTTCTTCATCAGATTTGCTGGCACCTTTTGAAATTAAAATCAAATACATATCCCAATTCAAAACCATTTTTAATAGAAGCTAAACATGTATACTTTATCATTTATTCCATTATCATGATTATCACATAAAGCATGTAATAATAAAGTATAAACACTCATAGTAAGCATGATATTACTTCCTTTCAATGGTAATATGACCAGTGTAGGCACAGATCAGCCTGAACATTCACATACAGGAGTGTGCTAGCAGATTAATATCCAGATTGATCAAACCCCATAAAGCCTTTTTCTCAAGCCACGGTCACATATACTTTTCTATATTTGTGATGCACCGTTAGAGAAACAGTCCACTTACTTCATTGGTGTTGCATTCCGTGCCGATGGAAATATTTCAAGACAATCCACTTAAAAGATACAATAGGCGACATTAATTGTAAAAAAAATGTTTCAACACGAGTAGTAATTTTATTGATTTTTTAACACTCATCTAGAAACATTTTATAATGGTGCATATTGTATTTTTCAAGTGGATTGTCTTACATTTTCCACCGGCGCGGAGTGCAGCACCAGTGTAATAATGATAATTAAGATGTGCCATGTGTTTTGTACCTACAAAAATGGGCGTAATTTCATAAAAAAAATTACAAAATTTACGATATTTTCCTGGAATGACACCGAAGGTTGTCGAAATTTTCAGAGCAAATGCGGAATTCTATTCCGCATTTGCTTTGTGAATTTCATCAACTTTCAGCATATTTATGAAATTGCGCACCTGTTTGTAGGTACAAAATCATATGGTGCGTCTCGATTATACAGACAGTATATCTGCATTGACAATATATACATTGAAGTTCACATACAGTACTTGCACACCAAATTAATCACCTTTGTACACACGCTTGTTTTTCTTAATTTCTGGCATCTTTCTACAGTCTGGGCAATAGGTATATATACATGTATAAGATTCCGGCACCTCGTGTTAATTTATGGCACCCGGTGTTTTTATAAACTTGAATGTATAAGGTTTCCAAACAATCCGGGTGCCATTTCTTTAAACCAAGTTCAAGGTCATTGAACTTTATGCTTGACGGAAGTCGAAAATTGCCAATATATTAGCCAATAGGTAGGTCATGGTCCTTAACTTGGAAATTGGTGTAAGTAGTTCAAAAACATTTCAGATAGATATATTAAAGAATTTACGTAAACTACACTAATATTCAGTATATTATTATCATATTTTCAAGATGCCCGCCAAAAATCGGGTATTTATGAGATTTCGGTTGACTTGCTACATATTTGTGTAATGCTAAGCGCCTTCACCTATATTCAAAGGTTAATTCTTTCAACTGGAATAGTATTGCAGTTAATATACTCCATTGTCAGAAAGCTCAAAATGGCCGCCTAGTAAAAGTATCCATTCGTAGGAACGTCCTCAAGTCGTCTATAATTTCTGTTTGCCTTCAGCTAATACATTCATATTGCACACATGCATTACTTAGTAACGATACATCCTTCTACATTAATTTAATTACCCTCGCTACTGATCGTACGTACGTCCGTCCGTCCGTATGTTTCTTTTTGTTAACGTTTTTGTAAGAGTTTCTCAAATCACCTATAATTTCTCTTTGCTTTCAGCTAATATCTTCATATTGCACACATGCATTACTTAGTAACGATACATCCTTCTACATTTATTCAATTACCCTCGCTACTGACTGTACGTGCGTCCGTCTGTATGTTTAATTATTTATTTGAAAATTGTATAACAGTTTTCAAATAGGGGTCCTAAGTGCCGCGTCTACTGGCCACATTTTCTAGATTCATGCGTTTTGACAGACAGACAGACAGACAGACAGACAGAACGACAGACAGAACAGACAGGACAGAAGAAGACAGGGAACAGGACAGGGACAGACAGCAGGGACAGAACAGACAGGACAGACCGGACAGGGACAGACAGACATGACAGAAGACAGACATACAGACAGACAGACAGACAGACAGACAGACAGACAGACAGACAGACAGACAGACAGACAGACAGACAGACAGACAGACAGACAGACAGACAGACAGACAGACAGACAGACAGACAGACAGACAGACAGACAGACAGACAGACAGACAGACAGACAGACAGACAGACAGAGAAAGGTGTGTTAAAATAAATACTGCATAATTAAACTCCATTTCGTTGCAAATTGTTTTTCTCTTTTTTTTCCATAAAATATTCCAATGCGCATTTAAGGCATTTGTACTCATTTAAAACGCATATTTTCAAGCGTCTCTTGAGATAATTTGAAGATGTTTATTCGTGTACATTCTGTCCACTTCGTCATCTTTTCGCGTTTACTGGTAAAAAAATAATGGCGTCAAAGGATTATTTTGTTTCGATTTACGAAATGGTGCGAGGGTTTCCGAGTGATTCGTGTATCCTTGGGGTCTCTCGTAAGCGAGTCTAGGTACAACAGACAACACAAATATTTTGAAATGCAGTAACTTCGTAAGTAATATTCAGTATACTTGCCGACGTTTTTGTTTTAGAAGCATTTGGCACTTCGGGCGAAATTATTCGTCGCCCGTATTAGTAAAATACCACCTGTCGTAAAACACCCAGCTCCAGATTGGTTTACGGTAAAACTAATTTTACACTTTCAATCATATGTTCAACCCTAGTTTCACTGAATGATAAGTTTTCATATACGCATAACATAAAGCGGGCTACTTCGTCGCCCGTATTAATAATATTTAAAATCTTCTGTAAACAAAATGGCGTATCCTCAGAACGAAATAGTCTCTAGTAGTTACTGAACTATTTAGCAAAATGTGGCTGTCACTTGAGAAATGGAGCTTATCAGTGTTGCGACCTGTGTAAATCCAAATCAGCCTGTGCATCCGCATAGTTTGATCAGGATCTGCACTGTTCGCCATTTAATCAATGAAACACCCGCCGTGCTTCTAACAAGCGATGTAGACAGTTATCAGACTACAGTAGTGTGCTATTTGCTCATGAGCTACACTGGTCACAGATCCCATAGGCCCCATTTCTCCAGTCACAGCCACAAATGACGATTGAGGGGGACCTAAATAATGTGACGTAAATTGACCGCCATGATTATTTTCGCCCGTTATACCGCCGAGTTGGCCACTACATTCCGTCCTGTTTACAATAACAATACAGCCAGCTTAGTTTAGTCGCGCCGTATTTGTTGAGAAAACTCGCTTGTTTATGTTCAAACAAGCTCCACAAACCGACATTGCTTACTTTATGGTACGATCAGCACAAGCAATAACAAGGCCAACTATAAAGGACGGTTCCCACGCAAACAGGCTCAGTTTCTTGTTTTGGCGGATACATGTATCGTTCATGAGTGGAACAATTATGGGCGGGAATTATCCAGGTGTCTGTATTTGTGTTTTAAAACTTTTCTCAAACTTAATCAATTCATCGTCCAGTCAAACTGTTTGATTTCTAGCTCAATTCTCGCGATTTGAAAGCGTTTAAAGCTTGTACTCGAATATTGATACTCAAATTCCGAATGTCGGAAATTAAGCAGTGTGATTGAATGGGATGTCCAGAATGGTTTTACGTACAACAATAAGACCGACATGAAAGTTATACGGGTCGGTGTTAGCTCTATGTGATGTGTTTCTCTGCTACGGATTAACTTCTAAACAACCGCCGGCCTTAATCTTGACCAGCTTAATAATGTTCATGAACATCTACAGGCCATCCCAACTCGCAATCAAGCAATTTGATTGTCTGAGCCTGATCTGTGCTACATCTCATTATATTTACATTGCATTTTCTGATAGTTTCAAATATGTAAATAACTAAATATGGCATTAAAAGTAAGGACGTCACGTGGGGCTAATGTAATGTACTGGGATTAACCCACTTCATGCTGAGGATATGTCATCTTGTTTGTGTAAATATTAAATATTTTCTTTATATGAGTTCAGAAATATATGTCGTTACCACCATTTGAACCGTCTCGTCGAGACGGTTCAAATGAATGGTTCAATATACACTTTCATTGAGAAATAACAAAAATAAAATAAAAATATTAAAAGAAAACTGCACACCCTTAAATGTGTATTCCGCATGTACTGGTTGCTTTGGAACTTACATAACCAGTACCACTCTGTCACTACCACACTGTCACATTACCACACTGTCACTATCACACTGTCACACTACCACACTGTAACTACCACACTGTCACACTACCACACTGTCACTACCACACTGTCACACTACCACAATGTCACTACCACACTGTCACACTACCACACTGTCACACTACCGCACTGTCACTGCTACCACACTGTCACAACCACATGTTCACTACCACACGGTCACACTACCACACTGTCACTATTACCACACTGTTACTGCCACACTGTCACTACTACACTGTCATTAACATACTGTCACTACCACACTCTCTCTGCCACACTGTCACTACAACACTGTCACTACCACACTCTCACTACCACACTCTCACTGCCACACTGACACTACCACACTGTCATTACCACATCACACACTACCACACTGTCACTACCCCAACACCGCCTGCGCTAATCGTGTCAATATTTCTCATTTGTTTTATTTATAAATGCTTGAATGGTGTGCTTGAAATCAAGAAGCTTGATTGGCAGAGCTCAGCTCAGACTCAGATTACTCATGTTGTCGGATACTAGTATCTATGATGAACGGAGTATCGAATTAGGTCCGGTAGCTAGTGTGACACTTCACGGGAAAAGTTTAACCAGGGCAGATCTCGATCAACTAGCAGTCTCATTCAGGTTGATACATATAAAAATAAGTACACGGTCAGGAATGTTTCCTCCATGCAAAATTGAACAATGTATACCCTGATAGGCTGCGCTGCTGATCTGGGACAACGCTGATCGAAAGTCCAATAAAACCCATTTTCTCGTGACGGTTCATATATATAATAATCGAATATGATTGGATGTGAAGTGACCGTTAACAAGCAATGAATGACCTTGGGCGACTTGCGTCAGTTACGATTACTGGACCTGTCGAAATTCGGCGTGTCAATAGCGACTGGAGCGTAGGTATTGAAACATCACAGGGACCCGTTTCACTAAACTTCTTACTATACGAACTTTCTTACGTCTACGATACTTTTCATACTTTTCTTAAGTTACGAACTTCTTATGAATTGTTCAGTATTGGAAATCAACCAAGCCCTTTGAATGTAAACTTCCGGTCCGACTTTGACAACCAGACGACAGCTGTCAAATCAACTTCCTTAGTCCACCATGTTGAAAACCAGGAAAGTGAAATGGACTGAAACTGAGTGTCCCATCCACGGCGCACAGGGTGTTCGGAATCCTGGCCACAAAGCCTTTTACAGTTGGCCAGGTCTTGTTCCTCGGTTGGACAACTGATGTTGTACAGTCGATTATTGATGGCTGAGACAACATCATTAATACACTGAGAAACCGAACTCCTAGAGAGACCGTGGATGTCGCCTGCCTCGGAGCAGAACTCACACTTTGTCAGGTAGCGCAGGGTAACCGATGTCTGCAAAGGTTCAAGTGCTTGAGTCTTTGTGATTTGTATTTGCTTTAGCTTGTACTGTATACTATACGGGGCATGCAGTTGCTATATTGGCCATCTTAGTATATGCAATCCCTCAGTAATGTTTACCTCTTGTGGCGTTTGACACATACCACAATTAATTTGACATACCCATAAATACAAGTTTGTGCAACGTCATATTGGTTGTCTTCATCACACTTATATACAAAGTCTGATTTCCTATTAACTTTGGTGTGATATGGACTCGGAACCAGGTAGGGCTATTCTAATTTCAGGGCTGAATATACATTTATTCGATGTAAATTTTCCGTTCTGATTTTGGGACCCTCCACCCCCCCCCCCCCCCCCCCCCCCAATGCAGCAGGTTGAATAATATGTGATAGAACCAGTTGTTCAGGCCTTACATGACCTTAACCTGTTGTATAACTTTCTGACATAATATTTATAGCAAGCTGTCTATAATGTATTGCACCACATTGTAATACTTTTTCTGGCATATTATTTGCTTTACGTGTCAAACGGTCGAAGTGATGAAACTGTAAGATGGATGTACATACAAAGATGGCGGAGATGGCAACTCGATGTACCATTATATTATACAGTAACAAAAACAAATTGTTTTCTGAAAATGTTCTGGAAATGGCTGCGAACATTTGACGGACATGGGCAATATTTCTAACATGACAACAAAGTACATATATATTACTTTTGAAAGTTATGATTTGTGTTTTCATCCATTTCACCCCTATTCCACTTTACAATTATAGTGAATTACTCCAGACCTCCTTAAACCACATTATATCAGGCTGCATTTACTGGCTAAATGATCGGAAGGTAAAATTATTGTTAGTAACTACTCCATAAGCCACGTTATATCAGGCTGCATTTGTTGGGCTAACTGATCAACAGCTACAATTATAGTGAGTAACAACTCCATAAGGCACGTTATATCAGGCTGCATTTGTTGGGCTAACTGATCAACAGCTACAATTATAGTGAGTAACAACTCCATAAGACACGTTATATCAGGCTGCATTTGTTGGGCTAACTGATCAACAGCTACAATTATAGTGAGTAACAACTCCATAAGACACGTTATAGCAGGCTGCATTTGTTGGGCTAACTGATCAACAGCTACAATTATAGTAAGTAACAACTCCATAAGACACGTTATAGCAGGCTGCATTTGTTGGGCTAACTGATTAACAGCTACAATTATAGTAAGTAACAACTCCATAAGGCACGTTATATCAGGCTGCATTTGTTGGGCTAACTGATCAACATCTACAATTATAGTAAGTAACAACTCCATAAGACACGTTATACCAGGCTGCATTTGTTGGGCTAACTGATCAACAGCTACAAGTATAGTGAGTAACAAGTCCATAAGACACGTTATATCAGGCTGCATTTGTTGGGCTAACTGATCAACAGCTACAATTATAGTAAGTAACAACTCCATAAGCCACGTTATATCAGGCTGCATTTGTTGGGCTAGCTGATCAACAGCTACAATTGTAGTGAGTAACAACTCCATAAGCCACGTTATATCAGGCTGCATTTGTTGGGCTAACTGATCAACAGCTACAATTATAGTAAGTAACAACTCTATAAGCCACGTTATATCAGGCTGCATTTGTTGGGCTAACTGATCAACAGCTACAATTATAGTAAGTAACAACTACATAAGCCACGTTATATCAGGCTGCATTTGTTGGGCTAACTGATCAACAGCTACAATTATAGTAAGTAACAACTACATAAGCCAGGTTATATCAGGCTGCATTTGTTGGGCTAACTGATCAACAGCTACAACGATAGTGAGTAACAACTCCATAAGACACGTTATATCAGGCTGCATTTGTTGTGCTAACTGATCGACAGCTACAATTATAGTAAGTAACAACTCCATAAGCCACGTTATATCAGGCTGCATTTGTTGGGCTAACTGATCGACAGCTACAATTATAGTAAGTAACAACTCCATAAGCCAGGTTATATCAGGCTGCATTTGTTGTGCTAACTGATCAACAGCTACAATTATAGTAAGTAACAACTCCATAAGCCACGTTATATCAGGCTGCATTTGTTGGGCTAACTGATCAACAGCTACAATTATAGTAAGTAACAACTCCACAAGACACGTTATATCAGGCTGCATTTGTTGGGCTAACTGGTAACAACTCCACAAGACACGTTATAGCAGGGTGCATTTGTTGGGCTAGCTGATCAACAGCTACAATTATAGTGAGTAACAACTCCATAAGACACGTTATATCAGGCTGCATTTGTTGGGCTAACTGATCAACAGCTACAATTATAGTGAGTAACAACTCCATAAGACACATTATATCAGGCTGCATTTGTTGGGCTAGCTGATCAACAGCTACAATTATAGTAAGTAACAGCTCCATAAGCCACGTTATATCATGGCTGCATTTATGCTAGCAGATCACAGCTACAATAGTGAGTAACAACTCATAGCACGGTATATCAAAAGCTGCATGTTGGGGCTAGCTGATCAACAGCTACATATATGATTTTAATCAAACTCATAAGCACATATATCAGCTTTTACATTTGTGCTAGGCTGTCAACATCTACAATTATAGGTGGAGTAACACTAACAATCAAGCACATAATATCCAGGCTGCAGTTGGGTGTACTAGCTGATCATTTGGTGGGCTAGCTACAATATAGTGAGGTACAACTCATAAGCACAAATTATATACAAAGCCATTTTGCATTGTTGGGTGCTATGCTGACACAGCTACATTATAGTGAGTAACACTTTCAATAAGACACGTTATAGCAGCAGCAATTGTTCGGCTAAAACAGAATTAAACAGCTACAAATATAGTAACGTAACACGGCATATAAGTGAGTACAACTCAATAGCCACATTATATCAGCTGCATTTGTTGGGGCTAGTGAATCAAACAAGGCTACATTTAATAAGTGTATACAACTCCATAAGCCAACAATTATATCAGCTGCAGTGTTGGGCTAAGCTGATCAAAAGCTACAATTATAGTGAGTAACAACTCCATAAGACACGTTATAGGCAGGCTGCATTTGTTGGGCTACTTGAATACAAGCTAACAAATATTTAGTCAAGTAACAATTATAGTGAGTAACACTCCATATGCCACGTTATATCAGGCTGCAATTGTTGGGCTAACAGATCAACAGCTAAATTATAGTAAGTAACAACCTCGCATAGACACGTTATAAACCATGCTGCATGTTTGTTGGGCTAACTGATCAACACTACAAGTATAAGTAGTAACAAGTCCATAAGACACTTATATCAGGCTGCATTTGTTGGGCGAACTGATCAACAGCTACAATTAAGTTAAGTAACAACTCCATAAGCCCTGGGTTCGTTTATATCAGGCTGCATTGTTGGGCTAGCTGATCAACAGCTACAAATTGAAGTGATTAACAACTCCATAAAGACCACGTATATCAGCTGCATTTGTTGGGCTAAACAATCAACAGCTACAATTATAGTAAGTAACAACTCTATAAGCACGTTATATCAGCGCTGCATTTTGTTGGGCTAACTGATCAACAGCTACAATTTAGTGAGTAACTCCATAAGGCACGTTATAACAGGCTGCATGTGTTGGGCTAACAGATCAACAGCTACAATTATAGTATGTAACAACTCATAAGCCACGTTATAATCAGGCTGCATATGTTGGCTAAACTGATCAAGACGGCTAACAATTATATGAAATAACAACTCGCATAAGCCACATTACCATCAGGCTTCATTTGTTGGTGCTAACAATTAATAGTAAGTACCAACTAACAAAAGCCACTTATATATCAGGCTGCAAGTTAGTTGGCTAACTGATCAACAGCTACAATTAAGTGATTAACAACTACATAAGCCAGGTTATATCAGGCTTGCATTGTTGGGCTAACTGATCAACAGCTACAATTATATTAAGTAACAACTACATAAGCCACTTATATCAGGCTGCATTTGTTGGGCTAACTGATCACAGCTACAATTATAGTAGTAACAAACTCCATAAGACACGTTATATCAGGCTGCATGCGTTGGCTAACTGATCCAAACAGCTACAGATTAAGTAAGTAACAACTACATAATACACGTTTATAGTCATTCCTGCATTGTTTGGCTGAACTGAACAACAGCTACAATATAGTGAGTAACAACTCCATACGCCACGTTATAGTCAGTCTGCATTTGTTGGGCTAACGGATCAACAGCTACAATTATAGTAATTAACAACTACATAAGCCACGTTTATATCCATGCTGCGATTGTTTGGGCTAACTGATCAACAGCTTACAATTATAGTGAGTAACAACTCCATAAGACACGTAATATCAGGGCCTGCATTTGTTGTGGCTAACTGATCACAGCTACAAATATAGTAAGTAACAACTACATAAGACACGTTTATATCAGGCCAGTTGTTGGGCTAACTGATCAACAGCTACAATAAAGTGAGTAACAACTCCATAAGCCACGTATATCAGGCTGCATTTGATGGGCTAACTGACTCAACAGCTAACAATATAATAGTAAGATAACAACTTACCATAAGAACACGTTATATCAGGCTGCATTTGTTGGCTAACTGATCAACAGCTACAATTAAATAGTGTAAACGCCTAGGCGAACTCGAATAAAGAAGCCACAGATTATAATCAGGCTGTTTCATTTGTTGGCTAACTGATCAAACATTTCTACAATTTTATAGTATTGTAACTCCCATAAGCACGTTATATTCAGGCTGCATTTTGCATTTTGTTGGGCTACTAATTGATCAACAGCTACAATATAGTACGTAACAACTCTTATAAGCCACGTTATATCAGGCTGCATTTGTTTGGCTAACTGATCAACAGGCTACAATTATAGTGATGTAACAATTTCTCCATAATGCACATTACAATCAGCATGCATTTGTTGGGCTAACTGATCAACAGCTACAATTATATAGTAAGCCGTAAACAACTACTATAAGCCACGTTATATCCAGAACTGCATTATGTTTGCTTTTTAACTGATCAACAGCTACAACCATATAAGTGAGTTTAACAACATCCATAAGCACACGTTATAATTCAGGCTGCATTTGCTTGGGGCTGAACTGATCAACAGCTACAATAATAGTAAGTAACAACTACATAAGAACACGATATATCAGGCTGCAATTTTTGTGGGTCTAACTGATCAACAGCTACAATTATAGTGAGAACAACTCCATAACCACTTATCAGGCATGCATGTTGTGCTACGATCACACTAACAATTCATAGTAAGTAACAACTTTACATAACGCCACGTATATCAGAGCTGCATTTGTTGGGGCTAACTGATCAAGCAGCTACAATTATAGTGAGTAACAACTACATAAGACACGGTATTTACATCAGCTGTCATTTTGTTTGGGTGGCACTAACATGATCAACAGCTACAATATAGTAAGTAATCAGACTACATCAAAGACACGTTATATCATGCTGCTTTGTTTGGTGGGCTAACTGATCAACAGCTACAATATAGTGAAGTAACAACTACATAAGACACGTTATATCAGGCAAGCTGAAGAACACTCAAGCACGTTATACGCTGCAATTTGTTGGGCTAGCTGATCAACAGCTACCAATTATAGTGTTTTGTGGGAACAATCTCACTAAGAGACACGTTATCAGGCTGCATTTGGTTAAGCTAAGCTTGATCAACATCTTTACATAGTTGTTGGGCTAACGATCAACAGCTACAATTAATAGTGGTAACAACTCCATAAGCCACGTATCAGGCTGCAATTTGCTCTGATCAACCGCTACTGAATTACAACCACCATTATAGTGAAGTAACAACTCTATATGAGCCACGTTATATCAGGCTGCATTTGTTTGGGCTAACTGATCAACAGCTACAATTATAGTGAAGTAACAACTCCATAAGACACGATTATATCAGGCTGCAGTAAAGTGGGCTAATCTGATCAACACTACAATTAATAGTAAGTAACAACTCCATAAGACACGTTATACCACTCATTTGTTGGCACTGATCAAACAAGCAACAAGTTAGGATGAATAACAATCAAGAACAACTATACAGCTCATTTGTTGGGCTAACTGATCAACAGCTACAATTATAGTGAGTAACAACTCCATAAGCCACGTTATATCAGGCTGCATTTGTCTATGGGATAAGCTGAATCAACTGCTACATTATGGTAGTGAGTAACAACTCCAATCATAAGGCCACGTTATATCAGGTGCTGCATGTTGCTGCAAATCCTGATCACATCTACAACTATAAGTAAGTAACAACTCCTTAGCACGTATTTCGAGCAGGTCATGTTGGGCTAACTGATCCACATTCTACAATTATAGTAAAACTCCATAAGCACGTTTTATCAGCTCATGTGCTAACTGATCAACACTACAAATTAAAGTAAGTAACAACTCATAAGCACGTTATCAGGCTGCAGTTGGGCTAACTGATCAACAGCTACAATTAATGAGTAACAACTAAAGACTTACACACATAGCACAATTACAATGCAGCTGGCATTTGTTGGGCTAAACTGATAACAGCTACAAGTACAATATAAGTAAGTAACAACTCAATATAGCACGTTATCAGGCTGCATTTGTTGGGCTAACTGATCAACAGCTACAATTATAGTGAGTAACAACTCCATAAGCACGTTATCAGCGCATTGTTGGGCTAACTGATCAAGGCTGCAAGTGTTGGGCTAACTGATTTCTAACTACGCTACAAGTAATAGTGGAGTTAACAAGTACATAATGACACGTTATATCAGGCTGCATTTGTTGGGCTAACTGATCAACAGCTACAATTATAGTGGAAGTAACACTCCATAAGCACACGTTATATCAGGCTGCATTTGTTGGGCTAACTGATCAACAGCTACAATTATGTAATAACACTGCTAGCATTTGTTAATATCAGGCTGCATTTGTGAACTCTGAACTCATAGCTTTAACAATTATAGTAACAACTCATAAGCCACGTATTCAGGCTGCATTTGTTGGCTAACTGATCAACAGCTACAATTATAGTAAGTAACAACTACTAATCCAGGCTACGTTTATATCAGCGCATTTTGTTGGGCTAATAACTGATCAATCAGCTACAATTATAGTGTAACAACTCCATAAGCACGTTATATCAGGCTGCATTGGGTTGGGCTAACTGATCAACAGTACATTATAGTAAGTAACAACTACATAAGACAACGTTATATCAGCTGCATTTGTTGGGCTAACTGCAATCAACAGCTACATTAGGTAGTGGAATAACAACTCAATTATAAGCCAACATTACCATCAGCTGCATTTGTTGGGCTAACTGATCAACAGCTACAATTATAGTGAGTAACAACTACCATAAGCCACGTTATATCAGGACTGCATTTGTTGGGGTGCTACAAAAGAATCACACTTAGGGCTAACTGATCAACAGCACAATTATAGTGAGTAACAACTCCATAAGCCACGTATATAGGCGCATTTGTTGGCAAACTGATCACAGCTACAATTATAGTAGTAACAACTCCATAAGCCATATATCAGGCTGCATTTGTTGTGCTAACTGATCACAGCTCACAATTATAGTAAGTAACAACTACATAAGACACGTTTAACTATTAACAGGCTCTTGCATAGTTGGGCTGCAACTGATCAACAGCTGAACAATTATAGTGAGTAACAACTCCATAAGCCACGTTATATCAGGCTGCATTTGTTGGGATAATAACTGAATCACAGCTACATATAGTATTTGTAATCTACTACATTAGCACGTATATCAGGCTGCATTTGTTGGTGCTAACTTGATCAACTAGCACAAGTTATATAGTGAGTAACAACTCCAATAAGAACACGTTTATATCAGGCTGCAATTTGTTGCTGCTAACTGATCAACAGCTACAATTATAGTAAGTAACAAACTACATAAGACACGCCCCTTATATCAGCTGCATTTGTTGGGCTAATCAACTGATCAACAGCTACGAATTATAGTGAGTAACACTCCATAAGCACGTTATCAGGCTGCATTTGTTGGGCTAACTGATCAACAGCTACAATCCATAGTAAGTAACAACTACATAAGACACGTTCTATTCAGTTGCTGCATTTGTTGGGCTAACTGATCAACAGCTACAATTATAGTAATGTAACAACTCTATAGCCAACGTTATATCAGGCTGCATTTGTTGGGCTAACTGATCAACAGCTACAATTAGTGAGTATAACAACTCATAAGTTCAACGTTATATTATCAGGCTGCATTGTGTTTGTTTGCTAACGGATCAACAGCTACAATTATAGTAAGTAACAACTCCATAAGCCACGTTATATCAGGCTGTTTCATTTAGTTGGGCTCATAACTGATCGACAGCTACAATTATAGTAAGTAACAACTCCATAAGCCACGTTATATCAGGCTGCATTTGTGTGCATAACATTGTATCAACAGCTTACAATTATAGTAAGTAACAACTCCATAAGCCACGTTATATCAGGCTGCATTTGTTGGGCTAACTGATCGACAGCTACAATTATAGTAAGTAACAACTCCATAAGCCAGGTTATATCAGGCTGCATTTGTTGTGCTAACTGATCAACAGCTACAATTATAGTAAGTAACAACTCCATAAGCCACGTTATATCAGGCTGCATTTGTTGGGCTAACTGATCAACAGCTACAATTATAGTAAGTAACAACTCCACAAGACACGTTATAGCAGGGTGCATTTGTTGGGCTAGCTGATCAACAGCTAAACATTATAGTAGTGTAACAACTCCATTTAAAAAAAGAACACGGTTATATCAGGCTGCATTTGTTGGGCTAAACTAGATCAAAACAGCTACAATTATAGGTGAGTAACCAACTCCATAAGACAACGTTATATCAGGCTGCATTTGTAGGGCTAAAGCTGACAACAGCTACAATTATTTGGGGTAAGTAACAACAACAATTAAGTGACAACGTTAAATATCAGGCTGCATTTGTTGGGCAAAAACTGATCAACAGCTACAATTATAGTAAGTAACAACTCTAAAAGCCCACGTTATTTCAGGCTGCATTTGTTGGGCCAAACTGATCAACGCTACAATTATAGTAGTAACAACTCCAAAATAACCACGTTATATCAGGCTCGCCATTTGGTTGTTCAAATTTGATCAACAAAGCAACAAAAATAGGTAATTTGCAACTCAATAAGCAACGTTAATAAAAATCCAGCTTGCATTTGTTGGGCTAACTGATCGCAGCTTACAATTATAAGTAAGTAACAACTCCATAAGCCACGTTTTATCAAGGCTGCATTTGTTTGTGTTAACTGATCAACAGCTACAAATTATAAGTAAGTAACAACCTCCATAAGCCACGTTAATTTTCAGGCTGCATTTGTTGGGCTTAATTGATCGACAGCTACAAATCTAGTAAGTAACAACTCCATAAGCCAGGTTATATCAGGCTGCATTTGTTTGTGCTAACTGATCAACAGTAAAATTATATTAAGTTAACAACTCCATAAAGCCACGTTTATATCATCTGCAATTTGTTGGGCTTAACTGTTCAACAGCTACAATTAATAGTTAAGAAACAACTCCAACAAGACACTTTTAATAGAGGGTTGCAATTTGTTGGGCTAGCTGCTTCAACTGCTAATTATAGTGAAACAAAACTATAAAGACACGTTATTAAATCAGGCTGCATTTGTTGGTCTGATCAACAGCTACAATTATAGTGAAAACAACTCCATGGACACGTTATATTCCAGGCTGCATTTTGTTGGGCTAGCTATCAACAGCTACAATTATAGTAAGTAACAGCTCCATAAGCCACGTTATATCAGGCTGCATTTGTTGGGCTAGCTGATCAACAGCTACAATTATAGTGAGTAACAACTCCATAAGCCACGTTATATCAGGCTGCATTTGTTGGGCTAGCTGATCAACAGCTACAATTATAGTGAGTAACAACTCCATAAGCCACATTATATCAGGCTGCATTTGTTGGGCTAGCTGATCAACATCTACAATTATAGTGAGTAACAACTCCATAAGCCACATTATATCAGGCTGCATTTGTTGGGCTAGCTGATCAACAGCTACAATTATAGTGAGTAACAACTCCATAAGCCACATTATATCAGGCTGCATTTGTTGGGCTAGCTGATCAACAGCTACAATTATAGTGAGTAACAACTCCATAAGCCACATTATATCAGGCTGCATTTGTTGGGCTAGCTGATCAACAGCTACAATTATAGTGAGTAACAACTCCATAAGCCACGTTATATCAGGCTGCATTTGTTGGGCAAGCTGATCAACAGCTACAATTATAGTGAGTAACAACTCCATAAGCCACGTTATATCAGGCTGCATTTGTTGGGCTAACTGATCAACAGATATAAGTATAGTGAGGCACTACTCTATAAGCCACGTTATATCAGGCTGGCTAACTGATCAGCCGATACAAGTATAGTGAGTCACTATTCTATATGCCACGTTATATCAGGCTGCATATATGGACAGACAGACAGACAGACAGACGGAAGGATATGATGAAATATATAGGGCGAAATATGCACCGCCGATTTGACGGCGATGTTATTCATGGAATACATGTATGGCGGCCGTGACACTTACGATAAAAAATCTTCGTACGACAGCCCAATACCTATCGTAGACTTACGAGGAAAGTTACGAACTTCGCAAAAAAGTTCGCACGAAGTTGACGTTAGTGAAACAGTAAAATGCGCCTAAGAAATTCGTACGATAATTTCTTATCGTAAGAAGTTTAGTGAAACGGGCCCCTGGACTGACAGTTACGATTTTGACAAAATCACAATATGGGTCTGAGCATAGACTTGCACACACACTGTCTACATGAAGCCGTCGCTTGTAATCAACTATAATAACCAATATGCACTAGAGTTGACATCTAGTTAAAATAAAGTAATAAAAACAACTTCTGCAGCTTATAGTAACGTTAGTCAGCGTGTTTAACCTTCATACATACTCATGTATTTGTCAAGCGGGGTGGGCCATTTAACATAGGAACTAATACAGATATAATTGATATGCTCTCGCATTTAACAGATTACTCACAGTAAGGCCGAATAATTAGAAATTAGTGCGCGGACATACATCATCAATATTCCTGTTGAACCTCGGCCAATGAAGACATCGATAATGTGCACGTGATGATCGCCTGTGTAATGAATAAGAAATTTATCTTTGCCAATGGCCCCTGTGACGTGTTAATGGTCATATCAGCTGGTCAATCTGCGGATCACAGGGTGATACGATCTGCGATCGGGCAACTATCTCAACACCTCCCTGCACCCGGGCATCCATGTAGCGCTCACTTAGTGGCCGTGTAAACATATCCGCCAATCAAGCGAAATTACGAGCTTTTCAGCCTTTTGTTTCGGACAAGGGAATTACAACATGAACTATTGGCATTGTAGAACACCCTATTGTTCACCCTCCCCTAGTGTTACTCTACTGCAGGGATTCCGCTGGTGATTGCCACTTTTGCAATAAAAACTTCTTTTTTTTTCTTTCGAAAATTGTAATTTTTTATCGCCAATTGTTTATTTTTACCCAGCGGAATCACTGCTACTGTCTGTTTAATGTAACCTGCCCAACTTTTACGGCTATATACACAATGCAGAAACAATATTAGTTTCGATAATATTAAATTTTATCAACATTTAAGAATGAGCCTTCTTTTTATTTCGTGAAATTTGATCAAATACAGATTTTATTACGAAAATGTTATTTGTCTATGGGAATTTAACACGGGAGAAAAATAGATGGAGGAGCTGTGAGAGGAGTCAAAACACGAAAACTTTTAGAAATTGACTTCGAAAATTCGAAACCTAGCTAGATAAGAGTAGCTTGGTAAAATTCGGTCCAATATGTCTGAAATTAGAAACATTTCCGCATGTTAACTCCCTATAGACATCTTCACTCTGTGAATTTAACATTGGGAGATGTCCGTCTATGGGAATGTAACATGGGGAAATTGGTTTTTCGTAATAAAATCAATTTTGAACCAATGTTCTCGAAATTGCATTGTTTATATATAGCTGTATAATTGGGGCAGGTTTTGTGAAACACACAATAGGGGAGGGTGAACAGTAGAGGGTTCTACAATTACATGGCATCATTTCAAAATTCAGCCTGTTGGTTTTCATCATCGGATATATACCTGTGCATGTAGCAATAAATAATTCGACTTTATTACGGTGTTTGTGTCGTTGTAGGTGGAGGATGCCCAGTGTGTCCATAACTATCATTCACTGCAAACATTTAACTCTCTATACAATTGTTAGTAACTTACAATACATATATGCCATACGCTGGCCGATTTTCACCGAATAATCATTTGCAAGTGGTCGTTAGAAATAGAAGATATTATGTAGAATATCTTGATAAATCAGTTTATAAGTAATATATTAAATCCACAAAAGTATAATATTTCATATTGCATACGTACATAATCATATATGGAAGCTGTGTTGATCAGCAAACACGGTTCTTTTGTAGCGGTCATCATTGAGCTTATTTATTACACTACTGTCTGTTCCACGTTTTGCTGCCGACGAACTTTTGGCTATTACACACATCAAATCTAAACAAATAGTTAAATGTAAGTACATGGTAATATACTTGTTGCCAGATTGAATAATTCATTGTAACGGCACTCTTGAAATATGGACATTTCACACCACTCGATGAACATATATGTCGTATTCGTTGCAAAAATATTAATATCCTCTATTTCTTCATCAATAATAAATAAAATACCCTCCCCAAATATTTTATTTGATGACATTCCATCAAATAATGATTTTATTACGAAACAACGGTTTTTGTATGGCTAAAATATGTAACACAGATGTTTTGAATACAACCCGCAGAACGGTTGGTGAATTAGGCGAGCCGGTGTTGTGCTGTGGCGATGGCCCCGTATCAGCCTGCTATCAGCGGTGATTGTGGACCCTTTCATCGCCAATGTGGCGTAGGAATACATGTTTGGAAGTATGGGCTCCGTGAGAGTCAAAGAACGTTAGTCGAAGATTTTACACGATTTGAATTACATGTTTATTGAATAAAATGTGCTTTCATAACACAGTGTAATGTAAATCATAATACAGTAATGTAATACATATGCAAATGAGTCCGCTACAGAAAGCGTGTAAGGTAATAAATTCAGCTACAAAGTATGATGATGTGCTTATACAATACAGACAATCTAATAGTTGTGTTGATTTAATATGATATTTATTAAAGGTACATGCCCACTCAGTAGGCACAAACTGTTATTTATAGAAATTCAATAAGTGTATAATTGTGTCACTATTCCACCGGTTATAAATATTACGAGTGCCCGCTATACATATATAATCATTTAGTAATATTTATTTTGCTGATAGTGACTCGCGGTGGTATGAGGCTATTTTCATATGCAAATGAAGCATAATATGGGATGGGGACTTTAAACGGTGGTCCAGTGTATCAGATTTGAAGAAAACTCTGGGCACGTTAAAGAACCAGAGGAGACTATTCGAATAAGAACTAGGCTAACTGGGGCCGGTTTCCTCTGTGTCCATTTCCTTCCTTTATCCCCGTCGTTAAATCCAAGCATTTACATCAATAATGTAATGGGGTAATGGTCAATTGTGATTTGTTCCAAAAACAACAAGAACAAGAGTCAGATACACGCGTTACTATGTCAAGTTGTAGGCACGCGATAAATAAAATTATATACACTTGTCCCCTCTGTCATTCCATTGTTCGGTGTAACTTTCAATATTCTTGAGAGAAAATCAGTTGTTTACGGTTCGTGTGGTTTATGAATGAATAATCATGTTCTAGCGTTCTGCGTGCATATTGTCATAACACATGGCAACAATTTGAAGGTCTAATGATTCCATTTTAGTTATGTGTAAACTATTTTCTAAAGTAAACCGTGCCGTGGCTGGTTATCGTGACTTCATTACTGAACGTAGAGCTTGTGTGCTATTTTGGTGTAAAATTCCAGGATGGCCATTTTCATTCACGAGTTGCGATCAGCACTTGTGACTTTTCACAAATAAATATTTAGAAAATAATAACCCACGTGCATATTTCTTGGGTGACATGTTTTCTCTCTGTTTTATTCCGGTGGAACTTGTCTCAACCGGACACCCTGGGAGGTCTTCAGGGTGTCGGGTTTAGTGATGTTCCACTGCAATTCAATGATATGAGCGCCTCAATACGCGTTTGTGTATCGAATGTCATATCTACATAAACACAAATAATTAGTGCTAGCTCTAAATAATTATAGATACATGTACCTTCAAATATTTAGAGCTAGTTCGAATTGATCTAAAGCTATGCCTAAACACCCGTGTAGCACAACGGTCCAGAAAACAACAAGGTAGGGAGGGTTGCATTTTGTTTAAATACTACTAGACAGCCGTATAATTGCCTAAATATGTTAAATAAAATACTAACTAGACGTGAGGCCGTAATATGCCAATATGGTTTAAATACTACTAGACAGCCGTATATGCCAATAGTGTTGTTAAAGAAATACTACTAGACGTAGCCGTATATGCCAACTATGTTTAAAATAAATACTACTGGACAGCCGTATGTGCCAATATGTTTGTTTAAATACTACCTAGACAGCCTAATATTTGCCAATATGTTTAAATAACTACTAGGGACAGCCGTTTATGTGCCCAATAATGTTTTCAAAATACGTGACTATGACAGCCTGTCGTATATGCCAAATGAAGGTTTAAATACTACTAGACAGCCGTATGTGCCAATATGTTTAAATACTACTAGACAGCCGTAATGTGCCAATATGTTTAAATATACTTACTTAGACAGCCCGTATGTGCCAATATGTTTAAAATAATACTTCTAGAACAGCCGTATGTGCCAAATTGTTAAAATGCTGCTTAAATACAGCCGTATTGCCAATATGTTAAATCTACAAGACAGCCGTATGGTGCCAAATATGTTTTAAATACTACTAGACCAGGCCGTTAATGTGACCAATATTGTTTAAATAAACTACAACTATAACAGCCGTATGTGCCAATATGTTTAAAATACTACAGACAGCCGTAAGTCCAAAGTATAAATACTACTAGGACAGCCGGTATGTGCCAAATATGTTTAAAATACTACTTTACTAGACAGGTGTAATGTGCCAATAATGTTAAAATTACTACCTAGACAGCCGAATGGAGCCAATATGTTTAAAATACTAATCAAGACCAGCCGAAATAATTGTTTCAAATTATTTTTTTAAAATACTACTAGACTGCCGTATGGTTGCCAAAATATGTTTAAATACTACTAGACAGCCAGTATGTGCCAATTGTATGTTTACTTACTAGACACCTAATTTGCCAAAATGTTTATAAAATACTACAGTACAGGTGAATTTGTGCCAATATGTTTAAATACTACTAGTCCAGGTGTAATGTTGCCCGCAATAAATGTTTTTAAATAACTTACTAGAGACAGCCGTATTATGCCAATATGTTTTAACATTACTACTTAGACAGGCCGTAATGGTGTCCGTAAGTTTTATGTTTAAATACTACTATACAGCCGTATGTGCCAATAGTTTTAAATACTAACTAACACCGAATTTGTTGCCAATTAAGTTTAAATTACTACTAGACAGCCGTAATGTGCCAATATGTTTAAATAATACTTGCTAGACATCTGTATGTGCCAATAATGTTTAAATACTACTAGGACAGCCGTTAATGGTGCCGAATATGTTTTAAAGTTACCTACTAGACAGGTGTATGTGCCAATAATGTTTAAAATACTACTAGAACAGCTGTATGTTGCCAATATGTTTTAAAATACTACTTAAGACAGCTGTTTTGTGTGACAATATGATTTAAATTACTACTAGACAGGTTGTATATGCCAATATTGTTTAAAAATACTACTAAGACAGCTTGTATGGTGCCAAATACTACTAGACATCTGTATGAGGTCAATATGTTTAAATACTACTAGACAGCTTTGTAAATTGCCTAAGGTTTTACCTACTACTAGACAGATGTATGTGCCAATATGTTTAAATATAATAGACAGGTATGTGCAATAGTTTTAAATACTACTAGACAGTCCTGTATGTGCCAATAATGTTTAAATATATAGACAGCTGTATGTGCCAATATGTTTAAATACTTCTAGACAGTGTATGTGTTTATATACTACTAGACAGCTGTATGTGTTTAATATCTAGACAGCCTGTATGTGAAATCAATATGTTTAATAATATAGACAGCTGTATGGGCATATGTTAAATACCTACTAGACAGTCCAAGTAGTGTCATGTTTAAATACTATAGACAGCTGATGTGCCAATAGTTTAAATACTACTAGATCCAGCAGTATGTGCAACTATGGTTTTATAATACATACAGCTTATGTGCCAATATGTTTAAATACTACTAGACATGTGTATGTGCAAATATGTTTAAATACTACTAGACAGGTGTATGTGCCAATATGTTTAAATACTACTAGACAGCTGTACGTGCCAATATGTTTAAATACTACTAGACAGCTGTATGTGCCAATATGTTTAAATACTACTACGACAGGTGTATGTGTCAATATGGTGGAATAGCTTCACTATTCGGTACGTATTCTTGTTGTTATTGCTGCAGGCGCACGGAAGATACGCGCCTAAAGTACGCAAAGTACACGAAGGATTATCGAAAATGAACATTGTTTTTAAACGGCCATTAAAGGCGGCATATTCATAGGTAGGGTCGGCTTGCCCGCACCACAATACTTTTTCTTATGCCTTAGATATAATTCGTCTGGAGCGCTAGCTCCAATTCGTATAAAACGCGCTCCAATTCATTTGAAGCTAGCTCTACATGTAAATAATTTAATGATATCTCAGAATGTCTATTGAATTAATGCTCTTTCTAACTAATTTTGAACTAGCTCCAAATGATTGACAGCTAGCTCTAAATAAATTCGAGCTAGCTTATAATATTTGAGCTAGCTTCAAATCAGTTATAGAGCTGTTCAAATCAAGTTGCATAATGCTCTCCATAAATCAGTTTGAGATATCATTTGAAGCTAACTCTAATTATTTAGAGCTAGCATTAATTACTTGAGTTTATGTACCTTTTGGCGTTCCATATTTGTGGAATTTGCAAACTTTGCAAACTATGGTGACTTATTAAGGTGGTCAGAAGACCTGGATCTTTTTCTTAGCATATGTTGTATATATAGAAATATATTCAATGCATACATTTTGCAGGTTATGTAAACGTTGGTTATGGCACGTGCAGACGGCAGTAGCAGAGAATGGCGATATATGGCGTAGTCCAGTTAAATTGTATCAACAACTATTTAGAGTTAGGTAACCTAAATCAACGATATCATGTAGTATGGGAGGCGGGACTTGTGATACCCGGCATGCTCTCGGCTTCCGGTTATTTCTCCTGAGTGACTTGACTTCACGTGGCAACCATCAATGTCGGGGGAAAGTGGCCGGATTACATTTTGGCGTTCCTGACACGCACACAAATGCTTCCCAAATGCTATCTGGTTACTGCCCTATTAGTTAGCAATTTCTGTCCGCACAGAATAGGCGAAGATGCGCGGGTTTGTGACAAAGGTCTGAAGCGTTGCTATGTTTTGTTTTACACATCTGTGTATGTGCTTACATCTGCAACTATATTTCCTACGTCCGTTTGTAAATACATTTAATTTTTTCTTATCATGAGTCTAGTAAATCCAGTTTTTGATAAGTCTATGAGAAGAACAAAACTTGGAAAATGTAATTACACTGTGCACTAAGAATCAAACTACACGTGTGTAGTGAACCGTAGCCTATTTAACCAACATTGAAAAGTATACTTTTTTAGCAAAGTATACTTTGAGGGAGTAATCATTTATTTTTCCTGAAATGCATTATTTCGTATAGAACTAACGACTACATATATTTGATGATTAAAAGTATGCATAATTATTATACTGAATTTATTACATTATCACAGCCAAAATGGCTGTGATAATGTAATAAATTCAGTATAATAAAAATAAATCAATTTATCCTAAGATTGAAAATTTCTCCCTCAAAGTATACTTTGCTAGATAAGTATACTTTGCAATGTTGATGCAATAGTGATGCAATGTTGGTGCAATAGTGATGCAATGTTGGTGCAATAGTGATGCAATGTTGGTGCAATGTTGATGAAATAGGCTACAGGTAAACGACACGTACTGCTACAGAACATGTGTGTGTTTATGCAATACATATAATCTCACAGTTGAGTTCATTTAATTTCAGGTCAAAATCCCTGACATTATTTGTTATTTTTGACGATAAATAACATGTATGTATCACATATATGTATGCTATTTATTAAACTCGTTAACTGAGTTTACAACAACCTCGGCATAGCCTCGTTTGTTATGAAATCAGTAAACTTATTTATTAATTAGCATATTAAATAATCATCCATGTAATATCTGCTATTAAACGATTGTATGTACATAGCACTGAGACTACTACAGAAATGTGATAAATATGGCTTCAATGTATGGTACTATGCTTATACAATACATACTACTGTCTGTTCCACGTTTTTCTGCCGACGAATTGTTGGCTATTAAACGCATTAAATCTAAAAAATGTTTAAATGTAAGTACTTTTTCATCAATAACAAAAAAGTCTCCCTCCCCCAAAAAGATTATTTGATGAAATTCCATCAAATATTGATTTTATTGTGAAAAACGATTTTCGTATGGAAATTTAACATGGGGGCTAAACAAAATTTAACTCTTTTTTTTATTTGTGGACTGATTTTCAAAATCTAACTTTTATTTTCTTAGTTACATCATTTCCAAGTTTCGGAGTCAATTTCCCCAAAAAATGATTTTTTGACCCTCCTCCTCTTTTTCTCCCCATGTTAAATTACCATAGGAAAATCGTTTTTTCGCAATAAAATAAATATTTTACGAATGTCATCAAATAAAAAAAAATGGGGAGGTGACTTTGTTATTGATGAAAAAGTACTTACATATAAATATTTTTTAGATTTAATGCGTTTAATAGCCAAAAGTTCGTCGGCAGCAAAACGTGGAACAGACAGTAGTATAACATTTGCGTTTATTTAATATCACTCTTATTAAGAAGAAAGTTGTCAGGGCCCTGTTGTTCAAAACATCCGTTAGCTTAACGGACTGTTAAATCCTTAACTGAATGGTTAAAATCTCTGTTTTTACAGAGATTTTAACCATTCAGTTAAGGATTTAACAGTCCGTTAAGCTAACTGGTGTTTTGAACAACCGGGCCCTGATTTCATAACAAACTCCACATACTACAAGCGAATTTTACTACAGTAGTGTATTGCGTGCATAGTTTGTGAATATTGTTTGCAACAAATTGTAATACAAATCTGAAGAAAAAAACTGGTAACATCGTTGCTTATTAAATCAGTAAACTCGTCGTATTAAATAATCATTTAAGATGCTCTATTTAATACGGCCTTATTTCTCGTTGCATGTCACATACGTATATGGTCGTGAAGCATGTCTGTTGTTTCATCGATGGAATGGTGAACAGTGAAGATCCTGATCAGACTGTCCGGATGCACAGACTGACCTGGATCTACACTGGTCACACATCGCATAGGCCCATTATTTCCAGTCACAGCCACATATACCTATATGCAGGCATGTGGAGCCATTTCAGGGTGGTACGGTACACAGGTATGAGGATCGTGTATCCGTTAAGAAACCCTATCTAATTAATTGTTCGTACTGACGAAGATTATATTAATTTTCGCACTCTTATTATTATATTAAAGGTACATGCCCACTCAGTAGGCACAATTTGTTCTTTAAAGGAATTAAATAAGTGTATAATTGTGTCGTAGTTCTAAAAATTACGAGTTCCCGCTATACAGATATAATCATTTAGTAATCTTTTTTTTACTGCGCGTTGGTATCAGGCTATTTTCATATGCAAATGAGGCATGATTTTTTTTAATTATGTATACTAATTAAATGCGTCATCTGGAAAAAATAATACTTTATACAGATTATAAAGTATGATGGATGCACATACAAAAAATCAATACAGAGAATAAATAATAATATCCGTTAACATTTTATGGAAACACGGTTATCGCCCCTGATATCAGAGTGGAAATTTACGTCTGATATAAAATGTATAATAATGCAAATCAATGCATGTGGTAGTGGTGAATGAATATTCTTTTTGCCAGAAAATGTCTGAGATGATGTCTCTGATATAAAGAACAGTTTGTGCCTACTGAGTGGGCATGTACCTTTAACCAGATCGTGTACACGTAACAACAAATAGCTTTGCGGAAGAAAGCCTATGATAATAATAATAGTAATACCTGCCGGTCGAATTATTTTCTTAAGAAATTATTTAGTCAATGTTTCATATTTCTGCGTTTAACAATTTCTTCGCTAAAGAGCTCTATATGCTGTCACAGAGACACTTCAAACTGATCTCTGTATCATAAACTTTTAGTGAGAAGTAAACACACTATTTGTCTTTGGTGACAACAGCTGAAAATATTTAAAACTGTATAAACTTATTTTCCGTCATATTGTTTTGTGAAATGTGTTGCTACGGATAGCGACATATAGTGTTAGAAGCATAGCGGGCATTTCATTGCTTGAATGGCGAAGTGTGTAGATCGTGATCAGACTGAACGGATGCACAGGCTGATCTGGATCTACACTGGTTGCAAATACCATAAGCCCCATTTATCCAGTCATAGACAAATATATGAGAAGCTTGGACAAATAATATACAGAGATTTGTCTTCCAATGAGGGGCAGTTCAGTCGCAGATCCAGGATTTCGGATTATCGTTCGATAATATAGTCAAGTATTGCAAAATAGTCGACCGAGCGGAGATCGGGATAGCGCTAGGGGGGTCCGGGGGCATTCCCCCCCCCCCCGGAAATTATTTGAAATCTACATCGCATTTCCTGCGTTCTGGCGCATTTTGGAGAAAAAATATTGACACTGTCACAGTATGTTTAGACATGATTTTTGATTGAAAACGTTTAAATTTTGATACAATAAGACAACGACCGAAAAATGCATGGAATACACGGCACTTGGCATGAAACGTGCCTTGTAACTTGTAAACAATCTTTACTCGGCGCATTTTAGGGGGGGGGGGCGGACGGTCCGCCCCCCCCCCCCCCCCTGAATCCGCCCATGCAGTTAAAATAATCCTGTGTCGAAAAGTAAAAATGATTATTGCATAAAATGTGCGCTCGCAGTGTATTTATACAATGTAATAAAAAGGGTCATATATACAAATTAGCTTCTTATAGAAAGTATGTTTGGCGACCAGTACAGGTTCAGTGCAGGTGATGTGCTTATGCAATAAATATAATCTAACATTTCAGTTGACTTAATGTGTGATTTAACTCGCTGACTGATGTGATAGGAAACTCGGCATACCCTCGTTTCTAATGAAATTAGTAAACTCGTTTAATAAATATCATATTAAATCATCACTCATGTAAGATCCGCTATGTATGTATTTGCTAAAATGTTTTAATTTCGATGAAACGGGACATATGATAATACAGTTTTCTCAGCATTTACTCGAATATTTTCCACGAAACGTTCGACCTATCCAAATGCTTGATTTCGAGCACAAAAAAAATGATCACGGGCCCTGGTGTCTTTTGCACCAATAGCGTCGTTTCCGTACGTGCATATGTCACGGGAATGTTTGGGCCTACGGTGCGGGATTAAGTGGGTACTTGAGGCAGTATTCACGTTGTGATTAGTGATTTTCCAGGGTCACTTGAAATTCATACACTTATTTAAAATTTAACCCGCGGCACTGCGGTTCATTTTCCGACTGTTTACTCCATTTAATTTATTCCATTGACACCTATCACCGGTTTTGACAGTCGACATTGTAGCATGAAATCGACGTCCTGAAGATATGAACCTTGTCGGGAAACTTCACAAGGGTAGAATTCGTCTCGCATTATTATTCCGTAGATTTCGTAAACTTTAAAGAATACAAACAAAATATATACATAAATTATTGCTATAACATAAAGGTTTTGTGGAAGGCAGAAGTAAAATATATGCATTGCGAATGTAAGACTTCCTTGGAAGCGCGTAGAAATAGCTTGGCGAGGATAGAGGTGGTTTTTGTTGCGATGCGCATAATTAATTTGTACGCCCATCATCGCCACTGGATTTGCCACCTCCGGGTGAGCGCGCCATTCCGTGTGTGGCCGAGATGGTACGGCGGAACAACACCAGACACGGCCATTGGCTGGCGGCAGCGGGAGGCGGGGCTACGGTGGGAAGACGATTTCCGTGGCTGCGATCTTTGCGAGATTATCCCCGTCAAATGTCTGCTGGAACACGCGTTTTGCTTACATCTTATACAAACATGCTTTATGTCACCAGTGCCAGACGGAGAAAATGAAAACATTTATAAATTGATATTTTATATATTCAGTGATGATAGGAAAAAATGAAAAAGAGTGTTTCGTAGGAAATTTATTGGATATGCAGCACAGTGGACTGTCGCACCGGTACTCGGGGGTGAGCCCGGGGGTGTCCGGTATCGCCAACAGCTCGGGCCTGGGCATGATGCCGTCGCTGTTCGGCGACCAGAACTACTATCGCCACTCGGGCTACGGCGGCGTGGCCGTCGGTGGTATGGGCATGTACGCGGCGCCCGGCCCGGATCAGTACACGATGGCACGCCACTCGCCCTATTCGCCGTACGGACCGCCGCACCACACGCCCAAGGACCTGGTGAAGCCGCCGTACAGCTACATCGCCCTTATCGCCATGGCCGTGCAGAGCCAGCCAGACAAGAAGGTGACGCTCAACGGGATATACCAGTTCATCATGGACCGCTTCCCTTTCTATCGAGAGAACAAGCAGGGCTGGCAGAACAGTATCCGCCACAACTTGTCGCTCAACGAGTGTTTCCTCAAGGTGGCACGGGACGACAAGAAGCCGGGCAAGGGCTCCTACTGGACGCTGCACCCAGACAGCTACAACATGTTTGACAATGGCAGCTACCTGCGCCGTCGACGTCGCTTCAAAACCAAAGACGGAACGTCGGATGAAAACGACAAAGACAAAGACGGTAAAAATAAAGACAACGATAATGAAATGCTGAAACATGAAGTGAATAAAAGTGAAAGATCTAAACCAATGGATATATGTGACACTGATACTCAAAGGAAGATAAATACCGATGACGGAATCGGCAGTTTCAAGACGTCAAAACATTCGCCGTCAATGTCGAATATGGCGTCAACAAAACTGGAGCGTCTGGACTCGCCGCACTCTGAGTGTACGTCGTCTCGGCTAGCAGGGAGCCCGAACTCACTGCCCATTCCGCTGGAGCCGGTGAACCACGAGACGCCCCTGTCCTCGTTCTCCGTGGACAACCTAGTGACCACACCGCCCAGCACCGCCCAACTCTCGCCGTCAAACTCATTCCTGACCGGTCGCCAGGTAACGACGTCACTCCTTCCGCCGCCGTCGTTACAGTGTTATTCCAGACCGTCGGATATTTACCGGAGCCCGGCGGCCACGTCGGCCAGTACTAACTATGGATATAGCAGCAACATGAGTGTTCAGTCGCTATTCCCGTCGCCCGTAGGTGCCAGCCCGGGACGTCACGGCATGGCGTCCCCGGGGCTGGGGACAGGACACAGCGAGACGACGGGCGGGTCCCCCCAGCCGCCGCCCATCCCCGCCCACGCCAACAGTCACTCGAGTATTCCACAGACTAACGGCATCATACAGAGCATGTTCCCGGCGCCCCAGGGCGGACAGTCGTACTCGCGGCCCAACTGGTACATGCCACCGTCCGCCGAGTTCAACTCGCACGCCAGTGACTTCAGCCCTCCCGCCGCCTTCTCCAACATGCGAGACGTGTTCGAGTCCCAGCGGCTGCTCGGCACCCAGGCGCAGCCCCAGTCGGGCTCCAGTTGTCAGCTGGCCGCCTTCCGGCCGTCGGCGTATAAGTCAGCGGCCCAGTACGCTTGTGACTACAGCAAGTTCTAACGTCGCCGTCAGTCTACACGGGCAAACGTTCTTCGTGAAACTATTACAGGGTACGGTACCCAATTTGCTGTCACGCAGAGTCACATACAAGTAAGACTTGTACATGTTCATGGTGTCACGTAGGGCGACATATAAGTTGGCTGTCACACAAGTCTTACTTATTGTCTTGCTATCACTACACACTACGGTTTGTAAAGTTTACGTATGTACTGTCTGTCATGCGCAGGGCAACGTTTTGTATTGCAGGGCGACGTGAGAAAATAAATTAGACTTACAAGTCGTCATGTGTTACGGCCAGAAAATAAGTAAGACTTATAAGTCGTCATGCGTTGCGGCCAGAAAACAAATAAGACTTATTTATTAACTCATCTTGCGTGACAGCCAAACATTCGGGTTAAGGGTAAGAGTGTTATTTAAGAGTTTACAGTTTAATACAGTAATGCATGCACGTTTTAACTGTATGTTTTATTGAATCTGTGCTAACGTTACATGTGAAAAACTTGAGCTGCGTAAGTTTCCCTACTATGTCTGATGAAGTGGTAATTACGCAAGTTACATTTACATTACAAATACATAGCACAATTACATGCGCATTGCCGGGAAAGTAAATATTATAAATAGAGGATATTGCGTGAGTGATGATTTAATATGATATTTATTAAACCAGTTTACTAATTTCATAAGAAACGAGGCTATGCCGAGTTTCTTATGAAAACAGTCAACGAGTTAATTTGTTCAACGAATACATATCATATTAAATAAACATAAATGTTAGATTATATTGATTGCATAAGCACAATAGTTTACAGTGAATCTGTACTTGTGATCTATAATATTTTCTACAGCGGCCTAAGTGGCATATGTATTACACTAGTGTATTTTTATTACACTATGATAATACACTGTGAAACCCGATTGTATGCAATAAATGGATGGTGAATGATAGTATAATGCCTATATGGTCAATACACAACTGTAGTCCTGTATGTGGTTTTCCATTTGAAAGCAATATTACAAGGATTGTGATAATCATAACAATAAAATCAACGTTTCATTCGCCGCATTGATTTGAGATTAAGATAAGTCCAGGCGAATGAAACGCTGACTTTAAAGGTTCTGGCTTTCAGATATGCATTGAACGTGATTAAACAGATTAGACAAACAAAGTTTAATTGTAGAATTGTATCCCATTTCTGAACCATGTTATACCTGGTGAAATCGCATAATGATAAAACAATATTTATAATAATTAAAATTGAAATTTATAATAATGAAAATTGCACAACGCTCGTTATATTTCAGTATTATAAACACATTTTACAATGGATGGTTACTACGTTATTTTATTTAAATTAATTTCACTAGCGTCTATAATGTTTTTGTCCTAAATTGTGGTACAGAATGATTATTTTACAACAAAAAAAATATTATTTCCCTAGTGTGACAGGTGTAGCGAAAATGACAACATATGCCAAACCAAAGTATCTCCTTGTTTATCACAGGTTCTGATAGTATGTACTTGTGTTGTTGTGTGTTTTTTTAGACTTCATCAAATAAAATGATGCGATTGATTGAAATACACGTATGTTATTTACAGACTTCAGCAGCGCAGTAATATGGTGTATTATAGGTACATGCTCACTCAGTAGACACAAACTGTTCTTTATAGGAATTAAATAAGTGTAAAGTGTGTCACTATTCCACCAGTTCTAAAAATTACGAGTGGCCGCTATACAGATATAATCATTTAGTAATATTTATTTTACTGATAGTGACGCGCGTTGGTATCAGGCTATTTTCATATGCAAATGAGGCATGGTATTTTTTAATTATTTATACTAATTAAATGCGTCACCTGAAAAACTAATAAGTTCGACAGATTATAAAGTACAATCATTGCACATCAAAAAATAAATACAGAGTATAAATAGTAATGTCAATTAACATTTTAAGGAAACATGCTTATCGCCCCTGATATCATTATGGAAAGTTACGTCTGATATAAAATGTATAATAATTCCAATCAATACGTGGGCTAATGGTGAATTAATGAAGAAAATGTCTCGGATGATCATCCGATATAAAGAACATTTTGTGCCTACTGAGTGGGCATCTACCTTTAACACTTACGCTATGGAGTTAAATATTGTTGTCTGCTGTTTATTTTTATTTTACACTTTTCACATCAAAAACACGGTTTGATTGAAGTTTAGAATAATTTCCCATGGAAATGTCATTGTAACGGTTAGTCATAATACACACGTGCAATACATCAGAATGAGTTATACACTAAATATACTCTAACATTCGAGATGATTTAATATACTATTTAATCGAAGAGATTATTGACTTTAGGCGGATTTAATACACTGTGTTATTATACTGTCACATGACATTGCATTCAACACATGTCTGTAATATAGTAGAGTTTTATCACAAAGACATAATTATTTAAATTTAATGAGCATAAGTTGCAGCAGACATGGTGAATGACACGAATACTGTTGTATACCCGGCTCTAGCTGGGGCACGTAACTCTTTAAAGCCTCATGTACTGCTACGGATCACAGGCATTCGTCGTGTTTTCGTCTTTCATCGGTATAACTCTATATATATGAACAAGGCTTATAACTTTCGTCGGACACGACCTCGTATCATAACGACGCGATTTTATTAACGCTAATGTGAATATTTTGGCGGAAAATGCACATGTGCATTTGAGAATTATTGTTATCTTGCTAAAATAACATAGTTCGAACATAATTATGCAAATAATATCGAATTACAGCTGCTTTTCCTAGGTTGGACACAACCTCGTATCATAACAAATACAATAATGTGTTTATGGCTCGAAGGTCAATATTGTAGTGGCAAGTTCATATAATCATTTGAGAAATATCCTGCATAAATACATAGAGTGCAAAGAAAATTACAATTTTAAACATGTTATTTTGTGATACGAGGTCGTTTCCGACCAAGGTTTGAAACCTTGTTTATATATATATATATATAGCGTCATACCGATGAAAGCCGAAACACGCCGAATGCATGTGCTACGGACTGTACGGGAGGTGTTGCAGGCTTATGTGCCCGGAACAAACCCATATCAAAATGAATAAATGCGCAGCTGGATGTGAGCCGTTCTTGTACACGTCAATCTTTACTCGGGATTCATGACACATTTATGGTTACGTGTTAAAATCGTTACGGTCAATGAATTGTGACACATTCTACATACATATGTATACTCTAAGCGTAATTACATCTGGATATATTGAAGTAAGAATAAGTAAGGAGTAACGCCATATGCTGTTGCATTTACTGTGGTACGTAAAACAGTTGGAGCCCACACACTTTAAACAGACCATCAGTTTTACGTACCACAGTAAACGCAACAGCCCATGATTTTATTAATTATTTTTCAATTGCATTTTCCGATGGTTGCTACAATATTAATTAACCAAATATGGTGTTAAACGTATGAATCATCTGTTTTGCGTCATTTTGTCGCAATGCATGTAACAGGGAGGTTGCCGGTAATGTGCGACGTCACGTGTGGCTATTAAATGCAATGTGTTTTCAAAAAATGGAAAATAAAAAATAAACAGCAGACGATAAATTTTAATTCAGCATTGTAAGGGTCAAAAATACAAATGGACATAATGTGTTTAAATGTCGAAATATTTACAATACACAATTGCAATAGTTTATAGTTTTTTGTTAAAAAGGTATTTCTTATATTTCTCCATACAATTAATTACAAGTTGTATGCACATGTACTCATTTGAATAATGCGTGATGCATGCAGTAAATAAGATCTGGAAAAAAACTGTGGAAAATTTATGAAAGTACATGTACTATAATTGTAAAGAAGAATAATTCGAGTTTTTCTTATTTCTCCATACAGCGTTACCACTCATTTTAAAAACATCATCTCGACACCTAGACACGTCAATTGAGTGAAAATATATACATTCAAGAAAAAAAGTATAATAGAAAGAATCTTTACATTTCATTCTATTCTAATTGTAAAACAAATGGAATTGTTATTTCTTGAAAGTTTTGTTCGACTCGAATTATATTTTGTTTTAATTACTTTTCAATTCAAGTGTGTGGTGTTTCCACTCAAAAACCTGTCGTCCTGACGTGTCACATCAGAACATGTACTTTCAAGAACTAAATAAATACATTGTATGTAAATAATCTTGAAATTCCAATACTAATCTAATTCTTAAAACAATATATTATTTGTATTATTTATTAAAAATAAAAATATGTTGTTACCATTCATTTCAACCGTCATGTTGTCACAATATATAAGTTTAAGAAAGACCATAATATTATAGAGGATATTCATATTTTTGCAACGAATATGACATATACATGTTAATCGAGAGCAGTTAAATGTCCATATTTCACGAGCGCCGTGAGTAAAAATTAGGCACTGTGTCCCAGATAATGTCGCGGGTATACAGTATGTGGTTTTTCACTTCATACATAGTGAATGACATATCAATAAATCACACCATTTTTTATTTGATGAAACTTCAAAAAACATGCATTACATGTATATTCAAATATTTACACCTGCTATAAATTCATAATGCAAACGCCCATTCGACGTATTGCGTTTACATCCCAATACAATACATTAGACACACGTGACGTCGCGCGATGTTGTTGACTGGTTAAAGTTCGCGACGTCGCTGTTCCAGGAATTGTGACAAAATGACGTAAAACAAGATTATTGTTAATTTTAACGCCATATTTGGTTATTTACAGTTTTGAAACATTCAGAAAATGTAGTGTAAATATAAGTAATAAAACCGCGGGCTGTTGCGTTTACTGGGGTGAACAATACATGTATATTTGATCTGTCGTTCGGACTCCATGCACTTTAAGCAGGCCAAATGTATTGTCACTCTAGTAAACGCAATATTCCCATGATTGTATTCTGTAAGTACATACTGTCAGAAACGGTGATAAACAGGGGAGATAATTGGCTTTGTCATACTTTTGTATTTCCGCTAAACATGTGAACTTCAATTGCTATGAAATTTCACTATTTTGTATTTCCATTATAGATGTTATTTCAATTAAAGTAAAGTAAAATAAATTAGTAACCATCGACTGCAATACATGTTTATTATACTGAAAATAATTAGTATGTATTATAAAAAACATTGTTTTACCAACCCCCAATTTTCTTCCAGACGATGTATTAGTACAGTGGAACCTCTCTAAACCGAACAACAATATAACGAATGCGATCTTATTTTTGATGTGTTTCTTGGTAGTTTATCTCAGATGATAATGTATATGCAACTACGTATGAGAATAGTAGAATGCCTGATTTACAGTGGAACATCTCTAAACCGGAGGTCCTGACCTCCCAGTGTGTCCGGTTTAGAGATGTTCCACTGTACAATTGGATTCAGACATACGGTACAAATTTACAATGAAACTGTTTTTGTGCTGATCTGTTTCATCACTGTCTATGCATTTGGAGCCAGGGCCTTTATGTCCGTCCCTCTGATGTCAGTTGTGTTTCATACAGTAGCCCCACGTGACGTCGCCAGTCCTTACTGATTTCTTAAAGTTTGTTTCACGTCGTTGTCAAAAACAGGCACGCTATTGACCGGCAACGTCGTTGTCAAAAACAGGCACACTATTGACCGGCAACGTCGTTGTCAAAAACAGGCACGCTATTGACCGGCAACGTCGTTGTTCGATGAATTGCGACAAAACGAAAGTAAAGCAAGACGATTTATAATTTCATCGCAATATTTGATTACAAACATTTTTTAAAATATCATATCAGAAAATGATGCAATGCAAATAAATGTAATAAAGCTATGGAACATTGCGTTGATTGTTTATTGATACGGAAAACATTGGGCCTGTTTCAAGTTTACACGGCGTCCTTCGGAATCGACGCACATTAATTAAACTGACCAAAATATAACACATTACAACCGCCCATTGTTGTATTCATTAAATGCAAAATTGGGGCTTGTGATATTCGATCCGCTGGCACACACCGACGGTCGGATATTGATTCAACCGACTGCTACAGTTTGATCTGGGGCTACACTGGTCACAAAAGCCACACGTCATAGTTTAACAGACGGTGTCACAAGTATACACATTTATTTAAAAATGCACAATACAATACGTTGATGCTTGACCCTTTGTATGCGGGAAGCAAAAATTGTCGTCTGCCTTTGTTTTATATTTTGTATTCTTTCTAAAGAAACAACATGTTTTGACAACACTTTAGAATCATTTCCGTTGGAAATGATTCTAAAGTGCTGTCAAAACATAGTTTTGATGATAAAAATGGGAAAAAAGCAATCAGCAGAGCATTAATTCTGCAACGTAAGGATTAACATCTGATCAAGCTCTGATCCGTTAATACGCTGTTGTCCGTGGAGGTATGAAACATCGCAAAGCTTTCCAAAATATCATTTCTGACAATAGATGCACGTACGTATCATGAACCATACTATTCAAATGCTTTGTTAGACCATTTTAGCATCACTCATGACCTCCATGATCTTCCATGAGAAAACGGGGCTTATTGTGTATGTAATACGTGGCTGTGAATGGAGAAATGTGGCTTATGGGTTTTGCGACCAGTGTAGATCCAGATCAGCCTGTGCATCCGCACAGTCTGATCAGGATCTGCACTGTTCGGCATTTCATCAATGAAACACCCAACATGCTTCTAACAAGCAACATATATCGTTATCAGGCTACAGGTGTGTACTATTTGATCAGGAGCTACACTGGTCACAAATCCTATAAGCCCCATTCCATTTCTCCGGTCACAGCCACATACGTGTTGGTCCAGTTCTGCCCAAGCTGATCACGGCATACGCTGTTTGCTATTGACTTCAGCAAACGTTATTAACACGTTATATCCACGGGTGCTCATTCCAATCATTACCCCACCGACCAACTTTGAATGGTATACATACATGTAGTGTTATCTAGCATTCAAAGTGTGTGGGTGGTTTAACTGTTTTTGAACGAGCCACTTTCTTGGTCCAGGGTGCGAGAATTTGCCCTGTGGTCATATCCATACCATGATGCATATTTGAGACACGTCATGTGATTTTGTACATTCGGACATCTGCGTAATGTCATGAAATACGTTTACAAAATTTACAATATTTATCATAAATAAAGTCAAAAGTTTACAAAGTTTTCAGAGTAAATGCGGAATATAATTCCGCATGTACTCTGACATTTGTGTCAACTTTTAACGCCATTTATGGAAAATATTGTAAATTTTGTAAATGTATTTCATAATTTACAATATTTCCGTAAATGGAGTTAAAAGTTGACAACATTTTCAGAGTAATAATTCCGCATTTACTTTGTCAACTTTTGACTTTATTTATGATAAATATTGTAAATTTTGTAAACGTATTTAATTAAATTACGCAGCTGTCCGAAGGAATAAAATCAAATGACGTGTCTAATTTGTGCTATCTGAGCAGGAGCTGCTTTCGTCATAAAACTACACAAGACCGCTTTTGTCGTGATAGATCCCATGAACAAGATGGTCATGTCTTCCTCGAATATGAGTAGAAAACGGACGCATCAGGACGACATCATTTGTTCTCTTTTTTAAAGCAATTTGCAACTTGCGTAAATGTTGGTGAATACGAGGCCAGAATTACAGTTGAACCTCTCTAAACCAGACACCCTGGAGACCCACCAGGGTAATATGAGACACGCCATGTGATTTTGTACAAAATGTACAATATTTTCCGCCAATGGCGTCAAAAGTTGAAAAGAAAATCAGAGTACCCATCTACTCTTAAAATTTTGTCAATTTCTAACTTTATTTATAAAAATATTGTAAATTTTGTAAACTTATTTAATGAAATTACGCAGTTGCCCGAAGGTACAGAATCACATGGCGTGTCTCAAATTAGTACAAAGTTGCCACGAAGTTGCGGCTTTCCGCTAAAATTACAAATAAAATATCGAAACAATCTTAGCAATTGTAAATTTCCACAAAATTCAATGTAGCAAAATAGTTTAAGGGTGGGTGTTAAAAAAAATCCGCTAATGTTCGGCCTGATGCGCTCATTCGAGTTTGTATCCCATAGTACACGTCTTCTTTGAATGTGGATTTACCGAAGTTTAGTCTGTAAGGTCATGTTTTGGCGGTGCAGCATTTTATTTACATTAGTGCTTATCGTGAAAAATAACATGTGTGTCTGTCAACAAACGTATTAAATATATACGAAATTCATTCGCTCGTCTCATCTTTCATAACTGATAACATCTAGATTCGAACGCCCCGTAGAAACTCGCCCCACTACTATTACGGACCAGCCTTGACGGTTTAACGGACCATGTATTGCATATAAACCATACACGACTAGTTGCAACGGCATTATCTTAGTACTTGTGTATTACACATGGCCATAAATGATATTAGTGAGTTAAATCCGTGGGGTGGTATGCTACCCGTCATCGGCGTGGATTCCGGTCACACTCACCCCGTTTTCCCACTATAAAACAGCTTAGCGTTGCAGATGTTGGGAACATACATGTGAAACTTTCTAAGATGTGGAATGCATAAACCACAGCCAGATTCTGTTCCCGTATAATCCGGCATAGGTCAGGTACATGGAACTTGTTTATGTCGCGGCTGAATTTATTGCAGTAACTTTGCGAAATGTGGCTTATGGGATTTGTGACCAATGTAGCTCCTGATCAATTAGCACGCTCATGTGGCCTGATAACAATATATCTCTATTGTTAGAGGCATGACGGGTGCTTCATTGATTTAATGGCGAACAGTGTCGATCCAGATCAGACTGTGCGGATGCACAGGCTGATCTGTATCTACACCGATCGCAAAACCCATAAGCTCCATTTCTTCAGTCACAGCCACAGTTATGAGATGAACCCGCATAAAGGCCCATGATCCGAAAAAAACAGCTAATTTCGTTTGTCACCAGTGCAGATCCTGATCTGGGGGCCGTGTCACTAAACTTCGTACGACTAAACTGTTCGTAAGTGCAAAATTATGATAGTCTGTAAATTTCACATTAACAATATTTTCTTGTAAACAATTATTGGATTTACCTTTATTGAGCATAGGCTGCATATGCAGTCTACGCTCAATAAATGTAAATCCATCAATTGAAATTTCCAGACGAACCTAAATTTGCCCTTAAGAACATTTTAGTCGTACGAAGTTTAGTTAAACGCCATCCAGTTGTTGCTATACGCTCTTTCAGCTTCGTACTGTTCGCCATGTTCGCTAAATGGATTACGGATGATTACACAATCACATGGTGTGTCCCATTTGTATGATTGCGGCTGGAAACAATGAGATTATGGTGTCACATAGGTTCTCATCCAGTGGCACCCTTGCTCAATCTGCTAAGGATGTAAAGCTACAGTGGAACCTCTCTAAACCGGACACCCTGTGAGTTACCCAGCGTGTCCGGTTTAGAGAGGTTACACTGTAATTACTCGATGGCCACTTTTTGTCGTTTTCTGTTATGAGCAGACAGGACAATGACACAAATTACAGTGAAACCCATCTAAATAATCTGTTCGGTTTAGAGGGGTTCCACTGGTTGCTAGAAACATGCTGGGTGGTTCATTGACTGAGTCTGTTGCGAACGGTGCAGACACTGATCAGTGGCACATTTCGCCAACATCGATATGTGTACCATTATAGCTAAGTGCATTTTGAGTAATTTTCTATTTTAGCATAACTTAATTAATATTTTCATTTAATGAAATAAATTATTTTCTACTCAAAACAATGGCTGTGATAATGTAATAAAACACCATATGACTGCTTTATATATATTTAATTTAATCATCCAATGTAAACAGGCGTTTCTTTTATGTGAAAAAAATGTATTACAGTACAAATACATAAATACTCCCTAGCTGTGTACTTAGGTAGATACGTGTACTGTACTTAGGTAGATACGTGTACTGTACTTATGTAGATACGTGTACTGTACTTATGTAGATACGTGTACTGTACTTAGGTAGATACGTGTACTGTACTTAGGTAGATACGTGTACTGTACTTAGGTAGATACGTGTACTGTACTTAGGTAGATAAGTGTAAACTGTACTTAGGTAAAATACGTGTACCTGTAACTTAAGTAAGTACGTGTTACTGTACTTAGGTAAGATAACGTGACTACTTAGTAGATACTGTACTGGGTAATATGTAATACGTGTAAACTGTACTTATGTAGATACGTGTACTGTACTTAGGTATTTTTTTTAAAAAAAAAAAAAACGTGTACTGTACTTAGGTAAGTAACTTGTACCTGTACTTTATGTATACGGTACTGTACTTAGGTAGAATACGTGTACGTACTTAGGTAGATACGGTGGTACTTAGGTAGACGTGGTACTGTACTTAAGGTAGATTAACGTGTACTGGGACCTTTATGTAGATTAAGTGTACTGTACTTAGGTAGAATACGTGTACTGTACTTATAGATAACGTGTACTGTACTTAGGTAGATAAACGTGTACTTACTTAATGTAGATACGTGGTACTGTACTTATGTAGATACGTACTTGTACTTATGTAAATAACGGGTTGGTACTGTACTTAATTGTAGATACTGTACTTGTACCTTAGGTAGATACTGTGTACTGAGTAATACGTGGAGAATAACGTGTTACTGTACTTATGTAGATACGTGGTACTGTACTTATTGTAATACGTGGTACGTAACTATGTAGATACGTGTACTGAACTTAATTAGATACTTGGTACCTGGTACTTAAGGGTAAATACGTGGTACTGTACTTTAAGTAGATAAGTGTTACTTAACCTTAGGTAGAATGTGTACTGTACTTATGTGAAACGTGTACTGGTACTTATGTAAGATACGTTACTTGTACTTGGTAGAATACTTGTAAAACTGTAACTTAGGTAAGATAAGTGTTAACTGGTACTTAAGGTAGATTGTTGTAATGTTAAAACTTAGGTAATAACTGTACTGTACTTAGGTAGATTCGTGTACTTACTTATTAAGATACGTGTACTGGTAACTTAGTAATAATGTATGGTACCTTGGTAAGAATAAGTTTACTGTACTTTAGGGTAATAAGTGTAACTGTACTTAGGTAGAATAAGTTGTAAACGTAACTTAGGTATGATACGTGTACTGTACTGTAGTTAGATACTTGTACTGGTACTTATGTAGATACGTTACTGTACTTAGGTAGATACGTGTGAACTGTACTTGTAATGGTTAGATACGTTGTTACTGTAACTTGGTAGATACGAGTTACTGGTCCTTATGTAATACGTTGTACTGTAACTTTATGGTAAGGATACGTGTACTGTACTTAAGTAGATAACGTTGTACTGGTACTTATGTAGATATCGTGTACTGTACTTAGGTAGATACGAGTACTGTACTTTAGGTAGTATAAGTTGTAAACGGTTACTTAGTAGATACGTGGTACTGACTTATGTTAGATACGTTGTACTGGTACTTATGTCGATACGTTTACTGTACTAATGTAATTACGTTGTTACTGGTAACTTAAAGGTAGGATACGTGTAACAGTACTTAGGTCGATACTTGAACTGTACTTCGGTAGATAAGTGAACTGTACTTATGAAGATACGTGTACTGTAACTTATGGTAGAAATACTGTACAGTCCTTAGGTAGATACGTGTACTTGTACTTAGGTAAAGAATACTGAGTAACTGTAACTTTAGGTAGATAAGTTTACTGTAACTTATGTAGATACGTTGTACTGTACTTAGTTATATACGTTGACTGAACTATAGGTAATATACGTGTACTTGTACTATGTAAGATAGGGGGGTTTGTACTGAACTTAGGTATATAAAGTGTACTGTACTTAGGTAAAGATAAGTGTACTGTACTTAAGTATGATAAGTGTACTGTACTTTAGGTAGATAAGTGTACTGTACTATAGGAAGATACGATGTGACGTACTTAGGTAAGATACGTTGTACTGTACATAGGTCGATACGTGGTACTGTAACTTTAAGGTAAGATACGTTACTTGAACATAGGTAAGATACGAGGTACTGTACTTATGTAGATCGTGTACTAGTACTTAAGGTAGATACGTTACAGTAACTTAGGTGTAGGATACTTGTACTGTACTTATGTAGATAACGTTGGAACTGTACTTATGAAGATACGTTTACTGTATAACTTATGTAGATTACGTGAACTGTACTTAGGTAGATACGTGTACGTACTTATTGTAGATACGTGTACTGGAAAACTTTAGTAGATACGTGAACTGTAACTTAGGAGATACGTGTACTGTACTTAGGTATATACGTGAACTGTTAGCTTAGGTAGATACGTTGTACTGTACTTATGTAGATACGTGTACTGTACATAGGTAGATAATTGTAAAACCTGTACTTAGGTAATCAGAGTTACTGTACTTAGTTGAGAAGTGTACAGTACTTAGGTAGATACGTGTACTGTACATATGTGATACGTGTACTGGTACTAAGGTAGATAAAGTGGTACTGTACTTAGGTAGATAAGTAGAAACTGGTACATAGGTAGATCAATGTAAGCTGTAAACTTAGGTAGATACGAGTACTGATACCTTATGTAGATACGTGTACTGTACTTAGGATAGATACGTATGTACTATAGATACTGTACTGTACTTAGGTAGATAGTGTACTGTACTTAGGTATACGTTGTACGACTTAGTAGATACGTGTACTGTACTTGGGTAAGATACGTGTACTGTGACTTAGAGTAGATACGTGTATCTGTAGACTTAGGTGATAGTGTCGTTACTAGTAGATACTGTATTAGTAGATAGTGTACTGTCTTAGGTAGTAGTGTACTGTATTAGGTAGATACGTACTGTACTTGGTAGATACGTGTACTGTACTTAGGTAGATAGTGTCTGTACTTAGGTAGATCGTGTATGTAGTAGGTGGATTATATGACTGTACTTAGGTAGTAGTGTACTGTACATAGTCTCTTGTACGTACTTAGTAGCTAGTACTGTATTAGTAGATAACGTGTACTGTACATTATAAGTGTACTATTGGTAGATAACTGTACTTGTACTATTGTAGAATAGTGTCTTGTCTTGGTATACGTGTACTGTACTAGGTAGATACTGTACGTGTACTTAGGTAGATAGTGTACTGTACTTATATAGTGTATGTACTTGGTAGGATGTGTACTGTATTAGGTAGATAGTTGTTCTGTACTTATAGATAGTGTACTGTACTTAGGTAGACGTGTACTGTACTTAGGTAGATCTGTACTTGTAGTAGTAGATTAGGTGTACGATGTACTTAGTAGATAGTGTACGTACTTATGTGATACGTGTACTGTCTTAGGTAGATACGTGTACTATTGTAGATAGTGTACTGTACTTAGTAGTCGTATGTACTTAGGTAGATCGTCTGTATTGGTAGTGATGTAATAGTGTGTTACTGTACTTAGGTAGAGTGTACTGTACTTAGGTAGATACGTGATGTATTAGGTAGATCTACTGTACTAGTAGATCGTGTACTGACTAGTAGATACGTGTACTGTATTAGTAGATAGGTGTACTGTACTTAGGTGATCTGTACGTACTTTGGTAGATACGTGTCTGTCTTAGGTAGATGTGTACTGTTATTATGATAGTGTACTGTACTTAGTAGATACGGTGTACTGTACTTAGGTAGATAGTGTATGTATTAGGTATAGTGTACTGACTTAGGTATACGTTGTACTGTACTTTAGATAGTCTGTACTTAGGTAGATATGTACTGTACTTATGTAGATCGTGTACTACTTAGGTAGATACGTGTACTGTACTGTAGATGTGTACTGCTTAGGTAGATCGTGTACGTATTAGTAATACTGTACTGTACTTAGTAGATACGTACTGTACTTAGTAGATACGTGATGTACATAGATACGTGTATGTATTGGTAGATAAGTGTACTGTACTTAGGTAGAGATACGGTGAGTACTTACTTAGTGATCGGTGTACTGTACTTAGGTAGTAGTGTACTGTACTTAGGTAGATATGTATGTATTAGGTAGAATTACGTGTACTGTACTTGTAATAGATGTACTGTACTGGTAGATACGTGTACTGTCTTGTAGATACGTTGTTACTACTTAGGTAGATACGTGTACTGTACTTGGTAGATCTGTACTGTATAGGTAGATCGTGTACTGTACTTAGGAGTAGTTAACAGTAGTGTTACTGTACTTAGGTAGAGTGTACTGTACTTGTAGATAACTGTCTGATTAGGTAGATACGTGTACTGTACTTAGCTTAGTTACGATTAGTGTACTGTACTTAGGTAGATAGTGTACTGTACTTAGGTAGATAGACGTGTAGTACGTTGTAGACTTACGTGTACTGTACTTAGGTAGTACTGTACTTAGGTGATACGTGTCTGTACTTAGTAGATAGTGTCTGTATTAGTGATTACGTGTACTGTCTTAGGTTTATTGTACTGTACTAGTAGATACTGTACTGTACTTAGGTAGTACGTGTCTGTACTTAGGTTGGATAGTGTATGTATTAGGTAGTACGTGTACTTGGTACTATGTAGGAGATACGTGTATGACTTATGTATAGGTAGTACTGACGTACTTAGGTAGATACGTGTACTGTACTTAGTAGATCGTGTACTGTATTGTGATACGGTGTTACTGGTACTTAGGTAGATACGTGTATGTATTAGGTAGATAGGTACTGTACTTAGGAGATAAGTGTATAGTAGTCTGTATTGACTAGTAGTCGTTACGTACTTAGTAGATACGTGACTGTACTAGTAGATACGTTGACTGTACTTAGTAGATAGTGTACGTATTAGGTAGTTAGTGTACTGTACTTAGGTAGATAGTGTACTGTACTTAGGTAGATAAGTGACTGTACTTATTGTAGATTGCTGTATTGTTACTCTATTGGTAGATACGTGTATGTACTTATAGATACGTTGTTATGTACTTAGTAGATCGTGTACTGTACTTAGGTAGATACGTGTACTGTACTTAGTAGTACGTGTACTGTACTTAGGTAGATACGTGGTACTGTACTGTGTTGAATACGTGACTGTATTGGTATAGTGTACTGTACTTAGTAGATCGTGTATGTACTTAGGTAGATACGTGTACTGTACTTAGGTATAGTATGAATTAGGTAGTAACGTGTACTGTACTTATGTAGATACGTGTACTGTACTTAGGTAGATACGTGTACTGTACTTAGGTAGATACGTGTACTGTACTTAGGTAGATACGTGTACTGACTTAGGAGGTGTACTGCTTAGGTAGATACGTGTACTGTACTTAGGTAGATACGTGTACTGTACTTAGGTAGATAAGTGTACTGTACTTAGGTAGATACGTGTACTGTACTTAGGTAGATACGTGTACTGTACTTAGGTAGATAAGTGTACTGTACTTAGGTAGACGTGACTGACTTGGTAGATACGTGTACTGTACTTAGGTAGATACGTGTACTGTACTTAGGTAGATACGTGTACTGTACTTAGGTAGATACGTGTACTGTACTTATGTAGATACGTGTACTGTACTTAGGTAGATACGTGTACTGTACTTAGGTAGATACGTGTACTGTATTAGGTAGATCGTGTACTGTACTTAGGTAGATACGTGTACTGTACTTAGGTAGATACGTGTACTGTACTTAGGTAGATACGTGTACTGTACTTAGGTAGATACGTGTACTGTACTTAGGTAGATACGTGTACTGTACTTAGGTAGATGTACTGATTATAGATAGTGTGATTATGTGTGTCTGTATTAGGTAGCGTATACGGTGTTGTACTGTACTTAGGTAGATACGTGTACTTATATAGTTGCCATTGTGTGTCTGTTTATGTTGCAATGGCCACACACGCCGTCCCCGCAGTCCCGGAGCAACCAATATGTGGTCAAATAGTCCAAGTGTATATGAAATTGTGGATATTGTAATTTTAAACAGTGATTTGTTTTGACACTGTGATTGTCTAATCCCACAGAATATACAATTATTAAATTGTTAGTTTGGTTTTGCATTTCTTAGAGATATAGAAAATACATAATACAGTGCAGTGTTTTTCTAATAAAACATGTATTAATGAAAATGAAAATAACAAACACATACATTTCTCAGATTTGATTAATGATCCATTGATATTTTGTTCGTATTTAAATATTCGCAAAACATCTCCAGTTCTGCCATCCTGATGGTGTTTTTATCAATAGTTTGGTTATACGTTGATAATGTTGTGTTTTCTTCGCCGATTTTCATAAAACAAAACGGCTATATGTCTATAAGTAGAACAACATCAGTGGAATTTTCTCCGCCAAAAGTGGCGTGAAATAAGTCATTCGTATCTGGTCATCACAGTCTTTTAATACATGTACTATCTTTTTTTTAATATTAAAAATTCGTGACACCTTTTAAATGTTTAGCTGATTTACAAATATGTATTTCTCTACAAACGTAAATGATTTTCAAGTACATATTTGTCACTTTTCTGAATAACAGAATCGACAATTCAGATGACAGGTACTTTACTTCGAGGAGAAATGTGAATAATGGCGTAAAATTCCGAAAAACGGACATATTACATTATATTTAAAAAGGATCCGAAGAGAAAATGCGGGAGAATACTTAAAACAGAATGGAATTTACTCGCAATAATCCAACCTTAACAGAACCACATATACATTTATTCTATATATCAAAATCTAGCAGATTAATAAATTCGTTTATTGCATAAAATACAGTTTCGTAGTGTATTAACACAATGTATTAAACTATAGTTACATATAAGACTTTTGGTGACCAGTATAAATTAAATGTATGATGCTATGCTTATGCAGAAATTAACAGGGTCCACCTTTTGTGTTGATTTACTATGATAGTTTTGAAACTCGTTGACTGATTTCGTAGGAAACGACGCTATAACATCGGACAACTGCTGTAATAAATACCACACTAATTCATCCCACAATTAGTATCCTCTAGTCATTTGTTGTTTCAACCCTAAATATCCAACATTGGCTGTTCAATGATTATTGTTCGACTGTTCAATTAACAGTTAATGAGAAAATGCAGATTTATTTCATAAAATTGAACAATACTGACAAATGCTGCAGAGCCGACTCATCTGGATCTGCAGTGTTTGCACGTGTTGCTTAATGGTCGGCCGGGTTGAAAGTGTTACTTTTAATTCCCAGATATTCAAAGTTTGAGCATAACGTTAATCTCGTATAGAATTGCAAATACGTTTGGAATGAAAAGTTGCAAAACTATGATAAAATGTATATTTGATCAAATTATCATTGGAAATAATGGCGTAAGGCAAGCACAATATACATGTATATTATAATTGTCAACGCATGTACTAGTATTACAGTGAATGCTCTCTAAGAGAGGTGTCACTGTACACCAACATGTGGTGGCCACGGCCCCAAATAAAATACAGACACGGAATTCTTGATTGGCATAAAAAATGGCGTGCCTGCAAAACTCGTTATTTATTTTTGCGTACGTGCTTTGTCATAAATTTGGAGGAAGCGGCGTGCAAAGATTGTTGACAGACGACCTAAATTTCCCCCAGCATATTGCGGGTCTCGCGTGTGTGAACTCGCTTAATAATAAGAATAATAATACTATTGATAATATAAAAGAATTATAATAAATAAATTTGCGGATGTATCAAATAAATAAATAAAAAATAAATTAACTGATATTTCAAATTATTAAACAATAAGTAATTAATAACATAAATAAATAATTAACGGATATTTTAAATAATAATAATAATAATGAACTGGGACAAAACAATGCATATTCGTTTGTTAATATGTCAGTATATACATGTCAGTATATTCAAATATAATAACTGTTTTATATAACACAACTACATGCATATAGCACTACACTGTATACAGAAGGAATGTATTTATGGTTTTGTTCAAGTTCCTTTCTTTCTCCGAGCCAGGTAAAACATAATGCTCTCACCTACCACGACTCGTCTATGAATCGTTCGATATTATCGCATCATAAGTAATTTCTATCTAAGTATTTATCGGCCAATTTTATCTTGGGTAGAGTCTAATTCCATTATCAATATAAACAGGTTCCGTGTCAGAATGGCGGCAGAGTAAACAACCCCGGCCTGACACGGCAGCACTAGTCCGCAGCAATAACACGGCCCGATCTCAGGCACTCAACTGTAAATGGGAACTGCTAAATGTTTCCATATAACTTTACAGGCACGAAAACAAAAACATTTAACCCTTAGAATGCGGGAACCAAAATTGTCGTCTGCTGTTCTTTCTTATTTTGTCTTTTCTCTCAATAAAAACATGATTTGGCATCACTTCAGAATCGTTTCCAATGGCAATGACTAAAGTGCTGTAAAACAATGTTTTGATGAGAAAAATGGAAAATCAAAAATATTCAGACGACACAATTTAATTCAGCATTGTAAGGGTTAAAATATGCGGATTTTTACGTTTTAACCCATGCATTCTGAGACTGTATGTGAAATTTGTATATTTCGTTAGACAAAATAAATGCATATCATCACGAAGCACTACTTTTTTACCGACAACAAAATCAATGTTGCGTGATATACAGAATGCCCATTTCTTTTGAAAAGAAACATTCGATATTATAATCGTATTACAGACTATTTAAAGAAATGTGTTTTAGTGTGACTTACCTTTCTGCTCACAAAATACAAGAACACAAAACATATTTGATGTGCATATATGCACGAGTTCCGTAGCGTGCGCAATATCGTTGCGCGGCGGAACGAGTGGAATATATCCATATATAAATCAAATAACATTTTTATTATATACGTAAATCTCTCACTATTTGTATGCGCTTCAAAACAAATACAAATGTATATAAATGAAGAAAACAAATTAGTGATGATTTAGAAGGAACTATTTTACGAGGTGAAACGTAGTTCCGGCACTGAACAATATGAACTCACGAGACGTCAATATGGAAAAAATATTGACGGCTTGCATTCCATTGTGTTTTAATGGGAAACGAAAGTACATGTATAATAAGAATATAATTATATTGTTGAGGAACACGAAATCTCGGCCACACCTGCACGCGAGTAAGACTGGAAGCAGACATTGCCGTTATTGTGTCGGCTGACACGATACAGAGGGATCGCTAGTCGCTATACAAACCCTCATTTGTTGCTGCAACTGGAGTAATGGTGCTAATGGGATTTGTGACCAGTGTAGGCCCTGGTCAAATAGCACTCTACTGTATTTATAGCGATCTGTATTGCTTGCTAGAAGCATGGTGGGTGATTCATTGATGAAATGGCGAAGAGTCCAGATCATGATTAGCTTGTGCGGATGCACAGGCTGATCTGGACCTACACTTGTCGCAAAATATATAAGCCCCATTTATCCAGGCACAGCCTAATTTGTGTTACATAAATACCCCCGGGCGTGGGTATGGTATTTCTCAGCTCATTTTCCATGGAAATCCAGTTGCTCAGGTGTAGCATTTTCAAACTATTCCCCCATATAAAATACTCGCCCGTCACTGTGGCCTAGTGCATAAGGCAACCTTCTCGCAACTTGGTATTGTAACATTAATTTAATTGTAGATAAGTTTACATGTACATGTATATCAATTGTACATGTCACTACTGAGCATGCTAAAGGTGCTTTCGTAAAAAGAATATTTTAAAAGTTGAAAATTACCTGGCGTTGCAAACTTTAGTTTTTGTGCAATCGACAGTTACAACCTACACGGCTGAATTACATTGTGTCGTCTGCTGTTAGGTTTTTTTTATTTTCCATTTTTCTCACCAAAACATTGTTTGACATCACTTTAGCCTGTCATTTCCACTGGAAATTATTCTAAAGTGCTGTCAAACCAGTTTAATATTTAACTATTTATATAACGAATAATAATTCCAGCACAAAAATATTTACACAATTCCCTAACATTTGATTGGCCGTAGCAAGTCTCTGTCCAAACTTTATATTCCAGTAAACTCCCACGCCGAACTACTTTCCGTAACCGTGAGGCGCAGTTAAAATAATTCGGAAAATGCTGGAATTATAAAGAATGAATGGCCTTTTTGTGGAATTTATCGGGGATATAAACTTGGAAAAGTCGCGGGAATACTGGACCTTCGTCCAGTATTCCCGCGTCTTTTCCAAGTTTATACCCCGATAAATTCCACATAAAGGCCATTAATTCCTATAATAACAATTGGGGAGCCGTCTCTTCACGATCTACACTTTTTGCAAGTAGTTTCCATAATGTTTAGAGAAATCCAAAAACCTATTTCTATAAATGGACTCGTCTGAAAATCATTTTGCAACGACTTGATTAGTCGGAAAATTAACATAGCACAGTCCATTCCAGTTATTTAGGGGTGAACGGGTTAATATGAGAGGCAACCGTAGGAGTACTCGGAGAAACCCCACTTTGTAGATTTGGCGTCCACAACACCATCAAAAGTTGTTTTTATTACAGAAAAACAGTCAGATTCTGCGTATTTTCCTCAGGGTAGTTGTAATCGTCACGTGATAGCCCGGAATATGGCACAAACACCTGTGCCATACCTGCAACACGGAGGTATAAATAATTTATACAACACTCATTGAGAATGATAAGTACCTCTCGAAGATATGTCGTCGGAATCTGATAAAACCGCATTCTTATTCGTAATTACGTTTGCGACCAGTGGCGACCCCGACCAGTCTGTATATTCGGGACGATTTAGAGGACATCTGATAAAAACATGCTTATTACATGTTCTACGAGTGTAGAACTACTCCGATCATCCACGCTGTCTGATTAATAGGGTGTGATCAATGTGCCATTATAAAGTATTAACTCATTCAACACTAGAGACCTCTTTCGTAATATTTGCAAATAGTGTAGATCGTGATTTGAAATGACCCCCGTTTCTGTATAATGGTGCAGTTTCAAACGTAACATAAAATATTCTATGTCAATTACTAAGCTGTGACAAGGTTGCGACCTACATTGGTCACCAATGGCGAAAGAGCCGTTTTATCCGAGCCAATGGCTATGTAAATCAATTAGCGATGATGTACATTGGAGCAGGTTTGCCTTCGCCTGTTGTTAACCGACACTGGCCAGTTGCGGCATGCCCCGTTTCAACAGAAATACTTAAATATTACGTTCACGGATGTGGAGAAAATCTACGGGATCTATTCAATAGACTCTTTTCAACATAAAAGAAAATATGGAAATCGATTTGGTTATGAATTATATTCCAAGATCTGTCGTCAGTGTTCGTTATTTGTTTCATGGACATCGTTCTTTCAAATATCCTTTTGTTTTTATTTCCATTTTTGTTTTTGTTTTTTGGGGTGGGGGTATTTAAGGACTTATTTAGTTGTAGCTATATTTTGTTTTAATTTCTTGTGAACTAAGTAATACTAATAATCGTTTAAGTGATATGTTCTTGTTGTGTGTAATGATGTCTTGTTGTGTGTATGATGTCTTGTTGTGTGTAATGATAAATGATGTCTTGTTGTGTGTAATGATGTCTTGTTGTGTTTAATTATCACTTCAAAAGGAAATGATATTCCGCATGAGAGAATGGAAATGATGATTTTGTTAAATCGAAACACTATTTCATTAAAACGAATACTTTTGTATTTTTCAATAAACAAGAAACTTAGATAAATCAGCGTGTTTTACTATCATGTAACAGATTAACAAAATTGTCTCTGTGAGATGTAATTGTCTCTGTGGGATGTAGGATGTAATTGTCTCTGTCGGATGTAATTGTCTCTGTGGGATGTAATTGAGAGCGGCGTCGACACTGACCCACTGCATAGATGTACAGACTCGCCAGAGCCGTCACCGTTCTTAGAATTCGCTTTCCACGGCGCTTAGCATACACACAAACATTAATTCTCACATATTTATACATGGTTGGTCACTGTCCCCATGCCACCCCACCCCCTCAAAGTTATATGTGACACGAATACGTTACATTGCCAACCATGTGTACCCACCTACATGTATTAGCAAGTTCAGTCATGTCTACCTTGTAACCCGACATTCAATATAAATGCATGTGTATCTTCTGTTTTGTTCTGTATCAACAGATGGGGGAGGGGGCAATTCTTTTTCGGATTTCTCAAATATACCTTGAATATCCTAGTCGTGTTGTCAGTAAAATAATGTTGAGAGCAAAACAATGTATTACAGTGTTTTTCCCTCAACAGTATGTTATTGAACAGTATACAACATAACAGTCCCACGATCGCACACATTATAGAATATAATATATTATAGAATAGAATAGAATGTTTTATTAACTTAAACTATTACATAGTTTCTCGTCATATAAACACAATATACAACATTATACAACATAGCAGTCCCACGATCGCACACATAATGTCCGCTGTTACGCTGGGACATGGACATTCGTAACTTTTATTTTTACGAATCGGCCAGCGTGTCACGTGTTTTTCCACGTGAATACCCGGATGCAGCGACATATCAGTGACAGGTTATTGGGGCATTGTGGCGTATTGGCAAGGTGATAACAGTACCGGACAGCCGATCTGAAGTTTCATTAAATCCACCCGTTGTTAAATAATTGCAACTTGAGCTTGCTTTATAAAGATAATTTCCCGGCATTGTTCTCGGGTGACTACCTTTTTAGACATCTTTTGTTGAATGTTTCCGTTGTATTTTGTGTTTTCTATGAAACTGATGTGACACCGTACGCGAAGCTCGTCACTCCATGAAAGAAACACGTCCATTCATTCACGTCCGTCTATATTTTGAAGTTTGTTTTTGTCTTTCGCGTAGCTTTTCCACGCGATGTACACATAGGCCCCGGCTGGTAAACGGTACACATTAATTCTAAAAACTATTTAAATGTAAGTACTTTTTCATTTTTAACAAAAAAAATACACCCTCACCCCTTGATAAGTAATTCCATCAAATATAAAATATTGATTTTATTGCGAAAAAAACATGGGGCAAAAAGGAACTGGTAAGTGAGGGGAAAGGTCGATAAACGAAATGAAGACGGAAGTTGACGAGATTTGCATAGCATATAGTATGAAACAATTGTCATCTTTCGACGTCATCTACAGAAAATATTAGTTTCTGTAAATAAATTTTATGAAAATTCGCACATGTTCTTAGGTACAAAATCACATGGCGTATAGTCTCATATATGGCTATTCTCTGCTACTTTCATTTTTAGTATGACTGTTGTGTTATATATTTCCAATAACCTGCATTCACCCTGCTCTGGTTATTCACCAATTAAAATATAGGTTTAATTATTATACCCTGGTGGTGGCCAAAAAGTCAGCGGCTGGAAATGAAACTACGTCACGTGACAGACATGGTAAATATGCTTAGAATAAAAAATAGACCCCAAAAGTATGATTTAAAATGATTAAAAGGTACATTATTAACATGCTTGTGAAGTAGATTAGTCCATCAGTTGACCAGATTCTGCAGATAACCGTGTATATTGCATTACATGTCTGGATTATTTACTTTACCGTAGTACTACTTTTAATTTACTCTGGTTAAGCCGTAAACTTCTTTTTGAGATAGGAACGTTTTTTCCCGTTCCTGTCAAAGATGTCCGTTTCCCGAAACACGAGGATTGACATTGACGTAAACATGACACGTGACGATGGCTGGATGCGCGGACAGACACGAATGTCCATTTCACTGCGCTACACGTGGTGTGGGTCTGTATACTGTCGGGCCGTGACTGGAGAAATCGGGACATGGGGCTTGTGGCATTGGCGACCAGTGTAGATCCAGATCAGCCTGCGCAGTCTGATCAGGGTATGCACTGTTCATCATTCGGCCATTCACCAATATCGATCCTTATCAGTAGTGTGCCAGCAGATCAGGAGCTATGAGGTAGTAAGCCCTATCTCCCCAGTCACAGCCACATATCAGACTACATGACTGTACTGATAGATCAGGGGCTGCATTGGACACAAATGCTATAAGCGCCATTTCCCCAGTCACAGCCACATATGTGGAGTGGGCTCATTTAATGTGAACACTTTACATAAATACGAGGAAATTGGGATCCATTCAGCGGCGACACTCCAGTTAACCAATGGATACTGTGGTGTGATAATGACAGTTGAGAGTATCTTGATCAGATTCGTGATTCTGAATAAAAGATTCCCAAGTATCTACTCGAATTGTGAACGTATACGATGTCATTTATATCGATCACACGTATTTCAAAATGGCCGCCACACACATTATTGTCTACACACACACCATTATTATCAAGGGAATACTCATATTTAGAACCAAATCTTGTGGTCTATAACATGTATGTCTACCAAATTGTATTTCAAAATGGCCACCATCTTTAGCGAATTGTGTTTATTTTTTAAACTGAATGCGAAAGCAATTTCAATGACAAATAGCCATTAGGACATACACGCAAAACATTTCAACAATTAAAATTCCAGAACAAAAGAGAAACTTTATTTTTCAAACCTCAGACCGCATTATGTATACCAGTGTAGATCCAGATCAGCCCGTGTATGCGCACAGTCTGATCAGGATCTGCACTGTTACATCACAGCAATGAAACACCCGATATGCAATGCAATCTAGAATGTTCACAGTAGTGTGTTGTTTGATCAGGGGCTACACTGGTTACAAATCCCATAAGCCCCATTTTCCCAGTCACGGCCACATATTAATATATTGATTTTCATGGTAAAGCATGACCAAATGAACTAACTCGCTCCCCAGGGTGTCCGGTTTAGAGAAGTTTCACTGTAAATCGGGCATTTTAAAATTCTGAGCCATAGCTGTGGCCATGCGATCACGAACATACATTATCACGTGAGTTAAATGACCAAGAAACTCACCACCAAACATAGGATCAGATGTTTTCTTAGTGTCCGATTTAGCTAGGTTCGGTTCTTCTACCTCGCGAGGTTTTGTATGGTGTACGAACGTGGTCAAAACTAAATTTACAGGTGCAGCTATAAAAGTACAGGTGCAGCTGTAAATATACCTGTATATTTTATAGCTGCACCTGTAAGTTTAGTTTTGACCCCGTTCGTACATATGGTGTACGAACGGGTAAAAACTAAATTGTATTTTTACAGGTGCAGCTGTATTTTTACAGGTGCAGCTGTATTTTTTGCAGCTGCACCTGTATACAGGTGCATCTGTATATTTTTTATAGCTGCACCTGTAAGTTTAGTGTTGTTCGTACACCATAGTTTTGAGCGCAGAGGCCAGCAGGGAACAAAACGGCATGGTTCTCGGAACCAGCATCACCACACGGCGCTAGTGCTGTGCCAACCACCGCGGTGTCTCAGCTGACAGAACATTGGAAAATGATTTGAGACAACCATTGTACATCTGCATAATTTCATGACATATATTTACAATATTTTCCGTAAATGGCGTCAAAAGTTGACACAATTGTCAGAGTACATGCGGAATTATATACTTTCAACTTTTGATTTTATATATACATGTATGTGAAAAATATTGTAAATGTTGTAAACGTATTGAATGAAATTACGCAGATGTCGGAAGGTACAAACTCACATGGCTTGTCTCATTTGTTATTGTTATTCTCCTACTATTTTTATATAAGATTTCTAGGGATGATGACGACTTTTCGGTTCGTCAAATACTATTATTACTGAACTTAAATATGTTCCTGATAGCAATTGAACATGGGCAAACTGTATATATAGTTTTATTTTAGTATACGTCATTTTTATCTAATTTTGGAAATAGTGAACGGAATTTAAAATTATACCTTTTCCAAACTATCCAGCCTGTTTCAGAGTAAATTTCCAAACAAAATGGAGTTTTTCGACACTTCTCACTCTGCAGCTTTTCCGCACGTATTGAGCAACCTGGTCCATGCTGATCGGGACCTACACTGGCCGGGTGGCAACTGTCATAGGCCCCGTGTACACAGTCATGTTCACATTTGTATCACGGACACTGTCAGTATTTACTGACTAACACCTACTGTCTGTTTCATGAAACCTGACCAAATGTTACGGCTATATTAACATGCAAAAAAAAAACACAGATGTTATTTTTTTCGATAATTATAAATTTTAGCAAATTTTAAAAATAAAGCTTCTTTAACATGTTGTGAATTTCTCTATGGGAGAGATTTAACATGTTGTGAATTTCTCTATGGGAGAGATTTAACATGTTGTGAATTCTCTATGGGAGAGATTTAACATGTGATTTCTCTATGGGAGAGATTTAACATGTTGTGATTTATCTATGGGAGAGATTTAACATGTTGTGTATTTCTCTATGGGAGAGAATTAACATGTTGTGATTTATCTATGGGAGAGATTTAACATGAAGAGAATTAACATGTTGTGAATTTCTCTATGGGAGAGATTTAACATGTTGTGTATTTCTCTATGGGAGAGATTTAACATGTTGTGTATTTCTCTATGGGAGAGATTTAACATGTTGAATTCTATTTGGGACAGATAACTGTGTGATTTCTAGTTGAGATTTAACCTGTTGTGAATTTCTCTATGGGAGAGATTTAACATGTTGTGATTTCTCTATGGGAGAGATTTAAAACATGTGTGATTTTATTTCTCTATGGGAGAGATTTAACATGTTGTGATTTCTCTATGGGAGAGAATTAACATGTTGTGAATTTCTCTATGGGAGAGATTTAACATGTTGTGATTTCTCTATGGGAGAGATTTAACATGTTGTGTAATTTCTCTATGGGAGAGATTTAACATGTTGTGAATTTCTCTATGGGAGAGATTTAACATGTTGTGTATTTCTCTATGGGAGAGATTTAACATGTTGTGAATTTCTCTATGGGAGAGATTTACATGTTGTGTTTATTTCTCTATGGGAGAGATTTAACATGTTGTGAATTTCTCTATGGGAGAGATTTAACTTGTTGTGATTTCTCATGAGATTTAACAGTGTTGAATTTCTCTATGGGAGAGATTTAACTGTTGTGAACTTCTATGGGAGAGATACATGTTGTGAATTTCTCTATGGGAGAGAATTTCTCTATGGGAGATGATTTAAACTGTTGATTTTTCTATGGGAGAGATTTAACTGTTGTGAATTTCTCTATGGGAGAGATTCAACATGTTGTGAATTCTCTATGGGTGAGATTTAACTGTGTGTATGGGAGAGATTTATGTTGTGTAGTCTATGGGAGAGATTTAACATGTTGAGAATTTTCTATGGGGGAGAGATTTAACTGTTGTCAATTCTCTATGGGAGAGATAACATGTTGTGATTTCTATGGGAGAGATTTAACATGTTGTGTATTTTCTTGGCAGAGATAATGATGTGATTTCTTGGGAGTTTTGATTTAAACATGTGATTTATCTGGGAGTGATTTAACTATGTTGTGTATTTCTCTATGGAGAGATTTAACTGTTGTGATTTCTCTATGGGAGAGATTTACATAGTTGTGATTTCTATGGGAGAGATTTAACATGTGATTTCTCTATGAGAGATTGAACATGTTGTGAAATTTCTCTATGGGAGAGATTTAAAACAGTTGATCTCTATGGGAGAGATTTAACTGTTGTGAATTTTTCATTGAGAGATTTAACAGAAGTGTCTCATGGGAGAGATTTAACATGTTGTGTATTTTCTCTATGGGAGTTTAATGTTGTGAATTTCTCATGGGGGGAGAGATTTAATGTTGTGCTCTATGGGAGAGATTTAACTGTTGTGAATTTCTCTATGGGATAGATTTAACATGTTGTGAATTTCTCTATGGGAGACTTTTAACTGTTTTGTGATTTTTTTTTTTTCTATGGGAGAGATTTAACATGTTGTGATTTCTATGGGAGAGAATTTCTCTATGGGAGAGATTTAAGTGTTGCGATTTTTATGGGAGAGATAAAGTTGTTTTTTCTCTATGGGAGAGATTTAACTGTTGTGATTTATTTGGGAGGAGATTTAACATGTTGTGAATTTCTCTAGGAGAAATGTTGTGATTTATTATGGGAGAGATTTCATGTTGTGTATGGAGAGATTTTACATGTTGTGTATTTCTATGGAAGAGATTTGTTAATGTTTGATTTATCTATGGGAGAGATTTAACATGTTGTGAATTTCTCTATGGGAGAGATTTAACATGTTGTGATTTATCTATGGGAGAGATTTAACATGTTGTGTATGGAGAGATTTAACATGTTGTGTATTTCTCTATGGGAGAGATTTAACATGTTGTGTATTTCTCTATGGGAGAGATTTAACATGTTGTGATTTCTCTATGGGAGAGATTTAACATGTTGTGAATTTCTCTATGGGAGAGATTTAACATGTTGTGTATTTCTCTATGGGAGAGATTTAACATGTTGTGATTTTCTGGGAGAGATTTAAATGTGTTTATCTCTATGGGAGAGATTTAACATGTTGTGTATTTCTCTGGGAGAGATTTAACATGTTGTAATTTCTCTATGGGAGAGATTTCATGTGAATTTCTCTATGGAGAGATTTAACATGTTGTGATTTCTCTATGGGAGGATTTAACATGTTGTGATTTTCTGGAGGATTTAACATGTTGTGATTTCTCTATGGGGAGAGATTTAACATGTTGTATCTATGGGAGTGATTTAACTGTTGTGATTTCTCTGGGAGAGATTTTAACATGTTGTGAATTTCTCTATGGGAGAGATTTAACATGTTGTGATTTCTCTATGGGAGAGATTTAACATGTTGTGATTTCTCTATGGGAGAGATTTAACATGTTGTGATTTCTCTATGGGAGAGATTTAACATGTTGTGTATTTCTCTATGGGAGAGATTTTGTTAAACATGTTGTGTTATTTCTCTATGGGAGAGATTAACATGTGTGAATTTCTTCATGGGAGAGATTTAACATTTTGTGATTTATCATGGAGAGATTTATGTCGTGTTATGGGAGAGATTTAACATGTTGTGTATTTCTATGGGAGAGATTTAACATGTTGTATGGAGAGATTTAACATGTTGTGATTTCTCTATGGGAGAGATTTAACATGTTGTGAATTTCTCTATGGGAGAGATTTAACATGTTGTGTATTTCTCTATGGGAGAGATTTAACATGTTGTGAATTTCTCTATGGGAGAGATTTAACATGTTGTGATTTCTCTATGGGAGAGATTTAATTGTTGTGAATTTCTATGGGAGTTAACATGTTGTGTATTTCTCTATGGGAGAGATTTAACTTGTTGTATTTCTCTATGGGAGGATTTTACATGTTGTGATTTCTATGGGAGAGATTTAACTGTTGTGATTTCTCTATGGGAGAGATTTAACATGTTGTGATTTTCTATTGGAGGATTTAACATGTTGTAATTTTCTCTATGGGAGAGATTTAACATGTTGTGATTTATCTATGGGAGAGATTTAATGTTGTGAATTTCTTCTATGGGAGAGATTTAACATGTTGGTGATTTCTCTATGGGAGAGATTTAACATGTTGTGATTTTCTATGGGAGAATTTAACAGTTGTGATTTCTCTATGGGAGAGATTTAACATGTTGTGATATCTCTATGGGAGAGATTTAACATGTTGTGTATTTCTCTATGGGAGAGATTTAAACATGTTGTGATTTTATCTATGGGAGAGATTTAAAACAAGTAATGTTGTGATTTCTCTATGGGAGAGATTTAACATGTTGTGATTTCTCTATGGGAGAGATTTAACATGTTGTGTCTGGTATGGGAGAGATTTAACATGTTGTGTATTTCTCTATGGGAGAGATTTAACAATGTTTGTGATTTCTCTATGGGCGGGAGAGATTTAACACTGTTGATGATTTCTCTATGGGATTTGAGATTTAACATGTTGTGAATTTCTCTATGGGAGAGATTTAACATGTTGTGATATTCTACTATGGGAGAGATTTAATTTGTTGTATTTCTTATGGGTGAGATAATAATTTAGCATTTGTGAGGTTTATTTTCTCTATGGGAGAGACTAGGGATTTTTAACATGTTGTGAATTTCTCTATCTATGGGAGAGAATTTAACATGTTGTGTTTTAATCTTATGTTGAGGGATTTAAATGTTGTGAAATTTCTCTATGGGAGAGATTTAACATGTTGTGATTTATTCTATGGGAGAGATTTTAACATGTGTGGTTAATTTCTCTATTTGAAGGATGAGGGGAAGATTTAACATGTTTGTGGGATTTAAAATAATTGGAGAGGATTTAACATGTGTGGATTTCTCTATGGGAGAGCGATTTACATGTTGTGATTTATCATATTTGGGGAGAGATTTAACATGTTGTGAATTTCTCTATGGAGAGAGAAGGGATTTAAACATGTTGTGTATTTCTCTTTTATGGGAGAGATTTAACATTTTGTTGTGTTTATTTAATTTCTCTTATGGGAGATTTATTTACATGTTTGTGTTATTTCTCTATGGGAGGGAGCTTTAAATGTTGTGAATTTATCTATTTGGGAGGAAGAAGAATTTCTCTATGGGAGAGATTTATAACATGTTGTGATTTTCTATGGGAGAGAATTTAACATGTTGTGTTATTTATCTCTATAAGGAGAGAAATTTAACATTGTTTTGAGGATTTCTCCTATGGGAGAGATTTAACATGTTGTGATTTATCTATGGGGAGAGATTTAACATGTTGTGATTTCTCTATGGGAGAGATTTAACAAATGTTGGGTTGAATTTATCTATGGGGAAGATTTAACATGTTGTGGGAAATTTCTCTATGGGAGAGATTTAACATGTTGTGGAATTTCTCTATGGGAAGATTTAACTGTTGTGTATTGGAAGAGATTTAACATGTTGTGTATTTCTCCTATGGGAGCGGATTTAACATGTTTGGGTTTATTTTCTGTAGGGAAAGATTTAACATGTTGTTGATTTCTCTCTGGGAGAAGATTTAACATGTTGTGAATTTGGGTTTCTCTTTGGGAGAGATTTAACATGTTGTGTTTATTTCTCTTTCTGGGAAGAGATTTAACATGTTGTGTATTTCTTCTAAGGGAGGATTTTAACATGTTTGTTTGGATTTATTTTCTTATTTGGGAGAGATTTACAATGTTTGTGGAATTTCTTATGGGAGGTGATTTCCATGGGTTTGTTTGAATTTCTCTATGGGCGGAAGATTTAACATGTTGTGTATTTCTCTAGGGAGAGATTTAACATGTTGTGAATTTCTCTATGGGAGAGATTTAAACTGTTGTGATTTAATCTAATGGGAGAGATTTAACATGTTGTGATTTCTCTAAGGGAGAGATTTTAAACATGTTTTTGTTGGAATTTCTCTATTGGGAGAGATTAAACATGTTGTTTGTTTCTTTCTTATGGGAGAGATTTAACATGTTGTGAATTTCTCTATGGGAGAGATTTAACAAGTTGTGAATTTGTCTCTGGATTTGGGAGAGATTTAAATGTTGGTGAATTTTCTCTAGGGAGAGATTTAAACATGTTGGTGATTTTAATCTACGTTTAATGGGTGGAATTTATTTAACATGTTGGTGAATTTCTCTATGGGGAGAGATTTGTAACTTGTTGTTGTTTTAATTATTGGGAGAAGAATTTCTTATTGGGAGAGAATTTTAAACATGCTTGGTTTGAATTTCCTCTAATTGGGAGAGATTTAACATGTTGTGTATTTTCTATGGGAGAGATTTAACAATTTTTGTTTGGGTGATTTCTATATGGGAAGGAAGAATTTTAACTTGTTGTGAATTTAATTGTTGGGAGAGATTTAAATGTTGTGATTTCTCTTTGGGAGGAGATTTAACATGTTTGGTTTGATTTCTAATTATTGGGTGGATTTAACATAGTTGTGATTTCTGGGTTTATCTCTATGGGAGAGATTTAACAGTTGTGTTTATTTCTCTATTTGGAAGAGATTTAACATGTTTTGTTGAATTTCTAACTATGGGAGAGATTTGTTAACATGTGAATTTCTCTATGGAGAGATTTTAACATGTTGTTTGTTATTTCTCTATGGGTTTAAGAGATTTAACATGTTGTGATTTTATCTATGAGAGATTTAACATGTTGTGTATTTCTCTATGGGAGAGATTTAACATGTTGTGATTTCTCTATGGAAGATTTAGTTTTTTTTTTTAACATGTTGTGTGTTTATCTCTAGGGAGAGATTTACATGTTGTGTATTTTTCTCTATGGAGAGATTTTTAACATTGTTGTGTTTAATTTCTCTATGTAGAGATTTAACATGTTGTGAATTTCTCTATGGGAGAGATTTAATTTAAACATGTTGTGTTTATTTCTCACTGGGAGAGATTTCTCCTATGGGAGATTTAACATGTTGTGTTTATTTTCTCTATGGGAGAGATTTTAACACATGTGTAATTTTCTCCTATGGGAAGAATTTAACATGTTTGTGATTTTATCTATGGGAGAGATTTAACATGTTGTGGATTTCTCTATGGGAGAGATTTAACATGTTGTGATTTATCTATGGGAGGAGATTTAACATGTTTGTGTTTTATGGGAAGATTTAACATGTTGTGTTTAATTTCTCTATGGGAGAGATTTAACATGTTGTGTCTCTAGGGTTTTATGAGATTTAACATGTTGTGTATTTCTCTATGGGAGAGATTAACATGTTTGTGAATTTCTCTATGCGGAGAGATTTAACATGTTTGAATTTCTCTATGGGAGAGATTTAACATGTTTATTTGGGTTTGTTATTTCTCTATGGGAGAGAGATTTAACATGTTGTGTTTATTTCTCTATGGGAGAAAGATTTAGGACATGTGTGAATTTCTCTATTGGGAGAGATAACATGTTGTGAATTTTCTCTATGGGAGAGATTTAACATGTTGTGTTTATTTCTCTATGGAGATTTAACATTTGTTGAATTTCTCTATGGGAGAGATTTAAACATGTTGTGATTTATCTATGGGAGAGATTTAACATGTTGGTTGGGGTTTATTTCTCTATGGGAGAGATTTAACATGTTGTGATTTATCTATTTTTGGGAGAGATTTTAACATGTGGGTTTTAATTTCTCTATGGGAGATTTAATTCATGTTGTGATTTATCTATGGGAGAGATTTAACATGTTTATTTGGAATTTCCTCTATGGAGATTTATTTAACATGGTTGTGTATTTCTCTATGGATTTGAGATTTAACATGTTGTGAATTTATCGTATGGGAGATATTTAACATGTTGTGATTTCTCTATGGGGAGAGATTTTAACTCATGGGTTTTGTGAAGGGGGGGTTTATCTATGGGAGAGAATTTCTCTATGGGAGGGAGATTTAAACATGTTGTGTTTATTTCTCTATGGGTTTAGAGATTTAACATGTGTGTTTAGTTACTCTATGGGAGAGATTTAATCATGTTTGTGAAATTTCTCTATGGGAGAGATTTAACAGTTTTGTGAATTTCATTTCTGTTGGGAGATGATTTAACATGTTGTGTATTTCTCTATGGGAGAGATTTAACTGTTTGTGACCTTTTCTCTATGGGAGAGATTTAACATGTAGTTTGGAATTTTATCATATGGGAGAGATTTAACATGTTGTGTTTAAATTTCTCTATGGGAAGAGATTTAACATGTGTGTATTTTCTCTATGGGCGGAGAGATTTAACATGTTGTGTATTTCTTTCTATAGGAGAGATTTAACATGTTGTGATTTATGGGCTATGGGAAGATTTACATGGGTTTGTTTGATTTCTCTATGGGTTGTTGATTACTTTCTATGGGAGAGATTTAACATGAATTTGTGCTATTTCTCTATGGGAGATTTATTTAACAGTGTGTATATTTCTTTCTATGGGAGAGATTTTTAAAATGTTGTGTTTATCTATGGGAGAGATTTAACATGTTGTGAATTTCTCTATGGGAGAGATTTAACATGTGTGATTCTCTATGGGAAGAGATTTAACATGTTGTGATTTCTCTATGGGAGAGATTTAACATGTGTGTATTTCTCTATGGGTTTGAGAGATTTAACATGTTGTGTATTACTCTATTTGGAGAGATTTAACATGTTGTGTATTTCCTCTATGGAGAGATTTAACATGTTGTGAATTTATCTATGGGAGAGATTTAACATGTGTTAGGGAATTTCTTTCATGAGAGATTTAACATGTTTAGGGTGTATTTCTCTATGGGAGAGAGTTACATGTTTTGTGATTTATCTATGGAGAGATTTAACATGTTGTGATATTTCTCTATGGGAGAGTTTATTTAACATGTGTGTATTTATCTATGGGAGAGAGATTTTCTCTTATGGGAGAGAATTTAAACATGTGTGATTTTCTCTATGGGAGAGATTTAACATGTTTAGTGTAAATTTTATTCTCTGATAGGAGAGATTTAACATGTTGAATGGGGATTTCTCGGGTATGGGAGAGATTTTGTTTAACATGGTTGTGATTTATCTATGGGAGAGAATTAACATGTTGTGAATTTCTCTATGGAGAGATTTAATGTTGTGAATTTCGGGTCTATTTGGGAGAGATTTAACATGTTTTGTTTGGGATTTCTCTATGGGAGAGATTTAACATGTTGTGTATTTCTCTATGGGAGATATTTAGCATGTTGTGTATTTCTCTATGGGAGAGATTTAACATGTTGTGATTTATCTATGGGAGAGATTTAACATGTTGTGAATTTCTCTATGTGAGAGATTTAACATGTTGTGAATTTCTCTATGGGAGAGATTTAACATGTTGTGATTTATCTATGGGAGAGATTTAACATGTTGTGTATTTCTCTATGGGAGAGATTTAACATGTTGTGATTTATCTATTGGAGAGATTTAACATGTTGTGTATTTCTCTATGGGAGAGATTTAACATGTTGTGATTTATCTATGGGAGAGATTTAACATGTTGTGAATTTCTCTATGGAAGAGATTTAACATGTTGTGTATTTCTCTATGGGAGAGATTTAACATGTTGTGATTTATCTATGGGAGATATTTAACATGTTGTGATTTCTCTATGGGAGAGATTTAACATGTTGTGATTTATCTATGGGAGAGAATTTCTCTATGGGAGAGATTTAACATGTTGTGATTTCTCTATGGGAGAGATTTAACATGTTGTGTATTTCTCTATAGGAGAGATTTAACATGTTGTGATTTCTCTATGGGAGAGATTTAACATGTTGTGAATTTATCTATGGGAGAGATTTAACATGTTGTGATTTCTCTATGGGAGAGATTTAACATGTTGTGAATTTCTCTAAGGGAGAGATTTAACATGTTGTGAATTTCTCTATGGGAGAGATTTAACATGTTGTGTATTTCTCTATGGGAGATATTTAACATGTTGTGTATTTCTCTATGGGAGAGATTTAACATGTTGTGAATTTCTCTATGGGAGAGATTTAACATGTTGTGATTTATCTATGGGAGAGATTTAACATGTTGTGAATTTCTCTATGGGAGAGATTTAACATGTTGTGAATTTCTCTATGGGAGAGATTTAACATGTTGTGATTTTCTCTATGGGAGAGATTTAACATGTTGTGATTTATCTATGGGAGAGATTTAACATGTTGTGTATTTCTCTATGGGACAGATTTAACATGTTGTGTATTTCTCTATGGGAGAGATTTAACATGTTGTGTATTTCTCTATGGGAGAGATTTAACATGTTGTGTATTTCTCTATGGGAGAGATTTAACATGTTGTGATTTATCTATGGGAGAGATTTAACATGTTGTGAATTTCTCTATGGGAGAGATTTAACATGTTGTGTATTTCTCTATGGGAGAGATTTAACATGTTGTGTATTTCTCTATGGGAGAGATTTAACATGTTGTGTATTTCTCTATGGGAGAGATTTAACATGTTGTGAATTTCTCTATGGGAGAGATTTAAGATGTTGTGTATTTCTCTATGGGAGAGATTTAACATGTTGTGATTTCTCTGTGGGAGAGAATTTTTAAAATGTTGTGATTTCTCTTATTTGGGGAGAGGATTTAAACATGTTGTTGATTTCTCTATGGGAGAAATTTCTTCTTAATTTGGGAAAGAGGGGATTTTAACCATGTTGTGAATTTCTCTATGGGGAGAGGATTTTAATTACATTTTGTTGTGATTTCTCTATGGGAGAAAATTTAACATGTTGTTGGGAATTTAAGCTCTATGGGAGAGATTTAAATGTTGTGAATTTTTCTCTATGGGAGAGATTTGACTTGGGTTGTTTTGGGAAATTTCTTAATTGGGAGAGATTTAACAATTGTTTGTTTTGGGATTTCTTCTATGGGAGAGAATTTCTCTTTGGGAGAGATTTAACATGGGATAAAAGGAGTTGGAGGAGCTGCAGGGTGAGTTGAAAAACGAAACGTTCATGGAATTTGATTGTGAAACATGGCTGGATAACTTGGACCTGATGTATCTTAGAAAACAAACGTTAACATTTTAAATATGTGTCCACTGTTTTCAAAATTAGACAAATATGTTCGGTCATGTTTGCCAAGTTAAATCCCCATAGACATATTCACCATTGTATTAATAGAAGTAAAATAATATTGTTTTTGCCACAGTGAGATCACGGTTCGTCCGGATGAACGTGATCTAACTGTGATATAACTGTGTTATCACATCCTCATGTCCATACATTGCCCATGTGCTGTGCAAATGCAGAAACACAACTTGAAAATGTATCAAAGATGTGATAAGCAATGTTTATATAACTGTAAAAAGTGAGCGAGTTTACTCAAAACAGACGGTAGACTGCTTTTCCCATGGTACTATAGCTGGTGAGCTGGTACAAATTCTCCGCCCATCATTTTGAAGGCGGGGTATGCGGGGAGGGAAACCACGTGACATTGATGAATGGATCGTCGGGTGGGAGAGACATCAGAGAGAGACTGATTACCATAGAATGCGCACAGGAACGGGGAAACTGAAAAGGGAACGTGACGAGCCACGGCAAACATGAACTTGGGCGTTCGTATTGCTGTAGCGATTGTTTGAAATAGTTTATAGAACGTGTGGTTGTGGCTGGAGAAATGGGGCTTATGGGATGTGTAACCAACTGATCAAATTACACACACGTGTAGCCTGAAAATAATCTATATTGTTTGTTAGAAGCATATCGGGAGTTTCATTGAAGGAATGGCGAACGGTTCAGATCCTGGATCTACACTGGTCGAAAAACCCATAAGCCACATGACTCCAGTCACAGCCACATACAATCATTTTGCTGGTAGATCGCAGACAACACCTTTATTGAGTGAATTGCGAACAGCGTATATCCTGATCAGACTGCGTGGATTCAAACATAGTGAGATTCCTCATGTCAGCCGGGTGCCATTAGACTATACTCTAAAACCATACCGTGCACGCAACACAACACATGTTGACTAGCAAAGACCGCAACTTGGGGTTATTCTTCTATTCTGTAAACCTACGCCGCGTTGCCTTTACTCATATCCACACTATACAAGTCTCGTTTCCATGTGAGACTCAAAACACACACTTTCATGGGAAATAATAATAGCTGTCAAACAAAATTAATTTTACCTTTTAACTACACCTTTCTCCAGCTCGTTCAGTATGACGAGCGAATGAAATGGCAAAGGGCTGTTGAGATGAATGGATATTTCGAAAATGCTTGTGTGAAATGTCTTTCTGAACACACGGTTTGGCGATTGTGACCGGCGTGGATCAGATCAGCCCGTCTATCCCCGCAGTCAGTACCCTATCTTATATTTAATGGTGGGAATTGGCTCGAAGCCTTTCCATACCCGGGCATTGAACCCAAGAAAGAGGCCGAATTTTGAAAAATAATTTTGTAAGTTATTTAAGGTTTTACAAAAAAATACAAAGTAAAATTAGCAGGGGCGCGTTAAAGTATGTCAACCCTATCGGTCACAATTCGAGACCTAGAACTGGTTCAGACCTATGCGCCTAAGTGGTCGCCCTGAAAAGGGCGGTTTGTTTATCTCACCGGGTCGCCCCGGGTTCGAAAGTGGTTCCTGGGTAGAACCAGCCTCTCCCCTGTACGAGTCTGGATCTTTGGCGGCCAGTTCGTCGTATGCGGCAATCAGCAGATCGCGCACCTCCATCAACGACGTAAATCCGAGCGAGCGGAGTTTCCTCTTGGCCCTCTTACCCGTGAGTTTGGTCACCGTGTAGCCGCCCATGTCGCAGTCCATCCCAGATAACCATGTGAGGTGGTTAGTTGCAATATGGTGATCTACGATGAGGTAAGTGCTGTCTTTGATGCTCTGCGGAGATAAGTCCTCTATGTGAGCATCCCCATTGATCAGGTGCCGTCTGGGTGATAGGCGGTGCAGGCTAACGTTGCTATGAGTCGGCCATCTGATGTTCGTCCGAGTCCTGTGTTTTCGGGAGGATCTGGATCGATCACGGATACGTTGGAGCATCCCCTCTGTAGTCGACCAGTAGCCTATTTCACCAACATTGCAAATTATACTTTCCTAGCAAAGTATACTTTGAGGGAGAAATTTTCAATTTTAAGATAAATGTATTAATTTGTATTATACTGAATGTATTACATTATCACAGCCATTTTTGCTGTGATAATGTACATTCAGTATAATAATTCTGCATAGTTTTAATCATCAAATATATGCAATCATTAGTTCTATATGAAATAATGCATTTCGGAAAAATCAATGATTACTCCCTTAAAGTATACTTTGCTAGATAAGTATACTTTGCAATGTTGATGAAATCGGCTACTGGTGTCATAAGTCACGGATGCGGTGTTGTGGGTCTGTCTCGTGGTAGTCTGTAGATAGGTGGAGTAGGTGGCGCATGTGGCTTCGGTGGCTCGTCAGGTGGTTCCACGGAATCAACGAATTCCTCGAAGCTGGAATCGTGAGTTTGATTCTGGAGTCTCGGCTGTGTCGGTATCCCCGGTGGAGGTGGAGTTCTCTGCCGTGGTGTAGACACTGGATACATCTCAGGTGACTGGTCCATTGGAGCTGGCGTAGAATCAGCAACAACAGGAGTAGGAGACCGGTTGGTTAGCACTTGACCCCGCGAAGGGCTTTCGCGCCTCGGCCTACTAGTCGCCAACTGGTCATCTTTGTTTTTTCCCCGCCCTTTGGTTTTCTTTGTCTCCGCTTCTTCTGCGCAGGTGGAGCAGGTTTCCTTGCGGAGTACTTCCAATTTATCTCCATCATGAAGGTAGACGATCCGCCATGGATTCTGTAGAGAGGTTCCTTTACGTCTTCTCCCCTCATTAAAGGCTTCAGCAATTCGGTCAGAGCTGACAGAGTCGAAAATAACGTCATTTCTGCTCGATGACTGGAACAAGAATGATCCCCCCGCAGTCAGTACATGCTATTTAATAGTAGTAGGTCATGATTGTCACTGAATACATTGGGCTTATGGCATGTGTGACCCGGGTACACCCGGATCCAGTCGTGAAACACCCGCCGTGCTTCTAACCAAGCAGATATACAGCGTGTGTCAGATATTCAATATGTGGTTTAGTGCACAAATGACCTATGTCAGTGACCTGCATCAGCCAATCATAAACAGACGGATTTTCATGTTACGACATAAATGTACATAGCGCTTCAAAGATGATAACTTACGTGTGGTATGGTGGGACTATACACTACGGTGTCCTGTTAGGGCCACGTTACATTCTCGCGTTCTCGCTCTCTCGACTTATACACGAGATTGCGAGAACGCGAGGCGAGATCGCCAGATTGTGAGATCGCGAGAACGCGAGGCGAGATCGCGAGAACGCGAGAACGCGAGGCGAGATCGCGGGGCGAAAACGCGATATTCAATCTCGCAATCTCGCCTCGCGATCTCGCATTCTCGCCTCGCGATCTCGCAATCTCGCGATCTCGCGGTCAGAAGTAAATATATACGCATGCTCGCTGGGAATGCGTTTTGCGCATGCGTGTCTGCAACAGTCATTCACAAGAGAAGATGGCTGACCATTAATACGAATTCATGATTAAATAGTTAATTAAGTTTAATGGGCATAACACTATCAAATTTATGATAATTTTATATTTTACAAAACTAAACTGTACCTTCCACAGCCTCCGACGCCATCTTCTCTTGTGAATGACGGTTGCAGACACGCATGCGCAAAACGCATTCCCAGCGAGCATACGCATATATTTACTTCCGACCGCGAGATTGCGAGATCGCGAGGCGATATTGCGAGATTGCGAGGCGATATTGAGAGATCGTGAGGCGAGATTGCGAGATTGAATCTCGCGTTTTCGACTCGTGATCTCGCGATCTCGCGATCTCGCCTCGCGTTCTCGCGATCTCGCGAGATCGCGAGAACGCGATATCGTGTATAAGTCGAGAGAGCGAGAACGCGAGAATGTAACGTGGCCCTAACAGGACACCGTATTACACCACTGTATATATAGCCTACTCGAACAATCGAGTACCGTTTATTCACGTGCTCTAGATTTTACATTGGCGGGAACCGACTATTCGTCAAAACGACATAGCAACGAGATTAAAGCAAACTGTACAAAAAGGGCAAACAGTTTCACATTTGCTGCGCTACGTTTAATAAAAATCCGTCATTCCGTTAGAAAGATATTAAAGGTACATGCCCACTCAGTGTTCAAACTGTTCTTTTTTAGGAATTAAATACGTGTATAATTGTGTCACTATTCCACCAGTTCTAAAAATTACGAGTGTCCGCAATACTATAATCATTTAGTAATATTTATTTTACTGATAATTACTCGCGGTGGTATCAGGCTATTTTCATATTCAAATGAGGCATGATATTTTTTAAATATTGATACTAATTAAATACATTACCTCAAACAATAATATTTTCGACAGGTTATAAAGTATGATCATTGCACATCAAAAAATAAATACAGAGAATAAATAGTATTGTCATGTAACATTTTAAGGAAACACGGTTATCACCCCTGTGTGGAAATTTACGTCTGATAAAAAAAAATGTATAATAATGCCAATCAATACGTGGGGGTGACTGAATGTTTATTTTGTCAGAAAATGTCTCGGATGATGTCTCTGATATAAAGAACAGTTTGTGCCTACTGAGTGGGCATGTACCTTTAACATATATCTGCTGTAACATTATCGAAAACATGACGTCACGTAGTTCGGAAACCACGTGATCCCACACCCTGGTGTAGATGCACGGACGGTTGTATGACCATAATCCCAGGTATCTGCAATATTGACGCAGCTGGCAGTGTACGCCGGAGATGAGGGATGTGTTGCCAATATTCACACACCTACATAATTAAGTGGTTAAGCCGGCGTTAATTACCGATTTCTACACTTACAAATTTCTGCTCACAGTTAATTGTTCAATTAGCGAGAAATACGGAACATCTGTTGGTTTGAGTAGGAAGGCAAGGTTGTTGGCGCGGTCCAAGCAAATTTGCCGGCGTTTCACCTATTTGTCTGCGGATTTTCATTCCAATAATGGAACTATTGTTAATCCTTAGAAAGCGGGACATGACATTGTCGTCAGCTGTTGTTTGTGTCTGTTTTCTCAACAAAAACATGCCACACCGTATTTTTGTTGAGAAAAATGGAAATTAAAATATAAACAGCCGACGACATAAAGTGATTAACCAGGTTAGTACAAAAAGTAATTTTAGTTGTAAACTGTTATCATGTATATTAGTGTCCTAATAAAAAAAGGGAACGTGGTAAAAATTATATTTATTTTCTTGTACGCTAGTATTTCGCAATCGATGGTTACTAACAAAATGTATTCAAATTAATCCAACAAATGGTAACGTTTGTAGGAAAACCGCCGGAAAATCAGACAATCACAACCTGTTATTTCATCCCTCGTGACAGTGGGAATTCTGGTCAGCTCCTTGAATTGCCTTACGAACGATCAAATTTGGTGCAGTACAGTGATAGTGTCAGAGTAGATTCCTGTTGATAAATCGTATTAGTCTTTTTATTTTAGTTATTTTAAATCCAGATCGACACGGAATGAATTACAGTGGCTGCCATTGTTCTGTGCTCTGAAGTAGAAATTATTGCGCCATGAGAAGGGGCGGGGGGGGGGGGGGGGGTAGGGGGGGGGTGTGGGGGGGGGTCGTATTGTTTGGGGTGGGGGGGGGGGGGGGGGGGGTGGGGGGGGGGTCGTAATTATTTTATTGATTGATTATTTGTGTAAAATGTATTTTATACATATTATGTTTTAATATGAGACGAATATCAGCATAATAAATTGCTTTATGCAACAAGTGATTTTAGTAATTCCAGCACAAAAATATTTACACAATTCCCTAACATTTGATTGGTCCGTAGCAAGTGTCTGTCCAAAAGTTATATCCCAGTAAACCCCCATGCCGAACTACTTTCCGTAACCGTCAGGCGCAGTTAAAATAATTCTTATGAAAACGGAAAATAAACACATTTTCTTGATGAATTTATTTCAAATGCTGGAATTATAAGGAATGAATGGCCTTTTTGTGGACACTTTATCGGGGATATACACTTGGAAAAGTCGAGGGAATACTGGACGAGGCCTTCCGGCCTTCGTCCAGTATTCCCGCGACTTTTCCAAGTTTATACCCCGATAAATTCCACAAAAAGGCCATTCATTCCTATAATAGTCATAAAATAAACAGAAAAGTTGTTGTTTTCAGTGTAAGATCGAATTATTTTTCATCTCGAAAACAACAAAGGCTTCGCCACTCGTGAAAATACTACGGTTGGTGTTCACTCGATGAAAACTAATTCGATCTTACACTGAATACAACAAATATCCTCTATGTCTATAATGGCAACCGGTGTCTATAGGTGGTATTTTATTATCACAAATAAACAAAATGTTTATTATGTGTCACAACGTGTGCTCCCTGACACAATAGTAGCGGTAATACATTATCAAATTATATCTCTTTTGTAGCAGAATCTATAATAGTATACATATAGTAGAATACAACACAAACTGATTGGAATTTTATCCAATAACATGGTGCGCTTGGTTTTTTAATTTTGATTTTGTGTGACTGTGTATTTGACATGGAATGGATTACGGAATATGGAGACGGCAAGCGGACAAACCAACCGCGCCAAACAGACGAGCTGTTCCACGACTGATGCTGGGAATGTTGAGCACGCTGGAAGCTCATTATTTCCGTGCGGTGCCGTGATGTAACCGAACACCCGAGCCCGGGTCCCCGTCGACAGCTCGGCCACATGATTGATGGCGTAGCACCGCAATGACGTCACGCTCCACGAGAAACTCCGCTCTACGGAAATAACCGAAATATAATGAGGCTCGCGGTGCGCCGTCAGTCGGTGGATTGCCGTGTTGGTTACTTAGAACACCCCACCCAGACGTTGTGATGATTTCGACTACGCGTCCAGAGGTCGTGGATATTTCTTCCAACATCCGTCCAGACGTTGTGGAGACATTGTGGATATTTCGAACATCCATCCAAACATTGTGGATATATCGAACCCCCATCCAGAAATTGTGGATATATCGAACATCCATGCAGAGATTGTGTATATATCGAACACACATCCAAACATTGTGGATATATCGAACCCCCATCCAGAGATTGTGGATATATCGAACCCCCATCCAGAGATTGTGGATATTTCGAACACAGATCCAGAGATTGTGGATATATCGAACCCCCATCCAGAGATTGTGGATATATCGAACACAGATCCAGAGATTGTGGATATTTCGAACACAGATCCAGAGATTGTGGATATTTCGAACATCCATCCAGAGATTGTGGATATTTCGAACCCCCACCTCGAACCCCCATCCAGAGATTGTGAATATTTCGAACATCCATCCAGAGATTGTGGATATTTCGAACCCCCATCCAGAGATTGTGGATATATCGAACCCCCATCCAGAGATTGTGGATATTTCGAACCCCCATCCAGAGATTGTGGATATTTCGAACATCCATCCAGAGATTGTGGATATTTCGAACCCCCATCCAGATATTGTGGATATATCGAACCCCTATCCAGAGATTGTGGATATATCGAACCCCAATCCAGAGATTGTGGATATTTCGAACATCCATCCAGAGATTGTGGATATTTCGAACATCCATCCAGAGATTGTGGATATTTCGAACCCCCATCCAGAGATTGTGGATATTTCGAACATCCATCCAGAGATTGTGGATATTTCGAACCCCCATCCAGAGATTGTGGATATTTCGAACCCCCATCCAGAGATTGTGGATATTTCGAACACACATCCAGAGATTGTGGATATTTCGAACATCCATCCAGAGATTGTGGATATTTCGAACACAGATCCAGAGATTGTGGATATTTCGAACCTCCATGCAGAGATTGTGGATATTTCGAACACAGATCCAGAGATTGTGGATATTTCGAACATCCATCCAGAGATTGTGGATATTTCGAACACAGATCCAGAGATTGTGGATATTTCGAACCTCTATCCAGAGATTTTGGATATTTCGAACACCCATACAGAGGTTGTGGATATTTCGAACATCCATCCAGAGATTGTGGATATTTCGAACACAGATCCAGAGATTGTGGATATTTCGAACCTCCATCCAGAGATTGTGGATATTTCGAACACAGATCCAGAAATTGTGGATATTTCGAACATCCATCCAGAGATTGTGGATATTTCGAACACAGATCCAGAGATTGTGGATATTTCGAACCTCTATCCAGAGATTTTGGATATTTCGAACACCCATACAGAGGTTGTGGATATTTCGAACATCCATCCAGAGATTGTGGACATTTGAACACCCATCCAGAAGTTGTAGTTCATCCAGAAGTTGTAGTTCATCCAGAAGTTGTAGTTATAACGAACACCCATTCAGAAGGTGTCGTTATAACGAACACACACCCAGAAGTTGTAGTTTTTACGAACACCCATCCAGAAGTTGTAGTTTTTACGAATACACATCCAGAAGTTGTAGTTTTTACGAACACCCATCCAGAAGTTGTAGTTTTTACGAATACACATCCAGAAGTTGTGGATATTTCGAACATCCATCCAGAGATTGTGGATATTTCAACCACCTATACAAAGGTTGTGGATATTTCAAACACACATCCATAGATTGTGTAGAGATTGTGGATATTTCGAACATCCATCCAGAGATTGTGGATATTTCGAACACACATCCAGAGATTGTGGATATATCGAACCCCCATCCAGTGATTGTAACGATAACGAATACCCATCCAAAAAGTTGTCGCTATAACTAACACATCCAGAAGTTCTAGTTATAACGAACACACATCCAGAAGTTGTCGTTATAACTAACACATCCAGAAGTTGTCGTTATAACTAACACATCCAGAAGTTGTCGTTATAGCGAACACACATCCAGAAGTTGTAGTTATAACGAACACAAATCCAGAAGTTGTAGCTATAATGAACACACATCCAGAAGTTGTCGTTATAATGAACACACATCCAGAAGTTGTCGTTATAATGAACACCCATCCAGAAGTTGTAGTTATAATGAACACCCATCCAGAAGTTGTAGTTATAACGAACACCCATCCAGAAGTTGTCGTTATAACGAACACCCATCCAGAAGTTGTAGTTATAACGAACACCCATCCAGAAGTTGTAGTTATAACGAACACCCATCCAGAAGTTGTAGTTATAATGAACACCCATCCAGAAGTTGTAGTTATAATGAACACCCATCCAGAAGTTGTAGTTATAACGAACACCCATCCAGAAGTTGTAGTTATAATGCACACCCTCCAGAAGTTGTAGTTATACGAACACCCATCCAGAAGTTGTAGTTATAGCGAACACCCATCCAGAAGTTGTAGTTATAACGAACACACATCCAGAAGTTGTAGTTATAATGAACACACATCCAGAAGTTGTAGTTATAACGAACACCCATCCAGAAGTTGTAGTTATAACGAACACCCATCCAGAAGTTGTAGTTATAACGAACACACATCCAGAAGTTGTAGTTATAACGAACACCCATCCAGAAGTTGTAGTTATAACGAACACCCATCCAGAAGTTGTAGTTATAATGAACACACATCCAGAAGTTGTAGTTATAGCGAACACCCATCCAGAAGTTGTAGTTATAATGAACACACATCCAGAAGTTGTAGTTATAATGAACACACATCCAGAAGTTGTAGTCATAACGAACACCCATCCAGAAGTTGTAGTTATAATGAACACACATCCAGAAGTTGTAGTTATAGCGAACACCCATCCAGAAGTTGTAGTCATAACGAACACCCATCCAGAAGTTGTAGTTATAATGAACACACATCCAGAAGTTGTAGTTATAACGAACACCCATCCAGAAGTTGTAGTTATAATGAACACCCATCCAGAAGTTGTAGTTATAATGAACACCCATCCAGAAGTTGTAGTTATAATGAACACACATCCAGAAGTTGTAGTTATAACGAACACCCATCCAGAAGTTGTAGTTATAATGAACACCCATCCAGAAGTTGTAGTTATAACGAACACACATCCAGAAGTTGTAGTTATAACGAACACCCATCCAGAAGTTGTAGTTATAACGAACACCCATCCAGAAGTTGTAGTTATAATGAACACACATCCAGAAGTTGTTGTTCTAACTATAACACCCATCCAGAAGTTGTTGTTATAACCAACACCCATCCAGAAGTTCAGGAGCGTAATCAAGGGGGGGGGGGGTGCGACGTGTGCGAACGCACCCCCTAAAATTTGTCCAGGTGTGTACAGATATATAAAATAAGAACTACATTTCGTAAAATGAAAATTTCTCTGCTAAAATAAATAAAATTTCGCATAATATATCAATGTCTTGAGGGCTCTAGAAGCCAGGATTTGCGTTATTTATCAACAAAAATTCAAGGGGGATAGGGGGCATGTTCAAGGGGGATGGGGGCCCCCCCCCCCCGGACCCCCCTAGACAATTTGCGGCTATCGCCGCTCAATGCGCACCCCCCTCAGCAAGATCCTGGTTACGCGCCTGAAGTTGTCGTTGTAGTTCGAACACACATCCAGCACATCCAGAAGTTGTCGTTATTTCGAACACCCATCCAGAAGTTGCCGGAAGTGTCATACGTCCCCTATTGGTTCAGTCGGTCTCAGACACATATAGACACGCTACCACTTTGTACCTAAGAACATATGAGATATTTCATGAAAAGTATTTACAAAATTTACGATACTATCCGTAAAAGACGTCGAAATCTTGCGATGTCATTTAACGAATATATAGAGGATATTCATATTTTTGCAACGAATATGACATATGTTCATCGAGTGGCGTGGAATGTCCATATTTCACGAGTGAAATATAGACATCTCACACCACTCGATGAACATATATGTCATATTCGTTGCAAACATATGAATATTCTATTTATTATATACCGCTCCATGGCTTTAAGTTTTGTTAGACTGTATACGGTAATGAATGTATATTTGCAGCCTATTTGCAGTCCGGCACTGCAGGTGCGCGTTATGAATATAAATAGCGGAAGTAGTCGTATTTTCACCGGAAGATGTTTATTTCATCGATGAGAACATATTACTTTTATTTACATCGTATAACTATGTATTTCATTGGTAGGTATATAATAAATCAGTTTCTTTAAATATATTTCAATGAAAAATCGCATATGTTCAGAGGTACTAAATCACATGGCGTGTCTCATATGTGCATGTATACATCATACAGTTTCGCGGCATATCCATTATTCGAAATGGCGGACTAATGATGCATGTAGCTGCATATCGTAACATGTATCTGCCATAAACCCTGCATCGTTAGTCGAGATAACGAATTACACGAGGTAAGCCATGTGAATCCGTACCTAAGAAGATGTGCAAATTGATATGCCCTTTTAAAACATTTCCGAAACTGATATTGTCGATGTTATGTTGAAAGCTGGTAAAATATTTGTGAAATATGCGGATATATATATTTGGAAAATAATATAATAAGCGACAAACATTCACTTCTCATAACTAGTTCATGTACAAGGGTGAAATTATTGTATTTATTATAACTACTACACTACATTGTAATTTGTGGCTGTTACTGGAGCAATGGTGCTGATGTGATTTGCGACTAGTGTAGCTGCTGATCAAATAGCACACACCTGTAGCCTGATAGCGATCAATATTGCTTGTTAGATGAATGACGGATGTTTCATTGGTGGAATGGCGAGCAGTGCAGATCCTGATCAAACTGTGCGTATACACATGCTGATCTGGATCTACACTGGTCTCAACACAAATAAGACCCATTTTTCCGGCCACATTTACTGCGTTTTCACACGGGCTGTGTTGGTTGTAAGGGCGCGGAAACGATAGATGCAGGCGCTAAACTTTATCAGCGTTGAACATTCAACTCCCATTCACATACACGTGAGCATACTCGCAGCACCATATAACTCTAATTTATGGCGGCTCCGGTTCCCGGCACCCGTTATAGGCGGCTCATTGGGCTTTATGGCAGGTGTATTACTGCTTTATTGCTACTTTATTGTCAGCCGTACAAGTGTTCTTTTAATTTAGAGGCTTCAATAAAACGTGGAGACAAGTAGCAAATGCATTTACAGATTTTAGCTCAACCCACAATTTATTGTCAGGGAAACATTACATGTATCATTATTTCTAAAGTTTACACAAGCTTTCCATAGTAATATGATATGTGGAACGATGGTTACACCTGGCTCCCACATCCGAAGTTGTAATATTGAGAGACATAACTGTTTCGTCCATTCTTTAGATATGACATATGTTTTAGATATAAACATTCATTTACCATTACCGGACATGTTCAGTGTCATTATTATACTTGTTATATCAAATGGGAATTTCCAATATTGATATCAGGGGCGATAACCGTGTTTCCTCAAAAGGTTAACGGAACCAACTATTTATTCTCTCAATTTGCAATATCATATTTTATAATCTGTTTATAAAAAAAAACGTTTTTTTCATGTGACGCAATTAATTGATATAAATAATTAAAAAACATATCCTGCCTCATTTGCATATCAAAATAGCCTGATACAATCGCGCGTCTCTATCAGTAAATTAAAGGTGCATACCCACTTAGTAGGCACAACATGTTCTTTATAGGAATTAAATACGTATATAAGTGTGTCACTATTCCACCAGTTCTAAAATTTACAAGTGCCCGCTAATATTTTCGACATATTATAAGTCTGATCATTGCACATCAACAAATAAATACAGAGAATAAATAGTTATGTCCGTTAAAATTTTATGGAAACACGGTTATCAGTGTGGTAATTTACGTCTGATATAAAATGTATAATAATGCCAATCAGTACGTGGAGTAATGGTGAATGACTGTTTATTTTGCCAGAAAATGTATCATATGATGTCTCTGAGTGGGCATGTACCTTTAAATATTACGTGAATGATTATATCTGCATAGCGGGCACTCGCAATTTTTAAAAATGATAGAATAGTTACACATGAAGTATACACTTATTTAATTCCTATAAAGAACAGTTTGTGCCTAGTTATTGGGACCCCGGCTTTAGTTAACCACGAACCCACTGTTCCAACGTTTCGGCCCTAGACCTTTATCAAGGAATTAGTTACTACAATTAGCTAAGTCGCATCAGAAATGGATGCTATTTAGCTGATCGCAGTGACAATTCCCTGGTAAAGATATTGGGCCGAAATGTTGGAACAGTGGGTTCGTGCTTTATTAAGTATATAGAGACGTGCTCACAAAGTTATAAATTATACATTTCTCCGCCAAAATGTGATGTTTTTATGCGGGGTAGGGGTGGTGGATGCAGGCCAACTTTCTACGGTACCGTCGATGCTCGGAATTGTGTTCACGTTTGAATATGCCAATTTCAATTACGCGAGTATTGTTCCGTCCTAGGTCCCAATAACATATTCTCGCGTCCGAGTTCCGTCACAGGTGTCCGTTGTGCGCTGACATAAACCCGGCACCTGACTGCCCGACCCGTCCACTGGGAGGGGTGTCAGCAAATTAGCGGCGAATTACGCGGCGTTGTACTTCATATTAATTACTGATGATATCCCAAGATAACGAGAATTGCCGGCGTGAACTGACGAGATCCCGCTGATAGTATCTCGTTCTCACCTATGGCATGGCCGGTTGGGGGCAATATGAGAGTTGTCAAGCCGCCATTATGGTACCCCCGAGATGTGTACATTGCGTCATAAGATCGCTATGACATGTGATGAAATATATGTTGATATGTTTATTTCTGACACCTGTCCAATTTTTGTTAGACGAAATGCGGATATTTGTGATTTTACATAACTATTTATTAAGCCATATATATAACAGTTGAATACTGTAACATTAACGTGCAACTTGTCGCTCTAATCTCCTAATATGTGTAACATTGCAGTGGTATACTATGAGTTTATTTACAAGTGTGTTTGAAGAGAAGAGAGAGAATCGAGTATTAAATAGTAATGTATGTTGGGTGGGTGGACGTCAGTCCCATGTTTGGTGAACTACACGTATTGCATGTTTGCCCTACACTCTCGCTTGTCTTTTCGACAACAAGTCTACCTCAACCCGTGGAATTTAAGGACTACTATCTGCTTTACCTGCCCAAACTTTATGGCTACATAAACCATACAAAAACAATATTGTTTTCGATAATATTAAATTTTAGCAACATATAGGAATGAGCCTTCTTTTAATTCTGTGAAATTTGGTCCAATATTGATAATATTGCGAAATAAATCATTTCCCCATGTTACATCCCCATAAACATCTTTGTCTATGGGGATTTATCATAGGGAAATTGTTATTTCAGAAATAGTGAACCGATTTAAAAATTTGCCTTTTGTTTTCTTATATATATTATATATATATATAGTTAGATCATTTTCAAGCTATCTAGTCAGTTTTCAGAGTCAATTTCCAAGATTTTTCGTTTATCGAATCCTCCTCCTGGTTGTCCAGCTCTTGTCTCCCATGTTAACGTCCATAGAGAAATCAGGTTTCCTAATAAAATCAACATTTGACAAAATTTACGAAATAAAATGAAGGTTCATTCTTAAATGTTGATGAAATTTAATAATATCGAAACAAATATGCTTTTTACATTGTTTATATAGCCAGGCAGGTTTCGTGAAACAGACAATAGTATATTAATCCTGGGTCATAATCATATATAAATAACCCTACATTAATAAAAACAAAAGTTATTGTTTGTAAATTTAGAAAATGTTCGCAATATAAAACACCAGCTTTGATGAATACAGTGATATATTATAAACTGAAGTTATTTTCTCCGGCGATGGCTTCGACAGATAACATGTGACACATTCTGACTCATGTCTGCAAGATTTGCACACAATATTCGATACGTGAATATAATGTATTGATATCTGGGTCTTACTTTGTTTTAACATTTTATAATATACGTATATATCATGTAACTAGGGCTTCCAGAAGCTTAAATTGTTCTGGGAGTGTCCGGAAAATTTCAGACAGATGCTGGGACGGTTCGATATTATGGATTCATGTATGATATAACCCTGCACCAGGGAGATCAAAGCATCGGCCGGACTTGATTTGTCGGTTTTTGTTGACAGTGGCCATTTTACGCATGCAAACCATGAAATTCTGATTTCCTCAATGTTTTAACACGTAACGTAAATTACAATTCCTAATTAAAGGAAATGGTTCGCTACAGAGACTATTGACACTGTAGAGTAACGCATGCTAACGTGTTTACCATACAACACAGGGGTGGACCCCCGGGGGACGACCGAGCCTATCGTCCCGGGGAGGTGGCCCCTTTGATCAAAGTAATACAAGTTACACGCTCAATTTACCAGATTAGATAACGTCGGAGCCGCAACTGTGCAAGTGAAGGGTGGAAATAAGAGAGGTTTATCAGCAATACCGCTAAACGGTTCCCATTCGTCTCCCAGAAGTAACAACGAGATAACCTTCAAGTGCTTCATTGACAGTAATCATAAATTCAAGGGAGAATTGCTCGCACGAAAGAAGTTCACTGAGGCAAGGCGAACTGAGGACAGAAACTGTTGAAGTACTTGAAGAGTTATCGGTGTATCTTGATAGGACACGGGCCTTTCTATGCCCGAAAGGATGTTGATATATTATGTTGGCGCAGGTGACAGAACATACTAGCCCGGTGGAGTCTTCTTGTAGTGGAATATCATTCGAACCTTAGTAATCTGTTTAGTTTGTGTAAGTTATCTATAATTAAGGTAGTTGTACAATTATTGTGGCCCTATGTGAAGTCTATGGAAATCTAATAAAAAATCATACTAATAAAACAATAGCTACTTACATAAATAAACCATATGGATGCGATCAGTAAGTCTTTATGCAGATAATGCACACACATCTGTAGTATCCAGATAACAGACTAATTTGGATGCAGCACATGTATATTTACGTGTCTACACAGGTGTGTAGAAGCCAAATTGTACATGTAAAACACCAACATGTGCTTATTATTTTCTAACTATAGCTTATGGTGTGATTTCCTTGCTGGCAACATATGCATAAATACGTATTGAACACATATATATAATTTATTTATGTCCGTATCTATCGGTTTGTTAGTAGGTATATTTATTAGATTTCCATTGACTATGGGGCCACAAGAAGGGTGTACAACAACCTTAGCTGACAGTATGCCTGAAAAGCAACCAATGAATGTCCATATACTTGACATAAAATGTACAGTGGAACCTCTCCAAACCGGACACCCTGGGAGGTCCCCAGGGTGTCCGGTTTGGAGTTGTTCCACTGTAAATCAGACATGTGAGCACTTCATAACACATTCTAGTGTTTTGCAAGCATGAACACTCATTGTAATCAGAGATACATAACAGCGAAACACATCTAAGGTAACATCGATATTTTCCCGCGTGTCCGGTATAGACGGGTTCCACTGTATATAAAACCTCTCTGAAGATAGCCTGGTGTTAATTGTCGCAAAACATAGGTATCATAGTCAGGGTATGCTTTCCGTGTCTTTCTCCCTACTATCGTTCATCAAGTGCATTCTTCTCATATTGAACGAAGTAATTCTTATTTTATGCGGAGTTATTTGACAAGGCGCAGCAATTTTCCGCGATAAAATTTGCCGATCCAAACCCCCTTATCAGCCATAGACACTACAACCATTTCCACTGCGAAAATGTGTCTGACAAAATTAGGCGTTTGGTCTTTATGAACAGTGTAGCCCTACATTGTTAGTTTGCTGTATCAATACGCATTTGTCTTTGGCAGGCGAAATAGACGGTTATCAGGTGGAAAGAATATGATGAGCTGCAGTATCTGTGTTGGTTATATAATAAGCCCTATTATTAGTGGCGGATGATTGTGTACTAGTATATGAGAACGAGCGTGTTGGAATAAACAGCGAGAAGTCTTCCAGAAACGCAAGGATATAAAGTGTATGTACACACACAAGGCCATCCAATACACATTCGCTCAGAAATATACATTATGACCATGGAATATGTTTCTAACTACGCCAACAAAAGTAGTACCTTTCCTCCGCTACACTCTGTAGTTTCGACACAATTCGGAGAAGGGCACATTTCTACTCACACCATCGTGTTTTATTGATGCTGTGCGAATGCGGGGAGTTTTATTAAGTGAGGAAAGCCGTGGTATATTTATTGACTGGTGAAGAAAGACGGGAACCGACACGCCACGCCTCCATTTCCATTGGAAGGCGGCGCCAATGCTGCTGGTGTGATGTATTGCAGCAAATACTAGAGACGTTGTTAGACATCGTGAAGACAGCGTAACTGCTATAAATCAACCAGCCCAGAACATTCCAAGTGATGGAAAAGTCACTAGCTTTCATATAAAGCTTATTAAAATTCAGAATCCATTTAACGGTGTTTATATTTGAATGACCCTGTTAAAATGATTAAAAGACGCCCATGTCAACTTCCAGCGTCTTTAGAAAACGTTCGTCCCAAGTTCCGTTCATATTCCATTTAGAATACAAGACAAAGTCGACAGATCAATACTAATCGCCGAACTTGACTACCAGACAATACATTGTAAGTGCTATGCTATTGCACTTGTTTATTTTATTCGCGGAGTGTGCTAGTTGTCATAGTTAAGCAAGGGTTTAGGGTTAGATATATGTATATGTCTCTGATTAATGACATACACGATGTAAATAAATATATTTAAAATATTAATTATAATATACCCATGTGCAGAATAATAGAAACATGCGGTTGTGACTGGAAAATGAGGCTTATGGGTTTAGAGACAACATTCGATTTAAAACAACTTACACTGACATATCATTGGTTTGAACAATGTCACAAACTGGCGCCAATGTAATAACGCAGCACAAACAAGTCCACATTATGTTCCACGAAAACCACCTTATATGTTCCTAGTATTGCCTGATAAGTTTGACATCGAAGGACACTGGCCCGGTATTCTCTATTTCCCGGTGATGTTTCAACCTATATAATATACATAGTCGGAATTTACCAAATTCGAATGTCCTACGCATTTCCTATCATTGCCTGATATAATTTTAATACCAAAACACACTAACGTGGTATTCTGCTGCGATATATCACCGTATACAGAGGAACCTCTTCAAACCTTGTAGAGTGGAACCTCTCTGAACCGGACGCCCTGGGGCCCTCCCAGGGCGCCCGGTTTAGAGAGGTTCCACTGTAATTCGGGTATATGAGTGCTGCAATACATATGTGTATGCATTGCGATCATGAACAGCACTACCACTACAATACGGTTAAAACTACCAAAATTGAACAAACGCATGTCGTCTTGCTGTCCGGTTTGAAGTGGTTTTACTGTATAAATATAGGCGGATTTACCAACGCTGGTGCCTATATCTCACGTTACTAGAGACATCTCGCTGTGTGGGAGTCTCACACACCCGGAGGTAGGAAGTTGCACCTGCTTCACTGATTCATGTCCATTTCTCCGCCGACTGACACGTGTACATGCGAATCTAATGGAATGCCAGGGAATTGAAGGCTAATTCTTCAATATTAGCACAATTAGGTGCGGATTGGGAATTTGGATTTTGTGAGGTTTGTGAACACCGTAGACCATGTTCATGGTCTACGATGTTCGGTACCACATAAGGGAAACGACCATCAGTCACGGGTTCTACATCATTTTCCGCCTACCGTGCGCTTTATTTGATTAAATCTGTGGATTAATAAAACAATTATGATGAAAATAATATCTAAGTCGATGCGAAATTGGTCTGTTTTAGCTGTTCGTATATCAAAAAGCGCACATGAATTCATGTCGATTCTCCGCGGAAATAGTGATGTTTTATTAGACACACTTACTGTTTTATACGAAATATAAATGAGTATGATTGAACTGGTATTTAGTAGTGAAACTTATCAGGATCTATGCTGTTCTATAAGGTGTCAAAGTCACTTTTGTCGGTATGATTGCTATAGCGTCCATGAAAACGTACCACATCGTTTGTTTACCCAGCAGGTTGTGATATTACATTGTACTGATAAGGCCTATGAAACAATTACCTGTGGTGTGGTGTGGTGTGGTGTGGTGGTGTGGTGTGGTGTGGTGTGGTGTGGTGTGGTGTGGTGTGGTGTGGTGTGGTGTGGTGTGGTGTGGTGTGGTGTGGTGTGGTGTGGTGTGGTGTGGTGTGGTGTGGGCATAGGTCCAGAAACAAATAGGTAGGGTAGGCGTTTTTTTCTGTGTCTGTTTTAATACTATTATACAACTGTTTGTACCAATATGGTGGAATAGGTTCACTATGTGGTGCTTATTGTTGTTATTATTGCTGCAGGCACACGGTCAAAAAAGTCTAGGGTCGGCGGCATATTCATAGGTATAGTCGGGTTGCCCGCACGACAAGACTTGTTCAGACCTAATAGTATAATAAACACGATATATGTAATGTACGTATTTGTATAGGACAACGACGACTGCAGACTCTGATCAAACACCACGGACGTGGAAGTGGAGCCGGGGAAGAAGAAGAAGAATATACATTGCATGGTCGTGTTTCCCGTTTCTTTAGTATCGGCACAATTAGCTCCCTTACATATTTGCCAGATTACTGCACATCTGGAATCACCTCCCTTGCCGTATCTTGTTGCCGTATTTGATTTAGATAATTACTCCTATTCTTGGTAAATGTTTCAAATGTTGCTACAAATTTCAGAGGACATGCGGAATTCTGCATGCCCTCTGGCATTTATGACAACTTTAGGCATCATTTACGGAACTTATCGTGTGTTTGTTTAATCACTATCGGTGGGAAACAACGGTGTCGACAAGGGAGGTACTGTGAAATACGGCACATATGTTGTTCGTTTGTAATGGCTTCAAGGTATTTGTGTTTTCCAGATTCCTGTTTTATACCTTTGATGATTCGCTATTCCCCATGTATTAGTGCTATTGTATGTCGTGTCTGAGACATCTGTATATGATAGATAAGATGTTCTCTTATGCATAAAATGGGCTTTTATGGTGTAATAACACAATGTAATAAAACACGAGTGTAATAAGTGTAAATGTGACTCGCTTCCATGTTCGATGCAATAATTATAAGCAACATGTGTGTTGATTTAATTGCTATTTACTAAGTTCGTCGGCAGACTTCATAAGAAGCTTATTATTATTATGAAATTAGTAAAGGAGTCAAACACCAACGCAAGTATTAGATTATATTTATTAAATAAGCACAGCGTCATGTATTAAAGCTGTACCGACATCTTAGCATATATTATATAGCGGTCCCGTTTGTATATTTATTACACTAGTTTATTATATAGTTTTATCACGCAGAAAGCATCTTAGGGCTGGAAAGCTATAGATTATTACGTGTTTTTAAAGAATCTTATGAAAATAAAAACTATAAATTTTCTCAATATTTTTTCTTTTCAAAATAGACTGAAATTAATTTTCTCTCGCTCCAACTGTTGGCGAAATAATCACTGAATGCGCTGTGTTATTACACAACGAAAGCACATTTTATACATAAACATAATTCGTACATGGGCTGACCGCTGATAGAAAGGCCATCGGACATGTATGACCAGCGTATATCCTGGTGGTCATCATGTGATCACCACAGTAAACAGTTTATTCCGTGGCATGCCGAGATATAGCTAGTTGAGCCAAATAGTGATCAGTGTAGACCCTGATCACACTGCGCGGATGCGTAGGCTGATCTGGGACTATGTTGATTACAAACGTCTTAATGTAACATTTCTTAGCATGGGCCCACATGTCAATGGATCGTATAATTGTTAGTTTTGAGACATATTTCCAGTCTATGAACGCATCATAGATTTTTACCTCAGAAGAATCACGTGTGATATTTTAAAATCGCCTGCAAACATAAGTATTTTTATCAAATTATCGCAAAAAGAAATTCTACTGGCTATTCATGTTTTCTAACAAAATGGCATGCGCCAAAGTGTCATAAACAACAAAGCGTGTACTGTTGTCAGAATAATAATAACACGTTGAAATATTTATCAATCAACGGCGAATGCTTAATGAAATTTGACGTGAAATTAATTGTATAGCGGCACCCAGATAGGTCAAACACTGGGAAGGATATATCACTTGACACCGGATTATATAATGCGCGCGCATGAGGAAATGCGATACGCGCAGACGAAATATGGAAGTGAAAGAACCAGATAATTCTGAAAATCAACAAACAGAGCAAGGTCTATTGGTATTGTAATGTATAATACGTGTGTATTGTAGGGTTGAAATCAATTGATGGTGACGAAGGTCAACGTCGGTCAGGCTACACGGCTGTGCAACAGATATGGGTTTACACTGGTACACACTTACATTACAAGTTTTGATCTGTAACCAGTAACCGACGCGGTGTTATGTCGACTGCCGGGTGATGAAATGTACATTACGTACGGTGTTTGGAGCCAGTCTAGCCCCAGATCAAACTGCACATCCGCATAGTCTGAAATTTGTATATGCTGTTCGCAATTCAGACATTGCAATACCACTAAAAATTTCAATACAAATATTAGATTAAAATCCTTCTATGTTAATATGCTAGAGGTCCAAAATCGTCAACTGTTGGAAACTATACAGTTTAAAGACCCTTTCCTCAACTGACGCGGCGTTACGTAATGTGAAGGTAATATCCCAAATCAAGTAAACGAGCGACACGGTGATTAAAGTCAACAAGGACGGGTGGTCAATGTGTTGCGTTTTAGACAACATCCGACAGTTGACAAGCAAGTGGCATATAATAATTACCGCTTCTCTGAAACATGGCCACGTTACGCCACTATAGAACCCACCCAGTTCGCGTGACGTTAATGTTGTTTATTTTATGGTTTTGTTACGGTATATTTATTATCCCGAGTGTATCGGTTGTTTTAAAACATCACATATATTCTCTCTGTTTTGTTCCACTAGTATATACATGTATGTAAGAAAGACACTCTTTATATACATGTATAGACAAGCGCCAATATTCAACAGCATATGTTGTTACTATTCAAATATGTTGTTGTGGTGCACTTGCATCATGATCTGTTTTCCAGGATTCGTCTTCATAAAACACTTAATAACCATTTTATTGTCTACATGCTTCGTTTGTATTTGAATAGGTGTCATACATTCTGCAGTGAAACCTCTCTAAACCGGACACCCTGTGACCTCCCATGGTGTCCGGTTTAGAGAGGTTCCACTGTAATTCTGGCATATGAACACCGCTGACTTGTCTGAATGCTTTACCATTATGCACATGCAGTATCATTACATATTCATGGCAGTGAAATTAACGAATGTATGTTGTCTGAGTGGCCGGTTTAGAGAGGTTTCACTGTACTTTGTCTATATTGTATACGTTGATTGTACCATCTTACATATAGCCACGCTTTTCAGAGCTTGTATTTGCATTAACATGGACTAGTTGAGTGTGCAAACATATCAACAGCTCTAGACAAATATTTCCCTTCACCAATAAATTAAACATGAGCGTTATTTTTGTAACTTGATAATACTAATAAGTATAGCAATAACTCTATCATTTGCATGGGCAGCCATATCTTATTATCATTCACCACCAGTAAACATTATAACCACATACTGCAAATACTTCGCCCCGTAGTCGTTTTTTGATGCAAGCTGATGCATATATCCACCCAAATATCCCCGGCCACCTATTTGGGCGTGTCCCTAATTACGATTTGTGTCGGTAGGAACATATTAACATCCGTTTAGGCATATTTTCTCTGCATTATACTCATTTATATTTTCATTGAAGCGAAATATCAGCAAAGCTGCAGGTTGCCCGGCTTCAAACGGAACAGTCTGTTCGTGCATTTTGTTCGTGGTTTCTGGATCATGTGATCTACAACTAACGACATGTAATACGCGATTACACACACGCTGGGCAATCAAGCCAGTGTATACCCAGATCAGATTGCACGGCTGTGCAATCTGATCTGGGCATACACTGGGTTGACGTATACTAAAATAACCCATAAACGTTATTTTCCCTGTACGCCGGAATATACGCACCAAAAATATCACGGGTGGAGTTGAAGATGCGGACCAGTGGCTGGATTTATGCGGCAAGCTACATAAGTCGTAGTTATTCTACCAGCAGCTTAATTACCCCTGCTAATTCACTTACCCCTGTTGCAATAATAACTACAGTAAATGCTGTGACGGCAATATGCTTAGAAAGTTATCAAAGCGAAAAATGTCCTTCTCTAATGATGCGTGACCGTACAATGTTATAAACGCAGAATAATGGAACCGTTTCCCGGGAAATGGTCCGCCGGCTGGCAAAGGGAACCGTATAGCATATAATGTGACATTGTAGAACCTGAACATCATGTACAACACCATGCAGTATTAATATGTTATCTGGCGGAATCTTCATTGGCCGAATGAATTGCGAACAGATGCATTTTCATGTATATGAAACCAGTGTGATGGAAATGCTGCAAACATCATACAGACTAACTTTCGAGCCGGAAGATGTCATACATACAGCCATGAAACTCCGACATATGCTATTTGCTTGGATCACATCATTGTAAATTATGTATCATAAAAAAGTAGTTGGTTGATATACATTTATGTATTACTGATAATCAACATATATAACTTAAATATCATATCCGGAGTAAGTATAACCATAAGCCAACAGTGCTTTTTCCACTTTGGGGCGGAGGGGGGTGGGGGTGGGGTTGACGCGACTTTCGCTACGAGTACGAGAGGATTTTGTCTGCAGTAAGCCATAATTACATGTATTATTAAACAGTCAAATACAGTGGTTTATCTACTTTTGTTGAGCCAATGAGTGAACAGTTGTTATTACATGAACATTTATTAGTCATCCCATTGAAAAGGGACAAGTGAATACAATCGGGCAGAATCTTTATCTGAAGTGGGGGGGTGGGGGGGAGGTATACTTTTTCATGGAGGGAATGGGAAATTATATCTCTGAATATTTGGGTTACAAAATCATTGGCCAATGTTTGCAATCATGGTCACATACTATGGTATACGCAGTATTAGAAATGTCCGGAGATTTATTCTGTCCATCAGCAGCCAATTTGCCATATCCAGAGACATGGCAAATATTCATAAATACATGTATATTAACTCCAGAATAGTTGAACTTTTGCACCGATTCGAAATGTTAATTGCGAAGAAAGTACTTACACGTGTCAATGATTTTGACATACACTTTATTTTGGAATCAAGAAGTAGTATGGAAAATAGGCTTTGTGTCGTCAGTTACCCGATTTTGTTGATTATTATATCTGCCCTGCATGTTGGATTACCATGTTACCTTGTGGTTTTATTCGGTTATCTCGAGGCTCCGCACAACTGACTGCGTGCAATCATTCAACCGTAACTATGCACGGGTCGGAAATGGTAAAACCATACTTAGCCAACTCACTTCTCATTATTCGATGTCAATCGACATAATGATTGTTGTATCGGCTCAATATTTTGCTTTAAAAGTAGACTTGATCGAAAATTATGTTTCTAATCGTTTGGAAACATAACTGCTCTTTGTACGGTTTATTTTTTCGCTGAGTATATATCACGTAAACCGATAAGGAGAATTGATCGCGGTTATAATCTGTTAAAAGTCAAACATTACTGTTTGAAGGCATTCCCTCGCATAGTATAGTTGGATGTTTCAAAGTGTATACACTGATACATTCTCAAAACGAGCATTTATTCCTATATTACCTCTCTAAGATGCACACCGTGGGAGGCATCCAGTGTGTCCGGTTAATATAGATTGCACTGTAATTCAGGCACATGAGCAATCCAATTCATAAATGTGTGATTTGCAATCGTGAACAGACATGATCCTCAGGGATATATAGCCAGAAACCCATGAAAACCCCCATCATAATTCTGGCTCTGACTGGATAAATGGGGCTTACGGGTTGTGCGACCAGTGTGGATCCAGATCAGCCTGTGCATCCGCCCAGCCTGATCCTGATCTGCACTATTCGCCATTCCATCAATGAAATACCCGTCGTGCTTCTAACAATCAATAGAGATCGTTACATTGGTCACATATTCCCATAAGCCCCATTTCTCCAGTCACAGCCAAAGTTAAGCATACATAAAATTTTCCGGTTTAGAGAGGTTCCGCTGTACATTAATGGTCAAGTCGGTTTCACGAAACCTGCCTTGTACGGCTATATAAACAAGGGAAACACAATATATTTTTCGATAATGTTAAATATTATCCAAATTTAAGAATGATCCTTCTTTTTATTGTGTGAAATTTGGTCCAATATTGATTTTATTACGAAAAAACAATTTCCCCATGTTAAATCCCCATAGACATACTTATTTTTCAGAAATAATGGACCGATTTTCAAAATGTACCTTTTGTTTTCTTAGTTAGATCATTTCCAAGCTATATAGTCAGGTTTGTGAGTCAATTTCCAAAACGTATCGTTGTTTACTCCTCCCACATCTCCTCACATCCTTTTCCGCCATGTTAAATTCCCATAGACAAATCAATTTTTCGTAATAAAGAAGGCTCATTTTTAAATTTTGATAAAATTGAACATTATCGAAAACAAACATAGTTTTTGCATTGTTTATATAGCAGTAAAATTTGGGAAGGTTTCGTGAAACAGACAGTACATTTATAATTTCTGATGCCAACCTCGTGCATTTGTAGCACCATTGGTATGGTACAGATGGGCAATATTTTGACATCTGTTCACTGTATTGCTAGTTGTATTATTATTTACACCTCGGAGTTGTAAATAAGTTCGCTTGCCTTGTAACATCTCTTACCTATCAAAATATGCATCTGCCACACGTTGTTCTGTGTTGTGAGAAAAGACAACATCATAAATAATAATAATATTTATACAGTCAACAAATACAGATGCGTTTATGAGAGTATATAGCTTCCCGACTCTTAATTATTATGCAAGTGGCAACTGTTGAGAGTGGAATGTGCAATGCCATGTTAGATGCCCATGGACTATTCATTAATTATATAGCAGCTTTAACACACTATGCTCAATAAATGTAAATCCAATCATTGTTTACAAGAAAACATTGTTAATGTGAAATTCACAGACTATTATAATTTTGCACTTACGAACATTTTAGTCGTAAGAAGTTTAGTGAAACGGGCCCCAGGTCCAGTACTGAGGGTGTCCGCTGTGGAAAGGTATCTCATAGAAACATGTTCATGTGAAAACCATATACATGTACGTATAAAGTATTATCTATGAAAGCTGCTTACTTATGCGTAATTAACAAACATAATCAGATAATTGCTTTCTTTGTAGATCTACATTTTCCAACATAAATGAAACTACATGTGGAATAGTTGTGACAAACTTGGAAAAGTCGCGGGAATACTGGACGAGGCCTTCCGGCCTTCGTCCAGTATTCCCGCGACTTTTCCAAGTTTAATGTGATAAGCTAACTTTATAACCGCTCAGTCACACCATCCAGCATCCAGCACCGTTTACAACAACCAAGAACACAAAATCCGTCCATTGATACGTCCGAATTCGAATTTCATACGTAAGGACTCGGAGTAAATACATATGAACTACATATACAGTCAAACATGTGAATAAAGGCCGGGCATGGGAAGTGAAAAATCTGGCCTTTGTTCACAGGTGGTCTTTATTCGCAAGGTCATTTATATAGTAATTGTGCCATTGGGACAACCAAATGGTGGCCTTTACAGCCAGGTGATTGCTATTCGGAAGTGGTCTTTAGCACAGGTTTGACTGTATACCATATTGTATCGTAGCATCGTAGTATCGTACTATCGTAGCATCGTGCTATCGTCATCGTATATATGTGCTATCGTACTATAACCATCGTGGCATCGTAGTATCGTCATCGACTTATCGTAATATCGTAGTATCGTCATCGTATTATCGTACTATCACCATCGTGGCATCGTGATATCGTCATCGTAGTATCGTGCTATTGTAGGATAGCGATATTACGATAACCTTAACGGAACACCGTTCATACTATTAAACCACTACCAGCGATGTAACTATGTATCGTAGCTGTATCTTGCTTGTAGTGTGGGAATTCCTATTCATGTAAGCATACCATGTTTATGCAAAATATATGTTGGCATACAGCGGTCCGCGCAAGGCATTTGGGGGCACATTTAATATTCGTATTAAAACACTACCAGCACCGCATGTCACCATATACTCCATGCTATTTCTTTTTACTTATTAGCGATGGGCCGTGGCCTATGGGATATGTCATTGGACTTCAATACCTGGAGATTGTGAGTTCAATTCTCAACATAGGCGTGAAAATATACTAACATAGTATTTCCATCCCACTGGTCTGTCGGATGTGGTCCCGTCTATATATGACCTTAGCTGTTGCTGGAACGTTAAACCCATTCACTTTCACGTTTGCTTTACTTAATGTGTGGGAATAAACCCGCCTACTTACATGCATGTAACGAGGACCCATTATATACCTGATCATCGTTTGATTCACAAAGATAATTGTTTGGTAAATGTTAACACTGACTATTTACTGTATCCTATACGACACATGGAGTGGCGAACTCGGCCATCTTTGTGTGGTCAAGCCATCAGCCACGTTCACCTCTTCTTGCGTTTAACACAAAAGACAAAATGTGAAGTAGAACATAATTATGATATAATGTAGTTAATCACATGTAGAAAAGCCATGAGAACGGACTCCTATCAATTATATTACACCAAGCTAAAAATAATGTCAGTTTTCTGGACAGGTTTGTGCCTGGTTTTATAACACCATGAACCACCATTATAAATAACCTCATACACAGAATTTCACACAGTGTATAACTTTTACCTGGTAAACCACACAACACATACCATATATACCCACTAATGTACTCACTTATTAGCTATCAACTCCAGTGACATGTAAGCAGTTACCTGAGTATATTGTCCCTGGTGTCTACTCACCTACTATGCGAGTAAATATGGCTTTACATTAACAATAGGCTGTTCATCAGATTGAAAACTTTACACATCAACATTTATTTTGAGATTGATGGGAGAAATTTTCATATATCTCGTCTTGTGTATAGTTTGCTGGCACTATATGTATAGCACGCCGTTGTCATATCTGTCATATCTGTCTATTATGTATTGCGCCAAATCTTATTTGGTTTACTGTCATATTATTTTCTGTATGTGTCAAACTCATGAAGTGGTGAAACTGTACGTAACGATGGCTTGTACATACAAAGATGGCGGAGTGTATCTATCTATGACCTACTACCATAAGCAATATATACCGGCGTACAGCGGTCCACGCAATGCACTCAGGCATACCCGTATTGTATCTAGCTATTACTACCGGGTCTTGCTTATTGCGTGGGGTTTTATTTTCCCTACATTCACATAACAATATCATGTAATAAGCAATAGTTTGCCGTTCTGTACAGCGGTCCACAAAAGAGCACTTAGAGCACACACGTATTGAATCATATAGAGGGCTAGCAAGGTGTTTTGTTTGTGTGGAAATTTCTTCCACCTATGTCCACGTATCATGTAATAATAAATGGTTTTGCTTGTGCCTATGGCCTACAGCGATTCGAGTAAAGGCACTCGAGGCAGACACGTATTAAACCACTGCCATCCTGGGTCGCCTCTCATGAACCCGATCCTTGTTCAATGGTATCACGCGGCCCGGGTGTCAAGATGGTGTTTTGTACCAGCCCAGCATGTCGGCTATCGCTTTAATCATGATGCTGTACAATCAAATTGTCGTAAATCACAAAGCGCGGGTATGTAAAGTTGTATAATGTTGGCTCCAATCGCGTCCCCATCTTAAGATGGGGACGCGATTGTTGACAACTTTATACAACTCACATTTTATTTGAGCTGTGGGAATTTCATTCTTACCTAGAGATTTTCTTCTTGAATCATATTGTTATTTATTGATTGATATCTACTCATAGTGCTATCACATTACTTTTCTAAAATGAAAATCCACAGATTTAGAATCGCCCATATCAAGCATAGCATTTAAAACAATACAGCTATTGCTACATATATCGCTGTCTCAATGTTATAGGCTGTGATTGCTATCCAGCTGGTAAATTAATATGCGTCTGACCACCTCAATGTCCAGCAAGCCTGCTAACGATCTATATTGCTGGTTAGAAGCATGACGATATTTTTCATTGATAGAGTGGCGAACTGGACATATTCTGGTCAGATTGTGAGGATGTACGGGCTTTTCCGGATCTACACTGGTCGCAATACGCATAAGCCCCATTTCTACAGTCACGGCGACAGATGCATTTACCTTTGACAGTGAAATATTTAAATATTTAATAAATAATACTGCATTGTAGCTGTGCCATACGAATTGGTTACTGTCCCATTGTTCTGATTGCACACATGGGGTTGTTATATTTTCTATTTTCGGCGTGATGTGCGGATGAATAGTTATACAATGACGTGTTTTCCCGCGTTTTGACGTTACGTTGTGTGACGTCAAACAGGTAAATTTTTTGAAATCCAAATTACGCAGCTGTTTCTATGAGCCAGATAAATTTGAGTGCATGTTTGGAATGTGTTCAATCACATCAACATTTTAGATTATATTGTCGAGACCCTTTCCAAATGTTCAAATAACATTATTTTGACTGAAATAAAAAATAAACATTTTGCATGGTAGCTCGTGGTTTCGAAGAAAACAGGGGCGCAATTACGGGTGTTCTCTTCACGGTGTGTTATTTGTAAGGAGTTGATTACGGGTTTTGTCTCACAGCGAAACCCGTGAAAATAATTTGCAATAGTGTAATACAGGTTCATACTCAGGCGACAGGAGGTGCCATTTAGTATAGTTATTATTAATCTCATACAACATTTGCTTACTAGTAGTATATGTATATATGCGCATACAGGTAGAGACTGCTTGAGTAATATACAAAAACATGCATTGTACATCGTATCCAGACTATACGAACTGTTGTGGCGACTTGCAAGAACATTCGGGTGTCATCCAGACCCACTCTCATTCAAAATATGATTCAGGCAAGTTGCCGAGCTCATCAAATATTAGCTACAATTATTCGCCTCCGATATGTTGTTATCTACGGCTACAATTTGATCCATTCAAAAATGTGAGCAACCGAAGTGCATACCCAAATGTAGGTCAACATTTAGTAAACTGTATATATTATTCCTTTAAACAAATAATCATTGATGTAGAGCTAGTAAATTGCCAAAGATAGTAGAACAAGGAAATCATTTCCCCATGGAAGCTTGTTGTTGTTCAACATTCAACATAAAGAAATGAAGATTTCAAATTTACATGATATACATGTCATATAAACACATTGACACGGTAAAATAACCAATTTTCGAATGTGTATGTTCTTTAGAAATAATATATTGATACAGCTTCAATGGCATCACGGGACGGTTGACAATAGCCAAAATGTAATGCTTTTCTGAGGGCGGCGGGCGTCTTATAAAAATCACCGCCTCTCACAATCAGTTCAGGAGGCTCTTGCGACAAATATTGAAAAATACTCGCAAATGAAGGACAAATTGCGCGCCACAATAAAAAATACAGTAACCGCATCAGATGTGTTCAATTATTTGTGTACATAGTTATCCCACCTATTTTTGCCCATGACTTTGTTATGTCTTGTTCTATCTCTTGTAACACCACACCATTTCCTGAAAATGATTCCAAAACGGGGTCATAACCACCTCAAATTTTCGCTACAAATTCCCGAAAAAGACCTTATATTCTGACGCGAAACCGTACCGGCGAGATAGCATAGCATGCGCCATTTTACAAGATGTCAAAATCAACCGGAGCTAACATTCAGTTTCGTAGAATTACGAAATACTCTAAAAATAATACACCTAGTCAAGCCTTCCAAAGTCAAGAAATATTCATAAACCTATTTGTATAGACACACTGGTGTAACTTGAAGTTTCGGTAGTGAAGTATATAGAAAATCGTCCACCACCTTTTTAAAGCTAGCCGCCCACTGTCCCGCGAGACCGTTGGCAGTTTTATATCGCTAGCATATCAAACACGCCGGATAACCGATTGCAAAAATCACTCTTTCATGTGTTACATTAAAGAGATGGTGTTAACGTGCTACCCTCGCGATAGGTATGGAGCGGGGTAGCAATTGTGTTTCTAATCAAATATGGGACTATCAGTTCCCGGTTGCGCAGTTTAACAGACATGTGATCCGAAGGTTTAATACATTTTGTAATTATTCATTTAGCGGTTTCCGCCACAGGCATTCGGGTTCGGCATGAATCGTTCCAGGTGGAATACATGCCACATTCGGGCTCGATAGGACTCGTCGCGGGTAGTATGCATGCCACATTCGTGCTCGATATGACTCGTCCTGGATACTATGCATGCCACATTCGGGCTCGATATGACTCATCCTGAGTAGAATACATGCCACATTCGGGATCGATATGACTCGTCCCGGATAGTATGCATGCCACATTCGTGCTCGATATGACTCGTCCTGGATAGTATGCATGCCACATTCGGGCTCGATATGACTCATCCCGGGTAGAATATACACCACATTCGGGCTAGATAGGACTCATTGTGTGTATAATACATGCCACATTCGGGCTCGATATGACTCATCCTGGGTAGAATACATACCACGGTCGTGCTCGATTTAACTCGTCCCGGGTAAAATACATACCACATTCGGGCTCGATATGACTCGTCCCGGGTAGAATACATACGATATTCTGGCTCGATATGACTCGTGTACATTTGGCCTCGATATCACTCGTCCTGGGTAGAATGTCTCGTCCCGGGTAGAATACATATGACATTCGGGCTCGATATGACTCGTCCTGGGTATAATACATGCCACATTCTGGCTCGATATGACTCGTCCCGGGTAGAATACATACCACATTCGGGCTCGATATGACTCGTCCCGGGTAGAATACATACGATATTCGGGCTCGATATGACTCGTCCCGGGTCTGAGACGGTGTCTTTAGATATATGTCGTATGCCTTGTGTGGCTAGTCTAGCTCATGTTCTTTCAATGGTCAATTGTGGACTCGCCACACTACATGTACATGGATTATCGATTTACATATCGATAAAATTGCATACATCACGTGACACCTGTTGATTTCCGAGAGATTACGGAAAAAGCCGATATCACGGAAATTGCCGACTGACCATCACGTATTGGTCAGCTGAAATTGACCATGTAGTCACTATGGATTTTGTCGAGGTAAGGTGGCCGCGAAAGTTGGATATGACTATTAACTGGAAGAACGGGGCTTATGACATATGTGGCCTGGCTAGCTCATAACGTATGATTAAATGGATCAGTGGGACTTATGGCGTGTGTCCAGCTCCTAATCCGCTAGCCACTGATGTTGCCTGATAAGTATAGATCTCTGGTGTTTCTTGGTTGTTTGCCCGGGTGTTTCGCCAACTGAATGGCGAAGGATGTACTGTCTGTCCCACGTTTTTCTGCTGACGAACTTTTGGCTATTAAACATATTCAATCTAAAAAATATGTAAATGTAAGTACTGTTTCATCAATAGCAAAAAAAGTCGCCGTCCCCAATTGTTTGTGTTTCATAAAATTCCATCAAATATTGATTTAAAAAAATAATCCATGGGGGCAAAAGAGGTGTAAGAGGCGTCAACAAACGGGGGGGGGGGGGGGAGGGGGATGGAAATTGACTCCGAAATATGACTAGATAGCTTGGAAATGATGTAACTAAGAAAACAAAAGCTAGAATTTGAAAATCGGTCCACAAATGAAAAATTATTTCAAAAAATATGTTTTGGATTTAATGTGTTTAATAGCCAATAGTTCGTCGGCAGCAAAACGTGAACAGACAGTCGTGGTAAAACGCTCAACCATTTATTCAGGCTTTTCGTTTTAATTGAATGTTTCTTTATCTATACATCAGAGCCCGGCTGAAAATGGCTGTTAGGAGTTAACAGTTAACAGTCAGTTAAGGAGTTAACAGTCCGTTAAGGAGTTAACAGTCCGTTAAGCTAACAGAGGTTTTGAGCAACAGGACCCGGATCACGACTGATCTGGCTCTACACTGGTCGCAGAAACAGCAACTCCATTCACCAATGTATCGCCGCACACCCGGTGCGTATGTCACGTCACCCTGTATAGGGTTTCACGTCTTGTGCGGTTATTCTACATAAGTAACACTGAATGACAGGCGGCAATTATATTTATACAAAACAGTCATCATGCTTATACGAAGATTATAACAAACCAGTAGTTACCTCCACATTCATGGGGCCAGTTTCACTAAACCTCGTACATCTAACAAGTTCGTAATTGCAAAACTAAAATGTACAAGAACGTTCGCATTAGCAGCCTATTTTTGGAAACTCTTTTGTGGGTTTGTTCAGATTTAATGACCGATACGTGTAGGCTGGAAATGGTAGCATTAATGAACCACGTTAATGTGTGAAGTGAATTTATAGAAATCTTCGTACGAACATTTGTGTCGTACGAAGCTTAGCCCCCAGACTTTGGTTGCGCAGTGCCATATTTACATACATTTGTACTGTTTTATACTACATGTTGCTCACTTACCATTACATATAGTATTTTTCAACAACAATGTAGTTTTAAACGGGAAATAAAACAATCATATGTTCACTGGATTCAACTGTTACTGATAAATTAATAAACTGTCAGCTAATGAAAATGCATTAAAAATTGTATTTGTTATTACTCACAGTATAATCTGAAATGAAAATTATAAGTGGATGGAATGTGTATTCATTACATATGAAAATTATAAGAACCAGGAACCTACTTTTCCGAAGTTTTGGCACAAGGCCTTTATCAAGGAATTAGTTTTTACTAAACGCTAAGTGGCATTCATTTTAGATTTCAAAATCTAAAATTGAAATCTAAAATGGATGCCACTTAGCGTTTAGTAGAAACCAGTTCCTTGATAAAGGCCTTATGATGAAACGTCTGGAAAGTGGATTCCTGTTTTTTGCAGAATTGTTCAACGTATCGTATTATTGCGAAAAGCGTACTATATGTGGATGGAAAGTGTATCCATTACACAGGGATTCCGCTGGCGATCGCCACTTTCGCAATTGGCGATAAAAATAAACAATTGGCGATAAAAAATTACAATTTTCGAAAATAAATTAAAAAAATTGTAATTTTTTATCTCCAATTGTTTATTTGTATCCTATTGGTTATTCTTTTCTTTTCTTTTTTTCTTTTCTTTTTTTTGAAGTGGCGATTTTTTTTCCCCAGCGGAATCCCTGATTACATGTACATATGAGACGAGCCTTGCGAATAATCGATTTCAAAATCCGTTACATAATAAGTACAAAATAAAATATTACGTACATGTACTTTAAATCGAAGGGCTTCTGGAAGTTGCAGTACTTGTTACTCTTGCTATAACCACGTGATCATACACCTTGCATATGATTACGTTAACAAAACAGTTTCATTAATACATGTGTTATTGTCAGCTTAAAGTGTCAACGGCTTCCCGTGGTGGGCCCGTGCACGAGTAATGCCATGGTGGGCCCGTGCACGAGTAATGCCGTGGTGGGCCCGTGCACGAGTAATGCCGTGGTGGGCCCGTGCACGAGTAATGCCGTGGTGGGCCCGTGCACGAGTAATGACGTGGTGGGCCCGTGCACGAGTAATGCAGTTGTGGGCCCGTGCACGAGTAAAGCAGTGGTGGGCCCGTGCACGAGTAATGCAGTGGTGGGCCCGTGCACGAGTAATGCAGTGGTGGGCCCGTGCACGAGTAATGCCGTGGTGAGCCCGTGCATGAGTACTGCAGTGGTGGGCCCGTGCACGAGTAATGCAGTGGTGGGCCCGTGCACGAGTAATGCCGTGGTGGGCCCGTGCACGAGTAATGCAGTGGTGGGCCCGTGCACGAGTAATGCAGTGGTGGACCCGTGCACGAGTAATGCAGTGGTGCACGAGTAATGCAGTGGTGCACGAGTAATGCCGTGGTGGGCCCGTGCACGAGTAATGCAGTGGTGGACCCGTGCACGAGTAATGCCGTGGTGGGCCCGTGCACGAGTAATGCAGTGGTGGGCCTGTGCACGAGTAATGCAGTGGTGGGCCCGTACACGAGTAATGCAGTGGTGGGACCGAGCACGAGTAATGCAGTGGTGGGCCCGTGCACGAGTAATGCCGTGGTGGGCCCGTGCACGAGTAATGCAGTGGTGGGCCTGTGCACGAGTAATGCAGTGGTGGGCCCGTGCACGAGTAATGCAATGGTGGGACCGTGCACGAGTAATGCAGTGGTGGGCTCGTGCACGAGTAATGCCGTGGTGGGCCCGTGCACGAGTAATGCAGTGGTGGGCCCGTACACGAGTAATGCAGTGGTGGGCCCGTGCACGAGTAATGCAGTGGTGGGCCCGTACAAGAGTAATGCTGTGGTGGGCCCTTGCACGAGTAATGCAGTGGTGGGCCCGTACACGAGTAATGCCGTGGTGGGCCCGTGCACGAGTAATGCAGTGGTGGGCCCGTACACGAGTAATGCAATGGTGGGCCCGTGCACGAGTAATGCCGTGGTGGGCCCGTGCACGAGTAATGCAGTGGTGGGCCCGTGCATGAGTAATGCAGTGGTGGACCCGTGCACGAGTAATGCAGTGGTGCACGAGTAATGCCGTGGTGGGCCCGTGCACGAGTAATGCAGTGGTGGACCCGTGCACGAGTAATGCCGTGGTGGGCCCGTGCACGAGTAATGCAGTGGTGGGACCTTGCACGAGTAATGCAGTGGTGGGCCTGTGCACGAGTAATGCAGTGGTGGGCCCGTGCACGAGTAATGCCGTGGTGGGCCCGTGCACGAGTAATGCCGTGGTGGGCCCGTGCACGAGTAATGCAGTGGTGGACCCGTGCACGAGTAATGCCATGGTGGGCCCGTGCACGAGTAATGCAGCGGTGGGACCGTGCACGAGTAATGCAGTGGTGGGCCCGTGCACGAGTAATGCAGTGGTTGACCTGTGCACGAGTAATGCCGTGGTGGGCCCGTGCACGAGTAATGCAGTGGTGGGCCCGTGCACGAGTAATGCAGTGGTGGACCCGTGCACGAGTAATGCAGTGGTGGACCCGTGCACGAGTAATGCAGTGGTTGACCTGTGTACGAGTAATGCCGTGGTGGGCCCGTGCACGAGTAATGCAGTGGTGGGCCCGTGCACGAGTAATGCAGTGGTGGGCCCGTGCACGAGTAATGCAGTGGTGGGCCCTTGCACGAGTAATGCAGTGGTGGGCCCGTGCACGAGTAATGCAGTGGTGGGCCCGTGCACGAGTAATGCAGTGGTGGGCCGTGCACGAGTAATGCAGCGGTGGGCCCGTACAAGAGTAATGCCCTGCCGTCCCTATACATCCAACATAGGCTTTTCCATACTAAATGTTTAACTATTTCATTAATGAGAAAACTCTGGATTTTTGTTATAATTGAACAATACTGACTGACGCTGCAGATCCTGATGTGAAGTCTCGTTATGAGCAGGTCAGTCTGGATCTACAGTGTTTGCTCATGTTGACTTTATGGTCTGTAGCGTTGAAGTGATTTAGGAGAGGATGCATCATGTAACCAGTTAACACATTTATAAACTTACATCAGCCTTCATTAAATGTCTCTGTGACCGGAAAAATAGAGCTTATGGGTTTTTGCGACCAGTGTAGAACCAGATCCGCACAGTCTGATCAGGATCTGCACTGTTCGCCACTCCATCAATGAAGCACTCGGCATGCTGCTAACACGCAATAGATCAGTATCGGGCTCCAGGAGCGTGTTATTTATCAGGAGCTACATTGGTCGCAAATCCCGTGAGCCCATTTAGGACTTTCTGATATAAAATGATCATATCAAAGCATACCAGTAGTACATGTATGTATTATCCGTGTGAGTGCATATTGTGTTTTCTTCTCCTTTATGCGCTGTATTTTAAAGTTGGCGGGAAAGAATTTTGGTAAAATAAAACCGCACTTGCAATGTTTGTTTTTTTTTCTAATATCCGTGTTCGGCGATTATAATTGATCTGTTGACTTTGCAATTACATGTAGATACATTACTCGAGTGCCATAATACAATCATATATATACAGTAAACAAGCCTTTGTCCTTCATTCAACAAAACGAATTAGGAATGTTCGCATCCTTACAACGTTTGCAATTCAATGACAGATTGCTATCGAATTTCGCGAAGTTCGGAATATTTCATCAGTGTTCCTGCATTAGGTCGAAAATATCATTCCAAAGATATACCCCTATACTGTTTCCATATAGTAACCACAACCACATCTCGCCACAGTACGCGCAGCGACGTATCTAAATCGTACCGACAAAATCCATCGATCACTTCTGTATTTGTCTAACGAAATATTAAACTAAATAAAGATATTTCACAATCTGCTTGAACGCAGACAAAACACAGCAATATTGTGAGTTTGTTATGCTAGTTTATTTGCTATGTGTCCTACGTTACATAACAAACGACTCTGAGTGAAAGTGTGTGTTGTTTCATCCAACAAGTTGCCGACTCGGCAATTGCTATGGTGTAGTGGTTATACAAACATCTGTTGGAAATTGGAATACAAACTTCACGGCATCTAGACACGGGGTTTTGACAACATATGGAAGCAAGTAAATCGTGTCTCTTAATACCAAGTTTATCCAACAAGGCTAAGACATGCGTTGGAATTCCGAGACTCGCCAATTCTAATCCCGATGATTCGCGGGAGTTTTTCTACAGAATGTTACTTAACAAGTTCCAAGTTCGGTAAACTATTTGTGACCCGTTGAGGGAAAAGGGGTCAGTTGGGTTATTTTGTTCTGAATCTTCATTCTTTCCTGATTTCAACAATGATGATGCATAAAAGAAGCAGTTTTATTTCATGTATTCTGCTACAAATTCTGACGCCGACATTATACAAGTTTATTACACTCTTGCAAATTATTTGCACGGGTTTCGCTGTAAGAGAAAACCCGTAATCAACTCCTTACAAATAATACACCGTGAAGAGAACACCCGTAATTGCGCGACTATTTTCTTGGAAACCACGAACTACATGGCATGCAAAATGTTGATTTTTTATTACAGTCAAGATAAAGTTATTTGAAAATTTGGAAAAAGTCTCGACTAATCTAGAATGTTAATGTGATTAAACACATTCCAAACATGCACTCAAATATATCTGGCTTATAGAAACAGCTGCGTAATTTGGATTTCAAAAAGTGTACGTGACGTCACATTTGACGTCACACACCGTAACGTCAAAACGCGGGAAAACACGTCATTGTATAACTAGTCATGCGCACATCACAATTCATTGATTACAATCTCAAAAATAGACTAAATGTGCATATTTATCCCGTCAACGCAGTGCCTATGTGCCGTGAAACACTGTGCCGTGAAACATATACGACCGAATCACAATTCACATTGTCGGTGACAAAATATAATGTACCAACAGAACATTCATTTGTTAAACCCGCCTGAAATCCCATAGTGTAATTGTTAATTCTGGACGGATTGATTCAGCTGGTCACCATTCTAAATAGGATTAATTTGCAAAGCCGCCATCTTGTTTTTTTTGTTTCCATCATTCATGAACGATGAAATGAATAGTAACAAAATCGTTGTAACATGATAAGATTATTCTGTAAACATGTCGATGAGTAGAGTGCATACAGGCTAAAACAAGTATTGATCAATTTACTGTCATGGCTGTTCATTAAGGGAATATTACAACCATAAAGTATAGAACTATGTTGTGAGCGCAAAGGAGTGGTTGATGCAATTCGGTTCTAACTTATCTCTCGTTTGAAGCCTAAATTAACTAAATCAAGTTCATTTAAATGTTGTTTGACAATGTTGACGGGATAAATAGAATAGTAGGTTAATACCGTGAATGGGAAAAAATATCTGGCGCGGCACGGAAACGGGATGGGTTCGGCAGAGCCTCGCCCGTCCCGTTTCCTAAGCCTTGCCAGATATTGTTTCCCATTCACGGCACTAACCTACTATTCTCTATATATCCGCCGTGGAAGTGTAATAATTAGGATATTCCATCGTACATGTTTGAATGTGTCCGTTAGTGTCCGTGCAAGCAACTCGTTCGCTACGCTCACTCGTTACTTACGCGGAAACCGACGCACACTCGTGTATTATTTCCTGCTATTCAAAATGTACTCAGAATATCCTATATTTATTACACTCTTGCAAATTATTTGCACCGGTTTCGCTTTGAGAGAAAATCCGTAATCAACTCCTTACAAATAATACACCGTGAAGAGAACACCCGTAATTGCGCGCCTGTTTTCTTGGAAACCACGAGCTACATGGCATGCAAAATGTTTGTATTACAGTCAAAGTAAAGTTATTTGAAAATTTGGAAAGGGTCTCGACTAATCTAGAATGTTAATGTGATTGAACACATTCCAAACATACACTGGTTCATAGAAATAGCTGCGTAATTTGAATTTCAAAAAGTTTACATGACGTCACATTTGACGTTACACAACGTAACGTCAAAACGCGGGAAAACACGTCATTACACAATTCATGCGCACAACACAATTCATTGATTATACTCTCAAAAATAGACTAAGTGTGCACATGTATCCGCCGTGGAAGTGTAATAAATAGGATATTCCATCGTATATGTTTGAATAGAGGAAATAATACACGCTACGCTCACTCGTTGCTTACGCGGAAGCCGACGCACACTCATGTATTATTTCCCACTATTCAAAATGTACGATGGAATATCCTCTTTTTCCTAGGGCAAATAAATTGGCTCTGCAGTTCTCAATAAAAAAAGAGATAAATAAGAAATAAGTCGTTTAAAGATATATGCGTTTTCGAGATTTATACAGCGGTACATAGTTTAAAGGCGCAATCTATTGAGAATGTACACAAATCAACATGGACACAATTTGCCATTTCAAAACAGCCAAATATTTGCCTATCCGTGACGTCATCATTTTCGCACAGGTCAACTATGGCACAACATAATATCATATTCCTGTTCAGAACAGGTTATACTTTATTATAGGAATGAATGGCCTTTTTCATCAAGAAAATGTGTTTATTTTCCGTTTTATTAAGAATTATTTTAACTGCGCATCACGGTTACGGAAAGTAGTTCGGTGTGGGAGTTTACTGGGATATAAATTTTGGACAGAGACTTGCTACGGACCAATCAAATGTTAGGGAATTGTGTAAATATTTTTGTGCTGGAATTATAATGGTATATTTCTTATATTGGTGCCTGACAAAAGTATAGTATTATTAAACTCTAATATACTCTAATTTATCGGACACGATTAACATGTTTTATTGACGTTACGTCATGACGCCAGGATTATGTCAACTGATGATGTTGTATATTACACTGTAAACTATAAGATGTATATGTAGATATGTGGCGGTACCGTGATAGTAACTTAGCGAGATTGCGTACAGTGTGCCAGGAAGCTATTGACTGTAAGTCGTCCACATTCCAGTAGCCTATTTCACCAAAATACAAAGTATACTTATCTTGCTTAGTAGGGAGAAATTTTCAATGTAAGGATAAATTTATTATTTTTTATTACATGGAATTTATTTCATTATCGCAGCCAGTTTTTGACTGTGATAATGTAATAAATTCAGGAAAAAAATCTGCATACTTTTAATCATCAAATATATGCAGTAGTTAGTTCTATATGAAATAATGCATTTCGTGAAAAATAAATGATTACTCCCTCAACGTATACTTAGCTAGATAAGTATGCTTAGCAATTTTGGTGAAATCGGTTTCAGATGTGCTCTGAGAATCGGGGTTTATGATATGCGACGTTCGTCTAAAATTTACGTTGACGGCATTGTACGTCATACAATTGCAAAAAAAAATGTATACGGCATAACAAGCACGATATTGATTTGAAATCTATTGTGTTATTTTTGCCAGCGACCACAGTTTTACGATTCCAGCATTAAACGCCCACCACAGTGTGATTTTTCATGAAATACATTTACAGAAACTGTGATATTTTCTGTAAATGACGTCGAAAGTTGATGAAATTGCTACAGCAAATGCCGCATTTGCTATGAAAATTTCGACGTCATTTAAGGAAATATCGGCAATTTTGCAAACAGTTTTCATGAGATGCCGCACATGTTCTCAGGGGCGCCGGAAGCAAATACATATTGGGGAGGCGAATGTCGACCCGAGCGAAGCAAAGGAGTGGTAGGGGTGTCTGGGGCATGCCCCCCCATAATTTGTTTTAATTCTAGATGCCATTTCCTGCATTCTGCTGCATTTAAGATACAACTTTAATAGGTATCTCATACACATTTTTGTAGATTTTTTTTATTGATTTTTTTGCCAAAATATTGGGGCGGCGGCCGGCGCCCCTGCCGCCCCAGCTCCGGCGCCTCTGGTTCTTATACATGTAGGTAGAAAATCAGCTGGCGTGTCTCATATGTGGAGTGGTCACAGCTGCCATAAACCGTCCTTTCTCCAGCCACAGTCACAGATAAGGCCGGTTTTCTTAGAGTATGGTGCCGAAACCTCTATTGACAAACAAGCCGTGGCACTGGGCCGCAACTTACAACACCTGGCACGGCTGAATTGGTGTCCTGTAGCTACAATAAACTGACGAAAACGGGATTATTTTGTCTCTGACCTTCTAGCTCCTGATCAGTGAACAAGTCGATGTAGCTTTCTACTAATCTGAGTTTTACGATAGATGAATCAGGAATATTTCCATAATTCAAACGCGAACAATGTAGATCCAGATCAGACTGCACAGACGCGCAGCCTGATCTGGATCTACACTGGTCGCATAATGACTGAACCGCCTTTTGAAATTGCAGATCACACACAGCAACGAGAACTCGACGCTGACATACAAGTGGTTGCAGTCACTGTTACCCAATCACGTGAGTAAATATCTTGACAAAATGTGTCTTGTTTTGTTTCCGTTTCTGACACTTGTAGAGCCTGGTCAACTGTCACAGACAAGCAAGTTGATAATACCTAGCATTGCTCACTAAATGTTCACTGAATCACCACTAAGTTACAAACGGTCTAGGCACTGATCAGAATGCGCGGTAGCTAACGCAATAATCTTGTGTTTTTTTTTATCAAATCTTGGCATATACCGGTATGTAAATGCAAATTGTAATCGTAATCCCAAGAACATGATACAGCAGTTTGTATTAATTGTATTAACTCCCACCCAAGTTACCGTAGCATGTGGTGAAGATCTGATTCGGGCCGCGATGTGTGTGCTTTATATACTGAGAAAAAAAAAGAAACTTCACTCCATGTGTAGGCAAAGATAGTCAGAATCCATACCGGTTACTGTCTTGAAACATATACAGAAAATGAATTCCATTCAGTTGCTGATTCACGTCAGTTGTTAAAATTGGATTTGCATTAAGGACCCATGGGACCCCGGATCATCCTATGATTCATACATAATTGCTTCGTAAATGTGATGGGATATAAGCATAACATACATGTGAACATTATCTTACTATATCCTACACGGTGCATGGAGTTGCCATGTCGGCCATCTTAGGATGTACAAGCCATCGGCCAGTTTTACCGCTTATTGCGTTTGACACACACCTCTAATAATATGACAAACACATTAATAAAAGTAGGTGCAGCATGATGAGAACACATCAATAAACAGCTTGCTATGCTTTGTTTTCATCAAAGTTATATAAAACGTCTGATATATTAAATGAATTACATAAGTGTATAATTGTGTCACTATTCCACCATTTCTAAAAATTACGAGTGCCCGCTGTACACCTATTATCATTTAGCAATATCTATTTTACTGATAGTGACTCGCGGTTGTATCAGGCTATTTTCATATGCAAATGTTTCATGCTAATTTTTATTATTTATACTAATTAAATGTGTCACCTGAAAAAATAATATTTTCAACAGATTATAAAGTATGATCATTGCACATCGAAAAATAAATACAGACAATAAATATTAATGTCTGTTAACATTTTAAAGAAACACGGTTATCGTCCCTGATATCAGTGTGGAAATTTACGTCTGATATAAAATGCATAATAATGCCAATCACTACGTGGGGTAATGGTGAATGAATGCTTATTTTGCCTCAGGTGATGTCTCTGATATAGAGAACAGTTTGTGCCTACTGAGTGGGTATGGACCTTTAAGGGTTTGCTGACCCTTTGTTAAAATGTTGAAAATTCAGTAACGACTGTGTAACAGTAAGAACAATACACAGTGCAGTAAATATATACCTGTATTACCGTACATACTGTATCAAATCCAGTGACGTGTAAGCAGTTAACGGAGTGCATTGTCATTATTGTCTACTTGCCTATTATGCGAGTAAATAAGGCTTTGCTTGTGGCAGATGTACTTCTAATAATAGACTGTGCATCAGTTTGACATTTTACACATTGAAAAAGTCTCCATTGTATATGTTGTGAGTGATGGTAGAAAATCTCAGATATCTTGCTTTTTATGTCGTCTGCTGAAGTAATATTTATAGGACAGTGTCGTCATATATATATGCGATGTGCTGAGATGTGTTGTCCATTATTCTATGGTTTGCATACGTGTCTCATAATTATGTTATAATCATTATAATGCCCTGCATTTAGTTTACGATACAATTTGGTTGTTGTTGTTTGGCAATGATCACTTTGAATTATTGCTGCGTTTTATTTATCGTATTGTATGTACTGTATAGTCTTTGCCGTGTAATGCCGAGGTATGCAAGCGATGTGTTAAGATCTAAAAGTCATAAGTGGTCTTTGTTCACTGACCGTTCCAAGACGGTCAAATCACAGCCACACTTCATTGTACCGTATGTCGGCGTATACTAGTATAGGTATGTCATGTGTGGCTGTGACTGTAGCAATAGGGCTTATGTGTGTGTTGCTACCAGTACAGATACAGATCAGCGTGTGAATGTGCACAGTCTGATCAGGATATGCACCGTTCGCCATATCATCAATGAAACACCTGTCATGCTTCTATAGATCGTTATCAGGCTGCATGAGTGTTCTATTATACAGTAAATGTATATTTCACATGATTCTTAATGATATTGAACGAACACCAACTGTGAACAAGTGGGCCTCTCTGATTAAAGCTATGTTAACAGAGCTTGGTTTTTACCATGTATGGCTTTCACAAGGTGTGGGTGACATTACAAGATTGTTATCAACATTAAAATGAAAAGTCATGCAGAGCATGATGTTATTAGCCGATCAAATCAGGGTTCAATATATGTCCACATTTTAGTAGTTACGGAATCTCAGGGAAAAGTGTTGATTTCCTCCCCAACCAAATTCTCAAGAAAAACAATTGAATTCTATTAGAAAAATTGGGGCCCCGAAAAAAATATTAATAGGAAATAAAATTTGATGTAGAAAAAAAATTGATCAATTTTTAAAAAAAATTAAGAAAAAAAAATAAACATTTGGAAAAAAAATTGAAAAAAAATGAACATCATCCTATATTTATCGATATTTTTAGTTAACACGGAGCCACGGTCATGATATTAGTTAGGCATGCAGAAACATATTTTTAGCAAACAAATTTTACTTAACAAAGTGACCATTAATTAACGTACTCAACACAATGTACCAGTCGAATTGACGTCATGCGTATTCAGGCACATGCCCAGATTGGCCTTGATAACGCTGTCACTTGTTTATCCCTTGTTTATCGATGTAAATGGTTTAAATCGACTCGAAGCTTACGGTTTTTTTGCGCGATGTCGGGCGCAAGACAATCAATAATTTGCGGCATTGACAATAATTAAGGGGGATGGCGCAATCGCGCGTGCTGGATGCATCCCTGCCATCCCTGCATGATACGTAAACAAATCAAAATTCGCTATGAAGGGCAATTCTTCGTTTTGATTGGTGGAAAATTTTGTGAATATTAACTAGCGTCAAATGACGCGCTTACGCGATCCAATGGGATAAACCCGAGATGCTGGGGTTGCTAGTCGGAGGAGATTTTGAGCAGAGGTCGATTATAAATTAGCCGAATAAACACATTTTACGCGATTATACGTGGCTGAAACTTGTTCTGTTTAATAAATAAAAGCTTTAAATTAGCCCAATAATCGGCGTATGTTGGCGTATATGGCCATTATAGCCAACTATGGACTTCAACAACAACAACTTCCGGGTTGAATCTCTTCCGGCGTTCAGCTCATTACGTATTCAAAATTGTGTTATTTGGCTATATTTAAAGTTTTAAACGGAGATAATTGCCAAAAATGCAAACTTTATCGGTTGATGCAATTTGGAAGTGATACAGCAAAATTAGCGTTCGTAGATTACCGAATAGCAGAGAAAAGGGTTGCTACAAACTTTTTCAGAATTCGATGGATGACCAATATATTAGCCGATCTATAAATAGATCGGCTAATAACAACGCTTAACAGACAATTTCGTTCAAGACTGGAACATTAGAATACATGAATCTACTAGAGTTTTATTTTATATAAAAGTATTTCATCTTTTGAATATCAATGCTATCTCGATTGCATCAGTGTAAACAAGTTTAGAGTGGCTATAACCAGACTGCGTGTATTTGCCCACAGGCTGGAGGTTGAAACCGGCATTTATATCGCAGCTAAACATATATATGTAGTAATTTATTCTAGAAATAACTGGAAATCAATTGTGTATATTTATTGACAGATGTATTTAATATATAATGCACAGCATAGTCTCAGTACAGGCTGCGCGAATGCTAAGGCATGTCGCTAATTCGACATGTGCATTTATATCATTCCCTACCATACAATCATATACCGTTTGTTTACAGTATGACATGTATTATATGTGAATGTACATTGACTGTATTATTCATATGACTAGTTGTTTTACGCTATTGTGAGGCTGATTTAAAGTGCATTTGCCAAAAATATTTCTTGTTCTTTAACTCTCCCGAAATTTAAAAATTCCAGAATACTAGTATGTTTTACATGCTTTGTTTCGTTAAATACTCATGCGGAATGTAGATACATGTACGTGTATTATGTGTGCAATATTACTTTAAAACGATAGTTGGATTGCAATGTATGATTAAAGTATTCCTGTTTGAGGGAATGGACGTTCATGCCATGACGCTACCACTCGTGCATTGTTTAATGTACGTGTATGTGTATGTGTATGTGTACGTGTACGTGTACGTGTACGTGTACTTGTACGTGATGTATGTGGTTCATGGTATGGTGTACGTGTACGTGTAACGTGTATGTATGTAGGTGAACGTGTACTGTAATTGCTATGTGGTAATGTGGGTACGTGTACGTGTTACGTGTACGTGTTACGTGTACGTAGTGTACGTGTATGGTGTAAATGTGTATGTGTATGTGTACGTGTACGTGTACGTGTTTGTGTATGTGTTGTGTATGTGTACGTGTTTGTGTAATTGTTGAATAACGTGTATGTGTACGTGTATGTGTAAGTGTACGTGTACGGTGGTAACGTGTACGGGTACGTGTACGTGTATGTGTTGTGTATTGTGTTGATGAGTACGTGTACGTGTTTGTGTAATGTGTATTATGTGTAAGTGTAACGTGTATGTGTAAATGTGTTATGTGTATGTGTTATGTTGTACGTGTAAGTTTGGTATGTGTCGTGTATGTGTAGTGTATTTGTGTATGTGTATGTGTACGTGTTTAAGGTGTACGTGTTCGTGTAAGGGTTAAGGGTTGTAATGTGTATTTGTGTATGTGTTGTGTATGTGTACGGTATGTGAGGTGTAATGGTGTATGGTGTATGTGTAACGTGTATGTGTAATGTGTATGTGTACGTGTAATGTTTATGTGAATGTTTGTTACTTTTTTAATTGTGTATGGTGTAATGTGTTCGTGTTATGTGTTAATTTGGGTAATGTGTATGTGTTATGTGTATGTTGTTAGTGTATGTGTAGTGTATGTGTAATGTGTAATCGTTGGTATGGTGTTATGTGTATGTGATGTGTAGGTGTACGTGTATGTGTATGTTGTATGTGGTACGTGGCCGTGTTTGTGTATGTTTGTTAATGTGTTAGTGTATGTGTATGTGTATGTGTACGGTTTACGGTGTATGGTTGTATGGTGGTATGGTGTTATGGTGTACGTGTACGTGTACTTGTACGTGGTTACGTGTAGTGATGTGTAGTACTGTGTACGTGTACGTGTACGTATGTGTATGTGTACTGTACTGTACGTGTATGTGTATGTGTATGTGTACGTGTACGTGTACGATGTATGTGTGTATGTGTGTATGTGTAGTATGTGTACGTGTATGAGGTATGTGTATGTGTACTGTGTATGTGTACGTGTACGTGTACGTACGTGTGTGTATGTGTACTTGTGATGTGTATGTGTATGTGTATGTGTATGTGTATGTGTATGTGTACGTGTACGTGTACGTGTACGTGTACGTGTACGTGTATGTGTATGTGTATGTGTATGTGTACGTGTGTACGTGTACGTGTATGTGTATGTGTACGTGTATGTATGTGATGTTACGTGTACGTGATGTAGTGTAGTGTATGTGTACTGTAATGTATGTGTACGTGTATGTACGTGTAGTGTATGTGTACGTGTAATGTGTATGTGTATGTGTATGTGTACGTGTATGTGTATGTGTACGTGTACGTGTACGTGTATGTGTATGTGTACGTGTATGTGTATGTGTCTATACTTACGTATATACATGTACATGTAATACTATACCACATTTAAAAATAATACATATTATGCATATATATTGTGCATATGTGCGTATATGTCTGTACATATATGTGTATGTGCATGTATGCATGTGTGTGTACATATGTATGTTTATGTCTATGTATATGTCTGTATATTTCTTCTTTATCGCTAAAAATAATACGAACAATAACACTCACTGTGATCAGTAAGCGGAAACTGCGATATAAATAAGTGTATGACACCAGATATACATATATGTATTAGTGGCCGCGGCATGGTCTTAAATGTATTTGCCTATTTGTCACGATTGTGGTGTTTCTGCTTTTATTATACTTAGTAGTTTACCCATGTACGCCATCTTGCATTGTACGTATATTATACCATGGTCATGTATATATGTATGCTCATGAGGCGGCGATGCAAACAACTATTCTATTCTAATTGATTAGGAACCACACTGGTCCATATGCGGCGGAACCGGACAAATATTGGGAGGGGGGGGGGGGCAAGCGGGAGCGGGGGCATGCTCCCCCGGAAATGTTTTAAATCTAAGAGGCGACAAACGCGATTTCCTGCGTTCTCAGGGCCCAGTCTTGAGGACCCAAAGGGTCCGATATTAGTATGTGGGACCGGGGGCATGCTCCCCCGGAGATTTTTGAAATATAAGAGGCGCGAAACGCCATTTCCTGCATTCTCAGCAAGTTTGATGATGAGAATATGTGCTTTATTACAGAATTATTGAGGGGGCCAGGCCCACCCCCCCCCCCAACAAAATTATTGGCTCCATTCACAGTCACATATTAATATTAGACTGTGCGATTCGTTACGGCGGTTGGAGCCTCGTTGGGCCGACACCGACATCTTATTAAAAATGAACGTATTTTCAGCCAGGAGTTTAGGTTTTCATTGTACAGCCGAATGTCTGAACAGAGACAACTTAGTTGTGCTCAATTCTGATATATTTCGTTTCCATTTATCTCCGATGATAATGTGTCTTGAAGTAGTTATATACATGTTTCACAGTGGAGCCTCTCTAAACAGTAAACCCTGGGATGTCCCTATGGTGTCCAGTTTAGAGAGGTTCCACTGTACGTGTGTTTTGCTTTAAAAATATTAGTCATCGTGCCCGCCCATGTTCGGTTAAATTTTGTTGAAAATGATCGCTATACGGAGGGATACATTTCCGTCACGCCACTTGTATTATTCGGCTGTCAGTCATTTCACTGTCTCACAGGTAAAAGACAACATCAGCGTCGACCAATCAGATCCACGAAGCACGTTGCCCGGGGACAGTAAAGTGTCACTTGTCCATTAAATAATTCCCGTGTCTTCCGCTAGTTAAATCGTAATTGAAATATGCCAGGCCTGTTGTACACTAACAAGACGGTACAAGCCTGATTAAAGCTAGCCGCCCGAGTGACAATGCGCCCGTAATTAAATGATAGTGGAAGGGGTCCTCTCGCCGTGTTGTAACACTGTTCAATGCGGGACATTATTTGCAGAAGTCGTGTTGTCCATTGTTTGCCTGTCCCGCCCTGTGGTTTGTAAGATGTTCGTCTTTATGCGCAGTTTGTTGTCGCCGTGGTCGCAAGAGCCAACTTGATGGCGACAACAAATGTCGCGAAAATAAATCTTGTTTCTGAACCAGTATTGGCACAGTCCATGACACATTGGAATAAATGCAATACAACCGGTAGTCGTGTTAGGCCATTTCCATATGTTTCTCTTCTTAGCCTTGTAATTTATAACAACGTGTTCTTCATTCTCTGTATATATATATATGTGTGGCTGTGACTGGAGAAATGGGGCTTATGGGATTTGTGACCAGTGTAGCTCCTGATCAAATAACACACTCATGTAGCCGGATAACGCTATACTTGCGTGTTAGGGGCATGGCGAGTGTTTCATTGATGAAATTGCGAACAGTGCAGACCCTGATCTGGATCTAGACTGCTCAGAAAACCCATAAGCCCTATTTATCCAGTCACAGCCACATATTTGTTCTGTAACATTAGCAACATTAGCGCCGACCAATCACGTTGCTTGGCGAAAATAAAGTATCACTGGTCCATTAAATAGTAAAATATCATAAAAACATTTTTATTTCATTGATTAAAAAAAAATAAAAATTAATAACATTTGATGAAATGTATTGTCAATGTGACAACTAACAAGATATCATGCACAATACAATCTAGAGATTATCATATATACGGCACCTCTCTCAGCTGTATATACTGTGAACATCTTAGTGAGTTTAATTGCATGTGTTTCACTGCCATTCGTCGCTAATGGTAGCGTTTGGTTATGACTACAAAACACACAGATATGTGGCTGTGGCTGGAGAAATGGGGCTTATGAAATAGCACTCTCCTGTAGCCTGATAACAATATATGTTCTTTGTCAGAAGCATTGCAGGTTTTTCATTGATGCAATGGCGAACGGTGCAGATCCTGATCAGACTGTGCTGACAGTCTGATCTGGATCTACACTGGTCGCAAAACCCATAAGCCCCATTTCTCCAATCACAGCCACACATGTCTTGGAGAGCTCATATGCCCAATACAGTTGAATCACTAAGTCGGATACCGTGGAGTCTTCTTCTGAAAACCCCAGATCTACGGGAATGCCATGGAACCTCTCTATAAACAGGACATCCTGGGATGTGTGTCCTGGGAGCTGTGGCCTGGGATGTGTGTCCTGGGAGCTGTGGCCTGGGATGTGTGTCCTGGGAGCTGTGGCCTGGGATGTGTGTCCTGTGAGCTGTGGCCTGGGATGTGTGTCCTGTGAGCTGTGGCCTGGGAGGTGTGTCATGGGAGGTGTGTCTGGCTTAGAGAAGTTCCACCGTATATCCGCATATCTGGGTCTTCTAAAATGCGCTGGAAATAAAGAAGCACAAAATATATGAATTTTTCCGGATGTAACATTATCTTGCACTTAGTCATCCACTGCCTGCGGTAGCGCTTGTAAGTCTGCGTTGACACCAATGAATATATGTATCATATAGGTATGCATAGCCAATCTTACCTCCAGCGCAGGTGGGTATTAAATTAAATTAAAACTACTCATCTGTTTTCCAAATAGTGAAATATCATTAAAAAACACACTCAAACGTGGCTGTGACTAGAGAAATGGTATTATGCTTTTGGCGACCAGTGTAGATCCAGATCAGCCTGTGCATCCGCACAATCTAACCAGGATCTGCACTGTTCGCCATTCCATCAATGAAACAGCGTTTTCTGTTAGCTTCAAAAAGTACACTATTTGAAAAATATTGCAACGTAATGGCCAATTTTACATTGCTTTTTATGATAGTTTCAAAACTTTGGATTAATAAATATGGTGTTAAAATTAAGAACATGAAAACCTTGTTATGACGTCGCTAATGGCGCGATAAAGCAACAATGTTTATCACGTTGACGTCGTTATATTTTAAACGTCATTAGCAGAGTCGGTGATTCAGTTAAATACCTACAACTGTTAAAATTCGCTCCCGTTTGGTAATATGAAGTGCTTATAAAGAACGGAAACGTATAATATGGCATATTTATCATATATGTATTGCTAGTATTCAAACTATTTTTCTCGTTGGAGATTTTCTACTTGCTGCGAAAATAGTAATTTCCGTTAACATTTTAATGAAACACGGTTATCGCCCCTGATATCAGTGTGGAAATGTACGTCTGATTTAACTGTATAATAATTCCAATCAATACGTGGGGTAATTGGTGAATGACTGTTTATTTTGCCAGAATATGTCATATCTACAGAATGTACAAAACTATCTGATTTAATGTACCTTTACACGCAATTGGTGGGATATGGTATTAACATGCAAAACGCAATGGCAGTGTAAATATTTAGTGTTCTAAAACTATTGATATCCTAAATTTGTCCCATTTTATTATGACGCTCCACATCCAACAGCGAGCATAACGGGGTGTGGACCGGTCCCACAATACCATCAATGACGTCACTAATTATCGGTCCCGTCATGCCCCACGATAAATGAGGGGTAGGAGGAATATTTGAGTTATGAATATTTAAAAGTAATTTAAGAGCGCTACTGTTACACAACTGGTGAATTTTAAATAAGATGTTAAACTCTGTCTGTGTCAATCCAGGATATGGCTGGATGCTTCCATACAAAATGTCTGGGACTTTATGATTTGTAGAGCTACCGAAATGTATTGAAATAAAATCAATAGAGGCAAATACATTTTACTAGTACATGTATTTATAATAATTTACATATATATACTTGAAACTTATATGTTAAGGACATAGAACGATACAATTAGCTGCCTTCAATGATAATTGCTTCGTAAGAGTGATGTGATATATGAATATATAGTAAATACATGGTTAGTGCAGTCGGATATAAAATATATTCGGTTGAGCCTTATACAGCTTTATTGGGGCGAGCTTTAACAACGCGTCAACAAACTCTTCAGAAATCATACTTTGTATATAAGTGTGATGAAAACAGCCCATAGGACGTTGTTGGTTGAGATGTCTTTGAGAATATATTGCACCACATTGTATGTATGTGTATGTCATATTTGTTTCAATGTGTCAAACACCACAAGAGGTAAACTTGACTGATAGCAAGTCCATGCGCCGTTTAGTATACAGTAACAAGCTAACAAGAAAATTTTCATATGCAATCACAGTTAGGAACCAATTATGTTTGAATAGAATGATGATCAGGGTCACACGGGTCCTTAAGACAATTAAATTCATTACACATACGTATGCGCTCTCTGAAAAAAAAACGTGTTGATAAACACAACAACGTACTATGATATGCATTTGCTTAAACTTTCTGATACATTTTTACATTTAAAGAAATAGTTGCATGTGTAGTAACTTAATTGCAAAAATGTATGCACTGATATTGATACTGATACTGATACTGATACTGATACTGATACTGATACTGATACTGATACTGATACTGATACTGATACTGATACTGATACTGATATTGAGATGTCCCCGCATATCAGATGTATAGGTATTGTATGGGTTATATTGTTGTTGGTTCAACATTTACAGATGTCATTAATATATACACAGATAGTTTAATTGTTATTTGTCGGGTACACATATTGGTACTATTTTGTATTATTTGTGTGACGGAAATACATAGTCTTGAGGTCAGTGGAGATCAATCAGTTATTCTCAAAATATTAACACAAGTCCATCTTATTCAAAGGAAGTCGATATTTATTTCTGGTGCACAATAACGATACTTAATAAGATATCGACAGCAATCGTGTTTAAGTTGATACACATTCTTGATTTAAATAATTAAAACTAATCACACTGTCTTCACATGCACATACACTGGCGATCACCTCTACTAACACGGTATTGAAATATTAGTTAATACTGCGTAAAAACGAACACTTTTGATGTTAAAAACTGGTGGAATAGTTATAGAATTAGGTACACATTTACGCTCGTAGTGTAAGTACAGTGTCTTTACATTCCATTTTATCCCTATACAGGTCATAAAGCAAACATTTGCAAACACTGTATATCCAGTAAACAAGCTGTCTCATCTGGATCTACAGTGTTTGTCAGTATTTTCCCAGTGTTAAAATATACCTCTCGTCAGATTAAGGAAACAGTCCAGAAATTGGCAAGGGAATATCTATGTCGGCTATTTAGGGGTGACAGGGTTAAACTACAATAATTCCAGCACACACATACACAATTCCCTGACATTTGATTTGCCCGTAGCAAGTCTCTGTCCAAAATTTATATCCCAGTAAACTCCCACGCCGAACTACTTTCCGTAACCGTGAGGCGCAGTTAAAATAATTCTTAAGAAAACGGAAAATAAACACATTTTCTTGATGAATTTATTTCAAATACTGGAATTATAAAATGAATGAATGGCCTTTTTTGTTGAATTTATCGGGGATATAAACTTGGAAAAGTCGTGGGAATACTGGACGAGGCCTTCCGGCCTTCGTCCAGTATTCCCGCGACTTTTCCAAGTTTATACCCCGATAAATTCCAGAAAAAGGCCATTCATTCCCATAATATAAACACTTGTAATAACCATATAAATGAGAACATGTTAAATGATTAGGCCTATACAAACCTGTGGTGCGGGCAACGGTCCAGAAACAACTAGGTAGGGAGGGTCGTCTTTTCTTTTTTTTTTAAATACTACTAGACAGCTGCTGTATGTGCCAATATTGTGGAATAGGTTCACTATTTTTTGAAACAGCCAAAAACGTCTAGGTAGGGTCGGGTTGTCCGCACCACAAGACTGTTTTTCTAGGCCGTATCACAGCATCAATGTAATATGCTGTGCTATACACTATTTATTACACGAGTTGCTTGATCTCGTAATTGATTTTAGTAGTGTATTGTTTCTTATGAAATCAATAAACATGTTTAATGGCTTTCTTATTAAATCATCACTGATTTAAACACCACGATATCGCCGTACCCAGACCACCTTATACAGCCACAGTGTGGCGACTATATACGAGCTAATGACGAACATCATAGTCTCGGATCAGGCTGGGGTTATGATGGTCGCATATGGCGTACAGTCCATTCTGTCAACATATGGAGGGAACTTCGATAGTATTGCTGTCGCCTATACATATTGCATGTAGAATACGTATTCGATACGTATTTTGTATTGCTTCATGGTGTGGGTCATGTGTCTTATATGTGTTTTCAATAATCATGATAATATTAATATTCCAACAGCCAACTAAATGTCTGGAATTCAACGGGGTTATGGCATTTGCGACCAGTGTAGATCCAGATCAGTCTGCGCATCCGCGCAGTCTGATCAGCATATGCACTGATCGTCATTCGGTCAGTGAAACACCTGGCCTGCTTCTAACACACAGTGTAGGTCCTTACCATGTCACATGACTGTGCTATTTAATCAGGAACTAGGCTGATCATAAATCCTATAACCCCATTCTCCAGTCACCTATATACTTGATAATGCTAGATTTTCGTGGGACATACGAGCTATTAGATATACGCATTCATAGTATTGTATTGTTACGTTATAAATATCAAGTATAGTCCGCATTTGTGTCCAATTTATATAATGACAGAAAATACTTATATATATATATGTTACATAGTATACCATACAAGTACACAATGCTCCACCACTCCAGTGACAGGTGTATAGAGAAACTTCCACATCATTCTATGCATACACTCCGCGTCATTCAATAGTGTTAAGTTCGTCAATCCCGGACTACGTTCGCACGCGGGCCACCTAGAACGTCGATTGAAGGTGTGAAACTTTAGAGTTTTCTATAAACAAAACTGTCTATCAACTGGGCGATGCGAGTAGGAACAAAGCAAAAATTCGAATTGGCTTGTATGTCTGAATCTGTGCCTGTTCCAGGGCACACCAGCGTATGTGGTTGTTACTGGATAAATGGCAATTATGGCATTTGCGACCAGTGAAGTCCCAGATCAGCCTGCGCAGTCTGATCAGGGCATGCACTGTTCACCATTCAGTCAATGAAACACCCAATAATGTGATTCTAACTTACGGTATTGATAATATCATGCCTCAGGAGACCGCTAGAAGATCATGAATGACCACAAAACCCATAAGCCCCATTTCTCCCGTTACAGTCACATATGTACCTCGGCCACGGTGCGGTCACGACATCGGCATAGATTTCAGTTTCCAGTATACCCACATATATTAAAGTGGCTATATACAGAACTATGCATATATAGTCAGCTCACATTTCCCACATATATCAATCAAACACATTTGTGTTAAGACAGTGTTCCCAGTAAAATAGTAAAATGAGGACTTTGTAGTTAATAAACAATGTCAATATTGGTTTTCACGTCAACCAATCACTGTCGCATAAATGCTGTAAGTGGTCTAATAATAAAAAAGATACAATGCTGAATGTAAGCACACTGTATTTTGAGTGGCATACATAACACATATTTAGCTGTTTTTAAATGGCAATAAAATCATACATCTTGAAATATCATGTATTTTTGCTACTAAATGTTGCTTTTCGTAGCAAATTATTCTGGCAATCAATCCAGATTGTGTGCAGGAAAATGGGTGAGTTTTGTTCACAGTTATTTTAGCGGTTTGTTTTACAGGGCACGCCAACATATTATGCCACTCGGCCATGTTGTGTAGTTTTAATACAGGCGTCTAACATGGGAGTATATACTGATAACAAAATCAGAGATATTTTCATTTGAGGAAATCTATTTGATTTTGTAATATCTGACTTTTCATTAACAATATTTTCTGGAAATGACGTTGACTAAAAGTTAACGCCATGATCATAGCAAATGCGGAATTAGTATGCAACTGAGGGTATTTATCTCTTTCCCGATTGCTGGTTTCCTGGAGAAATATTGCAGAGTTTGTCATGAATGTGCAATTCCCTGATCGGATATCCCAGGTGCACGATATTATACACGCAGCAAGGTATGCGAAAAGCGTTCACTTCACATTTCCAACCACTACGCAACTCCAGTTGTGCGTCAGGATGAGTAAAGTAGATCAAGGGCGCAATTGTCCGCCATTCTCCCGTTTCGGCTCTCTGTAACGGAATTAGACACCATGTAGACAGTCGCCGATTGCGCCAACTATTCCCACTGCCGTGGCATAGTTATGGCCTAGATGGTATGTATTAACATGTGAACGCAATATGAATTGCGGTGAGAAAATCCGTCTACTATTTTTTTGTTTTGCTTTTCCAGATTTAATATCACAAACCGCTAATTGTCTCAAGCGAGCAATTCCACGTTTGAATTGTGCCCTGAATTGGCTTGTATTACCTGTCACCACACAGGGGCTAAGGTATGCACTATTGTCTGTTTCACGAAAACTGCCCAAACTTTACGGCTATATAGACAATTAAAAAACAATACTATTTTCGATAATATTAAATTAAAGGAAAATTTAAGAATGAGCCTTCTTTTTATTTCGTGAAATTTTGTCAAATATTGGTTTTATTACGAAAAATTGATTTCTCTATGGGAATTTAACATGGGGGAAAAAGAGGTGGAGGACTTGTGGGAGGAGACAAAAAAATATTTTTTTTTTAAATTGACTCCGAAACCTAGCTAGATAGCTTGGAAATGATCTAACTAAGAAAACGAAAGTTAAATTTAAAAAATCGGTCCAATATTTCTGAAATTCTAAAAAAAATTCCCCATGTTAAATCCCCATAGACATCTTCACTCCGTGAAGATGTCTATGGGGATTTAACATGGGGAAATTTTGTTTTCGCAATAAAATCAATATTTGACAAAATTTCACGAAATAAAAAGAAGGCTTATTCTTAAATTTTCCTTTAATTTAATATTATCGAAAAAAATATGGTTTTTGAATTGTTTATATGGCCGTAAAATATGGGCAGCTTTCGTGAAACAGACAGTACACTTTTAGCATAGCAATGTGCTTCTATAACAAAGCTCAACACGTGCGCTTAAGGTTCAACCACACTAAATCATCAGATATTCATCCGCGGTCAAAAGCAGTAGTACGTTAAACAAATAAGCCAGAGTTTTATACCATATACACTATTTGCTTGCATAAACCGGTCACTTGATGCACCAATCTACTTCACAGGCATGTTAATGTATCCTTTACATCAGTTTCAAGCATATGCTTTGGGTTTATTTAGTAAGTAGGAACATGTTTTCATGTGAGGTGGTTTCAATGCTAGCCGCTGACTTTTTGAGCCACCACCGGGGTGGTACCAGGAGATTTAATTTATCTTTCTTAACAATAATTAAACCTATATTTTAATTAGTGAATATCCAGAGCAGAATGGGTGCAGGTTATGGAAAAAGAGGTCCCACAACATACGAAAAAGGAAATTAGCAGAGAATAGCAAAATGTGTGGTCATTGGTTAGTTTATATAGGAAAAATAAATGGTGGTGGTTGACCTGAAGCCGGTGCCAGCAGGGGCCTGTGAAGACTGATAATTGTACCACAGCACCTGACGCATAATTAACAAGCGCAATATACCCGTACTGGAAATTGTATATTTCTCTCTGGCAGTCGTGGTCGGCGATTCTGATGTCGAGCTTTTTTCTCCATCATCAATAAATGTATTCTTTCTTCATTGTCGGTGAAAAGAAATATGTACGTGACTGGAGAAATGGGTCTTATGTGTTTTACGATCAGTCTTATCAGGATATTCACTGTTCCATATTCCATCAATGAAACACACGCCAGGCTTCTAATAACCAATATAAATCGTTATCAGGCTATATATATGAGTGTGCTATTTGATCAAGAGCTACACTGGTCACAAATCCCATAAGCCCCATTTCTCCAGTCACAGACCACACATACCAATATTCGCGACAGCACCACGGCTACTAGGATCCATGTAGCGGACACTAGATAGCGTGGATTTATATTTTTTCCTAAATAGCTATACAGTGAAAGTCCGCTTTGAGCATCCATGGTACATGGACAACGTATTACACGATGTAATGTATACAATGTAATGTTGTGTATAGTTTGCAATGACAATGCAAATATATGTCATGTATTTGCAGTTTTATTGCAAACTATATAATGATTCAGGTTCCAGGAGTGAAACAAACATTTCGAAAGTGAGTGTTTTATACTAGTGTTGTTTTATGATGTATTAACGGCATGAAATAGAAGAAAACAGTAGATTGCAACATATATTTTGTAAAATGATAGATAAAAACAGAACAGAACGTACATTTATTTAAAGTCGGGTTACAAGGTAACGACATGACTGAAATTGGTAATCTATGTAGGTGGGTAGACATGGTTGGCAATGTAACGTATTGATGTCAGATATAACTTTGACGGGTGTGGGGGGAGGGTGGGGGGGGGGGGGATGGGTGGGGGGGGGAGAGAGGCATGGGGACAGTAAACAAACATGATAAACAAACATGTATACATATGTGAGAATTAATGTTTGGGTGTATGCTTTTGCTTTTAAGCGTCACGGAAAGCAAGATAAATGGATTATATTACCAGTGACGGCTCTGGCCAGGCTGAACATCAGTGCAGTCGGGTCAGAGTCTACACCGCCCTCAATTGCATCCGACAGAGACAATTTGGAAAGTTTTCTTTTGATGATGTTGTTACTTCTGTTTGTGTGTTTTTTCTTAAATATTATAGAAATAACAATACAAGACTAAAACCCTGCCTACAGTATACTCTGATTATTATGTAAGTTTTCATGTCTATGTATTTTGAGCACATTTTCGAAACCAGTTTTAAAGATTGCATATCAGACTTGGTCTAATAATAAATATGTTTTAATCTCTTTCCTTTTATCTCATAATAAATTATCAAGTCCATGTATTACAACAATGAGAAAAATATATAATTAAAAGAAGTTTATTGATGACGTCCTCGTGGAACATGCACTTTCAGCTAATTGGAAAAAATAAAACACTTGAAACGTTAAACTGTTTATTATTGTTTCATGCGTTATTCAGAATTCATTCATCTTGTCTAAGTGTATCATTTGCATAAATAAAACAGTTGTTTTACTGACCTTCACGTTGACGGGAAAATTGTAACATTTCCTTGCCATTCTTAATACAATATTAGATGTGCACCTGATTAATAAACACCTATACTACACCAAGAATTTTAGCACAACAGCAGCAACAACAACATCAACAGAAATAACTTTCCGAGTAACGACAGCATTATATACGGCATACAATTTGACCGTAACAAAGTTGGACTTATAAGAAGCATATAAATAAGCTGATCAGGGCCATGCTTATAAAACTCCTGATCACGTGCTCTGTTATAATGCTCGAAATCAGGCACTTCGCTTCGCCGAGGTTGAGCTGCACCTGATTTAGAGTACGAACACCGAGAACATGTTTATAAAGTGTTCTAAGCACGGTCACCGACTACACACAGACAGGCAATTTCGCTTTACATTTACCTACCGATATAACATAGTTCAGTTGTAAACATACATATAGTATGTATTTCCTTATCACGGAGAGCGCATGCATACATGTAATGAATGGAAAATATTTACAAGCACATTTACATTTACATATTAACGTAATTAAATTGTGTCGTCGGCTGTTTATGTTTTATTTTCCATTTTTATCAACTCACACATAGTTTTGCAGCACTTTATAATCATTTTATAATCATTTTCAATGGAAATGGTTCTGAAGTGCTGTCAAACCATGTTTATAATGAGAAAGAAGACACATATAAAACAACAGCAGACGAATAATTTAGGCTTCCCCGCATTCTAAGGGTTAATACATAGTAGAATAGCATGGTGCACATACCACATCACATGCAGCACATACAGTAACCCACGGCGAACCCCCGTAACTACACTGCTTGGGTATGTACCATATCGATGGTCTAGTAACATAAGGTCGTAACTGCTATGCTTTAGCATAGCAGTTACGACCTTATGTTACTAGACCATCGATATGGAATGTCACCGAAGAACGATCACCAACATTTGGCGACCGTTCACGGACGACAGCACATTGCACATACATGTATCCCACATGAAGCACGGTATCTCCGTCATACAATATAAGAATGTCCCTTTATCACCTTATAGACTAGACAGTCTGGTAGCCGATTTCACCAAAATTGCTAAGCATACTTATCTAGTTAAGTATACTTTGAGGGAGTAATTTTCCCCGAAATGCATTATTTCATATAGAACTAGCTACTGCATATATTTGATGATCAAAAGTAGGCAAAATTATACTTTGAGGGAGTAATTTTCCCCGAAATGCATTATTTCATATAGAACTAGCTACTGCATATATTTGATGATCAGAAGTAGGCAAAATTATTATATTGAATTTATTACATAATGTAATACATTCAGTATAATAATTTGGTCAGGAAATATTTTATTTCATTAAATAAAAATTAATAAATTAGTCCTTAGATTGAAAATTTCTCCATTGAAGTGTACTTTGCAAGTTTGGTGAAATCGGCTAGTGATACCCATATTTGTCTAACTAAGGGCCATACAATAGTTTTGTTTGTGTATTTTGCAGCCAAATATTGTCTTTGTATCATTATAGTTTGTTCAAATAAGCCTAGACGGCAAGACGAGTTGCCGCCGGCCAGGAAACGGGGAGCTGAAGCGAAGCGCGCCTTTGATTATGCCGTCAAAGTGGGTCCAAAACACATCGGCGCTGATGTTTCCGGAAATAACATGTGTTACTTTTGTCAGTGCTCTATTTATTTTCTCTCAAAATGTCATAAATAAATATGATTGTTACAAATTGAATGCGTTTCACTCATTGCGTGTCTGTGTACAAGTCTGAGTAGGCTCGCGCATCTCTAAGCGCTCGCAATAAAATTGACTTGCGGTAGCAGTACACTTAAAAAAGGCTTAGTTTCGTAGTTCTTTGTACTGAATATTACAAAACAGCCTGTCTGTGGTGGATGAATGTGACTTAACATTAAATACTCAGCATTCTATGCTATTTTCAGCTGACAAAAACAATTATTTGTGAAATTATGTGCTATGTATACAGTGATCTGGTCCATTCAGTGAGCATATTCAGATTCAACTTGTACGCATCTTCTGCTCGAAATGTGTGTTTGCTGTTTGGGGCAATGTTACCAGTCTGAAACAGAGGTTTGTAGCTCGAAAACAAAACAGCTCGGTACCAGTACAGACTATGATCAGTGTGGGCAGGTATACATGTAGAACTGATTCACATAGCATTTGTTATTGAAAACTCCGCATGGTGCAAGGCTTTCTGGCGCATTGTGTCCAGCGGCCGTGACGGAATAAGTGCAGAAATTTACCACCACATTATAAATGCTCCTAACTGTATGCCAATTTGATTTGTGTAGTTAAAGTTTCTTGACATATAATGTAACAAGTGTATACAGCAAACAGCTTCTGTGAATATATCAAGAGGATGTATTAGACAACACAAATCGGAAGTGCTCGCTCTGACCGGTTTTTTAAAAAGGTCTCATATTTAGGTGAACTGTATTGCGGTACAGTCGTTAACAATTATCTACCTTGATAATATAACGCTACAAGTCAAGGGAGTTAACTCGTAACGATATTACTAGTAGTATTGGCAAACTACAGTGGAACATCTCCAAACCGGACACCATATGCATTGTGCTTCAGGAATACGAGCACTCCATAAATGTGTTTGCGTTATTTACAACAGACAAATGTGACGAACGCCGCACTTAATTTTATTTTGCTTGTTTCGTACATGAAGCGTCATCAGAAATGTATCGAAGAAATTAAACAATCAATATTATACCATGTTGTCTTGACGAACTTGGTTCAAGTGCAAATTACATTTGCAGAAAACCTCAAAGAGTAATACTCACGGTATTGGACCACGTGTTTTCTTAAGCAAATAGCGTAATGTGTGACGTAATTCTTTTACAGTAGAGTTCGACAGACGACTTTTCATGTTATATGATGCACCTAAGTCGACGATTTATGTTTTGTAGTCACTGTAAAAGTTCGTTGTAAAACCTTATAACTTCAACAGATAATCGCGCACCATTTTTTCTCCGTACGAATCACATGCTGGAGAATTGGCTGTACTTGATTCTTCAGCAAAATAATTGCTGTAGATAACGTCAGTTTTTTCTTGAAAATTAGTTACAGAAACTATGATGTTTCTGTAAATAACATCAAAAGTTGGCGATTTTTTTTTCAAAAGAATTTCTTCCTTTGTTCTGAACAGTTTCATCAACTTTCGACGTTAATTCTGGAAAATACCGTAAAGTTTGTTATTGCATAAAATGGGCGCTCGCAGTGTATTGACACAGTGTATTAAACATCATATTACACTAGTGTAATAAATATGCAAATTAGCTTGTTACAGAAAACACATTCGGTGACCAGTACAACTGCAATGTATGGTGATGTGTTTATGCAATAAACATAATCTAACACTTATGTTGATTTAATATGAGAATTGTTTTAAACTCGTTGACTGATTTCACAAGAAACTCGGCATAACCTAATTTCGTATGAAATCAGTCAACGAGTTTAATAAATATCATATTAAATCATCACTCATGTAGGATCTATTTAATATTTTTCATGAGATATCGCACATCTTCTTCGGTACAAAATCACTTAGATTACATAATAAAAAGCAAACATTGCTATATTTGCATATATATCACATGGAATACAAATCTACAACAACATGACGTCAAACATGACGTCACAATTATCTCATACCGCGTACACGGACACACGTAAATAATACAAATACAAATATTGATGTAAAATGTACGCGATTTCCTTTGGGAAAGAGTCTGTCGCCCTCCCTGCCATGCCAATTTGCATAGCAATTCGGCCCAATTTTCACACAGTGGCGATACAATCGGCTGGCTGGGATCGGACCCAGTCTGACCAGCCGGACACACGGCCGCATATTTTCTTTATAAACAAATATTTGTCAAAACCGTGACAGGTACACAATGGGCGAATAACGCGCCTCTGTCATGGCACTTACCTCGCTGTCCGCGGGGGTAAACTGTCACCAGTTTCCCCAGTATGACGGAGAAAATGAAATTGGAAATTTAAAGTCAAGTGATCCTTCGTCGTCGCTGAACACGTCTACCACAAAGAAAACAGATTTAAAAAAAGATATATGAAGCTCTGTCTGGAGCAATGCGGGTTATGAGATTTATATCAGTCTAGCTCCTGATCATGTGGCCTGATAATGATCTAGATTGCTTGTCAGAAGCATGATGGGCGTTTTAATGATTAAATGGCGAACAGTGTAGATGCACAGGCTGATCTGGACCTACACTGGTCGCAAAACACATAAGCCCCATTTATCCAACCACAGCCACATATGTCAAGAAATGGGTGTGCATTTGTTCAGATGTGTCAAGGACTGCCAGTGTTGCCAAGGTATATGACAATGTGAATGTGATGCAGAAGCCTTAAAGTTTCCAACGATTGCATGCATACGTCGATGTGCCATATGATTAATGGCTTTAACATTTGATAAGCAAATGAATTCCAATCTTACTTGTTCCATATATCTTTATTCATATTTATCAATGATAAAACAAGTAAGATGGGGATGCATTTACTTGTAGAAGGTTCTGCTGGTAAAATCACAAAGCTACATAGACATCAGAATGAGTTGCTGATAGTCACGTCTGCAATGGATACTTCCCTTTCTCCCTGCACCCCTGCAATTTGATCAAACCCCTATCTAAATTTTATAATTGAATTTTACATCTCACCTGAACATCGGACTGTCAGTCTGCGATGCGCATATTTCACGTTACTTTAGTTCGTAAGAAATAGTGTCTTGTGCAAAAATAAATTCACTTGTAATGACATTAAATAATAAATATAGGAGCATTCATGCGTGGTTGTGTGGTGATTTAACATGGTATATGTGAAATTAGCTCTCTCTCTCTCTCTCTCTCTCTCTCTCTCTCTCTCTCTCTCTCTCTCTCTCTCTCTCTCCTCTCTCTCTCTCTCTCTCTCTCTCTCTCTCTCTCTCTCTCTCTCTCTCTCTCTCTCTCTCTCTCTCTCTCTCTCTCTCTCTCTCTCTCTCTCTCTCTCTCTCTCTCTCTCTCTCAATCCCCCTCTCTTTAACACAAAAACTAACACACGCACGTAGCCTGGTATATACAGGTGTACATTTCCCCTCATGCAACAATTGTTTCAAATCTCCTGGGCTCACTGGCGTTTGCTGATCTGGAGGACACACGCAAAAGAATGTCGCACTTGTATTATATGAAAGGTTCGTCGCCTGCTTGACCGACCCACTGTCCACTCAATTGCTCATCTCCAACCCAAGTGTCTCATTTGAAATTCAAAATGCCCGATATATCGTTAATATTCCGCCAGACTAAAATATTATCCATATCAGACTGCTTATCAAAACGGCCGACAGCGTGATTTTTCTATTAAAAGATTATATGGAATAATTTTGTCAAATATTTTACAATCCACGCTGAAACGTAGCTTAAGAAGCTATTTGCATCTGTCAACAGCATTAAATCACATTTGCGCGTTGAAGAATGTTTTGTATAGGTGTAGATTGCTTGTACAAAAACATGCGATAGTGAAGAACAGTTGCGATAGTGAAGAACAGTACGTATCCGCAACGCGAATGCGTATATTTCTTAACAACTAATATTCGAGGAGTATCAATAATCGTGCAGGACACGTTTCCCGTGACAAGGAGCGTATCTGTGAATGCTAAAGTGATTATTTAAAAACTAGAGGTATTTGATGTTTTATCTGAGCCGTCATGGTGTTACTGATTACAGGCTAGACCTCTCCTATTTTGCTACCATAATGGGGCGGGGTTACCCGCTGGCGAATGTTGTTGCAAAACACCCCGGTATTGAGTGAGAAAACATATTTAAGAATTATCACAAACAAAACGTGTTTTCGCCAGTGAAATGAAAATATTTCTCCCTACTCTAAGAAATTAGAAACATATCAACAGAAGAGTGTAAGTGTTATTGAACCGGACGTAGGGCGCGGACGTCATTGACAGTCGTGCGTGAGACATAACGGGCGGGCACACGCCGATAGCACTTGGTCCGAAGATATACCTATACTCTTTCTGGCAGCGTCTCGGCGGGTGACCGAGCAACAGGGACGCAACGACGGTAGAGGCAATGGGAACCACCTCTGACAATGTCGCTATGAATGACTGAAAAATTGCCGTGCCACGACGAATACATTGTGTGTATTCACCCATGCCGTATCGCGACAACAGTTGATTTTCAACGTTAATTTCCTATGATGCCTTTCACGAAAGAGTGTCTATATTCCAATGGCTGACTTTTGCTTTTTCTGGAAACATCAGCCACATGATAAGGTACAGCTATATTCTGTAATTCACAAATATAGAAAAGTCAGAAAGTTACAAATGTTTGAGAAATGTTAAGATACAGTTATTTGACTGACATATTCTATGACGTTATTATTGATCCATTATTATTCCTTTTTAAGTGTAACATTGTATTATAATTTTCGTTTACTACAAAAGTTAACTTCGTAAAGTTAAGATTATATGATGAAATTAAATGTTCATAGAAAATTAATATTTTTATTGAGATTTAAATTACTTTTTTATTGCGATACAAACAAACAAACACCATGCATTGTTTAAACATCGTTACTTTTGATAGGAGGACACTGCTCAAATTGTACAGTACAGATAGTTAAACATCCGCAACTTTCAACCCAATGTTGTTATTTTGTAATGTTGTAATTTGCGTTTCTGATTTTCATTATCTATTTGCAAATAGTTTTTAGTTTTCAAATGTCTTTTATGAGTGGATTGACTTTATACACAATAGCCGGTATTATTATATAAATACATACATGCAAAAGTAATATAACAAAATGTCTGCCTGGTTCATAAATTAATGTTCTATCCTGCTTCTAAACGCATACATCATTTCTGATTTCCGCAAACTGACAAATTATCAAAATTAATGCACCCACAATTTGTGAAATTCCATTTCTTTAGTATTCATATCGTCCCAGGGAGGCTGTAAACTCGATTGCGGCGGCTCAATCAGCGGGAATGAACACGGTATCACGTTCCTATGGCTACAACAGTCGCCGCGCACTGACAAATCGGGCTTTATTAATCAATATAATCCCAGAGAACATGTTTGTCTTATATCCGATTCCAATCTTCCCGATTAAATATTTCAAATTATAATAACAAAGAAGCGTCTGATTCACTTTAATTGTCATCCGTTTGTCGGAGTTGACAGGCGCTTGTCGATTGCGTCAAAGTCACATGACCAACGATGACCTTCGACTTGGAAACAATAGAAGTTTAGTGAATTTTCTGGAAAATTCTGCGAAATCTAGCTGATAAACCGAGGAACCGATCACGTGGTTATGATAAAAACAGAGGGGCTACAAAGCTGCGTTGACAAAGAATTGGTGGGTGCGATTTGTTACAGATGCATCTCCGTAAATATATTGATGCACCAACTGGATCCGTACATTGCCTATGAGCAGGAGCTTTGGAACAGCTCCGGCGACCCCGGATCAATACTTTTTACATATTTGGAATTCATATATAATAAGAAAAAACAGAATGTCAATATTTTTCTGCAATTTTTCTCATTTCTCATCAAAAGTGTATGTTGTTAACACTCAGTTGAACCGTCTCGGCGAGACGGTTCAACAGAGTGGCCGAGACAGTTCAACTGAGTGCATGTTAACAACATACACTTTGTGTGGGTAGCGGGGTCACCCGAACCAATTTTATGATGGGGGAAAAGAAGCCCGATAAAGGGCAATCCCATTGATGTCAGGCCACAGACTAACCCAACTTTGCTCTGCCTCCAAGAGTATGGAGATGGAGATTGGATTTGCTGTCCAAATCATAGTATGCAATTCGCAATTGTGTTACCCTCATGTATGGTGTCGAAATCGAAAGCACGTGGGTGCATTGCTTCAGTATAAAATTACCTTTACAAAGTTGGATTTTAAACTTAATAATTGAAACTTGGAGGCTGCAGACGACAAACCCAGTGGCAGTTATTACATCTGAACGCATCCACTCAACATCGCCTATCAGTGCAAATGGTATTATAAATTGCAATTTTGCACTTACGAAGTGCTTAGTCGTACGAATTCTAGTGAAACGGACCCCAGTTTATGTACATTTGTGGGATATTTCAAAATCATTCAAACATTTCACCGTATTGAGGCTGATGGGAAACATTTCACCGTATTGGGGCTGATGGATGGGATTTACTCGACATATGTTTCCGTTTTACTATGAATATTAATGTAAGAAATTACACAATATTTTCCTCACTGATGCACAATAGCACGCCCAATGTGTATTGTTATATATGTACATCATACATATGTATTCAATTTTCAATAGTGCAATGAAGTAATAAAACCGTTGCGTTTACTGTGGTAATCATAATATTTGGTTTGTGTAAAGTTTGCGGGGAGTCCTTCGGATGACTCCTCGCAAACTTTAAACAGACCACATGTGTTACTTAACACAGTAAACACAACAGACCAAAATTGCATTTTCTGTTACATGTAGTTGTAAAAATGGAAATAAACAAATATGGTAATAAAATGAAGAATCATCTTGTTTTACGTTATTGTGTCGCAATTCATGGAACAGCGACGTTGCCTGTCAATAGCGAGCCGTTATTGACAAATGTCGTGTAAATTAATGACGTCCAACAAACTTTAACGAATAAACAACGCCGCGCGACGTCACGTGTAGCTAATGTATGTATCGAACGTTTACGCAATTGGCGAGATAGGGACTTTAACATGCAAAGCGTAGTGGGAATGTCAATATTCCCGAGTAAAAACACGTGGTGAATTTGAGGCCCGGTGGTTGTGGTGCACTCGTGGTCACAGCGTGCCCATGGCGACGGCGTTCCCAACACAACACGGCGCTTTGTGGTGACGTAATAACATCAAAGTATCACAACGAACTGAATATAACGGAACACCAGTCTTTCAACTCCTAGAAATTATAAGGTGGTGGCATTTTGAAAATACATATAATAATACTAGCTGTACTTCCTCCAATAGGAGAGCATAATTGTGGCTGTCACTGGAGAAATGAGGCTTATGTAGCTCCTGATCAAATAACACTCCTGCAGTCTGATAGCGATATATTGCTTGTTAGAAGCGTGATGGGTGTTTCATTGATGGAATGGCGAACAGTGCAGATCGTGATCAGACTGTGCAGATGCACTGGGCGCAAAACCCATAAGCCCCATTCCTCCAGTCATAGCCACAACTAATAAATACGTTGTATAAAATTCACCAGGTGAATGCAATGAAACTACCGCATGAAATGACTATATTCTCATTTACAGTGTAACTTGTATTTATTGGTAGAGTGAATACAGGTAAAGGCGTCAAGGTAATCTTTAAAATGACTCCTGTTATGTTGTGGTCAAAACGTTGATACGGGTGATACTGGTAAGACGGATTGAAAATAAATGGCAACAAAAACAAGAAAAAATCACGAAAAAATAAAGTTAATTCTCCGATTATAAATATATTTCACTTCCACCCATGGGAAGACTCAATACTGGCTGTTACAGAGAGGTGGCTGTTGTAGGGATGTTATATAGAGGCATTTACCTAATAGGGATATAAACCAATGGTTGTTATAGAGAGGTGGCTGTTGTACAGAGGTGGCCGTTGTAGAGCGGTGGCCGTTGTTGGAGGTTTGACTGTAATTCCACGTTAGACTTACAATTTGGTTGATTGAATTCACAGTGCATCGATACTAAAGTCGCTCCATCATCAGTTTAGTTGTCTAGCAGGCAATGACGTCACTCGACTACCGAACACACGTGTGTTTTAGTTTTGTTTCCGCTCTCGCTCAATGTTATGGTTCGGACAGACATGTGTTAGCCAAGGTAAATAAATGTTTTAAAGTGATCAGTAATTGTACCTGTGACTAGAGAAATGGCGCTTATGGGAATTCTGACCAGTGTAGCTCCTGATCAAATAGTACACTCTTATAGCCTGGTAACGATCTAAATTTCTTGTTAGAAGCATGCCGGGTGTTTCATGGCTGGCATGGCGAACATTGCGGATCCTGATCAGACTGTGCGGATGCACAGGCTGATCTGGTTCTGCAGTGGTCGCAAAACCCATAAGCCATATTTCTCCAGTCACAGCCACAATTGATGATAATTGCATTGCTTAGCGCAGCAGCTGATGGGTGTTGAATATAACAGCCGTGTTTATTTACACATTGTGTCGAGGGCACAGCCACTAGAAAAAAAATTGTTGTTGTTTTTTTTTCTGGAGAAATAATCGCCATTGCTACTGTATAAATAATATACTCGACATATTAGCTTGGCATGAGAATATGGACTACTAGTCTAGATATACACAGCAAATATGAAGAAAAGAATGCATAATTATGCTGTTCATTGTAATTTTATAAAAAAAAAGCATTGTACATGGTTCTTCATATGAAAATCATATGATTTGCACATGACATGCGTATGAAGATTTTGCATATGAATTGCATATTGACTCACTGAAATTTTTCATATGAAATGAATATGCGGCACATTTTGTAGCGTCTGAGCGTACATAATTTGAACGACGATTTAATATGATATTTAATAAACGAGAAACAAGAATAAGCTGAATACATCACATGGGTAACACTATTATGTAGCATACATACAAGCTGTACTCATCACCTAGGTGACAATGTTTATGTAACATACATACATGCTGTACTCATCACATAGGTGACAATATTTATGTAGCATACATCTGTACTCAGCACCTAGGTGACACTATTTATGTAACATACATACACGCTGTGCTCATCACCTACCTAACAATAGTTATGTAACATACATACATTCTGTACTCATCACCTGGGTGACAATATTTATGTAACATACATACATGCTGTACTCAACACATGGGTGACAATATTTATGTAGCATACATACATGCTGTACTAATCACATAGGTGACAATATTGATGTAACATGCATACATGCTGTACTCAGTACCTAGGTGACAATATTTATGTAACATACATACATGCTGTACTCATCACATAGGTGACAATATTTATGTAACATACATACATGCTGTACTCATCACATAGGTGACAATATTTATGTAACATACATACATGCTGTACTCATCACATGGGTGACAATATGTATGTAACATACATACATGCTGTACTCATCACATGGGTGACAATATTTATGTAACATACATACATGCTGTACTCATCACATGGGTGGCAATATTTATGTAACATACATACATGCTGTACTCATCACATGGGTGACAATATTTATGTAACATACATACATGCTGTACTCATCACATAGGTGACAATATTTATGTAACATACATACATGCTGTACTCATCACATGGGTGACAATATTTATGTAACTTACATACATGCTGTACTCATCACATGGGTGGCAATATTTATGTAACATACATACATGCTGTACTCATCACATGGGTGACAATATTTATGTAACATACATACATGCTGTACTCATCACATGGGTGGCAATATTTATGTAACTTACATACATGCTGTACTCATCACATGGGTGACAATATTTATGTAACTTACATACATGCTGTACTCATCACATGGGTGACAATATTTATGTAACTTACATACATGCTGTACTCATCACATGGGTGACAATATTTATGTAACATACATACATGCTGTACTCATCACATGGGTGGCAATATTTATGTAACATACATACATGCTGTACTCATCACATAGGTGACAATATTTATGTAACATACATACATGCTGTACTCATCACATAGGGTGATAATGTTTATGTAACATACATACATGCTGTACTCATCACCTAGGTGACAATATTTATGTAACATACATACATGCTGTACTCATCACATAGGTGACAATATTTATGTAACATACATACATGCTGTACTCATCACATGGGTGACAATATTTATGTAACTTACATACATGCTGTACTCATCACATGGGTGACAATATTTATGTAACATACATACATGCTGTACTCATCACATAGGTGACAATATTTATGTAACATACATACATGCTGTACTCATCACATAGGTGACAATAGTTATGTAACATACATACATGCTGTACTCATCACATGGGTGACATCTGTGTACATACATACTGTACTCATCACATGGGTGACAATATTTATGTAACATACATACATGCTGTACTCATCACATAGGTGACAATATTTATGTAACATACATACATGCTGTACTCATCACATGGGTGACAATATTTATGTAACATACATACATGCTGTACTCATCACATGGGTGGCAATTTATATGTAACATACATACATGCTGTACTCATCACATAGGTGACAATATTTATGTAACATACATACATGCTGTACTCATCACATAGGTGACAATATTTATGTAACATACATACCTGCTGTACTCATCACATGGGTGACAATATTTATGTAACATACATACATGCTGTACTCATCACATAGGTGACAATATTTATGTAACATACATACATGCTGTACTCATCACATAGATGACAATATTTATGTAACATACATACATGCTGTACTCATCACATAGGTGACAATATTTATGTAACATACATACATGCTGTACTCATCACATGGGTGGCAATATTTATGTAACATACATACATGCTGTACTCATCACATGGGTGGCAATATTTATGTAACATACATACATGCTGTACTCATCACATAGGTGACACTATTTATGTAGCATACATACATGCTGTACTCATCACATAGGTGACACTATTTATGTAGCATACATACATGCTGTACTCATGACCTAGGTGACAATGTTTATGTAACATACATACATGCTGTACTCATCACCTAGGTGACAATATTTATGTAACATACATACATGTTGTACTCATCACATAGGTGACACTATTGGTGTAACATACATACATGCTGTACTCATCACCTGGGTGACAATATTTATGTAACTTACATACATGCTGTACTCATCACACGGGTGAAAATATTTATGTAACATGCATACATGCGTAATCACACCTAGGTGATATTTATGTAACATGATCACATGCTGTAACTTACAGCACTAGGTGACATATTTGAACTTACATACATGCTGTACTCATCACAATATTTATGTAACTACATACATGCTGTACTAACATCACATGGGTGATATATTTAATCATACAGCTGTAACGCAACCTTAGGTGACATATGTACATACATACGCTGTACTCACACCTGGGTGACATATTTTTATGAACTACATCATGGGCTTGACATAGGTGACAATATAGTAACTTACATACATGCTTGTACTCAGCACCTACATAGGTGATATTTATGTAAACTTACATCACATGTGTACTACATGGGTGAAAATATTTATAACATATACTGCTGTACTCAGCACTAGGTGACAATATTTTTTATGTAACATACATACATGCTGTACTCATCACTACTGGGTGACAATATTTGTATGCTGTAACTTCATACAATGCTATACAATGCTACTCATCACATGGTGAATTTTTATGTAAACTTAATATTTATGTTATACATGTAACACTATGGGACAATATTTATGTAACTACATACATGCTGTACTCATCACCTGGGTGCACTATATATGTAACTTACATACATGCTGTACCAACACCATATATACTGTAAAATATTTTAGTAACATGACTACATGCTGTACTCAGCACCTAGGTGAGTACAACATATATGTAATCGTGCTAGTACTCATCAGCTATGGGTGACAATGTCATTTACATGTAACAAGAAAACTACATACTGCTGTACTCATCACCTGGTGACATATTTATGTAACTACATACATGCTGTACTCATCACTGTGACAATATATGTAACTTACATACATGCTGTAACTCATACATGAATCACATGGGTGATATATTTAGTGTAACTTATCATACATGCTGTACTTCACATGGGTGACAATGTGATGTACATTGTAACTTACATACAAGCTGTACTCATCACATGAATATTTTATGTAACTTACTACATGCTGTACTCATCACATGGTGACTATTTATGTAACTACATACATGCTGTACTCATCACCTAGGTGTACTATCATATGTAACTACATACATGCTGTACTCATCACCCTCAATGTGACTACATACATACTGCAGACTATCACACATGTGTAAACAATCACATACATGCTGTACTCATCACATGGGTGCAAAATATTTATGTAACATGTAATACATGCTGTACTCAGACACCTAGGTGACTATTTAGTAACATGTATACACTACATACATGCTGTACTCATCACCATGGGTGACAATATTTATGTAACTTTAGCATACATGCTGTACTCATCACATGGGTGCATATTTATGTACTTACATACATGCTGAGTACTCATCACTGGGTGATATTTATGACAATATTTTAGTAAACTACATACATGCTGTAACTACATACACATGGGTGACAATATTTATGTAACTTACATACATGCTGTACTCATCACATGGGTGTATTGAAAACTGTACACTATCAGCACCTAGGTGACAATATTTGAACTACTTATACATGCTGTACTCATCACATGGTGACAATATTTATGTATGATATGCTACATGACATACATGCTGCTGTTACTCATCCAGTGACTAAGGGTGACAATATTACATGTAACTTCATCATACAAGTGCTGTACTCATCACATGGGTGACAATATTTTATGTAACTTACATACATGCTGTACTCATCACATGGTCAATGTACATCTACATCTGTAGCTCACTGGGCTGTACTAATCACTGGGTGGATATTTATGTAACTTACATACACTGTACTGTGATATTTTATGTACATCACATGCTGTACACACCTAGGGTGACAATATATATGTAATCTTACATACATGCTGTACTCATCAACCTAGGGTGACAATATTTATGTAACTACATACATGCTGTACTAATACACCATGGGTGACAATATTTTATGTAAACATACATACATGCTGTACTCAGTACTCACATAGGGTGACATATTTATAGTAACTTGTTACAATCATCACTGCTGTATCTTAATGCACATGGGTGACAATATTTATGTAACTTATACATGCTGTACATAACTCATGGTGACAATATATGTACTTACAGCTTACACCTGTACTCATCACTGGGTGACAATATTTTATGTAAATTACATCATGCTGTACTAATCACATGGGTGAAAATATTTATGTAACATGCATACATGCTGTACTAATCACTATTGTGACAATATTTATGTAACTTACATACATGCTGTACTCATCACATGGGTGACAATATTTATGTTAACTTACATACATGCTGTACTCATACACCTGTGACATATTTATGTAACTTACATACATGCTGTACTTCATCACATGGGTGACTATTTATGTAACTTACATGTACATGAATGTACTCATCACTAGGTGAACAATATTTTATGTAACTTACATACATGCTGTACTCATCACCTGGGTGACATATTTATGTAACTTACATACATTGCTGTACTCATCACATGGGTGACTATTTATGTAACATGCATACATGCTGTACTCAAGCACCTAGGTGGACAATATTTATGTAACTTACACACATGCTGTACTCATCACATGGGTGACTATTTATGTAACATGCATCATGCTGTACTCATACACCATGGTGACAATATTTATGTAACTTACATACATGCTGTACTCATCACATGGGTGACAATAGTAACTACATACATACATGCTGTACTCATCACATGGGTGACAATATTTATGTAACTTACATACATGCTGTACTCATCACATGGGTGACAATATTTATGTAACTTACATACATGCTGTACTCATCACATGGGTGATATTTATGTAACTTACATACTGCTGTACTCATCACATGGGTGACAATATTAGTAACTTACTACATGCTGTACTCATCACATGGGTGACAATATTTATGTAACTTACATACATGCTGTACTCATCACTGGGTGACAATATTTATGTAACTACATTACATGCTGTACTCATCACATGGGTGACAATATTTATGTAACATACATACATGCTGTACTCATCACATGGTGACAATATTTATGTAACATACATACATGCTGTACTCACATGGGTGACAATATTTATGTAACATACATACTTGCGTACTCATCACATGGGTGAAATATTTATGTAACTTACATACATGCTGTATCATCACATGGGTGACAATATTTGTAACACATACATGCTGTACTCATCACTGGGTGACAATATTTATGTAACTTACATACATGCTGTACTCATCACATGGGTGAAAATATTTATGTAACTTGCATACATGCTGTACCTCACATGGTGACAATATTTATGTAACTTACATACATGCTGTACTCATCACCTGGGTGACAATATTTATGTAACTTACATACATGCTGTACTCATCACATCACACATGGGTAAATATTTATGTAACATGCATACATGCTGTATCACACCTAGTGACAATATTTAGTAACAACATACATGCTGTACTCATCACCTGGGTGACAATATTTATGTAACATACATACATGCTGTACTCATCACATGGGTGACAATATTTATGTAACTTACATACATGCTGTACTCATCACATGGGTGACAATATTTATGTAACATACATACATGCTGTACTCATCACCTGGGTGACAATATTTATGTAACTTACATACATGCTGTACTCATCACATCATCACATGGGTGAAAATATTTATGTAACATGCATACATGCTGTACTCAGCACCTAGGTGACAATATTTATGTAACTTACATACATGCTGTACTCATCACCTGGGTGACAATATTTATGTAACTTACATACATGCTGTACTCATCACATCATCACATGGGTGAATTATTTATGTAACATGCATACATGCTGTACTCAGCACCTAGGTGACAATATTTATGTAACTTACATACATGCTGTACTCATCACCTGGGTGACAATATTTATGTAACTTACATACATGCTGTACTCATCACATGGGTGAAAATATTTATGTAACATGCATACATGCTGTACTCAGCACCTAGGTGACAATATTTATGTAACTTACACACATGTTGTACTCATCACATGGGTGAAAATATTTATGTAACATGCATACATGCTGTACTCATCACCTGGGTGACAATATTTATGTAACTTACATACATGCTGTACTCATCACATGGGTGACAATATTTATGTAACTTACATACATGCTGTACTCATCACCTGGGTGACAATATTTATGTAACTTACATACATGCTGTACTTATCACATGGGTGACAATATTTATGTAACATGCATACATGCTGTACTCAGTACCTAGGTGACAATATTTATGTAACTTACATACATGCTGTACTCATCACATGGGTGACAATATTTATGTAACATGCATACATGCTGTACTCAGCACCTAGGTGACAATATTTATGTAACATGCATACATGCTGTACTCAGCACCTAGGTGACAATATTTATGTATTATACATCTGTAATCAGCACCTAGGTGAAAATATTTATGTAGCATACATACATGCTGTACTCAGCACCTAGGTGACAATATTTATGTATTATACATCTGTAATCAGCACCTAGGTGAAAATATTTATGTAGCATACATACATGCTGTACTCATCACCTAGGTGACAATATTTATGTAACATACATACATGCTGTACTCATCACATAGGTGACAATATTTATGTAACTTACATACATGCTGTACTCATCACCTGGGTGACAATATTTATGTAACTTACATACATGCTGTACTCATCACATGGGTGAAAATATTTATGTAACATGCATACATGCTGTACTCATCACATTGGTGAAAATATTTATGTAACTTACATACATGCTGTACTCATCACATGGGTAACAATATTTATGTAACATGCATACATGCTGTACTCAGCACTTAGGTGACAATATTTATGTAACTTACATACATGCTGTACTCATCACATGGGTGACAATATTTATGTAACATCCATACATGCTGTACTCAGCACCTATAGTCTGTTTCACGAAACCTGCCCAAATTTTACGGCTATATAGACAATTCAAAAACAATATTACTTTTCGATAATATTAAATTAAAGGAAAATTTAAGAATGAGCCTTCTTTTTATTTCGTGAAATTTGGTCAAATATTGGTTTTATTACGAAATATTGATTTCTCTATGGGAATTTAACATGGGGGAAAAAAGAGGTAGAGGACTTGTGGGAGGAGTCAAAAAACATTGTTTTTGGAAATTGACTCCGAAACCTAGCTAGAGAGCTTGGAAATGATCTAACTAAGAAAACAAAAGTTAAATTTTAAAAATCGCTCCAGTATTTCTGAAATTCTAAAAAATTTCCCCATGTTAAAATGTCTACGGGGATTTAACATGGGGAAATTTTGTTTTAGTAATAAAATCAATATTTGACCAAATTTCACGAAATAAAAAGAAGGCTCATTCTTAAATTTTCCTTTAATTTAATATTATCGAAAAAAATATGGTTTTTGAATTGTTTATATGGCCGTAAAATTTGGGCAGCTTTCGTGAAACAGGCTATAGGTGACAATATTTATGTAACATGCATACATGCTGTACTCAGCACCTAGGTGACAATATTTATGTAACTTACATACATGCTGTACTCATCACATAGGTGACAATATTTATGTAACATACATACATGTTGTACTCATCACATAGGTGACACTATTGGTGTAACATACATACATGCTGTACTCATCACCTAGGTGACAATATTTATGTAACATACATACATGTTGTACTCATCACATAGGTGACACTATTGGTGTAACATACATACATGATGTTACTCATCACCTGGGTACGAATAAAATATTTATGAACATTACATACATGCTGTACTCATCACATGGGTGAAAATATTTATGTAACATGCATACATGCTGTACTCAGCACCTAGGTGACAATATTTATGTAACTTACACACATACTGTACTCATTACATTGGTGAAAATATTTATGTAACATGCATACATGCTGTACTCAGCAATGTGACTCATATTTATGTACTGCTACATGCTGTACTCATCACCTATGTGAACGCTATATGTACTGCATACATGCTGTACTCAGCACCTAGGTGACAATATTTATGTAACTGACATGCGACTCACACCTAGGTACAATATTTATGTAACATACATACATGCTGTACTCATCATATAGGTGACAATATTGATGTAACATACATACTTGCTGTACTCAGCACCTAGGTGGCAATATTTAGGTAACTTACATACATGCTGTACTCATCACCTACCTAACAATAGTTATGTAACATACATACATGCTGTACTCATCACCTACCTAACAATAGTTATGTAACATACATACATGCTGTACTCATCACATGGGTGACAATATTTATGTAGTATACATCTGTAATCAGCACCTAGGTGACAATGTTTATGTAGCATACATACATGCTGTACTCATCACCTAGGTGACAATATTTATGTAACATACATACATGTTGTACTCATCACATAGGTGACACTATTGGTGTAACATGCATACATGCTGTACTCATCACATAGGTGACACTATTGGTGTAACATACATACATCTGTTTCAATGTATCTCTCTACTCATCATAGGTGACACTATTGGTGTAACATACATACATGCTGTACTCATCACATAGGTGACACTATTGGTGTAACATACATACATGCTGTACTCATCACATAGGTGACACTATTGGTGTAACATACATACATGCTGTACTCATCACCTGGGTGACAATATTTATGTAACTTACATACATGCTGTACTCATCACATGGGTGACAATATTTATGTAACTTACATACATGCTGTACTCATCACATGGGTGACAATATTTATGTAACTTACATACATGCTGTACTCATCACATGGGTGAAAATATTTATGTAACATGCATACATGCTGTACTCAGCACCTAGGTGACAATATTTATGTAACTTACACACATTCTGTACTCATCACATTGGTGAAAATATTTATGTAACATGCATACATGCTGTACTCATCACCTGGGTGACAATATTTATGTAACTTACACACATGCTGTACTCATCACATTGGTGAAAATATTTATGTAACATGCATACATGCTGTACTCAGCACCTAGGTGACAATATTTATGTAACTTGCATACATGCTGTACTCATCACATGGGTGACAATATTTATGTAACATGCATACATGCTGTACTCAGCACCTAAGTGATCATATAGTAACATGCATATCATGCTGTAACTCAGCACCTAGGTGACAATATTATGTAACTAATACATGCTGTACTCATCACCTAGGTGGCAATCTATGTAACTACATACATGCTGTACTCATCACCTATGCAATATTTGTAACATACATACATGCTGACTACACCTAGTTTAACTAGATAACATGTGTACATACATGCTGTACTCATCACTATCCTAACAATATGTTATGTAACATACAACATGCTGTCCTCATCACAAAGGTGAAAACAATGTTTATGTTAACATACATACATGCTGTAACTCCATCACACTAGGTGATTAATTTTGTTTCATGTAACATACAAATACATGCTGTACCTCCATCCACCTAGGTGGATAATGGTTAAGTTTAACATACCTACTTGCTGTAACTCATCACCTAGTGGATAATATTTAAAGTAACATACATACAAGCTGTACTCATCACCTAGGGTGAATAATGTTTTTATGTAACCCATACCATACAATGCAGTACTCAATCACAAAGGTGACAATTTTATTTATGTATCATACATACATCAGTAACTCATCACCTACCTAAACAATAGTTATGTAACATACATACATGCTGTACTCATTCACTACCTAACAATATTTTATTGTAACATACATACATGCTGTACTCAACACCCTAGTGATAATGTTTTAATGTAACTTACATACATGCTGTACTCATCATCATGGTGACAATATTATGTAACTTACATATACATCTGTAACTCATCACATGGGTGACAATTATTTATGTAACATACATACAGCGTACTCAACACATGGGTGACAATATTTTATGTAACATACATACATGCAGTACTCATCACACTAACAATAGTATGTAACAAACATACATGCTGTACTCAACACTACCTAACAATATTTATGTAACATACATACATGCCTGTAACTCATCACCTACCTAACAATGAGTTTATGTAACATACATACTGCTGTACTCATCACCTAGGGATAATGTTTATGTAACATACATACATGCTGTACTCACACCGTAGGTGACAATATTAGTAACATACATACATGCTGTACTCATCACCGAGGTGGCAATATTTAGGAACATACATACATGCTGTACTCATCACCTAGGTGGCAATATTTAGTAACATTACATACATGCTGTACTCATCACATAGGGTGACCAATATTTTAGTAACATACATACATGCTGTACATCACATGTGACAAATAATGTAAACAATACACATGCTGTACTCATCACATGGGTGGCAATATTTATGTAACATACATACATGCTGTACTCATCACCTAGGTGATAATGTTTATGTAACATACATACATGCTGTACTCATCACCTACCTAACAATAGTTATGTAACATACATACATGCTGTACTCATCACCTACCTAACAATAGTTATGTAACATACATACATGCTGTACTCATCACCTAGGTGATAATGTTTATGTAACTTACATACATGCTGTACTCATCACATGGGTGACAATATTTATGTAACTTACATACATGCTGTACTCATCACATGGGTGACAATATTTATGTAACATACATACATGCTGTACTCATCACATGGGTGACAATATTTATGTAACATACATACATGCTGTACTCATCACATGGGTGACTGTACTCATCACATGGGTGACAATATTTATGTAACTTACATACATGCTGTATTCATCACATGGGTGACAATATTTATGTAACATACTGGGTGACAATATTTATGTAACATACATACGTGCTGTACTCATCACATTGGTGACAATATTTATGTAACATACTGGGTGACAATATTTATGTAACATACATACATGCTATTATATACATACATGGTTGACATACTTGTTATTAGCCCAGTATGCTAGTACAATGGAACCATGGTGTCTGTGTTAGAGATGTTCCATTGTAAATCAGGCATATGACCACTTCAAGATACGCATGTGTGTTTTGTGATCATGAACATGCATTATCAATGGAGGTAATGTGCAAGGAACAAACTTTTGCACAAACTTTTAACGGAGTCAGGTTTAGAGAGGTTTCACTGTACTAGCTAAATTTATAGCCGTCACTGTAGTGTACACAGAGAACCCCAGGCATGCAGGCAATGCTAGGAAACACGTAGGAATTCCGAGGCTGACCGAGGAATGTATACCGTTTCCGAGCCGAGCCTGATACATTGATATAAACATACACTAGCATAGTATGGTATTTATCAGGCCACTTTTATGCTACATGATTGCCAATATAACAGGATTGTCCTTGAAACTAACGCGGACATGTTACATTCCGTATTGACGATAGTCGGTAACGTCAGCGTGATGTCGTTTGACTTGAATCGGCAGTGAGCCGGATATGCGTATCTGGAGTCTAGTCCAAGCAGGATACGGCCATATGTTACTACCCCCCACCCCAACCCTCCGTAACTGGAATAGACTGTGATGTGTTCAGTTTCCAATCAATCCAATCGTCACAAAATGATTTTCAGACTAGTCCATTTATAAATATGAAAATTACTTGCAAAAAGTGCAGATCCTGATGAGACGGCTCGTCACAAGCCGGCTCGTCTGGATCTACACTGTTTGCCAATACCACTATACATGTGTGTAGCGTTGAAAGAGTTGATCAGTGTATAGTCGACTAACGCAAAGCTCGTGAGTTGATTAACATCGGTGGCTTGGCATAGCAGTGGCATTCGCCCGTCCTGCCTAATTACCCCCATCGCGTCTGATGTGTCCACCGGGACTCATCGCGGTGTTGTTGGTGGGGGGAATATTACTATGCCGTGACAAGTTTCAGCGGTCTCGGCACTCACCAACTCGCCTCGGGCCTTTGATTAGACTTTTAGACAGGGATTGGTTCTCGAACATAACGAAATTTTAGTGGTATTTGGAAACTGTTCACCAGTGCGGGTGTCGCTTTCGGCTAGTTCCGAGGAGTCCCAAGTGCCAGTAACTCGTCAATTATGGTACAAATGGGATAATAATGTTTTAACTATTTGCATGCTAGCGGTGAAAATGACAACCAACGAATTAGGAGTATGTTTCTTATTTCTCTCTACAAATATGTCTTGTGTAAATATGTCTTTACGGAAGGTAATATCCGCCATAATTCTATGTGACTTGATGCTTGCGTGCTGATGACATTACAACTTATATTCATGTTATTTCATTCGTCATTTGTATTTATTACATTTGAAATCTGCTTGTTGTAATTGTATTTGTCTTTCTTACATGTCCATTCTGCAGATTGCTTTGTTCATTCGCCTTATTTACATTACAATTATTGATACGTCCTTATTCGTGTCCCTGTTTCATGGCACTAAGCATTTGCAATAGAAAGTAAGAACAAGCACTTAGCACTTTGAATAAGGCCGAAAGCAGTAAGGACAAAGCCGCAGGAAGTAAGCATCAAGCGAAAGCATCAAGAGTCCGAAAGCGGAAACCCGCAAGCAGAAAGCATCAAGCCGCAAGCAGAATGATGCAAGCAATATATAGGTTAGTAGTGCCTCATTATGACGCCAGATGGCACTGCTGTCAATGTTAGGAATCCTCCGACTAATAAATAGTAGTACGAGATGTTTGTGGCACACCTCCAATGCCGGTGTTGATGTAAGATTTCACCTATAAATGATCACAGTATAGGTTAGAAGACACCAAATAGTTTTACTATACACTTTAACCGAATCCCACCCAATAAGGTCAGTCTCTCCTACTTTCACTATTCGTATGGATGTTGTGGGACCTACTTGTACATGACCTGCAGCCGGTCTGTACTGGTTCTGCATGAATTAAACAATTGCTGCACTTACTCCTAAGACAGAAAAATTCAACCTCGTCATGTCAACCAATATTGTTTACATTTGTTTTGGCCACGGAAACCCTGTTTACATCACATGACCAACATGTTCCTCATGTGAAACTGGGTAGTAATGGATCAATATTTGCAAGCAAACTGTGTCAGTGACCTCAAAACACCCGCACGATTTTGTTCATACTGGACAACTTTTACCGTCTTGACGATTTCGCACCATTTGTTATTCTCTAACCTATATTAACTAAATTGCATATGTATGTATGGTGTTTGACTTACTAATGTGCTTTATACATACATGTATCCTCATAATTAAATTGCATATGTACGTAATTGAAAACAATCACATTTTTATAGTAAGTTACACATATGGTAACTTACACAGGTTAACTGTCAAACTGGCCCGTTACCGATGAAAACCAATAACCGTCCGGGATCAGACTAAGGTGGGCCACCACCATTAATTTTACCTAAAACACTAACCCGTTACCACACATTTTGCTATTCTCTGCTACTTTCATTTTTCTTATGGATGTTGTGGGACCTAATTTCCAATAACCTGCACCCATTCTGCTCTGGATCTTGACTAATTAAAATAGAGATTTAATTATTGTTGAAGATGGGGTGCTATCTAGTAGGTACAAACTTTTCTTTATGGAACTTAAATAACTGTATAATTGTAGCTAGTCCACCACTTTTAAAAATTACGAGTGCCAGCTACACAGATATAATTATTTAGTAATCTTTAATGTACTCATAGAGATTCGCGGTGGTATCAAGCTAGCTCCATATGCAAATGATGCAGTATTTTTAAATTATGTATATCAATTAAATGCTGAATAAATATTTTTATCGACATATCATAAAGTATGATATTGCACATAAAAAAAAAATTAAATAAATAGTTGCTCCCCTTATCATTTTAAGGAACCCCGGTTATCGCCCCTGATATCAAACTGGCATTTCGCGTTTGATATGAAAAGTACATTAATGTCAATTAGTACGTCTGGAAATGGTAATAATTTTGCCAGAAAAATGTCAGATTGAAAGAATAAAGAAAAACGTGTCTCCTATATTATAACCTGGCATGTACACTGTAGGTTTAAGGTTAGAAAAGGGGTGTTTTTAACACCACTTTTCAGCATATTTGAAGCATTTAAAAGAAAACACTGAGCCTGTTGGTCACGAGATGTAAACAGAGTTTCCGTGGCCAAATAATGTAAACAATATTGGGAGACATGACGAGGTTGGTCCCACAACATCCATACGAATAGTGAAAGTAGGAAAGACTGGCTGGGATTCGGTTGAATTATACAGTAAAACTATTTGGTGTATTTTAACCTAAACATGGCGCAACAGAAAAGGCGGCATCAATCTACATGAACACCGTTAGGGACATGGAACCAATTTAAAGAGCAACGCATTGTAGGACTGGTACCAGCATATGAATTCATTTTAGGGAGAACTATTTTAAGTTTTAGCAGCGCATCTGGCATCATAATGGTTGTTCCCAAATTACTGTTGCAATTGTTGTTGTCAAGGGGCGTGGCTTAGCGCTGTAACAAAACGCATGGCAAAACAGCGATGCAATGATCAATAATGGAACTCCGGATGTCACTAAGAATGAATCATCAAGCTACTTAGAATGTAAACAACACAAACGCATTGAAACAGTGCAAATGAATAAAGCATCAAGCCAAATGCACATGCGATTTAGACTATAACCAAGAAGATTTCAAATGTCACAAACACGAATGACGAATAAAATAACATGAAAGTAAGTTGTAATGGCATCAGTCAGCAAGCATCAAGCCACATAGAATTGTGATAAGACGGGTAGAACTTAGAATGCCATCAGCAAGCAAGCATCAAGCCTAATAGAATTATGGCGGATATTACCTTCCATATGTCTTGGGCCGACACATTGGGAGTATGTTTCTTATTTCTCAAGTATATTTCTCAGAAATCTTCCAGCGCACTCCTGAAGACGGATAACGAACACAACTATAAGTTAAGTGTTTTCCATTGACTGAATAGTGAATTGTGCAGGCCCTGATCAGACTGCACAGATGAGAAGGCTGATCTGGGACTACACTGATCGCATAACCCATAAGCTCCAGTTCTCCAGTCACAGCCACATTTTCGTCAGCACTCGGTTCAAATTTGACATCTCAATGGGAAATTACCGAGGTGTTCCACAGGTGTTTATTGACGAGCTAACATATAACGTTTCATTAAGAAATTTCAGACATGGTCGATGTATTTGTCTTACCCTGACAGAAGACATATTTGAACGGGTGCAGCATGTGAGCGGTGCTGTGAGATAAGTAGGCATTCATTAGTTTGAAACCAGTACAGACCCAAATGTACCATCATGAGGTATAAGTGAAAACAATGTAATGCTAAACGAGGCTAAAACATGAATACATGTATCATTATCAGTTAGTGAAAGAAAGTCTTTAGCTTCAATTGCATGTACATGTATGTACATGTATATGCAATAGGAAGTGAATGGGTTACACTAGTAACTGACCGAACGCTCAATAAGCCCAATTACGTAGATCGACAATCGATAAAATTAACCCTTTCAACACTACATACCTCTTTTGTGATGTTTGCAAACAGTGTAGATCCATATGAGGCGGTTTTTAACGGGCCGTCTCATCAGGATCTGCACTTTTTGCAAGTAATGTTCATATTATTTTTAGAAAAAAAAACACGCCATTCATATTTGTATCCCAGTCGATTCACGTTACTTATGTTTTAAACGCGTTAAATAAATCGGGCACGGTTTTACATTTTTCTGAACATGTACTCATACTGGAAATCAGGGGAGTGTCATTGGTAGAAGATGGGCTGTGTTCAATTTCTGCCAATCCAACCGCCTGATTTCGAAAATAAATTTTCAGAATGTTTTATATCAGCAGATAGATTGGATAATATTTTGTTTGTAATGTAGTTCGATGAAGCTTAGATGAAATACCTGTAGTATAATTAGGAGATAACTGTATTGAAATTTGTAATTTGGGGAGATACTCGGTGGATTTACGGTTGGAAACTTCGATTTACAGCGACGCCGCAGGCGGAGACGTAAATCGAAGATTCCAACCGTAAATACACCGAGTATCTCCCCAAATTACAAATTTCAATACGGTTATCTCTATTATAATGTACAACCATCATTTCTGACTCATTTTCCCGATTTCTGAACCAAATACCAACCAATACGGGCATACCCATTACAACCCTCACAATATTGGCCGATTTACACCTTGTCTGTAACCGTGACAACTGCCATAAACATAATACACGAAAACAAATAGTGCAAAACAAATACGTAAACTAACGAAGAATTGTGTTACCATTTACAAACTTTTATTTCATCTATATATTCTTTATCATCCATCAATGATTATTTTATATATGGTTCAACACTACCTTGAATATTAGAATAATTGTCCAAAGACCTACATTGCTGGGAATTTCCATTCAAAGTTAGAAAAAAATGGCCGACATCGCTGATGCTTGCTTGTCGAGCTCGACATTTTACAGTTTTATAAGTGGATCACTTAATGATTGTCATAGTTATGGTTGTGTATATTCACAGTGAATTTTGGAAATTATATGTCGATGGATGTTGGTAAACGGCTGGGGTCGTAGGCGGTACAAGGACGTGATTTTCCACCCTTTGGTGGTGATTGTGGAAGTCCACATCAGTAGCCAGTGTTGTGACAGGGCACCACATCAGGGGCGGATCTAGCATTTGAGGAACGGCAGGCTGTCCTATTTTCGAGCTCCACAGAGTGTAGCGAGTATGCTATCCGTAAATGCACTTGCCTGTGTTTTACGCCCCCCCCTTCTAGATCCGCCCCTGCACATGACCTTGATACTGGACAGGTAACAGCTGTTGAGTGGATACAGAGTTGGGAGGGCTCTCCTTGATTAGCTTCAGCATTTTTGGAGAATAGCCGAATACTCACGTTTCTGGTTGTCCGGACAATCTCTAATGCATGACATCACGGAACTTTCAGGGTGAAACGGCGCGTAGGAATACATCTAAGTATGTAAATGTGATCACATGACATGTTACCTACGTGTAAATTTACTTGCAGGTAATTGATCGATCAACCAATCAGATTTCGACAATTTCATTAAGGTGCATTAGAATGTATTTGTCTTCGCTTTTTCACGGATTGTGTATGAGAAATTCATGCTTTGTCGAATCTCCACGTTTCTCTTTCGATTTGTACTCATTTTTAATTCTCGTAGTTTGATTCAAGAAACATGTATACTATAAGGTTCGACAATGTCCAGCCGTGGGTAAACGTTTGTCGTGGCACGAGGGAACATTTTGAACCCCAAGGTCGTAGGCCGCTGGTTCAAACAGTTCCCGAGTACCACGCCAAATGTTTACCTATACGACTGGACATAGTCGAACGTTATTGTTACAATACACGTCGGAAATATCGTGTAATTTGAGTATATATACAGTACTTTCGGTACTGTGATCATCTGTTCCATTCAAACAGCTCATTTTCACATATGGACGTAACGCCAGTTTTCGGAGTAGTCGGAGTTTTCGGGGTATTCACATATTTTTTTAATTTGTAGACATCTGTGCAGCCGCTATGTGCTTTACGTCCAATGATTAAAATAATCATGACATTACCTATATTAAGTTCTTAAAAATGCCACAAAACCAGTGTTTGGACTAAATACTGGTAATTTTTGCCATTTATGTCATTTTGTTCACGAACCTACCGTCATTTTCGTGATTTTCTGCGTCTGCCATTAATCTGCTGTTTAATATTGTTAAAATTATAATCAATAGAAAAGTTTCAAGTTTTCCTTCACTGTGCCTTATTCATCTGCGAGATGATATAACATTAAATGAAAACTTGGGACGAATTAGCAAATTTATTGACACTTTCAGAACATACCCCGAAAACTCCAACCATAAGTCAATATTCAAGATGGCTGACTCGTGTATTGCTAAACTCGCTAACGCGACTTTTAATCAAACAACAATCTTATTTTGAAGGCAAGAAACATTGAAAGAAATGTTTATCATTCTATTGAACTGACAATTTAGCTCATATGTTATGTTTTATAAAAATCGCTAGTTGATGAACTTGTTAATACCCCGAAAACTAGACCCACCATCATACATGTACATATTCCGGGGCCGATTTACACGTCGCGTGATGAAGCCGCATCAATTTCAAAATTCAGTGCGACCGTTGTGAACTGGTCTGGTAACGTAATGGCGAGTTCTAGGAACGTCATGAGACACATGCATTACGTAAGTATTGGCTTGGCCCCGGAATGAGTATTGTCCACAGCCATGGTCAAACAGCAAGCGCTGTACGTTTGAAAATGGCTGTGAGTGTTGTCGAACAACGGCAGTCATGTAGCAATGATGATTTACTGATGATGTAGCAATCCAGTAATAAAGTACATGCAGAATTAATTCGCCATTTCCTAAATTGTACTGTTATTTTGTGTACAAAACAAATATGTATGTGACTGGAGAAATGAGAAATTTCCAACCAGTGTAGATTCAGATCAGCCTGTGCATCCGCACAATCTGATCAGGATATGCACTGTTCGCCATTCCATCCATGAAACACGGATAATGCTTCTAACAAGCAATATAAATGTAGATCGTTATGAGGCTACAGGAGTGTGCTATGTGATCAGGAGCTACACTGGTCACAAGTCGCATAAGCTCCATTTCAGGGATTCCGCTGGGGAAAATAAAAAAATAAAAAAAGGGAATAACCAATAAGGATAATATTTTTCCCGCAACTACAGCTTATGCGTTTAGCCATATATGAATGCAGTTACACATGTTAGCTATGAAGCACTGCATGTATATCATATGAATGCAGTTACACATGTTAGCTATGAACCACTGCACGTATATAATATGAATGCAGTTACACATGTTAGCTATGAAGCACTGCATGTATATAATATGAATGCAGTTACACATGTTAGCTATGAAGCACTGCACGTATATAATTTGTATGCAGTTACACAAGTTAGCTATGAACCACTGCATGTATATAATATGAATGGCACGTATATAATATGAATGCAGTTACACATGTTAGCTATGAAGCACTGCACGTATATGATATGAATGCAGTTACACATGTAAGACAGACACATGTATATATGAATGCAAAGTTACATGTTAGAGCACTGCATGTATAATCTTGATGCGCAGTTACACATGTTAGCTATGAAGCACTGAAGCACTATAACATGTTAATATATGAATGCAGTTTACACTGTTAGCATGAACCACACATGTATCTATGAAGCACTGCATGTAAATATAATATGAAATGCAGTACACATGTTAGATATGAAGCCACAACATGTATATAATATGAAGCAGTTACAACATGTTAGCTATGAAAACGCACTACATGTATATAATATGAATGCAGTTACACATGTTAGCTATGAAGCACTGCACGTATATAATATGAATGCAGTTACACATGTTAGCTATGAAGCACTAACACTGTATATAATATGAATGCAGTTACCATGTTAGCTATGAAGCACTGACATGTATATAATATGAATGCAGTTACACATGTTAGCTATGAAGTGCACTAGCTATGTATATAATATGAATGCAGTATACACATGTTAGCATGATGCACTGCATGTATATATATGATTTGCAGCTTACAACTGATAGCTATTGAAGCACTACATGTATAATAAGTATGAATGCAGTTACACATGTTAGCTATGAAGCACTGCACGTATATAATATGAATGCAGTTACACATGTTAGCTATGAACCACTACACGTATATAATATGTATGCAGTTACACATGTTAGCTATGAACCACTACATGTATATAATATGTATGCAATTACACATGTTAGCTATGAAGCACTGCACGTATATAATATGAATGCAGTTACACATGTTAGCTATGAACCACTACACGTAAATAATATGAATGCAGTTACACATGTTAGCTATAAGCACTACATGTATATATGATGCAGTTACACATGTTAGCTATGAAGCACTGCATGTATATAATGATGCAGTTACACATGTTAGCTATAAGCACTGCATGTATATAATATGAATGCAGTTACACATGTTAGCTATGAAGCACTGCACGTATATAATATGAATGCAGTTACACATGTTAGCTATGAAGCACTGCACGTATATAATATGAATGCAGTTACACATGTTAGCTATGAAGCACTGCATGTATATAATATGAATGCAGTTACACATGTTAGCTATGAAGCACTGCATGTATATAATATGAATGCAGTTACACATGTTAGCAGCTATGAACCACTACATGCATATAATATGAATGCAGTTACACATGTTAGCTATGAAGCACTGCACGTATATAATATGAATGCAATTACACATGTTAGCTGCTATGAAGCACTGCATGTATATAATATGAATGCAGTTACACATGTTAGCTATGAAGCACTGCATGTATATACTATGTATGCAGTTACACATGTTAGCTATGAACCACTACATGTATATAATATGAATGCAGTTAGACATGTTAACTATGAAGCACTACATGTATATAATATGAATGCAGTTACACATGTTAGCTATGAAGCACTACATGTATATAATATGAATGCAGTTAGACATGTTAGCTATGAAGCACTACATGTATATAATATGAATGCAGTTACACATGTTAGCTATGAAGCACTGCATGTATATAATATGAATGCAGTTACACATGTTAGCTATGAAGTACTGCACGTATATAATCACTAGTGGCATTCAGGTCCAATAAGCCGTGTGCCATCTAATAATTCCAGCACAAACATATTTACACAATTCCATAACATGTGATTGGCCCATAGCAAGTCTCTCTCCAAAATGTATATCCCAGTAAACTCCCACGCCGAACTACTTTCTACAGGTGCGCTGTCAGTGCTGTCAATGTAAACAAATGGCTGCCGTCTGTCTAAATAAACACTCTTTTCTTGATGTATTTATTTCAAATGCTGGAATTATAAGGAATGAATGGCCTTTTTGTGGAATTTATCGGGGATATAAACTTGGAAAAGTCGCGGGAATACTGGACGAGGCCTTCCGGCCTTCGTCCAGTATTCCCGCGACTTTTCCAAGTGTATACCCCGATAAATTCCACAAAAAGGTCATTCATTCCTATAATGAGTTTATCTCATAGTGTATGCTACTACATATATGCACATGTCACTAAACTAAAACATTTAATGATTTACTTACTTAGTCAATTGTGGATAGTAGCAGGACGAAACAACGGGTGCGCATGGCGTATTGGACCCACCATGACATATTGAGGAAATGCACAGCTTTGTCGAGATACGTGGTTAGCTGATAAAGTGGAACCTCGCCAAACCGGACACCCTGGGAGGTGTTTGGCGATGTTCCACTGTAATTCAGGTGTATTCTTGTGCGCACCTAGAATTACTAATACTTTATCTGTTTCAGTCACAGAGAAACAGATACATTTGGCTTCCGGCAGAGGAATATTTCATCATACCTTTGTCATAGAATGTACTTATTTTACTGTAAGGTTGTACTCTTATTTTCTGCATTAGTCAAGTCTATAAAGAACAGTATAGACACTGATTAATGTTCCACTGGTCATCAAGTACAAATTACTTTTGACTATATAAACTTTCGGAGCATGTATCTGAAAAGTGAGTTTGGTCAACAATCAGCTCCAGTTAAACAAACTGCTTTATTCTGAGCATCAACTTTAAGTTTGTCAACGGAAATGGTTTTATTTTTACACAATCAACAAGTAGTGTATGCTTTCATGCGCTCGTGAGCATCTGAAGTGGTGGTAAGTTGAACGGGGTCGTGGGGGTCGGGGTGTTAGAGGAGATTACTGATGCAGATGTACGATTCACCTAAGAGAGACAACATCTGTTTATACAGTATAGTTTATAATATGCAAAGAACTGGATTATTTTCGTTATTGATTGATGACCAGTCCAGTATTCCCGCGACTTTTCCAAGTTTATATCCCCGATAAATTCCACAAAAAGGCCATTCATTCCTTATAATTCCAGCATTTGAAATAAATACATCAAGAAAATGTGTTTATTTTAACAGACGGTATCCATTTGTTTACATTGACAGCACTGACAGCGCACCTGTAGAAAGTAGTTCGGGTTGGGAGTTTACTGGGATATAAATTTTGGACAGAGACTTGCTATGGGCCAATCAAATGTTATGGAATTGTGTAAAAATATTTGTGCTGGAATTATTAGATGGCACACGGCTTATTGGACCTGTATGTCACTAGTGATTATATACATGTAGTGGTTCATAGCTAACATGTGTAACTGCATTTATATTATATACATGTAGTGGTTCATAGCTAACATGTGTAACTGCATTTATATTATATACATGTAGTGGTTCATAGCTAACATGTGTAACTGCATGATTCATATATGGCTGAACGCATAAGCTGTAGTTGCGGGGAAAATATTAAAAGTTCATGCGCCAACATATCGATGGTCTAGTAACATAAGGTCGTAACTGCTATGCTAAAGCATAGCAGTTACGACCTTATGTTACTATACCATCGATATATGGTGCATTATCCGAGTGTTGCCTCGGCCTTTGCACACAGGGGCTGTACTGTGGCCACAGTCGGAATGAGGGAAACCAGTGCACCATAGATGTAGTTGTTGGAGAAATGCTAGTCACCCGACATTAGCCCGCATATCATGATCACGCCGACCACCATTGTACTGTATAGTATGACTACTGACTATATTAATTAAAGGTACATGCCCACGCAGTAGGCACAACATGTTCTTTATAGGAATTAAATAAATGTATAATTATGTCACTATTCCACCAGTTCTAAAAATTACGAGTGCCCGCTATACAAATATAATCATTTATTAATTATCAATTTACTGTTAGCGACGCGCGGCGGTAACAGTCTATTTCGATAATGTGCAGGGACGACGACATACACATCACGGCTTGCGGTGCGCATGCGCAGTATACTACGCGCGCCAGTAGGCTTCCCAATATGTAAACAAGAATAGCAACATGTCGAAACGTCCAGGACGGAAATTGTATGAAACAGCGTCGGCCAAAAAAAAGGCGAAATGTCTGAGGGACAGGCAGTACATAGAGAGAGAGTGGTTAATATTGGCGACCAGATCACCAAATGGAAAGAGTTACGTGGAGATTTAGATTTGGACTCGAATAGTGATTTTTCTTCTCAACTTCCGATATTTCACTGCGCATGTCGAAGATGTGATATGATTGACCGTGTCACGTGACGCGTATTGGTAAAAATAGCACGAAGTCGGAAAATACCCTTTCTGGTCGCGGCATATAAAATGCGATTTAACACCAATTAACACGCGCCGTAATTAAAAATAACTCGTTAGTGGGTAGACATATGGCTCATATAAGGCATGACAGAAAATGAAAAGTTGTAGTACAGTGTCACCTGTTGCGTGGGCATGTACCTTTAATAACGTGTGTTGAAGGATTATAGTGACATCAACCCTAAGTAACTGGAGTGTTTTTTTATGTTAATTTTCCGACCCATTCAATCGCCACAGAATAGTTTTCAGACTTGCACATTTATGAGAAGGGGGTGCTTTTGTCCTAAAAATTATGAAAATTACTTGGTGATCCTGGTGAGACGGCTCGTTACGAGCCTGCTCATCTGGATCTACATTGTTGCAAACATCACTATAGATAGAGATCTGTATAGTGTTGAAAGGGTTAATTTTGAAATGATTTATTTATGTGACTGTGACATTGGAGAATTATCTGTACAGTATCTGTACTGTGACATTTGTTTTACATAAAATATATGGGCACCCCATGTTATCATAAAATTGAAGTGAGTGATCTAATTGGTGAACATGTACAACAAGAGTGATACAGTGGAACCTCTCTAAACCGTACATTGAGAACACATGTATTAGTCTAATTTGGGTTTCACTGACACTGTCTGTTCATGATTACAAAGCAAACAAACACGTCATGGCGGGCTCATATTCCATAATTACAGTGGGACCTGTCTGAACCGAACACCCTGGAAGCCCCTGTGTGTCCGGTTTAGAGAGGTTCCACTGAAAACATATCTTAGTTACTTCTGGAGGGTCCCATTGTGCTTAGTTTTATGGGTGTCAATGCAATTTATTTCATTGTACTGTCTGTTCATGACTGAAAATGACAAACATTGTTCGTCGAGTGCTTATAACAGTGAACCCCCTCTAAACCGGACACCCTCCGGTTTAGAGAGGTTCCACTGTAGTTGCTGAGCTATTTATGATAATGGAGACGGAAACCGGATAATACAGCAGGCGTGCGTTGCGCTCATTGCCCACCATACATTGGCTCGCATTTCCACACAGCTGTTCGTTGATTGCAACCCGAAACTCAGTTCGTTTGTTTTCTTTCGCGCGAAAAACAAAGCCGAAGTGAATTTCTTCAAGACATTCTTGGGAAAGCTGATGAAAAACATCTTTGGAAGTTGGCAGATAGGCCGTATGGGGTGCAGGGTGATTCCTGACGCGTCTTTTTCCCATCATCGCTGTTTTTGTTCTCGCATCGTTATCAGGGTGACTACAATAGATAAGTTTCAAAATTCGCAGGTTTTTATTTATGATTTATTTTGTTTTCCCCGGGATCAGGGGGTCGTTTCACGGAAACTTCGTACGACTAAAATGTTCGTGAGTGCAAGTTTAGGATCGTCTGGAAATTTCAATAGATGGATTTACATTTATTGAACATAGGCTGCATGAAAATATTGTTAATTAAACATTAACATAATATCATAAGTTTGCACTTTCGAACATTTTAGTCGTACGAAGTTTAGTGAAACCCCAGATATCTAACGAAAATAGTGATTAGTTTACTAACGTATCTTCAATGTAGATGTACGGTACGGTAGGTATTCACGAATACTAAATTAAGAAACAAAAAAGTACTGAAAAGGGAATTATAAGAATTTATAATTATGCTTGAAGTATGTAAATCTGCTAATTTGTTTATATGTTGAAAGTTATTGATATCTAACCGTCTTTATTTGTTGTTTTGTTTGTGTGTTTTTTTCATTTGTGTTGCACTAAACATGATGTACAATGGCATCGAATGTTACCGAGTAATATTATTAAGTATTGGTTTAAAATTATTGAGTCAGAACCCCATAAATATATCAAACATATATATAATATGATGTTAGATGACATACAAACGTTTCCGAATAAACCAAATTGGGCATCACTTGTCAAAACAATGCTAGCACGCTATGGCTTTTTTCATGTTTGGCTAATTCAGGGTGTCGGCAATATAGATGCGTTTTTATCAATGTTCAAGCAAAGATTAACTGACAACTATATACAAGAATGGCAAACACGTCTTAACGAATCTAGTCGTGCATTATTCTATCGCCAGGTATGCGACTTCAAACTTCAGTATTATTTGAAAGACATCACACTACCAAAATTTCGTAACGCTTTCTCGAGATTAAAAGTATCATCTCACCGCCTAGAGGTAGAAGCCGGTAGATGGAATAGAACTCCAATAGAAAACAGAAAATGCACATTATGCCATTGCTTAGAAGATGAATATCACTTTATTATAGAATGTAACATGTATACAGATATTAGGAAAACTACGGAAGCCCATTAGTGCCACATAGAGTAACTTTTTTTTCGTTTTTCGTTTTATTTTTTTTTCGTTTTTCGTAGAGTAACTTTTTTTTATCTCGTAATTACGAGATAACATATTCGTTTTTCGAGAGTAACTTCTTTTTTATCTCGTAATTACGAGATAACATATTCGTTTTTCGTAGAGTAACTTTTTTTTATCTCGTAATTACGAGATAATATATTCGTTTTTCGAGAGTAACTTTTTTTTTATCTCATAATTACGAGATAACATATTCGTTTTTCGTAGAGTAACTTTTTTTTATCTCGTAATTACGAGATAACATATTCGTTTTTCGAGAATAACTTTTTTTTTATCTCGTAATTACGAGATAACATATTCGTTTTTCGTAGAGTAACTTTTTTTTTATCTCGTAATTACGAGATAACATATTCGTTTTTCGAGAGTAACTTTTTTTTTTACAAATGGAGACGGTAGTTCTGCAAGGGGGATAACTGTGTCTGGTCGTTTCGCTCTAATCCGGTTCGCACTGAGTCGTTTCGCACTGGGTCGTTTCGCTCTCATTATTGTCCTGGGCATGCATAACTTTTTTGTGGGGGAGGGGGGTATACTGGAATCAGCGTATCATTCCGTCCGGCATTCCGTCCGTCCGTATGTCCGTCCGTCCGTCCGTGATCAAAACTTAACTTTTGCACAATTGATTATAATTCTGCCATCCTTACTCCACGGTTAGGGAACTCTGTTACAGCGGCAAGTAGTTCTGGACGACAGCTCGTCACAGCTTCGGGAGCAAAGCGCGACAGCTTCTAGACGGAATGCGACAGCTTCTGGACTGATTGTGACAGTTTCAGGACGAGGCATATGCCAGATTTTTGTGTTTTCCTTTATCATGTCCCATTATTTATGCATATCATGTCATAAATCATGTTTTAAATATGCAGATCAGCGCACAAATCGATGAATTACAGCAATTAAAGCAAATGCTCAATAAAACACCTTTTGGCCGTTATTTTTCTATTTTATATGCTTCACTTGGTGATTACAATCGAAATACGGACTTAAAAGTATACCAAAAGCAATATATACGAGGGTCAGTCAACATTAAGTGAGAGCAGCCTTATTACTCGAACAATGTTATATAAAAGTCACTTAATGTTGACTGACCCTCGTATAGATGAAAACAGTGGATTTTCATTTACTGGATGTAACAGCTTCTAGACGATGTCGTGACAGCTTCGTAACGACATCAAAATTTATGTCACAGTTTTCCGTCGACAGTTTCTATATTTTCTTGGAGCACACAGAATGTCAGAATTGGCTGTAGTATCAGTTTTTATGCCATCGCGTACGAAAATTGGATATAGGGATACAAAAGTCTTCTGTCCGTCCGTCTGTCCTTCTGTCACACCTGCGTTTAGCAAATGCGTTTAGCTCCGATGTTTCTCTAATAACTTTGTCAGTTCTTGTCGGATTTCAATAATATTTTGTCACAATGTGTGTCTAGGTATTGCGCACTGTACCACATATGACCCACCTCCCTATGGTCAAGGTCAACAAGGTCAAGGTCACTTAAAAATTTGTTGTTTTTTTTCTGCGTTTAGCAAATGCGTTTAGCTCCGATGTTTCTCTAATAACTTTGTCGTTCTTGTCAGATTTAAATAATATTTGGTCACAATGTGTGTCTAGGTATTGTGCACTGTTCAACATATGACCTACATCCCTACGTCAATGCCAACCAAGGACTTAGTCATTTTTTACTATCAAACCACCATAGCGATTGGATACACGGCGTTTAGTCCTGTCAATATACACGTAGACCCACCACAAATTGCAACATTTTATTTTTCCTTCGCTAAGTAGTCTAGTAAGCACCCAAGGTTAACATATCCAAAATATGCCAAAATCTACCCCTGCGAAAGTTGTAAATTTTGCATATTTTCAAAATGGCCGCCAAAATTCAAATTATATTGAAATATTGTTCCAATTTCAACATATTTGGCAATTAGCATGCTTGGAATTTGTTCTTTACATTGACAAGTTGCTTTTAAAACACATTTGTTCTATCTGAACTAGTGATACGTTACATAAAAATCCAAGATGGCCACCAATTAAGGAAATATGATATATTCTGCATTAACTACGTTAACAATTAGCGCTTTGTAATGTAAATATTCATTATATTTTCAACCTAATTCTGTCAGAATTGGGAACTTGGTTGTAATTTATTTTCATGTTATTTTAGTTTGGCATATTGGGGTGAGTACTATCAAAATAATACAAAATGAGTCTTATGTTGGTTTTTGGAATTACGCTGAATGTTGCTAAAATTGCATTACTGACATCCAATGTTGTAATATAAGTGCATGCAATAATTGTTGTGTGCTACATATCAAAACGATGACATTTTCAACAAAATAAACATTCATATACCACTATCAGACATATTTATCGGTACTTTTAAATTATATAAATACATGTATTCACTTTCCAGTTCCGGTGTGATAATTCTCAACAGTTAATAACCCGGCGTGATATATTAATGGACGCCGCTATTTACTTTCTAAATTCATATTCATTATGTAATAATCATACTTTATAACATGCTAATAACATTATTGAAACCAGAAAGTTAATGTTGTTTTTAAGATAATAATCTCATTTGCATAATGACAGTGTCTCGAATCACAGTAATCGACCGAATTTTTAATATGTAATTCCATATTATCACTATGCACATTTTATTTGTAAACATGCTGCAATAGTTTCCCAGTCATACTCATGTTCGTTTCATGGAAAGGGACATTTCACATTAAAATGGTGAATCAAGCAGTTTAGGAATAGTGTGTTTTCATATCGTCGAACATGTCTCGCCTCCCCCGGAACATTTTAATATATTATATGTCCTTAAATTCACTGGCGTGTTTTTTATCTGGTTTTCCTTTTTTATAGCGTGCTCTATGTTACCCAGTGTGGACACCATATGCACCGTTAAGTCACTTTAGGTCTATGAAAACCATGCGACTGAGAAGTGGGGTGCAACACCCACAACAACACCCTTTATATCCACAACTGCTTTTGATGTTGTATATTAGTGAATGTTTTACTATTTTATGGATGAAGCATTTTGTGTTGAGTCTTATGATACATTTTATGCGCCAATGATGGTAAGTCAAGTTTGGAGGGGCATGTTTTACACATGACCATCTGTTTCATTGGTGCAATTCATCTGGCCTTACATGACATTTACTGTTCACACTGTTGTTATGAATGTTTTATCACCCACTGTAACACTAAAACTGCCAAACATGGACAGCATTATAAAATATTGGTGTATATCAGGAACAAAAATAGCTCATATCATGTTCATTTGACAGTGACCTACCTTTCCAGCTTAAATGGCATTCTCTGTCTATGTATGCACCAAACATATACAAAATAATCAGCAGTGATATGCATCAACATCTCCTATGTGTGACTTTCATCATCTTTGCCAGCTTAATTTGTTTGGTCATTTTCTATAGTACATATTCTTATTGAAGTTGCCTGTCAGCCATTGTAACACATACATGTTCTACAGCAACTGTGGCACATCAGAATATGATTATAATTTTAATATCAAAATTTATATTCATTTGATATTAGCATTTCCGGCATCACCTACGTTTTACAAACAATTTCTTCTTAATTGATGATTTTAATATGCTAATATAGCATCAATAATTGGAATGTATTTCATAAGACCGTTCTTACAGATTGTGTGATATTCATGCTAGTAGTGTGTGTTTGTCCACTGTCTTTCACATTTGTTGTATATCGATCCAGTGGCGATAGCATGTACGCCCACTGCAAACGTGTACTGAGTAATAACCAATGCATGGTAGGATACTATAGAAAGCAATCTACTTTCACATTCACATACATGTACTCTGTACATACGGTGTTGGATTTTATCAGTGTAATGATTTAGTCACTTATTAATGGACGTCTGTTAATGTACATACTCTAAAACTTTACATGTCATTGGCATATTCTAATGGACTTTCTTTATGATCAGTTACACTATATTTGACATTAGCTTGATGTATTATTGAAATAATCACCACTGACCGGAGTGGGTGCACCAATAAAATATAAATTGGGATAACAGCAACCATCACCCTGATGGTAAGCATTGCAAGCCGCCATGCTTCGCATATATGCACTTGTTCAGATACTAGGTATAGGGAATTTGAATGACCCATCTAGCACCGACCGGTCTACACACACCAGGAAGATCCACTGTGAAGTGATGGAACATATCAGGAGGTGGTTTTCAAGCGATGCCATGTCTTGCGAATTTACACAAATATATTTTCTGTACCCCATATTACAGAGTAAAGTAACATTTCATTAAATATATAATACTCAAAATTTTATAACGATCACTTCTTTCACGCTAAATGATTAGTCATTTATCAAACAAGGCTTCAATTGTATACATGTAGTACCAAAATAAATGTCTATATGCGGGCCTCAAAATTCAGTGTTCTTCACATATGCAATTTGCCGTAAAATTAAATAGCTTCTATAAACCATACAATACAAAACTAGCATTCAATATAAATCAAATTTTGAGTAGTATATAAAAGTTGGCTTTCCAGTTACATGTCCGTTCTGATTTCAGACATTTATCATATCCTTCATCTGTTTCATATGATTATGAACATAATTATTGTGTTCGCAAAAAGGATAATGCTATTAAGATTCATAAAGTACTAATATAGTGTATGCACTTGTATTTTCACCCCATTTTGCATCATCCACAATGATGCTCCTTCATGATGTGTGTATGTATGTACTGTCTGAGCGGTCACAAGCCTTTCTGTGTTCTATTCCACGCCCTGATGTATGTCCACCTATTAACCTGCCCCATGCACTTGTCATTCCGACTGACAATTATATATTTATCACAGTAAAGTCTCTCAAGATATTTCCTTTCTCTTCTGTTAATTTATGCGCAATTCATGATCAGTAATGTTTTACTTTCTGATATATATATACATGTATATATTATAATATATTCTCTTTCCTGGACCTATGCTGTTCACAATGCAAACAACTCTGTTGATATTTACATGTGTTGTGCGCAAATGTGTTAGCCCTCAGTGGCTGGAGTGTGTTATATTCTTACATAATTATTTAGATGAGGATTGTTATGACTCCCCTCCCCTCAGATGTACAGGTAGCATATCATATTTAGTAATAAACACTCATTGAGTCTGCCTTAAAATCTCTTAGCTATTGATAATTACAAATACATTCATGTGTTTTGCAACATGTATTTGTACCGACACAGTTCATGCTGTAAACATTGCATTAAAAGTCTAACCATTATACTCAGATGTTACATGTAGTCCCTACAGACATTCAAAGGGTTATCTGATTTTATAGCCAGCAATTAAGAGTAGTGGACATTAGTGTGCTTTTTTTAAATGTACATTTCCCCCAGGGATGAAAAAAACAACCAACATAATTATGTTTTTCAGAAAAATATAGCTATGTCCGTTTTTTTTTAAAAATGAAAATCCGTTCAGAAATAAGCTTTTTGAATATTTCGATTATTAAATTGGCCTATAGCTATCTGGCTATCATGGTCTTGAAGAAGGCACACGTATTAATACATTCTATTAGACAAAGACATGTGAATATGTGTCAGCATAAAATTTGGTTTATCTAAATCAAGTACTTTTCCGTAAATAACATAGAAAATTGACACAAATTTCAGAGCTCATGCGGAATTTAATTCTGCATGAGATCTGAAATCTGTGTCAATTTTCGATGTCATTTGTGGCTGTGACTGCAGATAGGGGTCTTATGGGTTATGCAACCAGCGTAGCCCCAGATCAGCATGCGCATCCGCGCAGTCTGATCAGGGCCTACGATGTTCACCATTCAGCCAATGATATAGCAAGCATACCTCTAGATGACAACATAGATCAATATCAAGCAACAAGAGCATTGCAGCAGATAAAGATGTAGATTAATCAATAAGCCCATAAGACCCCTTTCTCCAGTTGCAGCAACATTTACGAAAACTATGGCGATTTTACGAAATCAGTATCGGCGAAATACGGTGATGTGATAAGGGTGGTTATCTCAGATCCTGGCTCATATAACATCCACAATGTGTCTGGTTTAGAGAGTTTCCACTGAAAATTGAACCACTGAAAGTCAGGATGGATATCACATTTTCTGTCCGGTTTAGAGTTGTACCATAAAAGTTAATCATAACAGTATGTTTGCAAATCTCACTATTTTGAATGGTCAGACTTGTAACTGATCTGGGATTAGTAGGAATTCATGTAGAGAAACAGATGTAATACACACATGTGCACACATAACATGCTCTATTCCCATGTGACCTGGACATGTGTAGGCCAGAAAGTAGTTCCAAAAAAAAAACAACGGCTACAGGTAATTACAGCACAATGGTCAGTGAATGATCAGTGGGCAGTTTGGTGATGAGATATTTATTGCTGGTTTTATTGCCTGACACCTAGGTGTTGTAGATGGCAATCTGCTGCTCCAATATAGCCAGATATGTTTAATGCATGATTCACATCATGTTAATGAAGTGGTATTTGCACACATTCCACAAAATGTCAATATACCACATCAAGATACATGTAGGGCTAAGCTATTATAGTCGGTCAATTAGGTATATACTTGCGGTTTAATTGAAAACTAGTGTTTAACTTTAACGATTATTACAATATTAGTGATTTTTGGCGGCCATATTGGATTTATGGAAATGACAAATTATCAAATGTTAGTTAAACATGCTAGAACATTAGTGCATTGTTCGTTGATTAGAAATTAATATCCATCTTACTCGGATTGATTTGAAACTGTGTATATACATGCCCAGGACAATAATGAGAGCGAAACGACCCAGTGCGCAACGTCTCCATTTGTAAAAAAAAAGTTACTCTCGTCTTTTTAGACCGAATATGATTAAGTTTATAGAACTAATAAAATCAGAAAATTCAAAAACTGTCAAAAATTTAGGCATGCAGGCGTTCAATATTAGAAACGAGAATTTATATTTACATAATTGAGATCATCTTCTCCCAACGCATCTAGTGATTATACACATACCAAACAGTATAATTTACCACGATATACGTGAATACTCATTTAACTCGATATGCTTGATATTTTACGTATATACTGATAATAGTGGTCAAATTATTGTCACACATAGTTATTACATAATTGTGGTCATATGCCTGACGTTTTGTATGTGAAAGAAATGAACTTAATTGTTTTGTCTGTGGTATTATGTAAGATGTAGTTGTGCAGTAAATTCAGCATGATTATAATGCCATTCTGAATCCCCAGCACAATTGTTGCATTCCACCACGGGTAATACACTTAAACGACTTTCTACTTATATTCACACCAGTCCTGCCGTTGTCTTTGTCACTTTGATATGTTTCGATTTATAGCATGCCATTTTCGTATTGCTTCATGGGCCAAATGGCTTAAAGTGTTGTATTTTGAATAAACATATTAAAGCAGTAATTATTGAGCTAGCATATAAGTAATAAAATAATAAGGGCAAACTATCACCTTATTGTACATGTATAAACTATTTTGGTATATAAATTATCAAACCGTCATGTTCGTGCATCCAGAGACATATTAGCCTACTGTCTGTTTCACGAAACCTGCTCAAAGTATACGGTTATATTTTTCATTCTTAAATTTTGATAGCATTTAATATTATCGTAAAAAATAATGTTTTTGCATTGTTTATATATCCGTAAAACTTGGGCAGGTTTCGTGTACTAACATTGCTCTCCGCGCCTCAAAATCGGAATGACCGCGCACAGTCTGGCACAGTCTGGCCAGTTGGATGTCTCTTCATACTGTAATACAAACCATTTGCAAACAATATGCTTTGCTGAATAATGTGGTCAATTTACAGCGCGAAATGTTCTGTGAGAATTGACCGACGGACTGGTGACGTCATCGCCCGCCTCATCATCGTGTCAGCACAGCCTCGCTTTCAGCGTCAATTACCCATAATGCTCATCTTATTACAAAATGTAACCGTGTTTCGTGCTTGACACTTCACGTGGAAAGAAAACAAGTTTGCATTGATGGAATAATTAAGATATTTAAATGCCTGTTCATTGCAATTTCACGCTGAATGCCAGAAAACAGCATCATTTCATTGTACGAACCGCATGTCGGTGCCGTGCATATTTAAGCAAATGAATTTATTTGATTTGATTGAAAAACATTTTTTTTTAATTAGGATGAATCTGAATGATGGTATACGAACAGCGCACCCCACCCCCTCCCCAAAAACAAAAAAAAATAGTTTTCGTTCTGTAAAAAATCTGTTCTTCGTGGCATGAATGTATTAATGTTTCAAAATAAAAGACCACGATTATTGTTTTGCAACTAAGTTACCGCTTCTCTGGTACTTGGAATTTTGGATTAAATTACTATAACGAAGGAAAGAAGGTTTAGTAGATTTAAGATGTCATATGCTTATATGGTAAACCACCAAATACATGCGAACTGAGATATATCGTCACAAATGTGGCTATGACTGGAGAAATGTGGCTTATTACTTTTGTCTGATCAGGATCTGTACTGTTCGCCATTCCATCAAAGCAACACCCGTCATGCTTCTAACAAGCATGAAGATCATTAGCAAGCTATAGGACTGTGCTATTTGATTAGGAACTACACTGGTCACACATCCCATAAACACCATTTCTCGCGTCAGGGATACAATCCCGCGGTTACTGATGTTGGAATGTGAACAGCCAGGTTGACCGGCGGCCATGTAGGCGGGATATTTCACCGTCGACATAGTCAACCCGAATAGGTGACCACCAGTTTTTCTGGTTGGTCACCATTTACTAATATTTACAGAACGCAAATCAGGCATACCGTCAATTTCACTGTGGACAATACCGCCTGTCAATCAACGATCACCTCCCTTTACACGGAGCCGTGTCACCCGAATAATGGGCCGTGGAATCTAGTCAAGGAATTCTACGTTTCGTCGCCGGTGAAGTTGACCACTTCATATTTTGACAAAAATATCATTGTGGATGTGATTGGAGAAATGGGAATTTCGTGGACAGCCTCGCTCCTGGTCTCCAAGCCGACTCGTGTAGTCTGATAATGGTCAATAATGTTTGTTAGACGCGTGACAAATGTCCTACCGACTGAATAGCGACAAGTGTAAGACCATGATCAGGCTGCGACAGCGTGGATTCCCCGGCTGATCTGAATCTTCACTGACAGCCAAGGCCGCAGACCTCATTTCTCCATTGCAATCGCAATTGTAACGTAACGTGCGAAAAAGCGTTCAAACGCACTAAGACCAGTCTAGCCCCATATCAGCATCCACACCCGTGCAGTTTGATCGGACATTTTAGGTTAATGATCTCGGTATGGTGGTCTACAGCGTTACCAAAATCTACACTCAAGTATTTGGTCAGTTGTGGCTGTTACTGGAGAAATGGGGCTTATGGGATGTGTGGCCATCAAATAGCACACTCATATAGCTTGATAACGATCTATATTACTTGTCAGAAGCATGACGGATGTTTCATCGGTAGAATGGCGAACAATGAAGATCCTGATCAGACTGTGCGAATGCACAGACTGATCTGGATCTACACTGGTCGCAAAAACCTATCAGCCCCATTTCTCCCGTCACAGCCACAATTGATCACATTTTCCCATCATTGACCACAATTGTGTTTCTTGGCAGTTCTCTTCATAAATTTGTCAATTGGATTTGAAATGGTATATGCAAACAATTGAAATTCTAATCGAGCACCTGTGTAGGTGACGAATATGCACACAGCGCAAACTGACCGCAAGTACGTCACAACATTCTTGACGGGTTATTTACTAGTATATTCGTTTGTATCTTTCTTCTCATTATGTTCGTATCCAGTCGTATATAATATATATTAATTACAGTAACCTTCATGTTTTCATCCAAGAATAAAGCTATAAGATATCATATAATAAGTTATAATTGTAAATAATGTACATTTTAAAAAAAATGCACTTCAAAAAAATGATAATAGTAGGAAATTATCTCGTATACCAATAACGGCATTAAACATACCAGAATTTTTCAGTTATTAAGCAAAAGAAAGTATTTTCAGTTTTATAAATCAAAAACCAGTAGTGACAATCAAGCACGTCCCTCTCCGACCCAGTATACAAATTAATTACATGTACACGATAACCAACTCGTCGTAGCATTGTTTTTCTTTTAAACATTCGTTCGTTCGTTGCCTGTGCTAATCTTGTTACTTCTTTTATTAAAAAAATCTTGATAAAGTGTGCTTGAAATCAAACAGCTTCATTTGTTGAGCCTGAACTGTGCTATAACTCAGTCTCAGTCAAGCAAACTGCTTGATTGTGAGTAGAGATTGCCAGTAGATGTTCAGAAACGTTGACAGTTGGGTAAGTTTACCGCAGGCGATTGTGTACTCCAATGTCTAGGTTGGCGCTACGACTTTGTAATTAGTGGCCAAAGTTAACTGATAATGCGAAACACAGACAATATTATTTTACATTTGCTCCATTATTTGTAAAAACAATACTTTTTTCAAATAATTTCTGAATTTTTTAGTAGCCAAAATGTCAACATCGTGAAATATTTGTATCCAACTGACTATTTTAGTATCCAAATGGCTACTGTGGCTACGAGTAGCGTCAACCTAGCTATGTAGGTGCATGTAACTACCCTGGTACGTACTACGTTTCTCATTAGAGATGGTCTAAAAACAACAGTGGGCGAAACACAAACAAGCCGAAAACAGAATGATGCCGACAATGCGATTATAAAACAATCTGTAGCCTTGCTCGGGTGAGCGATGTTGCTACATAGGGCAAGAAAAACAAACGTTTTTCATGATGACCCTGCCAGTGCAACGTTCCCTGATAGTGTAGTATTTTGCTTGTCCAATTTGAGACACGCAATGTGATTTTGTACCTTCGGCATCTGCGTAATTTCATTAAGTACATTTACAAAATTTACAATATTTTTCAAAAATAAAGTCAGACTACATGTTAACTTTTGACGCCATTTACGGAAAATAGTGTACATTTTGTAAACGTATTTCATGAAATTACGCAGAGTTCCGAAGGTACAAAATCACATGGCGTGTCTCATTTTGGTTAGTTGTTTTGCACAGTACTTAAATTAACCACAAGGGGTATTTTGGGCGAAATACATCATGTTCGTTGAATAAAGTAAGAACAATAAGGCGTTAACGTTGGGGTCCCATCTATTAGACACAGACTGTTATAGGAATTAAATATGTATATACCACAGGTTGAAGTTATCTACCATGGTTTATATACATACATTAAATATACATAAAAGCACCAATAAGTGATACAAAATAAGCTGACTTGTTTTACTCCATCTTATAACCCATCTTATAACTCCATCACATAACTCCAACATGGGCTTTATGACACGTACGACCAGCGTAGACTTGATGACGATCTGAGCGGGGTTACGCATGGCTAATTTATCTTATTGGGCCCACACGTAATTCACTAATTGCTCCATAGCGGCCATCAGCCACAGACCACGGTACAAGCGACGCTCGCATGACATAATATAACACCCATGGGCATTATTTCAATTTCCACCAACGAGTTTTCAGCACGTTACACAATCCAGTCAGCATTTCAGTTTAAATGCGCTTTAATTTTATTTTTCTTTCGCCGTTTTGGGAATTATATCGCGCAATCGACGTCAAAATGGGCGTTATTACACGCGACAAACTACTCAACGCCGTCAACGGCGTTTATGACGTTTATGTGCAACTGGACATGTGAAACCAGTGTAGACGCCGGTGTGGTTATAACTAGGGAAATCAGGTGAATAAATGATCAATGTAGATCAGCGCAGTCTGAACATGGTAATATCAACGGTGGGTATAGTATGTCACTGACATCTGCTATTTGGATGGGGTGCACTGAATCAGGTAAGAAAAATCCTCAACTTCAGATCACACTTTATTTAATAGCTCCGAGCGATTTGGACGCGATAGCAATACCTGTCGGTGTGCCTGACCTCGTAGATTTAGCCGTTTAGGATTTATTTCGAGAAAACCTACATTTGCTGGATCGAAAATATGCCCCGAAATAGGTAGAATACAATATTTCCTTATTTCCAACAAAATGTGGGTTTTCTCGAAATAACTCCTAAATGGCCAAATCTACGAGATATTGATATATGGCCAAACTGCCCCCGCGCTACTCGCCCGCTATAACAGAAAATGAAAAATATCTGATTAATAACAAATACAAGTAAACAACGAGATAGAGACATGACATGTTATAGGTGCACGTTAATGCAATAGCATCACTACACCACATTCAACGGTATAAACTTGCGGACTAACTTTTTCATTTCGCGCACTAAATTATAGCTGTAATCTGCAGGGCATTGACGTTCATACCTCGCTATATATTGTTATTGAGAGATAGTTCTACATTTATATATATATAATGAGACGAAATGTGATCATAAACTCACATAATAAAGTGTGAATTAGCTAACGGGATGGGCGAGGCTCTGCCGAGCACATCCCGTTTCCGTGCCGCGCCAGATATTTGTTTCCATTCACGGCACTAACCTACTATTCTATTTATCCCGTCAGCATATACAAATCGCTTTAAAATGAAAAAGAATAACCCCAGCCACCGCACATATTCATACGCAGTGAGTAGGTCGTATTGACAGGATATCAAAAATGTTTCACGGCACCGTGTTTCACGGCACCGTGTTTCACGGCACATACGCACTGTGTTGACGGGATAAAAAGTAAACAAAGAACGCTTAAAAAATAATTGGAAATACTACTCCGTCATAACATTGATATAATGCAATGTAATGTAATTATAGTTATGTACTCAGAACTCGGCATGCTAGTCTATCCAAGTGATTGCATGTACCGTTTATAAATTATGACATTATGAAGCAAGGGAAGTAACTATAATATACCACACATCAACTATGTGGACGAGTTGTCGTCCCTCGTAACACGAATCCGTGGTTCAAGGGAGGGAATTCGTCTGGTCTTATCCCAAACACTTGTATCGGATATATGATGTACTACTTTCGAACTACTGGAACACCTAGACTGGTTGTACAGGAATGAGACCTGATCATCCATGATAATGGGGGATAATGGGGGATCGTAGCTAGTTATTTCCATTTGCAAATATATTTATAGAGATCCTTTGGTTTATTTTAGCGTTTATTTATTACTAAACAACTTGCAAAAAATAAAGACTGCAAACAGGGTAGACCCATATCAGACTGCACATATGTACAGTCTGATCTGGGTCTACATTAATTGCAATATAATTAATAAGTGTGAAAATCAGGCAAATAATGCAGTTCCGGATCAGATTGCACAGATATGTAGGACGATCTGGATCAACACTATAGTGGAAAACACTATAATGGCTTCTTTACACAACAAATCATGCGATATTCGGTTTATTACAGCAATTAGGCCATAAATATAAAAGTTGGACCGGATTTCTATAAATAAATTCCAAGGGAAATAACTAGCTACGACCCCCCCCCCCCCCCCCCCATTCAATTTACTCTGTTCATCGTTATGAAACACACACAAAATGAGTGTCGATACCGTGTCTTCGTTTCTGTGTTTAACTTTATTTGTTTAATATTAATCTGGCATTGTTCTTTTTTCTGTTATCACGTGAGATTGCACAGCGGGGCGGTGTGACCTTAGATCTATGTCTATCGCTGGGATTGTCAATTCACGCACACAGCACAGTGTCTATCTCTGTCTAAATGTCCTGTGATCGTAAAGTGAGAAATCCAGTGATGTAATTGTATTTTTAGATCGCATTTTTTTGTATACAAATCGTAGTTTGTATAATACTACTTTACGATAGTTAACGTATTAGGTGAGAATTCCAGCCATCGTACAGTTTCACCACTTGGTGCGTTTGACATATACAGCAAATAATGTGACATTAAACCAAATAAACTTTGGTGCAATACAGAATATACAGATATGACAACGGCAAGCTATAACTATTATGCCAGCAAATTATACAAAAAGATGAGATATCTGAGCATTTCTCCCATCACTCTCAAAATAAATGTAGATGTGTAAACTTTTCAATCTGATACACAGCCTATGTTAGTGTACACGTTGCCCATAGGTAAAGCCATATCTACTCGCATAGTCGGTGAGTAGACACCAGGGACAATACACTCAGGTAACTGCTTACATGTTACTGAATTTGATAGCTAATAACAGAGTACAGTAGTGGGTATATATGGTATGTGTTGTGTGGTTGGCCAGGTAAAAGTGATACCCTGTGCGATTTTCTGTGTATGAAGATATTTATAATGGTGGTTCATGTTGTTAAAAGCACAGGCACAAACCTGTCCAGAAAACTGACATATTTTACAGTTTGGTGTATATAATTGATAGGAGTCCGTTCTCCTGGCTTTTCTACATGTGATTAGCTACATTATATCATATGTTCTACTTCACATTTTGAGTTCTTTGTCAAATGACAGAACAGGTGAAACTGGCTGATTAATACCCTGTGTTATTCAACTTTGAAAGCCCATGTTATGCAATACACACACTTTAATTACTGTACTACGTTGGAGAAACACGTTCACATGTGAATACGTAAAGTACGGCTCAGTGTTTCTGTATTGGTCCAGTCATCCATTGATTCGTTCATTGATTCCGTCGACAAGAAACAGGTTTGGTGACCAGTACAGCTTCAATGTATCATGATGTGCTTATGCAGTAAATATAATATAACATTTGTGATGATTTAATATGGTATTTATTACACTCGTTGACTGATTTCATAAGGAACTCGGCATCGTCTCCTTTCTTATGAAATCATTAAACTCGTTATGTCATATTAAATCCTCAGTCATGTAAGATTCTCTATTTAAAATCTGATCGATGGACAGCCAGCAGCTTGATCGGCTGAGAATCGACTTGACGTGTACTCAGCTCAGGCTCGGCCAACTAACCCACTTCAGTCTAATGATACATTTGTTAAATAATTCCTCATTGTTTTATTTCTCCATAACTGTATATATTTTAGATGAGTCGACGGTTCAGTATATCGAGTCGACGGTTCAAACGAGTGGTAAGAACGTATACTTTCGAGATGAAATATATAAAATAGGGATTGTTTTTCTCCAAAGGTTCATACTACTACAAGTGTAGTCCGTGTACTCCGTCTCCGTTTCATTGCGACGTCGCATTTTGATCATATGCTAAAAACATACAGTTAACGCAGCCAGCAGTGTACATGTAATCCAAGTTTCCCTTGTAGTTTACAAATACGTCGACTTTGTATATTTTCCGATTTAAAAGGTGTTGGTTAAACACTTCTAACTAATAAATAATCATTAATTGTATCTACGTTGCTTCATGAAAGAACCTCCTTACTCTCTATACTATTGTCGCATCTTTAGATACTATTTAATTATAAACCTCATCGTAAAATGAGATGACACATACAAGCATACGGCCGGATCAGAAGCTATTCTCTTTGTGATTCGTTCAATAGCCGCATTGGCTGTCAGTGCAGACCCTGAGCAGCCTGCGCCGACGCGTAGTGATCCGGGTATACACTGGTCGCAAAGGCCACAACTCCCGGACATAGACAAAAATTATACATGTATTTGTATATGGCGTTGCAGTTAATCTATGTTTACCCACCCCGGGACTCGGACACGAGGGACATCAAAGCTATACTGGGTGGCATTGTTCACACGTTAGAAATGCAAGAATAACATGGGGACTTTATAATATAAATACGAGGTACATGAAACTAATTGGTTTGTATGAAAATGGACTCCGGTTGTGAAATGGGACTGTTGGTACTTATTTATTTGGAAGTGGGTTAGATGACATTTGCGACCAGCGTAGACACACATCAGGCCACATATTTAATTACATGTATTGTAAATAATTTAAAATGGGACATCACAATACCATTATCGGCAACTGACGCGCGCTACTGCAATTGTATTGCCTATATTTACCTTATCACATTGCTATTTTGTCAATAAAATGAGAAGACATATGTTATCATTGATATAATGACGGTATCGCTGATACTAAGCATTCAATGTATCATGTCATATACAATACATCTAACAGTTGTAATAATATAATACGATATTTATGAAACTCGTTGCCTGTTGTAATAAGAAACTCGTTGCCTGTTGTAATAAGAAACTCGTTGCTTAATAAGAAACTCGTTGCCTGTTGTAATAAGAAACTCATTGCTTAATAAGAAACTCGTTGCCTGTTGTAATAAGAAACTCGTTGCATGTTGTAATAAGAAACTCGGACAAAATATCTCATAAAACTACCGCCTGCGCTAATGATTTCAATATTTATAAATTTCAAAATAGTTGAATATTGCGTTTCATTGCCTGAGCTGTAGCACAACTCAGGCTCAGTCGATCAAATTGCTTGACTGCGAGTTGGCATAGCCCGTATAGATGTTGAGAAACTTTGATAATCTGTGCAAGATTAACGCAGCCGGTTGTATTGTGGTATGCATCCCTCGTTTACGATTCGCTGTTTATATGATTGGGTGTGGGTTGGGCCAGCGGTGCCCCGGTGTTTATCACAAATATAGAAGAAGAAAAACAACAACAAGAGGAAAAGAAAAAAGAAAAACAAGAAGAGAAGAAGTAGAAGGGAAGAAGAAGAAGAATTGTTTATGGACTTCAACTGAATACAGTTCCTCGTCATGATAATTAAGCATACAATAATATAAATATACACATGATAGGTATTGAATGAACGTGAAATTACAAGGATTGCATCATTAGTGATTCATCAGAGAGGGGAAATAGTAATGTTACAACGTATTAGCCTAATACATACTACATGTATAAGCCAACATGTGCTAATAGTGTAGATCCAGACGAGCCGGCTCGTAATGAACCGTCTCATCATGATCTGCAATATGCGTCCCTCTTCTAAAGATTTTAAAACAGTATATGTTTCGATAAATATAATATATACAATACAATTGATTCTGGCTTATAACATAAGTTACATGTTTTGCCATATACAAATGGTATATAGCGACGATGTCGGGCGAGATTCCTCATGGTTTGCCGTCATGGAATATTACTAATTAATTAAAGTTGTAAAGCATGTAAATGTTTCATGAAGCGGACTATATGCTCATAATTAGATGGGGTAATATTCCGCACGCGTCCCTGAGTTAGACTCTGTCAAACATCTGTTGCCGGCAATAAGCGGTGTAAACAATGGCAGTAAAACACCCTAATGTCGGCAAATCTCGTCGGTCATCAATTAAATTAACGATTTAGTTGACGGGTAATTAGCAAATAAGGAGTACAACTTTTGGAGAGTACGAAAAACAAAACAGTTACAATATATTTGCAATTGACAGGTGTAATGTTAATTTATAAGTAATGACGAAAATGGCACAGTTTTGGCCGCCACGACAAAAAGGCTCCGGCTTCTAAAACATTTGTGACCAGTGTAGTCCGATATCAGCCTTATAGTAACCAGAATTGTATGGCTATCAGGCAGGGCGACTCACAAGTCGTTCTGCTTGACAGCTAGAACAGTCAGGTTACCTGTACAGTGATTAGGGTCAGGGTTAGGGCCTGCGTATCAACGCCACGAAATCAGCCATTCGGGAATTAAAAGTTTTTCTGTATTTTTTCTCAATAAAAACATGATTTGACTTTACTTTGTTAATGATTCTAAAGTGTTTTCAAACTATTTTTTTATGAGAAAAATAGAAAATAAACAGCATACGACCAACTTTAATTCAGCATTAAAATAGTTAATATGATTCGATGATTCAATTTTGGGAATGTGCATGATAATTTGGTCTATTGTTTTATTTTGTTTATATAGGGATGGACTGTGGCCTAGGGTTAGAACACCTGGGGCCCGTTTCACTAACCTTCGTACAACTAAAATGTTCGTAAATTCAAATTTAGGATCGTCTGGGAATTTCAATTGATGGATTTACATTTATTGAGCATAGGCTACATAATGTAAATCCAATAATTGTTTACAAGAAAACATTATTAATGTGAAATTTACAGACTAACATAATTTTGCACTTACGAACATTTTAGTCGTACGATGTTTAGTGAAACGGCCCCCTGACTCCCAATCCCACTGGTCACAATGTGGGTTCAAACCTCGCCTTAGGCATCAATAATACTTTCATAGTATGTCCAACCCACTGGTCTGTCGGATGAGACTTTATACTGTGGTCCCGTGTCTATATGACCCTAGCTGTTGGTGGGACGTTAAACCCATTCACTTTCACTTTTTGTTTATATAATGTGGCTGTAACGTGACCATTGCCATGTTGCAGAACTATGGTGAACTACAGACGCTATGTTGGTAATGAATGCACTCTAGAGAAGACTTCCATACCCGGTGTACAAAGCGAATGGACCCTACTTATAATATTTACGGACGAATCATGAAGGTGAAAATCCATGTTATTATATGTACACTGATAGGTGATACCATTACATTTACCTTACAGAGAAAGGTGATAGGATTTATGTTATCTACTAAAATGGTCGCGGGGCAATTGCAGGATCAATGGCGAGGCGAGGGCTGGTCGTCAGAAAATTAACAAGCAAGCATATAAAGCCCAGCACTTGCAACGCTTTAGAAATGCCGTGTCTAATGGAATTATTGTAACTCGATTCACCATGAGTATCAGTTCTGTGGGTGCCGGATACCCAGGGATTCCGCTGGCGATCGCCACTTTCGCAATTAGCGATACAAATAAACAATTGGCGTTAAAAAATTACAATTTTCGAAAAACAAATCCTTTTTTTTTCTCCAAAATTGTGGTGGCGATTTTTTTATTTTCCCCAGCGGAATCCATGGATACCCAGTACCACCAACCCATAAATATCTGATATTGATAGTCCCAATATAAACTAAGTTCTGCACTATTTCATTAATCAGACGACGGGTATTTTTTACAATATCTGAATAATTATGGAAAACACTGCAGATCCTGATGAGACGGCTTGTTAACTTGTGAGACGGCTTGTTCAGTATCATCTGGATCGACAGTATTTGTAAATATTTGCTGTAGGATTGAAAGGGTAAATAACATATTGTCGCAAACCAACTTATTCGGCCCATCACACGTTCGGCGTGCCTGTGTTTATTGGCCCGGCGTATGCTGGTTGTAATCGACAAGTTGGTCATGTTCACCCGTTACCTGTAATACTTAATCCAATGGCGGTGTATCTATAGATCACTGATCTATGTTTACCTGTCCATTAGCGGGTGTATCAAAACCTGTATGCATACATTTGCTATATGTAAAATGTGGAGATTATATAAACATAAATACAGGTGCATCTGAGAAAGGGAAACAAATGTTGACCAATGTAAACATTGCCAGTAGCATCACGTTGCGACCAGCTTAATTTAATAGATTGAATGGAGTTTAGTGCCCGTTTAACAATGAAACGTACCTGAAGTCGTTGACAGACCCCCCCCCCCCCTCCCCTCCCCACACACACCGCCCCCCCCCCCCCAGGGTACGGTACACATATGATGTTATTGTTGTATTGTTTTTGTTTTGTTGTTTTCTATTTTGGTGCAGGTACATAGTAAAATAAAGTATCAAAAATGTATGGCAATGTTCTAGGACTAACGTGATATAATCCCACCATATATGCACGGCTAGTAATGATTACAAAACTGTGATGTCGTATTCTTGTACAGAGTACTAGTTAATCCTAGTTCTATACATATACGTGATTAGCACGGGCTTTTATATTGCAGGTGCCAAACACGATTTTGTCAAGTGTTTTATTATTATTCCTCTTTTGGAGCGGGTGGAGGCTTGCTATTTTGTAATGGCCTAAGCAGAAAACAGTAAATAATTCCACTTACCTCCGATAGCAATAGATTAGCAGAACCTGGTCACCTGGTCCGGGCCTACCGTGGTCGCCATTGCTCAAACAGTCTATATGTGTGCTAAACTCACCGTTTCACGAAAGCTGCCCAAATTTTACGGCCATATAAACAATTCAAAAACAATATTTTTTTCGATAGTATTAAATTAAAGGAAAATTTAAGAATGAGCTTTCTTTTTATTTCGTGAAATTCGGTCAAATATTGGTTTTATTACGAAAAATTGATTTGTCTATGGGAATTTAACATGGGGGAAAAAGTGGTAAGGAAGTGTGGGAGGAGTCAAAAAACATTTAACATGGGGAAATTTTGATTTCGCAATAAAATCAATATTTAACCAAATTTTACGAAATAAAAAGAAGGCTCATTCTTAAATTTTCCTTTAATGTAATATTATCGAAAAAATGTTGTTTTTGAATTGTCTATATAGCCGTAAAATTTGGGCAGCTTTCGTGAAACAGACAGTAGGTGCATGAAGGGTTTAAATTCAATAATGAGCAGCTACACTGGTTAAAGCTATACAAATCTACGACATTTTGTCAAATTTTAACATTTACTGTACATGCCATCGATATCGGATTATCCGAAATATCATCTTATCGCGCTATCAGATTCTCTATATCCGATTTTAGTTGCTTTAACAAATTGCGTAAAACACCAGCGCGTGCCTCCTACAGATAATTCCTGGAGATTAGAGCGACTATCATTTTCAATGAACTTCAAACAAGATATGACACGAGCCGCTCAGTCAAGAGTATTTTATATGTATTGTATATGCTGAATTAAAATTTGTCGTCTACTGTTTATTTTTTATTAGCAATTTTTCCCATCCGATAGCAATAGATTAAACCATGTGTTGGCAACACTTTAGAATCATTTCCAAAGGAAATGATTATAAAGGAAATGATTATAAAGTGTTTTAGAATCATTTCCAAAGGAAATGATTATAAAGTGTTGTCAAAAGATGTTTTCTTTGAGAAAAAAGACAAAACATAAATCGACAGCAGACAACAATTTACGTTTCCCGCGTTCTAAGAGTTAATGATTGGCGAAATTGCCTTCCATACTTGCACTACGGGAACTCAGTGATACTGATGTACGATGTACCGCTCACAAACATTAACGCCAACTCCCAAGGGCTTCTGTTTCGCATGTAAATATGGATGATGACAAATCAGTACATGAAGTTGCAAGCCTATCAGACTTACAGTAATAGAGATAGTATATAGCTGAAAATGAAATCTCACAGCCAGACGGACGGACGACAGACTGACATTGTTGTGAATATATGTACATGGATTTTTTTCTAGGTGCATACACAATATCTGATCCCAAACTATCAGCAAGCGGTCAGTGCTCAGAAACCGAGGTATGGGACATGTGACGACGAGATAATTGAGACATGCCATGTAATTCTGTACCTTCGGACATCTGAGTAATTTCATTAAATACATTTACATTTTGTTTTCATAAATAAAGTCAAAAGTTAACAACTTTTTATAGAGTATAATTCCGCATGTACTCTGAAGATTTTGTAAACTTTTGACGCCATTTATGGAAAATATTGTAAAACATTGTAAATTTTGTAAACGTATTTCATGAAATTACGCAGATGTCCGAAGGTACAAAATTTGTAGCGTTTTAACGAGATGAAAGTTCTCTATGATTATATGTGGGATTGCCGGCAGTGAGTATAACTAAGATAGGTGCATGTAACTGGAGAAATCCGGCTTATGGGAATGTTTACCAATGTACTCGTGATGAAATGACACACTTCTGTAGCCTGACAGCGTCTTATAGGGATAACGACTGTTTCATTGATGGAACGGCGAACAGTGCAGATCCTCACCAGACTGCGGATGCAGTGCGGCTGATCTGGATATACATTGTTCGCAAAACATAATTATGTCCCATTTCTCTAGTCACAGCCACATGTTAGCATCTGTTATAATCTTTCTCCGTGTAATAAAAGTGTATTAAAACTCATATAGTATACGAGTAGTTCAGTACATACTATATGTAAACGCGACTAACATATTCGATGATCGGTGCAGTTTCAATGTATTATGTTGTGCTTATGCAATAAATATAATATACCATTTGTGTTGATAGTACAAAGATACTTTTTGAATAATTTGTTTATTCAACTAATCGACTGATTTAATTAGAAACGAGGCATATATCCATAGCTTCGTTTTGTATAAAATGAATAAACCCGCATAATATTCACCCTCTCATGTAATATTCGTATTTAAATACATTTATTTAGAAATATATTAACAAGTGAAAAATGTACATATTTAAATGTATGTAAGTTGGACGATTGATTCAATCATACATGTATTTTAGGCTTGTTAGCAAGTATATTGAACTGAACATACGCGAGTGCCCAGAAGCCGATTTCACGAACATTGCAAAGTATACTTTTCTAGCAAAGTATACTTTGAGAGAGTAATCATTTATTTTTCCTGAAATGCATTATTTCATATAGAACTAACCACTGCATATATTTGATAATTAAAAGTATGCAGAATTATTATACTGAATTTATTACATTATCACAGTCAAAATGGCTGTGATAATGTAATAAATTCAGTATAATAAAAATTAATAAATTTATCCTAAAATTGAAAATTTGTCCCTCAAAGTATACTTTGCTAGATAAGTATACTTTGCAATGTTGGTGAAATAGGCTACTGAAGCGTGCCGTTTAGCGTATTAGCTTCGTTGAAACTTCCCACTAACGTGTTAATTCTTCTGTACTTGAAAGTTTTCTGGATTCGAGTTTGTTAATATTAACCAGATTTCAACATTTTTTCTGTTGAAAACCTGTCTAAACATACGAGAATCCAATCTGATCTAATCCTATCTGATAACGCGATGAGAGCTGGAAAAACAGACACGGGAAGCACAATGTAAATTCACGTCAAAAATTGTTTATATTTTGGGTGGTCAATTTCCAGCTTTAAATTTTCAAAATAAACACATTTTAGCACTTCTGGGCGGGCGCATGTCTGGATTGTGTTTCGCACCGCGGATTAATACTCCCGGTGTAATTTGATTGGTTGACAGGTGTAATACTCGCGTGACGTCACGGTAATTGACACCAGATCGCTAGCGGGGACGGCGCTACTGAGTGGTGTTTTTACTAGCGTCCATTTATTTTGCCATCATTAAGTCAACAGACAATTATGTATAAAAATAATTTCAACGAGGTGTTAATAAATACAGACGAACTATGCGGTAAACCCAGTCTCTCTTACTTTCTGTAGTGCACGTCGAATCGGACGGATCTCTCTGAAAGCAACAGAGTAGTTGTGATATTAAATATTTGTACAGACCAGGGTTTTTTTTTTATAAATTGTGACTTATACATATATTCATTAGTTACATATATGTAGATACGCAACAGGAATATATGTGATTACACTGCGTTAAACATAGCGAAGACATGGCTACATCGCCGGTGTTACAAAATGAAGTTATGCAACATGGTGTTGCGCCTTTCTACACTGGACTACTTTCACCGCAGTTCACGGCGGCAGCGGCGCCCCGTGTCTCATACCCGGGGCTGTACTACCCCCATCTCGAGATGAACAGGGTATACGCACTGCGCATGATTGAGGAGCTGCAGCGACGCGATCAGCCACAGAAACCGCCGTATTCCTACATCGCCCTGATTGCCATGGCGATAAAGAACGCGCCGGAAAGGAGGATAACTCTGAACGGAATTTACCAGTTTATTATGGAACGATTTCCGTATTACCATGACAACAAGCAGGGCTGGCAAAACAGTATACGCCACAACTTGAGTCTCAACGATTGTTTTGTAAAGGTGTCCAGGGAAAAGGGAAGGCCAGGAAAGGGGAATTATTGGACACTGGATACGAACTGTGAGGATATGTTCGAAAACGGCAATTACAGGCGACGGAAGCGAAGGGTCAAGGTCGCGGGGAACGACATGAACGCTGACGACCAATGCAGTCCAGGATCACACAGCACGTCGTCCGCACAGGGTGTGCACTGTTCGCAACGTGACACACGATCAGACTCCGACCACGACTCAATGGATGAGCTGAACGTTACCGACGACGCTGAATATGATCGGGTACCGCGGGTACCGCGGGTACCGCGGGTACCGAGAACGAACGACGATAGCGGAATAAACGTCTACTCGACCTCGTCGGAGGACGAAATTTCCCGAGACTCAACGGACGTGGAAAACATATTAAAACTACGGAATACTCCGGAAAACAGTAGTGACACTGCACGTGACAATTCAAACGCATTATCCGATAAAATATTCCCTACTAAAACTGGAACAAAACGAAAACTCTTCACCATTGACAGCATTATGGGGGTGGACAGCGATAAAGACATCAACATTTCGGACAAATGCCTGAACACAACCTGTGATACACCAGAAATTCCTGCAAAACGGCACAAATCTGACATATACGACAAAATTCCCAGCCCACCACCCAAGGTGATTGACTTAAAAGGCGGGAACCTCAGCTCGCTACACGTGTCCCTTGCCCATGGTTTGTACGGACTCAGTATGCCGCCCATCTACCAACATATCACGTCCCAGGTTCCTGATTCGATACTCAGGAGTCATGCGGCGTTTTCCGGAGTTGGCATATATCACCACCAACAACAACAGCGTATAGTTGCGACGTCGGTCCCGATAGCTGGGCACCATGGTAACGCGTGGTCGCCTAGCAACAACCGAGATGCTGCGCAGTACTGGCCCCCGGCTTCACAGCAGCTGCACTCCACGCCCAGGATGTGACGTCACGGTATTGAAATCAATATGATGCTTAGCAACAGTGACTGACATTACTGACTAATTCCTGAGAAAATGTGCTGCATATTATTCTAGTTGTATCATGTATTTAGCTGTGCACTGACCGAATATAAGTGAACGAATAACACATTTCCATATCCTGAGCAATCTGCTGTCTGAAACGATATGAGACACGCCATGTGTTTTATACCTAAGAAGATGTGCCGATTTTTCATGAAATGTATTTACGGAACTTTCGGTATTTTCCGTAAATGACATCGAAAGGTGACGAAATTTCGTCACCTTTCGATGTCATTTACGGAAAATACTGATAGTTCCGTAAATACATTTCATGAAAAATCGGCACATGCACTTACATTTGTAGATACAAGTTCACATGGTGTGTCTGATATGGTCCACGACCTAACAACACTGGTTTCTATCAGCGAATATTTGCTCACGCTTATCAGGTCCTTCACTGTTCACCTTTCGGTTAGTAAGCCATTAATGAAGAATCCAGCGAACAAATAATGGTGTCTACTTTCGATCGGCTATTCCATTTCTTTTTCGGTCGACGCACTGTCAGTTAAGAAACATCTTAAGGACCCATTATTTACCTGATCATCCTTTAAATCAAAGATAATTGCTTTGTAAATGTGACGGAATCTGAAATTATTTGTCTTACGGTAAAGCCATTTAATTCACAGATTGGAATGGTTGATGATCACAAACAAACATACATATACTATTACATGGTGAATGTACTCAATAAGTATACTTATTTTATTATTGATCACAAACATGCATATAATGTTACATGGTGAATTTACTCAAAAAGTATACTTATTTTATTATTGATCACAAACATACATATAATGTTACATGGTGAATTTACTAAATAAGTATACTTATTTTATTATTGATCACAAACATACATATACTGTTACATGGTGAATTTACTAAATAAGTATACTTATTTTATTGATTGATCAAACATACATATAATGTTACATGGTGAATTTACTAAATAAGTATACTTATTTTATTATGATCACAAACATACATATACTGTTTACATGGTGAATTTACTAAATAGTATACTTATTTTATTATTGATCACAAACATACATATACTGTTACATGGTGAATTTACTAAATAAGTATACTTATTTTATTATTGATCACAAACATACATATACTGTTACATGGTGAATTTACTAAATAAGTATACTTATTTTATTATTGATCACAAACATACATATAATGTTACATGGTGAATTTACTAAATAAGTATACTTATTTTATTATTGATCACAAACATACATATACTGTTACATGGTGAATTTACTCAATAAGTATACTTATTTTATTATTGATCACAAACATACATATACTGTTACATGGTGAATTTACTAAATAAGTATACTTATTTTATTAGAAACGATGCTATTCCTTAAGAAAGCAGTCAACGTTTCGTCGACTAGAATGCGAACAGTGTAGACCAATACCAATATTTAGCACATTTGTGGTTGCGACTAGAGAAATGGGTGCACAGTGAACAGTGCAGATCCTGATCAGACTATACGGACCCACATGCTGATCTGGATCTGCATAAGTTACAAAAAAAACAACATTAGCCTCATTTATCACAGTAGCATTAATTAATAATGTATTATCAGTACGTCTATTAATTAGTAATGTATTATCAGTACGTTTATTAATTAATAATGTGTTATTAGTACGTCTATTAATTAATAATGTATTATCAGTACGTCTATTAATTAATAATGTATTATCAGTACGTCTATTAATTAATAATGTATTATCAGTACGTCTATTAATTAGTAATGTATTATCAGTACGTCTATTAATTAGTAATGTATTATCAGTACGTCTATTAATTAGTAATGTATTATCAGTACGTCTATTAATTAATAATGTATTATTAGTACGTCTATTAATATAATGATTATCAGTACGTCTATTAATTAATAATGTATTATCAGTACGTTTATTAATTAATAATGTATTATCAGTACGTTTATTAATTAATAATGTATTATCAGTACGTCTATTAATTAATAATTATTGCTGATTGTCCTTAGAACAATGATTCTCTGTTTGTGAATTTAGCATGTGTTGTTAGTTATTTACATTGTCTTTGTTGTTTGTATGCTTGTTGTTGTTTAGCTCCAGAATAAAGTCATGTTGCTTGTTTACTATTAAATTGTGTTGGTTTCATAATCACGTACTATTGAACACACGCTGAATTGGGCAAAATAGTGTGCTGAAACTGGTTTAAAGAACAATCGACATATTTTGATTTTGAAGCAAAATAGTGTTGGTATCTTCTGAAAGGTATATGTTGTGCTACCGAATATGATTCTATAAGAAATAAGACGAGAATAAATATACATTTCAAGTAGAAAAGGGAAACTGTCCGCATTTCATTACATGTACTGTACATTTTTTTCGGAAATCATTTATTGCGAAAACATAAACATTTGACTGATTAATAAATTTTCGCGGAAATTAACGAAATGTTTATTATTAATATTATACTATTATTTGATTTCGGAAAAAGAGTGGAAAAATAAAAGTAATACAATTGAGGAAAATGTGGAAATGTAAAAATCATAACATATGAACAAATCTATTGATGGAAAACAATATTAAATATATTATAATTAAACATTACAACATTTTTACTGAACATTTGGAAACCACGAAACTACACGGCAAAATGTGCCACATATGCAATTCATATGAAAAAAAAGCATATGATGTTCATATGAAAAACATATGAATTGCATATGAAAGGAGTCGATATGAAATGAATATGATGTTTATATGAATTTCATATGAAGACTTTGCATATGCATTTCATATGAAAAAATTGAAATAAATATGCCACACATTTTGTAGTGTAGTTTGCTAAAATCGTATTCTGCCGATTTTAAAAAATATAATTTCGGTCACACTTGCAATTATTTAAATGTCTATCTCAACTGCTGTCAGCTATGGAGACAATTGGCAATATTTTGCGGAAAAAATATTTCTAACGTTTTCTAAACATACTGAGCAATTGCAATTATACATTGTATGTAAAAATGAACAGAGTAAACAGTTTGAAAACCTGCACGTGATTACAATTGATCAAACATTTATGAAAAAGTTGGAAATAATTTCCGACAATTATTGCCATGCCACATTATTATTTAGTTTAATAGTTTATTTACGTCTCATCACATGTGTACATATTAACACGTATCATACACGTATCACAATACAGTTCGCATGTGCCATTACATCTAGAATTATAAGAGACGACATACTAACATAATATAACTAGCATCACTATAAAAATCAATGATTGGTAGTATCAATACAGTTGCCGTTCTCACCGTGTTCATCTGTAGCCTATTTCATCAACATTGCAAAGTATACTTTAGTAGCAAAGTATACTTTGAGGGAGAAATTTTCAATTTTATGATAAATTTATTAATTTTTATTATACTGAATTTATTACATTATCACAGCCATTATGGCTGTGATAATGTAATAAATTCAGTATAATAATTCTGCATACTTTTAATCATGAAATATATGCATTTGTTAGATATATATGAAATAATGCATTTTAGCTAAAATAAATGATTACTCCCTCAAAGTGTACTTTGCTAGTAAAGTATACTTTGCAATGTTGATGAAATAGGCTACTGGTTAAAATAATCTGTGATAACGGCGGCTGATATTATATACTATTCTACAACAAACACTATTTACATATTAAATCTAAATCCAAGTAGCCATCGCTAATCCTTGTATTAAAACAATTTAATATTGTTCCATGAACAATCAAATTTGTGTATAAGGGTTCTATCGTGCAATATTAAAAAATAATAAAAACAGATAGCATTCCGATCAGATAGTAGATGAACTGACTACTTAGGCTGTATATGCATACAATATACTGATTATTGATATATGAAACTATTACATTAATTACATATAAAATTGCTATATTTATACACTAAGAGTAATTATTGAGATAAGATGCTCTCCTTTTAAGAATTTTAAAATAGGTTTTGGCACTAATTCTAACCAAACTAATATTGGAAAACAGGAACTTCAACTTGTGTTCGACGGCCATAGAGTAGAATTCCGGGTTCACAGAACCAGCTTTATTGAACCAATCGTATTTTAGGTCATCATACATATTACAGTGAAACATAACATGGGTTTCGCTTTCAATATCATAAGAAAAATAACATTTACGCTCATCTAAAGGCTTGTTTTCAAACCTCCCAGTTTCAATGCGTAGGGGGGCAACCCCACAACGAAATTTCGCAACGGCTGAACGATGTCTTAGTGGAAGTATCATTTTACAGTATTCTTCAACACTGAAATTATGTTTAATTAAATAGTATGTGCGCAATTTATTACGACCTATTCCGGAGGGCCCAGTTACACTTGTTAATAGTATGCCAAGTTGTTTTAAAATCGGCTAAGGCTGCATCACGCAAGGTATCAATGAGTGCATGCGAAATTGGTCGTCTAGTATTTACATGTACATTATGTCAATGTTAATCTGCAAGTCTGTACATCGTCATACCATTGTTACATCTATTAGAGGCCTTAGCAGATGCCCAGAGCAATATACGTTTATTCAATCTTGAACTATTTTACCCGAAAATCTGAGCAGCAGACGGCATCTGTCTGATGAGTATTGGTTCACAACCCGTCGCCATGGACAGCGGATATTATATGTGTATACTTTCCAACGCCTAGGAAAAAACACATTGCTCTATTATGAACTGCATTGATGCCAGCGTATGACTTGAAACCCCAAATACCAGCAGAGTAATCTATTATTGGACACACCATTGTCTCATACATGTATAAGTTAGTGTTTCGCAAACAAATACCGAATACTAAACTCTCTTGCTCGGAATCAAGACACTTGATTACTCGATCAATTAAACTGTACGGGTTTGAGTTCACAAACATAATCAGAGAAATAACTAGCTCTGAGAAATAATAATAAGAATAATAATAATAAAAATGATAATAATAAACATAATCATCATATTAATAAGTAACGAATTACATAATTATCAGAGATAATTGCACGAGTCGATACTATGAAAAATTATATTGAGATACTGTACATAGTGAGATATGAGAATTTGAAAGTTTAGGTCATTTTTTATCCGCCCGATTAATTAAAAATAGATAAATTGATGTGATTACATAGCTCAGTAAAAAAAACAATGTCATATAGTAACAAAAAAAGTATTATGGAATAACCAAGAATAAAACTTACTGTTTTTAATGACACCCTGTGTTCCGTAGAATATAGTCACACATGTGGCTGTGACTGGATAGATGTGGCTTCTGGTAATTTAGCTTCTGATCTGCCTTCGTCATCTTATAGTTTGATACGGGTCTGTACCAATATGTTACGGGTATGATCGACGGTTCACTCAGTGGATGGTGAAGCGTGCCACACATTATGATGGCGTTCAAGGTAATAGTTCATATGCTTCATAATTTGAGATTGGTCAGAAGTTGCATCACTATGTGTGTATGTCTGCTTAAAGTGGTATATCAGGATTTAACGAAAAAAATACACATGTACTTTAAAAATAGAAACGTGTTTTGATCATGCCCTGTGTAAAGTGGTTTAATTCAAGATATATGGCGATACTAGGATCGCTGGGTTGTTTCTATTTTCACCCATATTGGTACATAGAAAATCTGATACGTATGTACATGTATCGATATCGTTGAAACAAGCCAGCAGTATCGTCATATATCTTTAATTAAACCACGTTACACAGGGCCATGATGAAAACACATTTTTATCTTTTTATAATATTTGTTTTCAAGAAATCCTGATATGCCCCTTTAACCCTTTCAACACCAAGTAACTTAATAGGATGTTCCATGCCAATGTTTCACGCTATTTCATTAATTTTGTTCATTCAAATTATCCCATTCTTCTAAAAGGGTAATCTGTACGACGTTTACAATTATTAACAAACATTGGAGATCCTGATGAGACGGATCGTTACGAGCCGGCTCATCTGGATCTGCACTGTTTGTAAACATTGTCTCTATAGAGGTCTGTGGTGTTGAAAGGGTTAACTCATATTCGAGACACGCGTTTATTGCAGTAGAACGGACAACACTAGCAAGGTGGAATTCAATCTTTGAACGGGCTAAGCTCACGTGGTGTCTAATATGTGGTTGTGACTGGATAAATGGGGCTTATGGGCTTTGCGACCAGTGTAGATCCACTCCGCACAGGCTGATCAAGATCTGCATTGTTCGCCATTCCATCAATGAAAGCAAGCAACATAGCTCGTTATTAATATACAGGAGCGTACTATTTGATCAGGATCTACACCGGTCACAAATGCCATAAGCCAAATGTGTTCAGTCACAGCCACATATTAGCCCGATAAGCCATTCGCTAAACGAGACGTATCACATGTTCACCAGCTGTATCGACATACAGTAGATGCCCGTATGTTCGTGTGCAGTACGGGCTTGTTTAATGCGTAACGTCACAACTACAGAGCACGTGATTTGTTACACTACATCTGACAAATGATGTGACTGTTTTTGTGAACGCAGTATGATTACTACAAGACACTTAAATATTTTCGTTCAGAAGAAGGTTGTTGACAATTAATGGCAGACAAGGGACCATTTATTACCGTCGACCCGAGCCATCTCCGTGAAGACACATGCTACAGTTAGGTGTTTTGCACCACTTTAAATGTCAACCATTATCCGCCACGTTTTTGCTTCATTCAACATATTGTAGTCACATTTGAACACGAAACTGTCATGTAAACATGTCGTCTTTGCATATAGAATACATGTGTGCGGAAAGAATATCGTTATTTCTATAAGACATCCGTTTGGTGTAGGACAACCATTTAGCGTTATTTATTTATTGAAACCACTTACTATCTGTAGCCTATTTCACCAACATTGCAAAGTTTACTTTTCTAGCAAAGTATATTTTGAGGGAGAAATTTTCAATTTAAGGATAAATTTATTAATTTTTATTATACTGAATTTATTACATTATCACAGCCATTTTGGCTGTGATAATGTAATAAATTCAGTATAATAATTCTGCATATTTTTAATCATTACATATATGCAGTCGTTAGTTCTATATGAAATAATGCATTTTGGGGAAAATAAATGATTACTCCCTCAAAGTATACTTTGCTAGATAAGTATACTTTGCAATGTTGATGCAATAGGCTACTGAACACTAGCATTATGTACAGGGCTAGGTTCACGTCTCAGGGGGGAGGTAATTAGGTTTAGGGTTAGTGTTATATGTGAAACTGTTCAGGGGTTATGGTTAGCCCGTACCTACGCCAAGTGGATCTCTCATGAAACCTAAACCAAACGGTTGTCAGATTGCAAATAATACACACATGCGCTGTAAAACTTTTAGAATGCGGAAACGAGAACTTGTTCGTCTGCTGTAGTATCATATTTCACTTTTCTCTCAGTAAAATATATGCATTGTTTTAAAGTCACTCTTTTTATTAAATGTTCTACCACATGGTCAGTAAACCGGATGTTATGAGCCCGACGTCATGACGTCAAGTCATTGGAAATGATTCTAAAGTACTGTCAAACCATTTTTTATGTGAAAAAGGGAAAATAAAATAAACAGCAGAACAAAAATAAACAGCAGACGACCAACATAATTCAGCATTGAAAGGGTTAACCTGTTGCACCGTGGCAGGGGAAATTGTCATAATGGGACAACCTGGGCGGTCTGGACAACCTGGGCGGTCTCGGGTCTCGTGTAGAGAGGTTGCATGGTAATACATGCATGATCATGTATGCTCAAACACAGCGCACTTCCAATATTGCTACATGGCCACTCAGTAGGTACAAACTGTTCTTTATAGGAATTTAATAAGTGTATAATTGTGTTGCTATTCTACAAGATTCCCGCTATACAAATATAATGATTTAGTAATATGTATTTAACTGTTAGTGACTCGGTTTTCATATACAAATGAGGCATGATATTTTTTCATTATTTATACTAATTAAATGCGTCACCTGAAAACAATAATATTTTCGACAGACTATAAAGTATGATAATTGTATATACAAAATAAATACAGAGAATAAATAGTAATGTCCGTTAACATTTAAAGGAAACACGGTTATCGCCCCAGTGTGGAAATTTAAGTCTGATATAAAATGTATAACATGCCAATACGTTGGGTAATGGTGAATTAATTAAGTTTGCCGGAAAATGTCATATCTGCAGAATATTGAAAACTATATGTGTCCCTATATTATAGCCTGGCATGTGGAACCCCAGCTTTAATAGTAACGCTTCCCTCTATGTTCCGGGTTTCAAGAGACGGTAGCTTGTGAGTCTAGCCATGTGATTTTGTACATAAGAATAATGTGCGTTATATCAAGAAAACTATTTGCAAACGTTATAAAAGTTTCCGTAAAAGTGGACGAAATGTTCAGAGCAAATGCGAAATACAATTCGGCATTTGATATGGAACTGTCATCAACTTTCGACGTAATTTACAGAATCACATTTGCTATAAACATTGTCATGAAAAGTGGTACATCCTATCTGGTACAAGATCCCACTGATTGTCTCAAGTCCATCTGGAGCATTTGTTTTAAAGCCTACGAACATTTCTTTAACTAGCTACAAAAGAGATGTTTGCTTAAACATTTGTAAACTTAATAGTTGTAGCACACTCATGACACTATTACCACGCACCAGTTATAAACTTTAAACTTCGTAACACTCAAATGTTCGTAAGTGTAAATTTAGGATCGTCTGGATATTTCAATTGATTGATTTACATTTGAGTGCATATGCTGCATATGCTCAATACCATGAATACATGTAAATGCAGTAATTGTTTACAACTTTTTCAAGAAAACATCACAATTTTGCACTTACGAACATTTTAACCCTGGTCTGTTTGACCTTCACATGGTCACATACACACTTTAAGCCGTTTTGTTGCTGCAACCGGGGAATGTTTGTACCGACATGCCACAGTTCTTGTCTGTTTTGTCCGTTGAGGTGTAATGTATCAGCTGTTTCATTGGCTTCTAAACATACTAGGTCTAATATAAATACATAGCTCGCTACAAGTCATCTCACTTTAACTTTGCAACTATGATGAGGGATGCTAGTTACTTACCTCCCTTTGAATCACCAGGATGTCCGGTTTAGAGAGGTTCCACTGTAAAACAGACAGATGACTACTTCAAGACACGAGTGGCTGCTTAACGATCATGAACAGACATTATTATCGGAGGTAAATGGCAATGAAACATATCTAAATTAAGCTCAACTAACTTTCCTCTGTGTCCGGTTTATAGGGGTTCTACGGTATAGTGTTTATAGGGGTTCTACGGTATAGTGTTTATAGGGGTTCTACGGTATAGTGTTTATATGGGATCTACGGTATAGTGTTTAGAGGGGTTCTACGGTATAGTGTTTAGAGGGGTTCTACGGTATAGTGTTTATAGGGGATCTACGGTATAGTGTTTAGAGGGGTTCTACGGTATAGTGTTTATAGGGGATCTACGGTATAGTGTTTATAGGGGATCTATGGTATAGTGTTTAGAGGGGATCTACGGTATAGTGTTTAGAGGGGATCTACGGTATAGTGTTTATAGGGGTTCTACGGTATAGTGTTTATAGGGGTTCTACGGTATAGTGTTTAGAGGGGATCTACGGTATAGTGTTTAGAGGGGATCTACGGTATAGTGTTTAGAGGGGATCTACGGTATAGTGTTCATAGGGGTTCTACGGTATAGTGTTTATAGGGGTTCTACGGTATAGTGTTCAGAGGGGTTCTACGGTATAGTGTTTATAGGGGATCTACGGTATAGTGTTCATAGGGGATCTACGGTATAGTGTTTAGAGGGGTTCTACGGTATAGTGTTTAGAGGGGTTCTACGGTATAGTGTTTATAGGGGTTCTACGGTATAGTGTTTATAGGGGTTCTACGGTATAGTGTTTAGAGGGGTTACGGTAGTGTTTATAGGGGTTCTACGGTATAGTGTTTAGAGGGGTCTACGGTATAGTGTTTAGAGGGGTCTACGGTATATGTTTAGAGGGGTTCTACGGTTAGTATAGTGATAGTGTTTAGGGGTTCTACGGTATAGTGTTTAGAGGGGTTCTACGGTATAGTGTTTAGAGGGGTTGGTATGTAGGGGTTCTACGGTATAGTGTTTATAGGGGTTCTAACGGTATAGTGTTTAGAGGGGTTCTACGGTATATGTGAGGGGTTTAGTAGTTATTCTACGGTATAGTGTAGTAGAGGGGTTCACGGTATAGTGTTTAAGGGGACTACGGTATAGTGTTTATAGGGGATCTACGGTATAGTGTTTAGAGGGGTTCTACGGTATAGTGTTTATAGGGGTTCTACGGTATAGTGTTTATAGGGGTTCTACGGTATAGTGTTTAGAGGGGTTCTACGGTATAGTGTTTATAGGGGTTCTACGGTATAGTGTTTATAGGGGATCTACGGTATAGTGTTTAGAGGGGTTCTACGGTATAGTGTTTATAGCGGATCTACGGTATAGTGTTTATAGGGGTTCTACGGTATAGTGTTTAGAGGGGTTCTACGGTATAGTGTTTAGAGGGGTTCTACGGTATAGTGTTTAGAGGGGTTCTACGGTATAGTGTTTTCGACTAGTGTTGATCTGGACCATTCTGCATATCTACATATCTACATATATGGGGCGCAACCTGATCCGGGACTGTGATATTTGTCATATTGTACACTTATTATTAATTTCCTTGCAAACAGTGTAGACTCGGATCAGACTGCACGGTCGTGCACTCTGATATGTGTCTACTCTGTTTGCAATCTCAATTTTAAAACGCTAAAATACAATATAGGACCCGATCTCTATAAATAGATTTCCAAAGGGAAATAACAGACTACGATCCCCCGTTGCATCGCGAGCGAAGACTATGATGAAATGTCTACTTGTTCACTTACAAGTAAGTCATGTTGGATTTCAGACATGTGTCGGAATAATTAGCCTGTGTTGAACCTGTCACGGAAAGTTACTCAACTTGCTTAGCGTATCGTGGTCAGGTGACGGTGTCATCGTTAGAAGACGCCGGCAATCTTTCTCCGCGGTAACACCTGGTCTACCGTCACGGTAGTCCCAGCTTTGGACCTCGCCCTCCGCTTATATAACTCACTGAGCACAATTTCTGTTCAAGTCTTGACATTAGGACGTTATATTGATCGAGACTGAGCCGGCCATTGCCCAATAGAACTGCCTGGATACGAATTGTAAATGTACATGCATACACAGTAGGCAGAAACTGTTCTTTATATCAGAGACATCATCTGAGACATTTTCTGGCAAAACAAACATTCATTCACCATTACCCCACGTATTCATTGGCATTATGTTACATTTTATACCAGACGTAAATTTCCACATTGATATCAGGGCGATAACCGTGTTTCCTTAAAATGTTAACGGACATTACTATGTATTCTCTGTATTTATTTTTTGACGTGCAATGATCAAACTTTATAATCTGTCGAAACTATTTTTTTCAGGTGACGCATTTAATTAGTATAAATAATTAAAAAATATCATGCCTTATTTGCATATGAAAATAGCCTGATACCACCACGAGTCACTAAAGGTAATATACATATTATTAAATGATTGTATCTGTATAGCGGGCACTCGTAATCGTTATAACTGGTGGAATAGTGACACAATTATACACTTATTTATTTCCTATAAGAACAGTTTGTGCCTACTGAGTGGGCATGTGCCAGCCTCGACCAATCGAACTGCCTCATTCTGAGTATTTCGAATTTTGAGAACGTGCACAGAGAGTATTCTGGTAGACGTAGCTTAGACCCCGTCCTTGCTTATATAACCTTCTGAGCTCCGTTCTAATACCAGAACTCAGCAAGTATTGTTGGTGGATGCTGACCAGTGGAAATGGAACTGTCTAGTTTTGATATCGTAGTCGGAGAATGTTATAAACAAATGGAACGTCTCTAAACTGGACACAAAGAAAACTTATGTTATCTTATTTTGCTGCGTTTCTTGGTCATTTATCTCAGGTGGCACAGCCTTTTTATGATCGCATAGCACACACCTGTGGCCCAGAATGATCAAATGCCTGATTTACAGTGAAATCTTTCTAAACCGGACACCCTGGGGACCTCCGGTTTAGAGAGGTTTCATTGTACAAAATAATATATAACCATACAGATGTCCAGGCACGTTATTGTCGCGGTTTCCCACCGAACCTGTCAGTGCCGATTATCCCTTTCATGCTGGAGATACGCAATTATGGCGGAAAATCCTAAATACATTCCTTCTATGCGCTCGTGAGTATATGTCGCGACTACCATTTGAACTGTCATGTATAGACGGTTCAAATGAGTTGTCGCGACATATACTTTCATTGAGAAATAACAAAAATAAAAATAAAATGTTTAAAAAAAAATCATACCCGTAAAGTGTATTCCGCATGTAATGGGTTAATAACTGCGAGCAATAAGCCCAGTCTGCCAGATTAGTCCGGGGGCAAATGTACATATATGTATAAGAATCCAGCACCTCATGTTAATTTTTGGCACCCGATGTTTGTATGAACTTTACTATATAAGGTTTCCAAAAAATCCGGATGCCATTTTGTCAAATCATGTTCAATGTCATTTCAAGGTCGTTGAACTTCGTGCATGTTCGGTGTCCGAATAGTGATATGTGTATGATAATCTGAAATTCCCATTGACCCGGTAATGGTACAAATTGCTCAGAAGATCGAACTGATAGCTATTATACATGTCGCTAGTAGAAAAATATTAGTTTTGTCCAAGCATGGCGGTCATGTTTTCAAGATGGCCGCCAGAAATATACGTTGTCAGATAGGCTAGTCTATTTGACACGTAGAAACGGAACCATATGAATGTCATTTCACCTCATGGTATCTAGTAAGAAGTATATTGATACCGTTTCGCATACACTATCATCTTTAAATTTCAAAATGGCCACCAAACTGCCTTTTCATAAAAACAAATATATGTTAAGAACTTAGTTTTGATGCACAATTTCATTATTTTACTTAAGAGTACCAAATAATCCAACATTAAGCCATTATTAATATTGCCTTATATAAAACAATTGCATTACGGTAATTATTTCAACATGGTCTGCACAATAAAACGATTTCCCCAGGATTAACATGTGACAAAGCCACACACGTAGATATTTGGCTAAATTGAAACATGTACACACATTTTTGAACATTCTTTGAAAGAATTGCCATTGTGGTTATAAGGATTCGCTCACATGATTTAGTATCCACATACATTAAAAGGGTTTATAGAGTGCTCATGGGTATCCCATATCAGGGACAAATATGTGGGCTATACAAGTCTAACCATGTTTTACGGCCCTGCTAATGTGCTGTATGAATGACGTGCTGTAGCAATGGCACGTTTGAAGGAGATGATATTCCTGACATCTGCAGAGACTGAAATAATTTTCATCGGTGCAATTCTCATCGCTTTGTACTGGTATATGTGTATGCAAACACATAATACAAGTAGTTACACAGAGATCTGCAATTCATTTCACATGTTTCCATCAATTGAGTCTTCATATTCGTGTTAGCCTTATACATACACTGAATAAGAAAGAGCATTCATTTCCGAGAATAAAATATTTGCATATCCTATGATAAGCTCATGTATATGCAGTTTTCAGTGTGCAAGTTCAAACAGCGACTGGTTATTCTAAGTAATTTAGTCATTGTAATAACTTTCCTTATCTGGATTGTTTCTCTACATGCAATATTAGCACATATTTTAAGCAAGTGTAAACTGCAAAGTATACACCATGTAGACACTGGACACCTGGAACACATGCCCTTGGATGTACACTAAGTATGACAGGGGGGACAGCAGTAATCTAAATATTCAACGAGCCACTTAGCCTACGTCGTATAGTTCATATTTAGCAGCTTCTATTCTATATGTAACGAAATATGTCCGAATGCTCTGTATTTAGAGCGACAATCGTCTTCTTAACGACGATTGTTATAGGATATCCGTTGCAACGTTGAACGTACGTATAAAGCGTATGCGTATATGCAATGTGCTACTCATATCCACTATAAGTCATAGTGCTTGCATTGTCATATTGTTTGTAAGTTCGTTATCACTATGGTGTTCAAGAGCCAGTATATCTTAGACAATCAACTGTAGTTAATAGCGGGATGGCACAACAGACCGCTGGTTGCCAAGCCAGTATATATTAGGACATATACATAATGTGATGTCACTCTCATTAGGAAATCTATGAATTTCATTATTGTACCATTGACGGGCCTCTATTTCTTATTTACTAACATTTGTCAAATTTGTGTGAGTGTTAAGTGGTCGTCTATATGATTATGAGTTGTCATTGTATTGTCACATATGGACGTTTCTATTTTGATAAGTTGGTGATATTAAATACGTGAAAAAGACGTTCCTATATATAACCTCTATTATAGTGCGAGTACAACAGTGAATCAATCCTCTCTCGGATGTCACACGCATCCTGCTTTGCGGAAAATTAGATGCGGTCATGTACGTGTATTATGGGGATCATATAATCTCAGTGTGAATACGGTTGGAAGTAATTTTGTCCATCAATAAATGATAAATAGTATAGTCTACTGCTTCAAATGTTGATGAGGTAAGCACAACTCGCAGCACGGATATGGTCAATTCAGTGGAAAATAGAGGTGTATTGCCATCTATGACATTTTGCTAAACGCAAATGATGTTACAATTAATCTATTCCACTGTACATATTTACGCCAAGCTATTCAAGTGTGATTCAACGTATCTGGGTTACATTATTGGCATAGCCACAATGTGGCAGGTCAACTAATTTAATGCACCAACTAGAATGTATGTTCATTCTCCCTTCCATGTCGGTATCATGGTTGCCATAAATATATAGATTATTTTGTATGTAACCATTGGGTCCTCATACATCTAGTCATTATTGGAATTCCAGTGTGCTTGTGTTTTATGAAACATTCATTTAATTCACATTATAGTTTCTTCTTTTCTTGAAAGTCTCTGATACTAATCAGACACCGTTAGTTGTGATACCTTTTTGTTTGAACTGCAAACAATGCTTTAATACTCTCTGTGTACAACTGACGTTGAACTTATCATCTTATTTGCTTTTCATTTGAATCGTGTGTTTCGATTTTATACATATGTTTAACAAGTATAGGTTATCATTTTAAATATTCGTAGTTTAAAATTAGGAATTCCGTCGGCACTTTGGTGTGCACAGTCATAATGTTTAGGTTTTCGACGATATTGACCAGACTGAGACATTATCAACAATAAAAAAAGCAGACATTGAGGAGACCGATGAACCCATGTAAACATAATTATAAAGCAATACACAATAGCAACATCATGCCATAGTTGAATAATGTTATAGTTGAACATGGTAATGTATTACAATTGGCTCTTTCGGTATTCCATATCTGTTATTTGTCGTTTTATTTTGCGTAAGATAAATAAAATACTGCATTATTCTTAATTGCCAATGTCTTTGAGCTGGCATTCAACTTGACAAAAATAAAAAATAAATACAAATACATTCGATAACTGCATTTGTGAAGCTATTTTGTTATATATTAATACGTGCTGAATTATGACAAAACTTCGAAAAGTATGCATTGTTAATGGTTGAATTTAAACAATCTCGACCTTTCTGTGACCTTGACATTTGGCGACTGATTTTCTATTCCATAAATAAATTTAATAATATCAATCTGAATAATGAATACTATTGACAAGTGTATGAATTAATCTGTTTTTAAAGTACATTGTGTATATATATTGCATTAACATTATATGATGTTCAATGACCTTGAAAATACATTGAACCTATTTGGAAACAATGACACCCAAATAATTCTGAAAGCTGAACCTTTAATTAACCACAAAAACACAAATGCATGTACCACGAAGCGCTGGTTTCTGATTGCCTCGGAAATACAACAAAACGTTAGATTTATAACAGTGCAGGGATGTGAAATATCTTGGTGCAGCCTCTTTAAAATTGTCCAATTTTGAGGTAAAATATTCGCTTTAAAACCATGCCGTGCCACGCTACTTGCGGAACTACAGATTGAATGTTGTATGTGTTCTCAACCATCATTCAGAGGCAAATGCACTATCATGGTGCAAACCAGTTCCCATCCATGAGTTTTCTCTGAAATAAATTCTTGTTTGAAACTCCCAGAAAAATCTGTTATTTTGATCAGTTTTTGTCACAACATACCCTCAATTCGTATTTGCCCATTTCTGATCAATGGGAACAGGTCAGATGGCCCTGTAATGAGCATTCATCAATTAATACGATGTAAAATCTGAATAAAATACAAAATCAACTACAAAATAATAATTAAACAATTAAAATGAATTTTAATCAGCAGAAAGTGTAATATTTATAAATTTCACCGGTGCCATTATACGAAACTGGCGGCTAACTGGTCACTGCTACCTATGTATAAGCAGGAATTTAAGAAGGCTACTGTGTTATTATTTATTGCATTAAATGGACTTCCACAGCTTAAACAAGTGGGTATAACGTACACTGTAGAACCCACCTACTGTTCACCCTCCCATAGTCCTCCCCTAGTGTAACCCCTGTAAAGTACAACTATTGCTAAGGATGACGTTGAAAGTTGGTGACTAAACACGGAATAGATTATTGAAGGTACATGCCTACTCAGTAGGCAGAAAATGTTCTCTTTATAGGAATTACAAAAAATAAAAATTACGAGTGCCCGCTATACATATGTCACGAGGGACCGTGACTGATAAATACTGCCCAAATTGTACCAAAAATATGGAATTCAGAAACGAATTAAATATAGAATTCGGGGACGAATTTCTATTTGGCGGGAAGTATGTCACGGTACGTAACTCACTATGGGGAGAATATGTGTGTTCGTACCCGGCTAGCTCAGTCGGTTAGAGCGATGGTACAGTAAACCAGAGGTCCCGGGTTCGAGCCCCGGACCGGAGCACATTTTTCTCTCCCTATGACATTTGCACCCAACGAGGCACCCAACGAGGGACCGTGACTGATATATATATATATACTACCCAAAATGTACCAAAGATATGGAATTCAGAGACGAATTAAATATATAATTCGGGGACGAATGTCACGATACGTAACTCATTATGGGGAAAATATGTGTATTCGTGCCCGGCTAACTCAGTCGGTTAGAACGATGGTACGGTAAACCAGAGGTCCCGGGTTCGTGCCCCGGGCCGGAGCACATTGTTCTCACCATGTGACACAGATATACTCATTTAGTAATAATTATTTTACTGACAGTGACTCGCGATGGTATCATATGCAATTGAGGCATGAGAGTTTGTAATTATTTATATTAATTAAAAGCGTCACCTGAAAAAATAATATATTCGACAGATACTAGTCTGATCGTTGCACATCAAAAAATAAATACAGAGAATAAATAGTAATGTCCGTTAACATTTTAAGGAAACACGGTTATCGCCCCTGGGATCAGTGTGGACATTTAGTGGTATTGGCAAAAAAAACTCGGAACCCCTCGCACCATTCCGTAAATCGAGAATAATGTCATGTTCGACGCCTTTTTTTGGCCATTAAACGCGAAAAGGTGACTCTGTTGACAGAATCACATGCATTCGGCGTTTTTCGGCTTTCATCGGTATTACTCTATATATATGATCAAGGCTTCTAACTTTGGTCGGTCACGACCTCGTATGATAACAAAATAACATGTTTAAAATTGTAATTTTCTAATTTTCTTTGTCAATTATCTTAGGTGATAATGATTGACAGTGAACCCTCTCTAAGCCGGACACCCTGAGGACCTCCCATACCTCCCAGGGTGTTCGGTTTAGAGAGGGTTTACTGTATGGCAAATGGCAAACGTTACTGAAGTTGCTGCCCGGACAAAACACCCCCGGACAAAACCCCATTACTACTGCGGACAAAACCCCTCCCATGCTAGGACACCCCCCTCCCCACCACATGCTAGGACAAAACACCTCCTTCCGACAGCTGCGTAATTTCATTAAATACGTTTACAAAATGTATAATATTTTTCATAAATGAAGTCAAAAGTTGACAAGTTAACAAAATGTTCGGAGTGCATGAGGAATATATAAAATATTGTAAATTTTGTAAAGCCCCTCCCATGCTAGGACACCCCCCCCCCCCCCCACCACATGCTAGGACAAAGCACCTCCTTGTCCTATATATATCAGAGACCTTCCTAAAACAATCGTTTTATAATAAACAGAGAAAACATTTCATATTTATTTCATCTGTATAATGATCATACTTTATAATGTGTCGAAAATATTATTTTTTTCAGGTGAAGTAGTTTCACAAATGTAAATAACCAAAAACGGCGTTAAAATTAGGAATCTTATTGCTTTACGTCATTTTGTCGCCATTCATAGAACAGCCACGTTGCCGGAATTTTACGAATCAACAACGTCGCCCGACGTCACGTGGGGCTAATGTAATGTACAGCGATATAATCGTAATACGTTGAATGAGCGTTTCCTTTGTGAATTTAAGGACAGTGTAAATATTATAGGAATGAATGGCCTTTTTGTGGAATTTATCGGGGTATAAACTTGGAATAGTCGCGGTTTATATCCCCGATAAATTCAACAAAAAGGCCATTCATTCCTTATAATTCCAGCATTTGAAATAAATTCATCAAGAAAATGTGTTTATTTTCCGTTTTCTTAAGAATTATTTTAACTGCGCCTCACGGTTACGGAAAGTAGTTCGGCGTGGGAGTTTACTGGGATATAAATTTTGGACTGAGACTTGTTATTGGCCAATCAAATGTTAGGGAATTGTGTAAATATTTTTGTGCTGGAATTATTGAAGCTATTAACTTCAATATTACTTGAATTAAGTATTGCTTCAGTATTTGAACGATTGTCATTGATATACTGCGCCATGTGCAACACACTCATGTCACCGTTAACATTGCACTCGCCTTCTAAATATCACTGCAACAGTTAGCCGTTCTTCTTTTGGTTTTTGTTGGCCGCCATCGGGGGCGTTTATGTACCGACAGGCCACATTTCAAGTTTTATATTATTTTTCATTATTCTCCACAAAATTGCATTCTGCGATGGCTCAGTTTGAGGAGAAAATTATGACACAAAAGTAAAACATACATTGAGAAATTGGGAAAAATGGAAATATTACAAAAAGAACGTTTTCTAAGACACCCAGGTCGCCCTCCAAAATGTACAGTAGACACTGGCTAGCAGGTGACCACCTTGTATACAAGCAGTTGTATGCGCATATCTTGGTAGTATAGCTTGAAAATATAAATCATGGCTGATTTATACAATTAGTTCATTTTGTTATTTCTTTTTTCGGTTTCGAAGTGAAACATTATTGGCGTTATTTATATAACAAATAGATGGAGCAAGCATAAGAAATATTGACCATGCATCGTGTCCACCCTATATACAAATAGGTATATATGTTAGCAACCATACATTATTAACGTGTGTATATATATTCACGTGTTGTTCGCAGGGATAAAAAACGGCGATTTTCTGACACGTATGATACGACCCTGTCTACAAGGTTGTGTCAACGAGGCCAAAAAAAACTTACGCGGATAACAAAAACGGTGAAATTAATAAAACGGTGTCACTTTCACCACCGACCCCAGCTGGAAAATATTTTTATGTTGGCATCCTGATGATCATACCAAACATAACGACGTGTGCGACCAGCGTAGCTTCATATCAGCCTGCGCTTCTGATCTGGAGCTACGCTGTTCGCTATTCCGTCAATTGATCATTGCCGTATTACCGGAATGACCCTCACTATTCGGACACAATTTGTTCTAGAAAACCCCTTTTGTTATTGTGATAAACCAGTACAACCAAATAGCCATACTATTTGGACACGCTTTGTCATGTGAAACCAAATATTTACATGTGTTTGTCAGAATAAATCTTGTTTACCAGTCTATATGACTACACATGGTGCTGAGAATATAAACTGGTCACACGCACAGGTGGAAGACTCGGACCTTAGTCCTATGACGCCAAAAAAATGCCTGTTTAAAAAATCCCATTACCCCACCCACTTGGTCTCGTACATTACCATCTTCTATTTATAGAAGGTGGGTATAAATATGGCTATTATAGAAAGAGCACTCTCTTTTCCGATTCGCACAACACAATAAACATCGATTAAATGTATAAAATATGTCTCTGGCAATCGATAAAGGTATTAGGTGTGTGAATATACTCACTTCAAATCGCTGTTTCAAGTATTTATTGAGTTATTCGCGTTTTGATTACCCCGTCCAAAGCGAAAGTTGCGTGTACGAAAGAATCTCACACAGAATCGGAGGCCGTCCGGCGTGGATTATCGGTCATATTTGGCCGATAGCTGATCGCCAGCTCAAACTAAAGTGGTGCACCATGACCATATACATTAGCAACTCCAACCATACAAAGTTCGTCCAATTGTGATCGTTCACCTGTGGTCACACGTGGCATAAGGCCCATTTCTCAGCTGTCGGCTCATCTACCGCGAGGACGACGCCTTGCCATCGCATTTGGGGCCCGGGTGACAAAAAGTTACAGTTGTGATGTAGACAACTCAGGAAATTGCGAATTTTATTTGGAGGAAAAATTACATTGAATAAAGAATGTGGCCTATTTTTAGTGTTGCCAAAATCTTGTAATATATGCTGGTTTTTGGCGTCTCTCATTTTCGGTAAGACTTATTATTCATAAATAACTGAATTTAGTGTTATAGTTGATAATTTTTATATGTTTGACCTATTTCTACTCCCCACAAAAATGGCAAGAAAAACTGTTTGTGAATAAGCACCAGTTGTTTTGTTACAAGGATTTATATTGGTTGGTACACAGCACATACCGTGCTGCATAGATACCCGATCGATTCTCGCAACATGTGATTGTTTTCAGTGAACAGTCACTCACGCCAAAAAAACATTTACCGCTTATATTATTTCGATTTTGTTTACGAAATTGCATTAATGCTGTACTTATTAGGCGAATAGTATTATACATAAAATCACCAAAGATCGGAAACAAAATAAGCCAAAGCTGAATTTTTGAGTATAGGTCCCGAATATCATTAGGAGAAACATATCAAAACTCCCCATGAATCCCACTGGAGCTTAATCCATAATTCAAGATAGCGTCCAAGGTGGCTGCCATAAATTGATTAAACTTGGAGTTATATTTACCATTATTAAAGCTTCTATAAGTTTATATTTTAAACAATACGGCGTCCAAGATGGCCGCCAAAACGTTGTCCAATATGCATAACAGATGGCCACAGCCCGCATGTTGAGCCCGCCTAGGTTGTTGCTAGTACAAGGGTGTATTGATAGTCCCAATGTGTAGTGATCGCATCATGGCGTATACATCTTGTTAGTTGTATAAGGTACTTAAAACGTTAATTTAAAATTCGTAAAACCGTTAACGCAATTTAATTTGACCTTGACATTGTGTAGGAAGGCCAAATGGATGTTCTACAGAATGAACGTATGGGTGGTTACAAAACAAAAACGTTTGACGTTTCACGTCGACGCTACTTAGGTATTTAAGAAACGTTATAACGCAATATGAGTATGATTGACCAGATAAAAATGATGTACATTTCGGACGGACTCTCCCACGGACGGACGTACATATGTCACCATGATCACTGTGTATCATTTTCCACAATGGGCTCGACAAACAGTTGCTTTAGCATATGTCTTTCTTCTGGAATTAATTCACATTAACTATACATGGATAAAATAAAACATATTGCAATACAATAAGTAAGATCCATTTAATTCGATGTGGCCTGTCATATGGCTGACGAAACCTGCTAATTTGTATAATATATTGTTCAGTAACATACTGTGTGTAATGTTTCAGAAGTATCTTACTTTTGCCGTACTTACATTTATATACGGGTACATTGTAGACATGACGTATACATTTCAAGTGAAATAAATAATTAGGTGTGAGGAAAAATGTATCGTGTTGCCTGGCAGCCTATATTTGTATGCATGTATACATGCCTTCAATGTATCAGCTTATATTGTCAGACCATTATATTTTAAGATATATATATTTGATATATTATACTACATATGTTACTAATACAGATGGTTACCAGGGATATATTGCTTGCAATGGTGAACGTTATATATAATACATACTGCATATTAATTCACGCACGATAATGCGTACACTATATAAGTACTCACTTTTTAGAATCATAGAAGACTGAACCTTCATTTATATGGAAGCGTGTGAGATTAAAGAGTCTCCTGTCCGTGGGAACATTTTTACACTGACATTCTGTGTGCGGTTGGCTGGTAGCATGATATGGGTATCCTTACCAGAATCCCTGATTTGGCCCTCAGGTACATTTTGGCTTTCATGTACGTGAGTGTTGAATCCGGTTATGCGAACTGTATGTTAAGTAAGATTAGTGTACTCCCATTACATTTAGGGGCTGGGGGAGTAAGTGACTCTCGTGCATTACGGACCTGGCACTAGATCCGGATATTCTAAATTGAGGGCTGAATATATATTTTCTTGATGCAAATATTCAGTTCTCATTTTGGGATCCCTCTTTACAGATGGAATGCGGGATTTACCCTAATTGATCGGTGCCTAAAATGACCATAGCCGTTAAACACACTTAATATATCTATCTAGCATTATAGCGGTCCAAAGCACGAGTTTAATGTGTACTGTAAAGTCATACATCATATTTATGCATACCAGAACGAGTTGAAACCTCATCTGATACATGTAATACGGCATAGTATATTAGAAAAAAAGCATTATGAACAGTATTGGATTAAATCATCGCTGTAGACAAGGGATATACATTTTATCATGATTACATGAATAGTATGCATGGGAGTAATACTGTGGTGGAATGCATATGCAATACCAGTTCCCGGAGATGTCAACAAGTGGAATGTCACACAAATTAGAATGTGAATAGTGTATTTATATGTAAGGTAAATTATTGTTGATTTGGTAAATATGGTCATAACGAGTGTAGTATTGTAAAATTGGATATTTTAAACTCGTCTCGATCAATCATGTTTATCCGCGAAATGGAACTACCAACTGATAATATAATATGATATATCTGCTGCTATCACCTCGTGAATGAACCTTTTACTATTATGTTGCTCATCTTCCATTTACACATCAATTTATAAGTTAATTATTTACCAAAGGTGCTTATTATTGAGAATTTCAATGTGGTGCTTCGTGACGATAATACCACTGGCGATTTGTTTAAAAGTTACTGATAAGTTTGCTATGTTAGCAGAGTATGCCAATTAGTTATGCAGTTACAAACATAACTCTGCTTGATAATGCTGCAATGAACTAACTATGCCAATTTGAGACATGTTTCGAGCATAAATAACAATAAAAAGTTGTTTTGTTATAACCCTGTGCTGCTTTGCTGTATACAGATGCAAGTTAATTGGTGATATTTCCCAAAATTTGGTGGCCATCTTGAATATAACTTTGCATAAGGTAAATGTTATATATTTAATACACATATTTACGTAATTTTGCGACATTTCTCGCAAATTGGTGGCCATCTTCAAGCTATTGCATAGTTGGAATGTCTCCTAATAACCCCAGAATTACATTCGAATATAGGTATTCCAAATATTACGCATGTTTGCTCAGTTTAGAGAGTTAAGAGAGGTTGGCAGCCATCATGGACACCATTTTGATTGCATTACTTTTCACACTTTGGATTATGATTCGTTAGTTATATTCAGTCTGTTTCGCACATTTGTTTCCTGATTACTTTAGTTGATTTTGCACTAAGTATGAGTTTTGTCATTTTGGCGGCCATTTTGCTCGGGTGGGATTCATGGGGAGTTTTGATATGTTATTACTAATGATATTTTGCTGATTTTCTGAAAAAATGCAGCTTTTGGCTTATTTTATCCGATTTCAACGCTAATATTCTTCCCTGCATGTCGTATTCCGTATTTTTACATGCGGTTTTGTTTATTCGCCCGATTGACAGACCGTCTGGACAACAAACGTAAACTTTACCCAATCATCATTATTATAATCGATTATCGTTTCCGTAAAGTGATACATCGGTATAAAAACAGTCGCATGACAAGCATGGACGTGTTTACATTCTCATGTAGGTGACGAAAGCCTGCCACTTATGGGCGAGTTGGGAAATAACAATTGACTCGCCGAGCGCCTAAATGTTGATGAAGGCTACAGTGGGACACCTCCAAACTGGCCTGCCGAGTTCATAAAAACTTCCCAGCGCACAAAATAAAAAAACACGAACTTCTGTCATTAAATGGGGTTTATGTGATTTATGATCAGTATAGTTCCTGATCAAATAGCACAGTCCTGTGGCATGGTAAAGGTCACTGGGCTACGACAGCTCGCGACTAGTTGGAGACACACAATTGCGAGAAAATACGCGAATTAGCGACAATTTTAACTTGGAATCACACTGAATTGGTACTTAAATTTGGGTCAAAATTCGCCGGGAGTTCGCATACATGTCGCGCGAATGAATTTCGCACGCGACAGTTATGCGTTACAATTGAGAAATCTGTTCAATCATTTTGTCATCAGACATTAAGCGAACAAACTGCGAATAAATTGCGACATTCGCGCGACATTCGCGGGAATGTCGTCAGATTTTCATTGTTGTCTCCAATCAATCACAATTTAGTTTCATAGGTCGCCAACCCCTCACAAAGTTGTCTCACATTTCTCGCACTTTCTGACTCACGGAAACAAAATTGAGAAGAGTTCGAGACGGGTTCGAGACACCCGCGACGACTCTGTGACTATTTTGAGAGAACATTTGTCGCGCGAATTTTTTGAACATGTTCAAAATTCCAGCGACACGAGAAAGGCCCTGCGACTCACGCGAGGAAATTGAGAACGTTTCGAGATATTTTGGAAACTCCCTCGCGAATGCCGTTCGGAATTTGTCGCCAACAGTCGCAGCCCAGTGAGATACTAGCTTAAGGACCTATACTCTTTGTTAGAAGCAAAGTATTGCACTGACTGAATGTCGATCCGTGTAGATCCTGATCAGACTGTGCGGATGGGCGTCTTGGTTCAAGATTGAAAACATGCAAATACATTTCAGAATGGCACTGTGCATGTTTTACAGTGGACCATCTCTAAACTGTAGAGAGGTTTCACTGTATAATTATAAGTGACTGCAAACTAAAGTTTCAAGGAGAGATACATGGATGAATTAAAGGCGGAGAGTACCCATTTTCCAACTTACCCTGTGTATTCTCCAGCTCATGTCATATGTGAAAATTTGAACAACTTGGTGAGAGGAAACTAACTGTATCCCACGGAAACGAAGGTATTAGAAAGAAAAGAAGTTACACGTGGAGATAGCAAGGTGATACAAAATGCGGACCGAACGCGTTTTCGAAAGTAACCTGTATTTTCCGTAGAGAATGCCATCTCTGAAATTTAAAGTCAATTGATGAATGGAAACAAGTTACCGTACGGAAACGAAACTGTGACTGATTAACGGACGGACGGATGGTTCGATTTCTAGAAACTACCCTACACACGACTGTTTATAGTTGATGATCAAACAGATTTATCATTCATTACTGCGTTTATTGCACGACAAACAGTGAAACCTCTCTAAACCGGACACCCTGGGAGTTCCCCAGGGTATCCGGTTTAGAGAGATTTCGCTGTAAATCAGGCATTTTATAATTCTGAGTCATATTTGTGTACTGTGCGATCATGAACATGCATTACCACCAGAGATAAACGACCAAGAAACCCATCAGAAATGTTTTCTTGGCGTCCGGTTTAGAGAGGTTCCACTGTACATTGTTTTAGAATATATTTTTTTATTAAATAAAAAATACATTGTAAATAAATATTTATTTGTGCCCGACTTGAACATTACTCCATCAAAGTGCATTCATCAGTTTTTGGTAAAACCGGCTGCAGATTATTTTAGGCAACTCTTAATCACTGAATTAGGCCATTTTGTTTACAAATCTCTTCAAGCAATACTTCTTGGGTATACCGGAGATTGTTTCACTGATTGACCAACACACGGTGTACAGCCTGATCACACTTCTATTCGCCGATGTGCAGGCTGGTCATCTCGGATTATATTTAGTTGGCTGACAAGAACGAGATATTGCTGATTTCAACCAGCATAGATCCTAACCATTTGGTATTTCACGCAGGTCCGTTATAGTCCAGTATTTCACCATGACAATGCTGAATTAAATAGTGCCGTCTGCTGTTTATTTTATTGATACAGGCGTCATTGGCTGGCTGGTTAATGTCCGCTAGCGGGTGGTATGGATACAGGCGTCATTGGCTGGCTGGTTAATGTCCGCTAGCGGTTGGTATTGATACCGGCGTCATTGACTGGCTGGTTAATTTACGCTAGCGGTTGGTATTGATACCGGCGTCATTGGCTGGCTGGCTAATGTCCGCTAGCGGTTGGTATGGATACCGGCGTCATTGGCTGGCTGGTTAATGTCCGCTGCGGTTGGTATTGATACCCGCGTCATTGGCTGGCTAGTTAATGTCCTCTAGCGGTTGGTATGATTCCGGCGTCATTGGCTGGCTGGTTAATGTCCGCTAGCGGTTGGTATTGATACCGGCGTCATTGGCTGGCTGGTTAATGTCCGCTGCGGTTGGTATTGATACCCGCGTCATTGGCTGGCTAGTTAATGTCCTCTAGCGGTTGGTATGATTCCGGCGTCATTGGCTGGCTGGTTAATGTCCGCTAGCGGTTGGTATTGATACCGGCGTCATTGGCTGGCTGGTTAATGTCCGCTAGCGGTTGGTACGATACAGGCGCCATTGGCTGGCTGGTTAATGCCCGCTAGCGGTTGGTATGATACAGGCGCCATTGGCTGGCTGGTTAATGTCGCTAGCAGTTAGTATGATTCCGGCGTCATTGGCTGGCTGGTTAATGTCCACTAGCGGTTGGTATTCATACTGGCGTCATTGGCTGGCTGGTTAATGTCCACTAGCGGTTGGTATTGATACCGGCGTCATTGGCTGGCTGGTTAATGTCCGTTAGCGGTTGGTATGGATACCGGCGTCATTGGCTGGCTGATTAATGTCCGCTAGCGGTTGGTATTGATACCGGCAACCAATGGCTGGTTAATGTCCGCTAGCGGTTGGTATGGATACCGGCGTCATTGGCTGGCTGGTTAATGTCCGCTAGCGGTTGGTATGGATACCGGCGTCATGAGCTGGCTGGTTAATGTCTGACTGGCGAACAATGTAGGGCCAGACCACGTGCGCACGCGCATGCTAGTCTCACAGGCACATTGTAGTATGAACTACATAGAGGATATTCATATTTTTACTTCGTTGCAAAAATATGAATATTCTGTTTATTATATATCGCTCCATGGAAATTAGCAGTTGTTTAGACTGTATAGGTAATGAATGTGTATTTGCAGCCTATTTTCAGTCCGGCACTGAAGATGCGCGTTATGAATATAGATAGCGGAAGTAGTCGTATTTTCACCGGAAGTTGTTTATTTCATCTATGACTTTTATTTACATCGTATAACTATGTATTTCATGGGTAGGTATATAACAAAAAAGCCTCTTTAAATCATTCCCGATTTTAAATCGGAGTAAAATTTGGTATGATATAAAGAGACTGTTGTCGTTCATACCGCAAAGTGCCTACACTGACCGATGGTAACGCCGTAACTCATTTTCCAATGGGAACCAATTATTGTAACAATTGGGGCCGGATGTGGGATTACGTCCATTATTGATAAGCCGTTTTTCGCCGATATTGATTTCTGGAAAAATGCAATATTTTCCACAGATGATTCTGGACACAGCCCATGCGGATTTTAAATGAGCCCTAAAATAGTCGTTATGTGCGGAAGTCATGGTTGATTTTTAAAATCAATATCGGTGAAATACTGCGATGGGATAAGGGAGTTTTTTTTCAGCGCCGCGCCATTATTTGATCGTCTGAAAAACCGCAAAATCGGTAAAATCAACACTCGTTAAGATTTGATATACAGTGTTGACCAAATGCAGAGTGTCTATTATTCAGTGTTTGTAAACATCTTCATGTTGGTTTTTAGAATTTAAGCCCACCAGTTGGTGGTCAAAGTGAAGTGTTATTTTAAAGGGATAATCCTTTTGCTTTTCTTCGACATACTTAGGTATACCATTGAAGCGTGTACAAGTATATATTTACTCAAAGTTTAACAGAAGTGGACATAACACCTGGTTATAAAATTAAGTATGATCGATTCACACCAAATATATGAGACACACCATGCGATTTTGAACCTAAGTACATGTTCGATTTTTCATGAAGTACATTTACAGAAACTGTGATAAATTATCTGTAAATGACGTCGAAAGTTGTCGAAATTTTCATAGAAATGCGTAATTCAATTTCGCATTTGCTATGAAAATTTCGTCAACTTACGACGTCATTTACGGAAACTATCGTAAATTTTGTAAATATTTTTCATGAAATATCACACATGTGCTCAAGTACAAAACCACATGGCTGTGACTGTAGAAATGAGCACTATGTTTATGCGACCAGTGTAGTCCCATATCAGCCTGTGCACCCTGTAGGTGAATATCTTATATCCAGTGAAACCTCTCTAAAGCGAACACCCTGGGAGCTCCCCAGGGTGTCCGGTTTATAGATGTTCCACTGTGAAACAGACATATGACCATCTCAAGGTACGCGTGTGTGCTTTGTGATCATGAACAGGCATTGTCATGGGAGATACTTGTCAATGTACATTATCAAATTTATTTTTTCTCTATGTCCGGCTTAGAGAGGTTCCACTGTAATACGTGTATGTGAAGTTTTGGGCCACATCCACATAGAGACGCACCCTTCCTGGAGGCATACATTTAACATATAATATTATGGTACCTAGGCAACCATAGAACATCACTAAGCCGTTAACTATCTCATTCCTACGAGGAGATGGTATCTCGTTCGATATGACATACTCAATCAATAGAATATCAGATATTATTCCATCATCTTTAATGACAATGGTACTACCTTTTTATTAGCTGCCTACGTCGTGGGAGCAAGATGCTATGTCGTGGGAGCGAGATGCTATGTCGTGGGAGCGAGATGCTATGTCGTGGGAACGAGATGATATGTCGTGGGAACGAGATGCTATGTCGTGGGGATGAGATGCTATGTCGTGGGAGCGAGATGCTATGTCGTGGGAACGAGATGCTATGTCGTGGGAGCGAGATGCTATGTCGTGGGAACGAGATGCTATGTCGTGGGAACGAGATGCCATGTCGTGGAAACGAGATGCTATGTCGTGGGGACAAGATGCTATGTCGTGGGGACAAGATGCTATGTCATGGGAGCGAGATGCTATGTCGTGGGAGTGAGATGCTATGTCGTGGGGATGAGATGCTATGTCGGGTGGACGAGATGCTATGTCGTGGGAGCGAGATGCTGTCGTGGGAACGAGATGCTATGTCGTGGGGACGAGATGCTATGTCGTGGGGACGAGATGCTATGTCGTGGGAGCAAGTACGAGATGCTATGTCGTGGGAGCGGGATGCTATGTAGTGGGAACGAGATGCTATGTCGTGGGGACGATACCTGGACAAATATCTTTTTATTTTGTTTATGGTTTTTATAAAAATCTGTTTTGACAGAAACAGCTAATAGAAATAAATGCGCATGTTTCGCATGCACCTCTCTGGTTATAAATTTTTATAATTAAGGAAATTTTAACATTAAAATGTATGTTCTACATATATCTACTATATCACTGTGCAGATACGTTTCGACATCACTTAAAACAGGTTTCATAAATTTTACTAAAACATAATGTGATGAAGCTGTAGCTGTAGTGGAACATGTAATGGCATTTATTTGGTGTGCGTTGGTGACATACCGAATACATGGAAACATCAGAAGAGACCGTTACAGAAGGTTTAACCACACTCAATCATCAGATATTCATGCGCGTTGTAAGCATCAATAAGGCCCACATAGTGTATTCAGCTCTGTGGAGAATAATTAGTTCAGTAATACCATTTGTTAAATTTGTCGATACAGTGAGAAGAATAGGAATTTCATCAACATAAATCTGCGGTAAAACTTTGCATCACGGAAAATATGGCTCATTAAGCTTCGCTGGACAACATTTTTCTGAACCGCCTATGTAAAAATTGGAAATCTCTCTTTTATCACTTCAGTATTTGCTGGCAAATGTCATTTTAATTTATTACATGTATATAATTATTCAGATGATTTTGAATTATATTCAGCAATTGTTACTTGATATAATTTTTGTTTATGTTTTCAGCTAAAATCGACATCCGTTGGAAGCCGGATCAAGTCATCGAATATGCCCTAGTGGCACAAACTGGTCAAAATAGTCGTCAAACATTACGTTATATTCACATGTATGGTCTACTCATACACTAGCAGTGGCATAAACCAGCTTTGTGGCCTTTTCTGAACAATAAAGCCATTTTTATGACTGTCGTTCCAAGGCGGGACCTTTTTCCAACAAAAACGTTTTTAGTGGTTATTATGTTGCTAGATTTGTGTTTATGGTCTTTGACTGTAGAAATCTTAAACATACTCTTATGTAGGCCCAACTCTTCATATTAAATAAAAGATAGTGAAGCGTTTGTTGCATTATCTCGTGAAAACTGGTCTATCTGTTCGAGTTGGAGCGAATTAAGACAAATCAATGGCTGTGGTTGAACGGTCATTATATGAAAACTACTGGATACCTTGGCCCCAAACTTCATACTATATCAGGGAATAGGACATACATGTAGTTGTGAACAGTGGGCAGATTTGCCAGACCTATAACATAAGTTGTCCTGTAGATGCGATCGGTCCAGGATGACTTTAGTTAATGAGTACTTCGTTCTGTAATCATCTTGCCAGGCGTCAGTTCCAAGTTAAATTAGTACATTGTAATTGAGTTTTGGAATGTAAAGTTTCCTAGTTTCATGGAAGACCGGACATCTCGTCTATATGTGGATAATGTGTTCGTTTACAATTCGGCACAATGTAATGGGCAAGCTGGGTCAATTTGGTAATAATTTGCTTTTGTTGGTCCGTAGCATGTATATACCAGTGATCATCCGGGCACGTGTTTCAGGAAGATATCTAATAGATATATTATCTCACTGATGGGCTCATTATTGAGTCCATCATTGGAGATAAAAATGACTTGTCAGCCATACTAGGACAAGGAGGTGTTTTGTCCTAGCATGGGGGTGTTTTGTCCAGGGGGGATATTATCCTACTATCACAATATATATATGCAGCCCTGAAATTAAAACCAGGGCATAGTTATCACTTAGTTAAGTTAACATGTTTGCCTTACAAAGTGATTTGATTTATTGGTATTTAACGGCCTATCAACAGCTATGGTCATGTAAGGCTTGGTCAATGGGTAACCTGCTGCATTGGGGCGGGGGGGGGGGGGTGGGGGGGGGGGGGGGTCCCAAAATCAAAATGGAGTGGCAAACTATTATCAAAATCGGTGGAGCAGTTAATTAGTTATCGAGAAAATGTAGGGTGTTACTAACGTATGCACGCACGTCACGTACGTGCGACGTACATGGAATAAGGTAATATCCCCTCTTGCCTATCGGCGAGGGGATAATAACCTGACCTGGTGCAAGGTCCACACCAGTCCCCAAAAGTAATATGAGCAGTACTAATATTTTACTTCATATAACCGGATTCAACTCTCACATACCAGGAAGCCAAACATGTACGTGAGGGTCAAACCAGGGATATCGGGATTCCGGCAAGGATGAACCCCTGTTAAACTTACCCTTAACAATAATAACATGCTCGTAACTAACTACCCATGAACCCGCTAAAGAGGAGAATTGCCCGACCCACCAGTCATGGCTTTATTCCATTCATGTCCATTTTGTTGGCCAAGAAGCACCCGGAGAAACAAACAATCTGGATCTCTATCGTGGCTAATGTATAAACACCGGATTATTATATTGGGTGGTAGGTGATAACAACTAATGAAGCAGTATTAGTGTGCTTTATTAATCTCCAGCTGACCTGGCCCACAATAAATATAGTAATAGAAATATATGATATAGAGTTTGCTGGACAAGCAAAATGCATAAAAAGACAATGTGAAAATTTAGAATATGTGATAAAACATATGTATATTTTCTATTTTTCTTATTTCTCCAAAAAATGTATTACAGGACTAATCAATACAATACATATGAAGAGTCATACATGTTTAAATAGAGGATCGTACATGGATGGTTAATATATTTATTTATTAACATTTTCATAAGAACAAGTTTAGTAGTAAATATCATATTAATTCAACACAGATTATATTTATTGCATAAACACAAATACATACAGGGAAGCGATCTCATTTTCAAATTTGGCTCATTGCAATCTAAGGATAGATTATTTTAGTGAAAAATCTTATTATTTTGGGTTGGTTTTTTTTTCACCATAAAAGTATATGTTGCTACCACTCATTGAAACCGTCTCGACGGTTCAAACGAGTGTAAACAATATATTTTCTAGAAGAAATAAATAAAATAGGAAATTTTCCCTCGAAAGCTTCATACATGTACTACTATAATTGAATCCCGTCTCTAATTGGTTAATCCTGGTGTTAGTCCATGATTTAGCACCAAAATTTTGACTCTTCGGTACCACTCAAGAGCACAAAACGGGACATATATTTTTGAACTGATGTACATCTCTAGTTTATATTTCTGCATGATTTAGCGATGACCTCCATTTTAACAAATCTGAAAAGGCTTCACCCATGGATCATAACTTTTAAGTTTGGCTACCATGGGCCAAGCGGTTCATGTGAAGAATAATTTTGAAATCTCTAATAAAAGAACGACCTTTTGACATTTCGGCGGCCATCTTGGATGACATAACAATCCAATTTCGAAAAAAAATGTACCAGAGTGATCACCTCATTGATACCTTCGATTTTATATATAACATGACCATATTCGGTCAAAAATAAAATTTGACCCCAATTTGACCCCACGGGCCACGCCTATTTTTGAACCCGGGGTCACCATTTTAACAACTTTGAAAGAGCATTGTACATCAATCATTCCTAACAAAGTTTTGTCGAAATTCGGTTGGCGGTTCTTGAGAAGAAGATTTTTGAAGAATTTGTGCTATTTTTAGACGGTGGCCATCTTGGATTATGTAATGACGTCATTTTAACAATTTTGCAATCTCCCTACCTAAGGACCATGACCATGAAGTTTGGTGACTATAGGCCCAATAGTTACCGAGGGGAAGACGTTTGAAAATGTTCACGGACGACGGACGACGGACGACGACGGACACATTGCGGTAACAATAGCTCACATGAGCTTCGCTCAGGTGAGCTAAAAATACATTTAATGGCATTACGTTCTGTAATATGTACTGCTGACATTGCCATTTGATTTGAAGTATGTATACCATGCAAAATAACCTGTATGCAACACACATTTCTCTCAAAACTGTGAAGTGTTAGTTCCACGAGTAGTTGGCATTCATTTTGACAAAATAGTATTCCTATTCGAAATATAGAAGGTGCAAGAATGCATAACTTAGTAACCATACATCCTTCCACATTAATACCCTCGCTACTGATTGTACCTCCGCCAGTCTGTCTGTTTATATTTTTAAGTTTTTGTAACAGTTTTATCAAATCACCTACAATTTCTCTTTGCCTTCAGCTAATATTTTCATGTTGTACACTTGCCTTACTTGAGTAACCATACATCCTTCCACATTAATTTTACTGTCCATATTTTTTACTTATCATATGTCCGTCTGCCTGTCTGTTTATTTTTTGAAACTGTTTGTAACAGTTTCTCAAATCACCTGTATGTTTTCAATTGAATCCCCATGTATGCCTCCTCCCCATTCCACTAATTTACTGGGCGTGAAAGAGGTGTAACAGTTGTGCAATACAGCATAATGATGCAACTTGATACATTTTGTATTACAAACGGCTTAATGTCGACGACGGACAGACGGTCTGAAAAAAACGCATGTTACCATGTACTGGTTAGCTACTAGACGTATGATCATATGGTTCGGCAAGCAGGCACGTGGCTGGGACTTGAGAAATCTAGCTTCTGACACGAACATATTTCTGGACCTTGATACTATGTTAAAATTAGTATTTATTAGCAACAGCACGTGTGTGTAACTGATATACTGGCGAACAGTGCAGATTGTGATCAGACTGCGCAATCACACAGAACAATAATAACAGTTCAGTTGTTAAGTTACATTTTACAGCCATCGTATGGCACTAAACTATGCCAATGTGAAACAAGAAACGAGGCAAAGCCACGAAGGCCAGGTTTTTTCCAAGCATGGACACTTGGATAACATAATTATACCCACTTTTTGTAGACTAGATGGCCGTGGCCTGCATGTCGCGCCTTGGGGTGAGGCATGGACACTAAAAAAATAGATATAGTAGATGGAAAAACTTTAACGAAAAAACTTTAACCGGACACACGGACGTACGGACGGACGGACGTATGCCCAAATGCCGACGATATCGCGCTTTCCGCAAGCGGGTGCGACAATGATGATAAACACCCATGTGAAGTATCAAGGTAATGGGTGAAGCAGTTGCAGAGATACACGAAAAAACTTTAACAAATAAATTCAAAGTAATTTGACCTTGACATTGCGCACAGGGGCCGCACGGTTGGGGGTTAGAGTGAAAAAATGGTCGATGATAAACACCCATGTGAAGTTTCAAGGTAATGGGCGAAGCAGTTGCAGAGATATAGTATAACAAAAAAGTTTTAACCAAAAAATTTAACCAGACGTACGTTAAAAAGTTAACGTTGAAAATGTCAATTACGTAGAAATAATAGGTGAAGGTAAAAAAATGGTCACATGTTGGATAGTTGTATGTGGTAGGCACCCCTTGGTTATGAAGCTGTGAAAGTTTGGTCGTCCTAGGTGGTACAGTACCAAAGAAATGGACTTAAACACGAAAACTTAACATTGTAAACGCGAAAACTTAACATTGAAAATGGCTAAGTCGACTGCGTGGAAAAAATGGGTCAAGTTAAAAAAAAACGTAACATGTTGGATAGTGATATGTGGTGGGCACCCCTTGATTATGAAGCTGTGAAAGTTTGGTGGTCCTAGGTGCTACAGTACCAAAGAAATGGACTTAAACACAAAAATTTAACATTGAAAACGCGAAAACTTAACATTGAAAATGGCTAAGTCGATTGCGCGGAAATAATGGGTCAAGTTAAAAACAAGAAACGAGGCAAAGCCACGAAGGCCAGGTTTTTTCCAAGCATAGACACTTGGATAACATAATTATACCCACTTTTTGTAGACTAGATGGCCGTGGCCTGCATGTCGCGCCTTGGGGCGAGGCATGGACACTAAAAAAATAGCTATAGTAGATGGAAAAACCTTAACCAAAAAACTTTAACCGGACACACGGACGAACGGACGGACGTATGCCAAAATGCTGACTATATCGCGCTTTCCGCAAGCAGGTGTGACAATGATGATAAACACCCATGTGAAGTATCAAGGTATTGGGTGAAGCAGTTGCAGAGATATAGTACACGAAAAAAGTTTAACAAAAACATTCAAAGTAATTTGAACTTGACATAGGGCACAGGATGGCGCTTTCCGCAATCAGGTGCGACAATGATGATAAACACCCATGTGAAGTATCAAGGTATTGGGTGAAGCAGTTGCAGAGATATAGTACACGAAAAAACTTTAACAAAAAAATTCAAAGTAATTTGACCTTGACATTGGGCACAGGATCGCGCTTTCCGCAAGCAGGTGCGACAATGATGATAAGCACCCATGTGAAGTATCAAGGTATTGGGTGAAGCAGTTGCAGAGATATAGTACACGAAAAAACTTTAACAAAAAAATTAAAAGTAATTTGACCTTGACATTGGCACAGGATCGCGCTTTCCGCAAGCAGGTGCGACAATGATGATAAACACCCATGTGAAGTATCAAGGTATTGGGTGAAGCAGTTGCAGAGATATAGTACACGAAAAAACTTTAACAAAAAAATTCAAAGTAATTTGACCTTGACATTGGGCACAGATCGCGCTTTCCGCAAGCAGGTGCGACAATGATGATAAACACCCATGTGAAGTATCAAGGTATTGGGTGAAGCAGTTGCAGAGATATAGTACACAAAAAAACTTTAACAAAAAAATTCAAAGTAATTTGACCTAGACATTGGGCACAGGGGCCGCACGGTTGAGGGTTAGAATGAAAATATGGATGATGATAAACACCCATGTGAAGTTTCAAGGTAATGGGCGAAGCAGTTGCAGAGATATAGTATAACGAAAAAGTTTTAACCAAAAGTCAATTACGTAGAAATAATAGGTGAAGGTAAAAAAATGGTCACATGTTGGATAGTTGTATGTGGTAGGCACCCCTTGGTTATGAAGCTGTGAAAGTTTGGTGGTCCTAGGTGGTACAGTACCAAAGAAATGGACTTAAACACGAAAACTTAACATTGTAAACGCGAAAACTTAACATTGAAAATGGCTAAGTCGACTGCGCGGAAAAAATGGGTGAAGTTAAAAAAAAAAGTAACATGTTGGATAGTGATATGTGGTGGGTACCCCTTGATTATGAAGCTGTGAAAGTTTGGTGGTCCTAGGTGGTACAGTACGAAAGAAATGGACTTAAACACGAAAACTTAACATTGTAAACGCGAAAACTTAACATTGAAAATGCTAAGTCGACTACGCGGAAAAAATGGGGTCAAGTTAAAAAAAAAGTAACATGTTGGATAATGATATGTGGTGGGCACCCCTTGATTATGAAGCTGTGAAAGTTTGGTGGTCCTAGGTGGTACAGTAACAAAGAAATGGACTCGAACACGAAAACTTAACATTGATTGTGGACGCCGCCCGCCCGCCGCCCGCCGCCCGCCCGCCCGCCCGCCTGGCTTTCGCCAATCCAATAGCCTGGATTTTTTTTCAAAAAACCTGGCTAAAAAAGTAACATGTTGGATAGTGATATGTGGTGGGCACCCCTTGATTATGAAGCTGTGAAAGTTTGGTGGTCCTAGGTGGTACACTAACAAAGAAATGGACTCAAACACGAAAACTTAACATTGATTAAAAAAACCTGGCTAAAAATGGCAACACCTGTAGAGCTATGATAATCGCCGAACCAACTACAAGCAAAATATACATTACAAGTGTTAATGCATCTCTTCATTAGAGCCAGTTTTGTTTGTTTATTAGTGTTTAACGGCCTATCAACAGCTAAGGTCATGTAAGGCCGGGCAAACGGGTTCGATCCCATTTTAACCTGCTGCATTGGGGGGAAAATCCCAAAATCAGAACGGAATATTTACATCAAGAACAAATATATTCCGCCCCGAAATTAGAATAATCTGACCTGGTGCCAGGTCCATACCACACCATGGCCCCTTCCCCTAAAATAGGATTACGAATATCGTAATACTCACATAACTGAAGGGGTATAACCAGATTCAACTGTCACATACAAAATGCCAAAGACGTATGTGAGGGCCAAACCAGGTCTCCAGTCGGGATTCCGGTAAGGATGAACCCCGATCGTTAAATTACCCATCGCATGCTCTCACCTGCCACCCACCATTAGTGCCAGTACTGTCAGTCTGTCTCAAACGCCTCCTAACACAAACTTAAGGGAAACTCAACATAAATAGGTCACAACTTGAGGAAACAATGAACCTTTTTATTCAAGGGTTATAACCCATAGAAAATAAAGGAATCACAATCATTTCAGTGGACAACGACAGACAAGCACAAAGTACGAGACAAAGTTTATTTCGCAGGTTTGGAAGCAAATTCGTTGGTAGGGTCGGCTTGCCCGCATGTCATTTTAAGCGATATGTGATATGTCGTTTCCATACTAAACAATATAAACGTGTTACCTTTACTATCAGGGTTTATAGCGTCCGCAATCCAGCCAGTTAATCAATTGTGAGGTATTTATATAAGTTTAGTCCAATATCAATATGTAGGAATGGGCCGGCTCAGCAGCATCTACATCGGGCAAAGCTGTGGCGGATGTAAATCGTCTTGCCACGTGCTCAGCCAGTTATGTTAAACGTTTCCAGATAATTTGTGTTTGTTGAACATGGGTTTTAAACTTTATGTCATGACAGTTGTGCACATCATGCTCCTTATGACACTATTCTCATTTTTCATAACTGTGGCCCATAAAGTACATGTAGGTCAAGGGATAATAATATCCTCCAGACATCCGTCTAGCCATTCAATATCTGTCTGTACATATTGGCCATGCAATAGACATATGCATGTTCATGATCGATATTCGTTCGTTCATTCGGCTTATATTTAAGGGTGGAAATTGGCTCGAACAATGAAGCACTGCTTTTTTCTGGTGGTCATTCATGAAGCTCACCAACCAGTGTTTCACTCCCACGTCGCGCGAAATGCAACAGACCCAATGTAATTTACTTATACATGTACATAGCTATACAACCTTTCATAACCACTTATTCATATATTTTAACTTGTTTTGATAACATATCCTGCACTAGACTTAATTGCATCGTTTATATAAAACAAATATACAGAAACATGTAGTACATGTATTAGTTTACACAGAGTAAATTTTAATTTTGTCAGTAACTGGTACCGTCGAAAACGGGTTACATACATATATAAAAACTTCAAACCCGTGTACAGGCTTTTAGCTACCGTTTTGAGTGTGCTATCAAGCGTTTTTGAATTGTATTTACACATGTGAACAAGTCTGTATATGTGTCGTTGGTCCCTTTTAGTGGTACCGACCAACCTAGCTAGCTCACTGACTATGTCTGACACACACTGTTATACGGGTAGTGTACATACTCAGTTTGGTCGTTCTTTAACCCTTTCACCCCTACGATTCTGGAATGGATTTTGATATGCTAATTTTGCAACCAATCCGACCGTCACAAAATGATGTTCAGACTAGTGTGATGTGTGACATCCTTCAAGGGATATTGAAGTTATGACAGAATTGAGAAACTCAGGAAACTTCTTAATGTGTGAAAAAGTTCAAAGTTGTGAAGGTCAAAATCTCATGGTCATATTAAGGGCAACATGGATGGTGGAATTTGTCAACAAGTATGATGTATTGAAATATTGAAGTAATCCATCAAAGGATATAGAAGTTATGACATAATGGAGAATCTCTGGCGAACTTCTTAATGTGTGAACAAGTTCAAAGTTGTAAAGGTCAAAAGGTCAACGTCATATTAAGGGCATCATAGATGTGTGGCATTTGTCCAAAAGTATGCTGTGTTGAAATATTTAAATAATCCTTCAAGGAATATAGAAGTTATGACAGAAATGAGAAACTCTGGCGAACTTCTTGTGTGACACAGTTCAAAGTTTGAAGGTCAAAATGTGAAGGTCATATCAAGGGTAGCATGGACGTGTGGCATTTGTCCACAAGTATACTGTGTTGAAATAGTTAAGCAATCTTTCAAGGGATATATAAGTTATGACATAATTGAGAAACTCCAGCAAACTTTTTAATGTGCCAAACACACGGACACACAGCCCAACACCATATGCCTCCCGCTCTACAGAGACCGTGGGCATAAAAACTTACACAACTATTGGAATGTAGCATACTGTTATTGTAACTGAATGAGCAATGGTACACGATAATATGGCAACACACTTAAAGGATACACCATTTAGAGGACAGGAATATGTTTGTCATTTCTCCATCAATGTGTATGTAGTGACCAGCAGCTGAATCAACTGATCCAAGTTTAAATGAGTGGACAGGCACAACTATTTAAAAATCCCACAAGACATGAATGAAATACATGATACACAGGTTTAAACCTTATATTGTTGCATTAAATTTTGTTGTGTGCTGTTTAATTCCTATTTTCCTATTTATCATCGAAAACATGCTTCAACGGTACTGTAGAATCATGAATTAGAATGGAAATGATTCCAATGTCCTGTCAAATCATGTTTTTATTGAGTAAAAATGCGAAATATAAACAAGAGGGCCATGATGGCCCTAATTCGCTCACCTAACTCCATGAATACGAGAGAATGTGACATTGAGTTCATGTGTTTTAAAAAGATTGTACTATTTTTAGATGGCGGTCATCTTTAATTAAGCGATGACTCTCATTTTACCAAATCTGAAAATGCTTCACCCAAGGATCTTGACTTATTATGAAGTTTGGCCAGCATCGGCCATGTGGTTCCTGAGAAAAAGACGTTCAAAATCTCGAATAAATGGACCTTTTGGCGGCCATCATGGATGACATAATCATCCGATTTCGACAAATATTGCACTAGAGCAATCGCCTCATCAATACCTTCAATTTGATATATGACATGAGCATATTTGGTCAAAAATAAAATTTGACCCCACGGGCCACGCCCATTTATGACCCTGGGGACACCATTTTAACACCTTTGAAAGAGCATTCTACGTCGATCATTCCTACCAAGTTTTGTCGAAATCCGGCTGGCGGTTCATGAGAAGATTTTTTAAGAATTTGTGCTATTTTTAGACGGCGGCCATCTTGGATTAGCGACGACCTCCGTTTTAACAAATCTGAAAAGGCTTCACTCATGGACCATAACTGTGAAGTTTGGCCACCATGGACCAAGTGGTTCGTGTGAAGAAGAATTTTGAAATCTCTAATAAAAGAACGAGCTTTTGGCCTTTCGGTGGCCATCTTGGATGACATGACCATCCAATTTTGACAAAAAATGTACCAGAGCGATCACCTCTTTGATACCTTAGATTTGATATAGACATGACCATATTCGGTAAAAAATTACCGCAATTTGACCCCACGGGCCACGCCCATTTTTGACCCCGGGGGTCACCATTTTAACAAATTTGAAAGAGTATTGTACATTGATCATTCCTACCAGTCGAAATCCGGCTGGCAGTTCATGAGAAGAAGATTTTTTAAGAATTTGTGTTATTTTTAGACGGCGGCCATCTTGGATTAGCGACCACCTCCGTTTTAACAAATCTGAAAAGGCTTCACCCATGGACCATAACTGTCAAGTTTGGCCACCATGGGCCAAGCGGTTCGTGAGAAGAAGAATTTTGAAATCTCTAATAAAAGAACAACTTTTTGACCTTTCGGCGGCCATCTTGGATGACATGACCATCCAAATTCGACAAATAATGTACCAGAGCGATCGCCTCTTTGATACCTTCGATTTGATAAAGACATGACCATATTTGGTCAAAAATAAAATTTGACCCCAATTTGACCCCACGGGCCACGCCCATTTTTGACCCCGGGGTCACCATTTTAACAAATTTGAAAGACCATTGTACATCGATCATTCCTACCAAGTTTTGTCGAAATCCGGCTGGCGGTTCTTGAGAAGATTTTTTAAGAATTTGTGTTATTTTTAGACGGCGGCCATCTTGGATTAGCGACGACCTCCGTTTTAACAAATCTGAAAAGGCTTCACCCATGGACCATAACTGTCAAGTTTGGCCACCATGGGCCAAGCGGTTCGTGTGAAGAAGAATTTTGAAATCTCTAATAAAAGAACAACCTTTTGACCTTTCGGCGGCCATCTTGGATGACATGACCATCCAAATTCGACAAATAATGTACCAGAGCGATCGCCTCTTTGATACCTTCGATTTGATAAAGACATGACCATATTCGGTCAAAAATAAAATTTGACCCCAATTTGACCCCACGGGCCACGCCCATTTTCGACCCCGGGGTCACCATTTTAACAAATTTGAAAGACCATTGTACATCGATCATTCCTACCAAGTTTTGTCGAAATCCGGCTGGCGGTTCTTGAGAAGATTTTTGAAGAATTTGTGCTATTTTTAGACGGCGGCCATCTTGGATTACGTAATGACGTCATTTTAACAATTTTGTAATCCCCCTACCTAAGGACCATGACCATGAAGTTTGGTGACTATAGGCCCAGTGGTTACTGAGGAGAAGATGTTTTAAAATGTTCATGGACGAACGACGGGACGGACGACGGACGGATGACGGACAATGGACACATTGCAGTAACAATAGCTCACATGAGCTTCGCTCAGGTGAGCTAAAAAAACAGCAGACAACAATTTTCGTTTCCCACATTGTAAGTTTTAAGAGAACAGTGATGACAGACACAGGCCATGTTGTTGTTACATGACAGCCATGTTTGGCAAGCGTGTCAACTCTGTATAGCTCTACGGTTAGAAAGGTCTTCTTTGTGTTGTCAAAACCAACCAAAACACTATACCTGTCGAACTAGGCATACATGTAAAGCAATCATGCCCAAACATTTTGCATAGATAACAAGAGGGAAGTATTGCAATATAACCCCTTTTTTCATTTTTTTAAATAATGAAAGAGGAGATAATCAATGACCCAGGGGTCAAATCAAAATGCAAAATGCAAAATTCACTTTGCGCATCTACCGTACACACCACCATAAGGCAGCCACACTACCAAATATGAAGTCTGCAGCTATTATGGGTAAAACGGTTGACTTCTTACAAGGCAAAATTGCTTAATACTCAGTCCAAAAATGGGAGATAATCCATGATCCGGGGGGTCAAATTAAGTGTATCTGCACACCATATAAAGGAAGCCGTATACTAAATATACAGCTACATGTATTATGGTTTAAAAGTTGTACTTATTACAAGAAACATGATGTATGTACACCCATGACAAAAACAATAAACCCACTTTTTTCTCTCTCCCAAAAGTGGGTATACCGGTAATACTGCATGTAGATACTAAACTGTAATTCACAGGCATGCATATTTCAGAATTGTTTTGTATGGCACAATACTGTGTGTTTGATAGCAAAGGCTCATTGTACAAGCATATAAATAAATAATACTAGATGGTCGGTAAATCCGACAAATGCTCCCTGATGACACCTAGATTGAAATTCAAAGTCCTTGACCCTGGGTATTGGTGTAGTATGCTTATTAATCACAATAAATGGTGATCAATGTGTATATGATGTTGAGATATAGCAATTTGACGCCTGGATTGAAATTGAAAGTCCCTGGGTATTGGTGTAGTATGATTATTAATCACAATGAAAGATTATTAATCACAATGAATGTGTATATGAAGATATGAGATAAATTCTAGAAAATGTTTTGTTTATTAGTCTCATTTGATTTGAATTGAATTTGAAAAACTTTAATGTAGGGAAGGGTATACAATGAAAATATGGATGGTGATCAATGTGTATATGAAGTTTCAAGTTGATATCGCAAGCAGTCCAAGAGATATAGCAATTTGAAAAACTTTAACATAAAACTCGGACGGCGGACAAAGCGGTAACTATATGCTTCCCCCCACCCCACCAAAAAAAAAATATTTCGAAGAACATAAAAATCTATGTCAATAGTCTATGCCCACAGACGAGGTGTCCAACGTCACCATTAGCCCGATCACTGCTACAAGTAGGTGAACTGCAGTCAAAGTCAGTCATTGTTGACCAAATGCATCCGTAATAATCGGACACAATTTATTCTGGGAAAAACACATTAATGCATGGTTTCTCACAGCAAAGAGTGTCCAAATATTTATCTTTAGTATGGTTACATTTGTTCATCACAATAACAAAATATTTGGATACAATTTGTTTTGGAAAACCCCCAATTTTATAGGGGTTTCCAAAAACAAATGGTGTCCAAATATTTAAAGTTATTACGGTACTCTATTTTGCTCATCAAAAATATTTATCTTATTTCTACAGACATTTAAGTTGTGACAACTCATTTGAACTGTCCCATTAAGATGGTTTAAATAAGTGGCCACAACATAAACTTGTCCAGCGTGTCCGATTGAGAGAGGTTCCACAGTATACAGAATCACAATTTCAGCACTTGGTGTCGGTTGGAATTTTGACTCCCTCTGCAACAAAAATAATATATTAATTAATTTAACAGTATTAAAGGTACATTCCCACTCAGTAGACACAAAATGTTCTTTATATCAGAGACATCATCTGAGACATTTCCTGGCTAAACATTCGTTCACCATTACCCCACGTATTGATTGGCATTATTATACTTTTTATATCAGACGTAAATTTCCACACTGATAACAGGGGCGATAACCGTATTTCCTTAAAATGTTAAGAAACATTACTATTTATTATAAGTATTTATTTTTTGACGTGCAATGAACATACTTTATAATCTGTCAAAAATATTATTTTGTCAGGTGACACATTTAATTAGTATATTATTAAAATTAAAAAAAAATCATGCTACATTTGCATATGAATATAGCCTGATACCACAGTGAGTCACTATCAGTAAAATAAATATTACTAAATGATTATATCTGTAGATCTAATTTTTAGAACTGGTGAACAGTGACACAAATTTTAATTCCTATAAGAACAGTTTGTGCCTACTGAGTGGGCGTGTACCTTTAAATGGATAATACATACACGAAATGGAATTGTTACACAAAGAAAATCGCCTCTGCTCAGTTAACTAAGGGAACATAATAATTAAGCAAGCTTGACCTTCGCATTGAAAGATTGAAGGGGCCAGTGTTTGGGTGTGACCTTGTACACAGGGGCCATATGGGTGGGCTATAGAATCAAAATATGAATGACAACAAATAAATATATGCATTTTCAAGCCAATTGAACAGTAACAGAGATGGTTGGTAGCCAAAAACCTAAACGGATAGATCAAATAGGGCGACAGAGAGACAAACAAATGGACAGGATGGCGACTATTACCGATATGTACCCCAATTTGTTTCAATAGGGCTCCAGATAAGGTGTTGGACATTGGGTATTGTAATTCCATGTGTTTCTGTATCTATTGGGTATATCAAAATTATTGTAAAATTGAATCAGAAACATACACAAAAGATGCCAGTACATGCAAATGATGAGCCGAAAATATGACTCAGAATAAATGATATGCAATTCTTAGGCAACTATTAAAATTTTTATATTTTCTTGAAGAAAAAATGTGCATAATATTTGTCAAATACGCAGCTTATCTGGAGCTCTAATCTAAAATATCACACCGTGTTTATTCTAATAGAAGCCCCACTCCTATATTTTAAGTTCAATTATTTTATTTTCACATAGTAATGTCATCTCGAAATTCAAATGTCCGTGTTTTAATGCAATTATAAAGCCAAATCTAATGCAGGCTAGATGGCCGCGGCCCACATGTCGTGCCCGCCGAGGCTTTGATAGTATACCGAAAAACTTTAACCAACCACTGTGCCGACTATATGGAGCTGCAACAAAAAATGCATAGCCCCGGGGGCATTTATTGAAATATTTATGGTAAGCAGAATTGGTGACTGATGATGTCATGAAAACGGTTGTTAAGGACCCGTGGGGCTCCTGATCATCTAATGATTCATGCATAATTGCTTCATAAATGTGATGGGATATATGCATAACATATATGTAAACATTGTCTTCTTACTGTATCCTACACAGTGCATGAAGTTGCCATGTCGGCCATCTTAGTGTGTACAAGCCATCAGCCAGTTTTACCTCTTTTTGCGTTTGACACATACCACTAATAATATGACAAACACATTAATACAAGTTGGTGCAACATGATGGGGAGAGATCTGACTACAGCAAGCCATATCAAATTTCATCAAATTTATATACAAAGTCTGATATCTGAAGGGTTTGTTGACCATTTGTTAAACATTTTTAGAATTCCGTAAATACTGTGTAACAGTAAGAACAATACACAGTGCTGTAGATATGTACATGTATTACCATACATACTGTATTAAATCCATTGACTTGTAGTAATCAGTTATCTGAGTGTATTGTCACTACTGTTTACATGCCTGCTATGCAAGTAAATACAGTTTTTACCTGTGGCAGATGCACTTCTAATAATAGTGCATCAGTTTGACATTTTACACATTGAAAACGTGTCCATTGTATATTTTGTGAGTGATGGTAGAAATGCTCAGATGCCTAGCTTATTGTGTAGTCTGCTGAAATAATATTTATAGGACGTTGTCGTTCTGTATATATAGGACGTATTGCACCAAATTTTATTAGATTTGCTGCCATATTATTTGCTGTAGGTGTCAAATCCTCTAAGTGGTAAAACTGTCCGATAACATGTACAAACTAAAATGGCGGAGATGGCAACTCGATGCTCTGTATAATATATTCTAAGAAGAACAGGGTCAGATACACTTTATATAGATATTCAGACACATGTAGGATTCCACTACATTTGAAACAAAAGGTCATATTCGATACAGTCAGTCCTTAAATCAAATGTGGCTCATGCGACATATGATGGGGATCACTTGAATGGGTACTTGCAGATACGAACTCGCCGACATTTGATTAATAATCCATAGTATAGCTATAAACTATGTCTTGCATATAATTTATACAAATATATACATTCACGTGCTGAATTTGACATAAATCATAGAAACATCCCTTTAAAACGGAGTTAGATTGATTGATAGTTTTACATCCATTTAAAATCAAGGTCATATACACCTGGGAATGCACTGGTACCGAGGGAGTACAATACAATCAGCACTGAAATCACAATACAACTTTCAAAACTGTAACAGTGTCCTGATTGATTCCCTGACTACTCCAGTAGCCGATTTCACCAACATTGCAAAGAATACTTTTCTAGCAAAGTATACTTTGAGGGAGTAATCATTTATTTTTCCCGAAATGTATTATTTCATACAGAATTAAACGCTGCATATATTTGATGATTAAAAGTAAGCAGAATTATTATACTGAATTTATTACATTATCACAGCCATATTTTGGCTGTGATAATGTAATAAATTCAGTATAATAAAAATTAATAAATTTATCCTTAAATTGAAAATTCCTCCCTCAAAGAAAACTTACCGGTAGCTAGAAAAGTATACTTTGCAATGTTAGTGAAATAGGCGACTGGTCACTTGTCCCTGTGTGTGAATCCCTGAATTAAGATATTGATCCTTAAAGAGGGATTTATCAATTAAGAAACACAAACCTTCCATCATCAGAAAAAACAAGTTCTACCAACTTGTTTTTTCTGAGGATGGAAGGTATGTGTATCTTAATGATGAATGCCTCTTTAAGCATCCATATCTTTATTATACAGGGATTCGCAGCTGACAATAACATACCCAGGATTTGTGTAGCGCCCTATGCCCACAGGTGAGATCAAGCTGTTGGGTTGCCGCTCATTAAAGCCAGGTCCGACTCTACCATCTCCCCCACCAGGCTCTACAATGTATGTAACACACAACCCATCATGCAACTTATTCAATTAATCAACAAAAATGGCATTGTTGCAAAATCGTTAAAATTAATGACAAACGCTGCAGATCCTGATGAGATGGCTTGTTACGATCCAGCTCATCTGGATATATACAGTGTTTGCAAATGTTGGCTTTATGATCAGAAGGGCTGAAACAATGTGCATGGTGTCCACAGGTCACAGTAACCATCTCATGGGCAATACAGATACACAGGTATCAACATGTTCAACAATTAATTACATCCATTTTTTAATTGCTTCATGAAATTATACATTGTTTCCACTCATTTGAACTGTCTCGGTGGTACGGTTCCATGAGAGGTAACAACATATAGGCCCTAGGCGGGTTAGGCTTGTCGGTATCATCCGAGCGCACTAAAGAGTTCTGGTTCAAATAGACATATATATTGTATATATTTCTGCATGATACACTTTTCAAAGTAGTAGCCTAAGCCCACTAATTTGCATAAACAAGATGGCCGCCAGTGAAAAAAGCATCGGCTACATATGGTATATATTAAATTGTAGAACCATTATTAGAAGGGACAATTTGGCGAATCGTAATTTATTTACTAGCTAATACATTACCGAATATATAACACTTGATTTAAGTCTGAATCGGGCCTATGAAAATACAAAATGGCGGCCATTTTATTGGAAAAAAGTGCTATCAGTGTGGGTACCAAACACTAGCTCTGAAGTAATATGACCACAAGTCGTTTAGAGAAAAGTGTCATGAACTTTAAATGTATTAGAAGTATCATGGCAGTCGTGCTCACTTGTTAAGTTCCACAAACAAGATGGCAGTAATTGTTGAAAATTACATATATTTTATAGAATGCTGCTCTCTAGAGATATCGTACATGCATAAACGAAGGGAATTTGCCAACCAACTTTGGATGTTTAATAAATATAATGCATCCAAATGTTTGCCAGGCAATATTGTGATATCTACATGTTCAATTAATCCAAGATGGCCACCATTTTATACAAATTGTGTTGATTGTGCAAATCAGTTGGCACACACTGCCTGTCATGATTCGGTACCAAGCAACATAGTTGGGTTCGCAAGATGCTAACAATGGCATATATCATATATTGGGGACTGTACAGGTTATTGTTTGATGATTAAATGTGGAATGTCCTCTACCAACGCCCATTTGTAACTAGATTTGTTAGTAAGCAAGGCTTACGGAATACCACCCCCCCCGCGTGGGCCCACGTGCCCCTAAATATGTAAGGAAATAGAAGTTATAACTGTAGGGTAGTAGAGCCTTACAGGAATGCATGTGTGAACTATTGAGCATTTTAGATGAAGGAAATAGAAGTTATAACATATTTCTCTGATTTTAAGTTTTGTAAAGAGACTAAGTATTTGACATTGACCTTGGGATCAGCGGGGGTTGGACAGTCGTGGATTTGGCCCAGCATGGTAGTAGAGCCTTACAGGAATGCATGTGTGAAATATTAAGCATTTTAGATGAAGGAAATAGAAGTTATAACATATTTGATGTTAAGTTTAGTGACGGACGGACGGACGGACGGACGGACTGACAACCTGACTCCAGCATAACTCGTTGCGGGGGGTATAATACTGTATCTATCTGTCTTAAGATCGGAGCATATTGTATCACGTGTTATTCAATTTTGTATTTGGTAACATACATTACCATGCACGGCATGTGCCAGAAGGAACGTCTACAAGAGTAACTAGAAAAAGTCGATGGCGCGCCATCGCAATATACCCACTTTCCCCAAATGCTAAGTCCGAAAGGGGGAAGTAATCCATGATGGAGGGTCGGATAAAAAATCCGAATTCACTTTGCGCATGTGCACATGATAACGAAGCTACATAGCAAATATGAGGCGCGTAGGTATGAAGGTGAAAAAGTTTTTCGAGTTACAAGGAAAAAGGAAAAAATGGGAAATTCTGAGTCGGAAAGGGGGAGGTAATCGATGATGGAGGGTCGGATCAAAAATGGGAATTCACTTTGCGCATCTGCACATAACGAAGGTACATACCAAATATCAGGCGCGTAGGTATGAAGGTGAAAAAGTTTTTCGAGTTACGAGGAGAAAATGGGAAATTCTGAGTCCGAAAGGGGGAGATAATCCATGATGGAGGGTCGGATGAAAAATCCAAATTCACTTTGCGCATCTGCACATGATAACGAAGCTACATACCAAATATCAGGCGCGTAGGTATGAAGGTGAAAAAGTTTTTCGAGTTACGAGGAAAAAATGGGAAATTCTGAGTCCGAAAGGGGGAGATAATCCATGATGGAGGGTCGGATGAAAAATCCAAATTCACTTTGCGCATCTGCACATGATAACGAAGCTACATACCAAATATCAGGCGCGTAGGTATGAAGGTGAAAAAGTTTTTCGAGTTACAAGAAACGTGACGGACGTACGGACGGACGTACGGACGTACGGACGGACGGACACCCGTGACGAAAACAATATACCCGTTTTTTTTTACAAAAAAAGTGGGTATAATAAATTAGATAATATCATACACTGGCACATTTATACTGGCACTGGCGCGTAGGTATGAAGGTGAAAAAGTTTTTCGAGTTACGAGGGAAAAATGGGAAATTCTGAGTCCGAAAGGGGGAGATAATCCATGATGGAGGGTCGGATCAAAAATCCAAATTCACTTTGCGCATCTGCACATGATAACGAAGCTACATACCAAATATCAGGCGCGTAGGTATGAAGGTGAAAAAGTTTTTCGAGTTACGAGGAGAAAATGGGAAATTCTGAGTCCGAAAGGGGGATGATAATCCATGATGGAGGGTGGATGAATCAAATTGGATGAAAAATTCACTTTGCGCATCTGCCACCATGATACGAGTACTTTACCATATCAGGCGCGTAGGTATGAAGGTGAAAAAGTTTTTCGAGTTACAAGAAACGTGACGGACGTACGGACGGACGTACGGACGGACGTACGGACGTACGGACGGACGGACACCCGTGACGAAAACAATATACCCGTTTTTTTTTACAAAAAAAGTGGGTATAATAAAATTAACAAAACGCATATGATGTAATATAGCCAATTAATATAATATAACGTACAGCATGCATGCACTTTCAGCAGAAACTTTATCTATACACAATGTTACCGCCACATGAGACTGGGCGAAAGTTAAAAATTTCAACAGTATATCACCGTTGTATAGTGTTCTGTTTTACTACTTTGTGTACCCAAACATGTAATATAAATGACAGTCCATACAACCGATTTATGATGTGAATGTGATAATTATATGAGCTTGACATACAGGTAGTGCAGACTATATACATGTATCACTGTATTTGTTTAATAGTTTCTCCTTACTCATTGTAGAGCAGCAGCTCCCGGCACATTTTGAGAGGGGTCAACCGGAAGTACCACATTACATATTATATACCAAAATGTTCGTCTTGATGTCAGGAATTAGTAAACCAATGTTGCCATTGTGGCAACTTTGTGCCGGCTGAGATTTATGGGTCAAAAGATGATAAATGCTTTAATTATATTGTACAATATCATATATGTAGATGATATGAATATGTGGATTAGCAGCAGGGGGGGGCGAGTAACAAAATTGGGGGGGGGGGGGATCTCGCCAGAGTCCATCGAGCCTCCCAGCCCCATTTCGGCCTCCCTATTTTGTTATCCTTGCCCTTTTCTGCGTCCACCGAGCCTCCCAGCCCCATTTCAGTCAGTCTCTATGTTGTTATCCTTTCCCTTTTCTGTGTTCATCGAGCCTCCCAGCCCCATTTCAGTCTCAATTTTGTCATAATTTGTCATATTTTGTCATAATTTCTCATAATTTGTCATAATATGACAATATGAGAAATAACACCCTATTAGAGATAAGAAATCCATAAGTTATACTCAGTATATGTAATCACACAATGGTTCTAGTTAATTGTGCGTGGTTGAAGACAGGTAGTCACGAGAGGTCTCAGGTGTCATCGTACCGGTATTTACGAGCATTGCAAACATCACAGGGCATGTATGAGAAGAAGGGTCCCAGGATTCATACCGAAGAAGCTGGTTCTAGTTAAGTGTGCATGGTTGAAGACAGGTAGTCGCGAGAGATGTCATCGTACCGGTATTTACGAGTATTGCAAACATCACAGGGCATGGATGAGAAGAGGATCCGTTTCGCCTCGCCCATGTCGGCATTGTGGGGTAGGAACCAGATCCGAGTCAGTGCTATGTCCACCATGCGGTGGCACTCAGGCTACGCATCGACTGGTTAACAAGGAATTACGTGCTCGCAAGTATTATCGTTTAGTAATAATTCAAATCAGAAAGTCAGTTATAAAGATAAAACCGGTATTGTATCAACGTTAAACAGCGTTCCTATCCGACCGCTGCAGTGTATTTCACCTTATCGAGGCCACGGTGTGTATTGATTTAAGTTTAAACACACACACCCACCAAGACAGACGCCGGTGTATTTCTCCAACAGCGATTGGCGTGTAATGCACCAAGCTATCGAGGTGATCTATATATTACTTCCTGGTATGGACAGTTTGTGTTTATAGAAATGTATGGTGGCCGGTGGGTGACATACTCACGGTGGTGTTGTAACTTTTCCTCCCACTTTATCACCCAGTTTTAACCTAAATTTATCCCAATCAGTATTCTCAATCTTGGGAAGGGTGGCATGTGCTTTCGTTCTAATAGTATTTTTTAAATCCTCATATCGAGACATCTCCTCCACCACCAACTCAAATTCAGCGTCCGATATATTGTTATCGGCCAACGCTTTGGATACGATAACGTCGATGCTATTTTTCTTAGATCTCGCGAGAACCGATATTCTGTCGTGCTTTCTACTTTTATTTTCGAATTTCCTACATAACAACCCCGACCCAGTGGCTACACCACTCAAACCCGCGGCAATAGGAATTGCCACGATTGTAGATAACAATGCAGCAGTTCCGGTCCCACCCATTATAGAAATTGCTGCCAGCACGATGCTCACCCCCTCCACTATATTTGCAGCTCGTCTATATTTTTTAGCATTTACCCTCCGAGTTTCCCCCTCTTGTTTTAGAATATCCTGCATCGCGACGATATTGTCCAACCTAAAATCTGAACTTCTTTCGCCAAAACTAATATCATCCAATCCGTGATTGGGGTCCAACATTGTTGGTATTGGAAGCGTGCTCGGAAGCGGTGATTCGTTCATATCATCCAATATATTGGTATTTTACAAATTTATTTCAATCAACAATGTCACAACAGTGGAAGAACTCGCTGGGCTAGCGATTTTCGTAACAAAGTTAATAACACTACCTTCGGAAAGTCTAATTGGATCATCACTGGTGAACAAAACCACCCCTGAACTCTGTCCAGCGAGTTTAGAGCCTCCAATATTCATAGGCCCCCTCATTTAATGGCCCCCTGCTTCTCAGCCCAAACTGTGATGATGGGTTTTATGCGGTGTAATAACTTAAACTGCTCTACAGATGTGTCCAACAATGCGGCAAGCTCCTCGATAGCGGTATGGGCCCCAACACGAACCTTTTCAGAGGTCTCCCCAAGTGCTTTGTTCGCGTGTTTACGAACTTGATTTAGTTTATCGGAAACTTCCATAAACTCTGTATGGGCCTCTTCCCCAACTAGGATTATTTTCCCACCAAGATCCTTATATAAGTCCTGTATGAGCCTCTTCGCGAACTTGTGCAGTCGCTGTCAGGACGTCTACTCTAAGCTGTGCTATACTCCTGCGAATCTCGTTTGTGGCGTCCGCGATATAGTTATATTGATCAGTGATCTGGTTTTTCCGGTAGTTAAAAAATCGCTCTCTGTCGGGATGAATCCCCCTTCTGCCGGTTCCAAATTCTTTGAATTTATATCTGTCACCCAATCCCGTTCAAGGGAAGAACTACCTGGTCCGTATATACTCATAATAATTTTCTTAAAATTAAATTATAATAGTGGGGGCACCTATACTCAATTGGAAATTTCTAGGACGACCGAAATCGGGTGATAACTCTCTCGCTTGATCATCAAGAATAGAGACCGTAAATTCGTGGATATGTCCCGATTCCAAAACTTTCATCTCGGGGCATGGGAAGTCTAAGGTCACAGTCTCCCCAAAGAAACAATCACTGGCTTGCACGGTTTTCAGTAATGTGCTGGGAGATCCGTCTACCGTGTTGTACGATGCGTTCAGCCGATCCAGGTGCACCCTGAGAGTTTTTGTGAAGGCGAAGTCCATCGGGTTATCACCGACGTACTCCCCCGGGGTAAACACGCCTTTATTCGCGGAGTATGTCTCTCTAAACCCGAGTTGAATACCCAACATCGGTGAGGTCACTATCTGGCTGTCGGGCCGATGGTCATTGTTGCAAGTCCGGTAGCCTTCGATACTGTGAGGTTGACTATACCGTCAAGCTCTGTGGAAACAAAGTCTATGAGCTGTCTTGTTCCCCACAGTCCGGGAGGCAGCTTTACACCTACATGTACTTGTTGTTCATCCTTCACATAGTAAAACCCTTCGCTCTTCCCCACATTCTGCCACCCAACCGTGAAGGTGATTGATCTGAGGCCTACCCGGCGTTTTTCGCAGCAGTTGTTGATTGACTTCTGAAGTTCACAACTCTCTTTTTGAACATTAGTGATAGTAGCAAACATAATAATATCTTTCAATGGATACCAAGGCATTTAGCTTTAATTCTAATGCAAACTTCAAAGTTGGTGGTAAATACACGCAAAAAGACGTGTTAACCCCCCTTGTACACCCAACTATAACAGTTAGATTGGGCAGTGGCTTTGCCACCAATTTCCCTAATATTTTTGAGAAATATATAGTTCCAAAGACTACTAACCAAGATGTTGTACTAAGCTGGGATTTTTCCCATATGAACTTCTGGCAGAACCAGCTAAATTTCGCTGTATGGTGCGCAACAGCCGGATGTGGAGTTTCACATCAAGACCATCTGACATCCAAGAAGGTCATGCTCCGAAGTGTCTATAACTTTCATGTGTATTATACTATTAGGAGGATTCTCAAAGAACTAGGTATTCCACTACCTCAAGACGCCGGCTGGGATCCCAGTTCCACCACATACGACCGTAAGACGGTTCTCAGCGGGGGGGGTGGGGGGGATCCCAGCACATACGACCGTAAGGCGTTCGAAAGATTGTGCGACAAATTTGGGGTACCAAAAGACGCGGACTGGAGACAGAAAGTATATACCCCAACCAACAGTTTAGGGTTAGTTCACCTTAAAGGTTTAGTTAGTGGTGGGTATCTGGATAAAATCCCTACATATTTCACAGGGTTGTGGAATGATCGCGTGACTAGAACACCACCACCAGTTAGAAAAATGGCAACATGGACTGAATATAATTATAAGTTCGGTGATGAAGTGCTTGGAGATCTTGCGTGTAAAGATGGTCATTGTGATTGGCTACCTACAGTAGCCCACGTGGAATACCCAGCTCTTCCAGCAGCGAAAAAAAAAGAGGATTTTTTTGAAAAAAATATAGGACACTATATCTGGCCTCCCAACACCCCTTCTAGCCAGCCGCGTTCCACCACAAATCATTTATTTGTGCAAATAAGTCATTTACCTTAACTTATTACATTAAAAAAGGGATTTTTGAAAAACAATTAAGAATGAATTGGCACACATCATGGTACTACATAAATTAATTTTGTTGAAATGATGTCAACATCACATTAATAAATACTTATGGATGTCCTTTAAATTGCATGATGAATTTAGTGCAACAAATTTAACAAAAAAGTTCTATTTTAACCAAAGAAAAAGCAACCTTTTGCTTGCCCAAAAAATATATAGGAATTATAGGAATTTTGCTCAAAATATAGGATATTATAGGACATTTTGAAAAAGTCTGAAAAATATAGGAATTATAGGAATTATAGGACCGCTGGAAGGGCTGAATACCTAGACCAGGGTGATACTCCACAGATGCGAAATGCGTGGACCACATTTATATTAGATAAAAGCACTGGATTTACACAGGGCGGGATTATTCGCCTCAACGACTCCATTCGCACATACGTTTGGGCCATCCTCGGCGCACATAAGCAAACGCGCAGTTCTATAATAGGACACGGGACGGCATTTGATGCGCAAAAACAGTTCTTGGCAAATGTCGAGGACGCAATAAACGGACCGGTGGACCTCCCGGCGACGATCAGGCGGTATCAAGACGTTTTGCAGAACGCCAGCACCCCAGTAAACTATAAATTTGCAACAAGTCTTTATCTGGCGCCGACCAATATGATACTACGAGACGACCCGGTTTACGGTTACAATAATCAGATCGTAATCGCCACCGCCCATCAAAAAATCGGCTACAACGAGAACCTGAAAACGGGTATCATTAAGCGCACCCCCAAGACGGCGGCTGCACCCACGCAAGCACCCACCCCACCACGAAGCACACCATCAAGTTCCCCCAATTCTTCCAATCACGATGGGATTGGAACAGGAGCGGGAAGTACAACCCATGAGGAGGAGAAATTAGGACTCGTCGTCGCCCTCGTGGTGATCGGACTACTTGCGTTTTGGCTTTAGGAACTCTCGGGCGGAGAACAGAAGACCAGCGATCGCCACGATTAAAGCCCAAGCATTATCGGCGAGCCATCCGGCCATTTTTGATAATATAGATAACAAGTAGGAGACGACACTTCCGATCAACCCAGGCAGAGCGGCAGCCGCCTTGCTGGCTAATTTAGCCAGGAGATTGGCGAGGGCTTTTAGATGCTTTTTTACCCACTCCTTTGCTCCACCGGATGGTGTGGCGGCTGCACCCGCGCCAGCACCCGCGCCACCAGTGATAGCTAGAACTATGGTTGATATGATCATGCCGAGAGCTACGAGGATGCTTACTATTGTGACACCCTGCTCTCTGAACAGAGTGCGAAGTCGCTCACCGAGTGTCGTGTTCTCGTGCAGAACCCTCGAGATTGTTTCGCGGATCCGACTGATTTGGGTGCGGAGAGCCTCACGGTTAGTCGAGGCAGCCTCCAAGCGAGATTCTCTTTCATCTCCCAAAGACCGCAGTCGTTCGTTGATCCGCTCGGTAGATTCTCTATCACCACCAGCTTCCCCAAGTTTTCTTTCTTCTGGCGCGATATGTTCATCCAGCGCCGTGAGTTTGGAGAGGTTAAGGACCAGTTCGCCCCGGACCTTTTGTAGAGCCTTATTGAGTCCCAGGAGTTCGCGAAGAGGTAGCGGTGGGTCATCGTTCGACCCTTGGTCGAGATTGAGTATTCCGTCTATTTCGTTTTCGTTGATCTCCATTGTGCGAATAGCGTCGGTGGCTACTCGAGGGAGCTCGCTGAGCTCGATCGTTTCTATCGCGGCGGCCGTCTTTGCCATCATTTCGTCGGTAGACTGTAGGGTCTTTACAGCGCGGGCCGGCATAATTGTTTTACCACGCGCCCAATTTGGGAATCCTAGTTCGCTCCTTACGATTTCGCCATCACCCCGGTTTCCGGCAATGGTGGTCAGCGCTAGGGGTTTTCCGGTCCTCATGTTGACGATCGGGATATTTGATGCTTTTAGTCGCAACCTACCACGCAGATCCAATTCGAACTTGGAGTAGTCGCGACTAATGGTGTTGGTAGCGCCACCTATTTCATCACCAGGTTGATTCACTATGAAGGACGTTTCGTCATCGATGTCATCATCGATGTCATCATCATCGAAATCTTCCATTTCGAAACCATCCATTTTTATAATTAATAATTTTTCTTAAAACTAATTATGTATTAAAGAAAAAACCATACGGGTTTAATAGAGTATTCAGTGTCATCGAAACTATGTCTTCAAGTCAATATGGCCGCAAACTCAATCTATACCGCAGACTGCGGGAGCCCCTTGGCGCGAAAGGTGTGAGACAGAGCGTCGTTATTACGAACAACCCATCGACGATCGACCAGAACCAGCAGCTGTTGGTCCGCTTCCCAAACCTCGGAGCTAGCGACGTCATTGTGCCGGGGACTGTTCGCCTCGCTTTCACTATTTCGCTGACATCAACAGACGCGGACCGAACCGTCGTTCAGAACCTGGGTCACGCCATCGTCAAGAAGACCATGATCAAGATTTCTGGTAATGAGGTGATGTCGATAGACGACAGCGATGTCTACCATTGTTATCAGGACCTGTGGAAGACGGAGCAAGAGCGCGAAAATGCGGTCTATCAGCCACCGACATGGCATCGACGTATACGATCGACAATGTTTCGCTGGAGTACGACATGGTCACGATGCCTGAACTCGCGCGATTGATCAGAACACAGTACACTGGGCGCGTTGCCATACTTTACGACCGAGTTCTTCGCCATCGCAAGATGACGAAAGACAAAAGCGACACATTGTAGAATATTAATGTCAATGTCCCCGCCTGCTCGATGAAAGGTATACTGATCCTGTTCGAGGAGCGTCGGTTCGAGCTCGGGGCTAGAAAAACCGACAAATTCTATAACCCCAAAATCACAAAGGTAGAGGTAACGTTCAAGGGAGTCCCCAATCAACTCTACAGCGTGGGCCTTCGCGCGCACCAGCAGTGGGACGAAGTCAGAAAGCAGTTTGCTGCCGGCTCTAAGCGGTACCCAGAGGTTGCCGCAGTTGCCAAAGACCTGCAGCTCTCGGACGTCTCCCTCGCGCAGTTCCTGACTACCAAATACGCGTTATGGCTAGACATGCGAGTCAGCGACGATGACCAAATGCACGGTAGTGGACGCCAAGTTGAGAACGCTAGCGAGGGTGTGACGATCCAGATAACCAAAGAGGCGGATGGAGCTGGCGCATTGAACGTGTATCTATATATAATCACAGACGCACAACTCAACATCGAAGATGGTCGATACGTCTCAGCACTCTACTGATTTAATAAAAAATCATTCTAACGATTTATTAATAAATCAATCTAACGATTTGTTAATAAATCAACACCAATTCACGATTGGAGATTTAACTCTACCTTCAAACCCAATTAAAATTGGAGTTTGTGATGCCCACTCTGCCATAATATGTGGGCAGACAGGATGCGGAAAAACAATTTTCATCCTCGACTTACTCGAGTGGTTCTACCGCGATATCTTTCAACACATTGTGATCCTGTGTCCCACTGTGTGGCACAACAAGACTTATCAGCGGATATGGACCGACCCTGAGGTATACGTTATTGACCCCGGCGACAGGCTTCACGATTGGCTGCGTGGTTTATACCAAAGATTCCAGGGCGAGCCCACCCTATACGTGATTGACGACTGCTCGGCCAAGGGGGCGATGACCAAAAAGAAGGACATGCTCTCTGAGCTCGCATTTGCTGAGCAAATGCTTAACGCTTAATTTTATAATTTTCTTAAAATTAATTAGTAACTGCTGAGCAAATGCTTAACAATGCTGAGCAATTGCTGAACAATGCTTAACAATGCTAATGCTGAGCAATTTCTGAACAATGGTTAACAATGTTAAGAATTTGTTGCTCCGCTTAATAATTGTTAATTTCCTTAAAATTAATTTATTGCTTTGTTGCGAGCATAACGGTGATCATAAGTATCGGGTGGTGCGCTATTATTACTTACCAATATTATTGGATTAAAGCAATATGTTAGACTTATGAGGCTAGTCAGAATAGTACACCCAACACTGTTGATATTAAAAACACAATGAACTGCGACAAACTTCTCGACCAGCTAATGGAAGAGACAGTAGGAACCGACACGCCATCTTTCCCGAAAGAAACTGTAGGAACCGACACGACATCTTTCCCGAAAGAAACTGTAGTAACTGGCACGGCTTCCGATACGGTCCTGAAAGAAAATGAAAACACGACGCACCGTGAGCGGCTAGCTGCGCTGGTTGCTGGGGGGCAATCGGAGCAGTATTTCGGTAGGCGTGTCTCAGTTTGCCAGGTGGATAAAATGTCAGATGTAGAGGTTGATAAAATGTATGCGCTATACGAATCCAAATTGGGGGCAGAGATGACGAAAACTCTTGGGGCGGCGGCTATTCATTTGTACGCTACCGCTGTCAGTGCAATTCTCCCTATATCTGACACTGCGGGGTTGATTGGTGATCTAGAGACTGACCCTTTTGTAGGACACACTCTTAGAACGGCCTGCTGCTCAATTTATCACAAGTTTGGAATGTACTTAGTTCCGCTGACAACCGCGTTGACCACGGCTAAACACTGTCAATTTGGACATAATATGCCCACAAACTATAAGCTCAGAAAATGATGACACAAGACGCACCTGCGAGAGTGACGGAACCGCAATCCCCGATTGCTCTTCCGATTGATCGTCCAACTCCAATTGCACGACACAAAAACCCAAAAAGACAGGCAGCTGGGCGGACAGCGGCTGCCACCCGAAAAACTAAACAAGATATAATACTCGCCGAGCTTCGAGAGGCCAAACAGTCGTTGCAATCGGGGATTGCGACACCCCAAAGACAATCGGAAGAGCAATCGGGGAGTGCTGTAGCTCCTACCTCCTATTACCTCAACATTGTTGAACCTTATTGGAAAATCATCCCGTGGGTTGTTGGTGGTGGTCTGGCAGTTGTGGGCACCGTGTGTGTGTGGAAAAACCTTTCGAGACAACCCCCAACCTCAACTCCCAATCGAGATTGGATGAACCCGAGCATGTTGGAGGCGGTTCCGAAGAAAGTTACGAAACACCAATCGCAATTGGATGCGCCCCATTTAAACATTAATCTCGATCCCTTTTATATGCAATAAATATAATGGCTGAAAACGATGGTAAAATGATAGTGAATGCGGTTTATAACACCGTGGTGATAACGGGTCTCACTATCGGATATGCTCGACTAGCAAAATGGCCTTCGGAGGGCCCTCTCCCAAGTTGGATATGACCGTGAGAGACGTAGTACTCGTGGCCTTGAATGTAGTGTCCGCAATTGGGACTCGAGATTATCTAATTAAAGCTGGAATTCTACCTGCTAATATATGGAAATAAATCGCTACGATGATGATAGGTGGTGCGGTGGCGAATGCATTGGCGTTCGCCGGTGGCAACTTTCTGTTCTCGTTAATTCCTAAAAAATCGGACGCGGATGATGAGCGCAAGCGTCACGATTTAGCTGAAGAACAACTCAAGAGAGCAGACGCAGCATGGTCGAAAAAACGAACCGCCCATCTGGACTGGGTCAACGAAGAGCTTCGCCGCGAGAATCACACCGCGCAAACTTTCCGGACGTTGAAGAAGCCAACCGCGAGTACGCGCTGGCATATCCGCAGAAAATTCTCGCACCGCTGGGTCCCAAGCCCCAACTTTCAGATTTCTATGTACCGTCAGAGGACCAAAAAGACTGCGAGATTGCGTTCATCATTGTGGGAATGGGTGTGGTGGGTCTCGTCAGCTACTATATCCAATCGAGATTGGAAAAGCAATAAGCAATAATTATTTAAAAAAAAACTTTTTTAAATAATATATATATATAGAACGATGTTAGTTGACAAGCTTTATTTTGCTCTGATCGATGTAGGCTACACGGCCCTTAAACACCGTTTAGCCGGCGCAAAGGGTCTGATCCGTCTGGCCCAAGATTCTCTCGAGATGTGGCGCGAGGATGAAAAAGCGGCCAATCGAGATTGGATGAATTAGATTCCTCCGAGTTCCCACTCCTGTTCCAATCGAATAGCGATTCGGGGTGCAGCGACAATCGCAATTGTACTTTCAACAAAGGTTTAGTATCGCCGACGGAGTTACCGGACGATCTGGCGAGGGCATGTTGGAGATTGTCCGATCTATTAGAATACCTCGCATACGATGGACACGCGCAAACTTAATACCAAACTATCGGTTCGCCTAACGCGCAAGCTAGCGAACACATACAACAGCCCCCGCGGCTAGTGGAAGGGACTCGCGGCCATCAAGAACCTCGTGGCGGTGACCAAGGTTTCCGAAAACGCAGCCAAGGAATGGCTCAAGAAGCAGGCCATCTGGCAGATCTATTTGCCCGCGCCTCACAATATTCCGCGCCCGAAATTCGACGTGCCGGTGCCGAACGAAGTCCACCAAGCAGACCTCCTATTTCTCCCTCACGATCGCGTCGGTCGCAAGACGTACAAGTACGCACTGACAATCATTGACATAGCGAGTCGGTATAAGGGGGCTGAGCCGTTGGCCACTAAAGAGTCTAAGGAGGTGGCCGAGGCTCTTTCCCGAATATATAAAAGGAGTCCTCTCAAATGGCCGAATCTTCTCCAGGTCGATCCCGGCCGCGAGTTCATGGGCGCGGTCTCTCATCTATTGTCTAAACACAAAGTTTCTGTCAGACGCGGCCGCGTCAACATCCACCGGGACCAGGGGATCGTGGAGCGGTTCAATCGAACCCTGGTTGAGAGGTTGTTCGGACATCAATACGCCAAAGAGCTTGTAGATCCTCATTCGCGATCGACCGAGTGGGTGACCAGGCTGCCCGCCGTGGTCTGCGCACTGAACGGCGAGGTGACCAGATTGATCGGTAAGAAGCCCGTAGATGCCATCAAGGCGAAAATGGTGGCGCACAAACCATCTGCAGTCTCTCGCGTGTGACCCGTTGGTTTAGCGGAGAAACGGCTTCCATCGGATGTTGCCGTCCGGTACCTCTATCAACCAGGAGAGCTCGAAGGTGGCCGCCGACGCACGACTGATCCTGTGTGGTCTCTCAGTGTATACCATCTAGATCGATCTATTACCAAACCCGATGAGCCCGTGCTCTAATATTTGGATGATGGTCCATTGCGTGGGTTTGTTCGAGACCCAGCTACCCCCGGATGGTGTTCTCATTCACTGAGCGCTGCGGCCCCTCTTTTTCGGTTACACTCAAGACAGGTCAGCCGCACGTTACCTCTACAGTGTCCCTTGCTGTTGTCCAGCCGGTCGACACTGAACTGCTGTGTGTCTTTGGGCTGGTACGCCCAGAGCAACTCGATGTTGCATGCCGCGCAGTGGTTCTGCTGACCGTCTTTGAGTGCGAGGATGTGGTCGACATTGAGGTTGAACCCCTGGAAACCTTTTGCCTGATCCTGGCGCTTGTAGGCCACAAGCTTTCTCTGAATAGACTTTCTAAGCTCTTGATTGGTGACCTCATTCATCCAACCAACACCAATCGCAGATTGGATGGAATTGGGAGTCCAATCCTGGGGGATTGGTGGTGGATATACGACCTGCTGGAGCTGGCTCAGGTACTCTACTCTTGAGACGGCGAGGTAAGCAAGGTTGGACCACTCGAGGTAGTCGTCGATGATCCAGACCTTTTGTGGGTCGTGGATAGTGAGGCCCTGGCTCGAGTGAACCGTAAGGGCGTAACCGAGGCGCCAATCATCCCCCCTGATGGCAGCCTCTGCAGCCTCAATGGTGACATCGACGACATCATTCAGGACAAGCTCTTCGTTGTTGCCTGTACCAGGAATTGTCACAAGGATGGAGAACAGGCACCGGTGTGTCTGGGAAGTGCTCCTTATGCCTTTTCAGTAACAGCTCCTGCGCCCGGTCGCGTACCTTCTGACGGCTGGTGAAGATTATGTCACAGGGCCTCCACTGCTCCACAAACCGGGCCCATCCCAGGCAGCTGGGCAGAGCCTTGCGCATCTCATTGCATTGGACTCTATCTGGCTGAAGACGGATGCGCCTCTTCAGGGTCTTGAGGGCTTTGTCTTTCGCCCTGTGGTCTACTTCGACCTCTTCGTAGTAATCTACATTTTGCTGCAGCCAGTCATGTGGCATCTCTCCCACGATCGGTGGAGGTTGACCTTGATCACCACAACATATGACTTGAACCCCACGTTGATCCAGCCAGTCCAGGAACGTCTCTAGGATGTGCTTGGGCACAGTGCAAACCTCGTCCCAGATGATCACACGGGGGATGAACTTTTGACCCATCCGGTCGGGTGTCCAGTCATTCTGTCCACTCCATCTGAAGAAGCTGTGGTAGGTCTGGGCTTTGACCCCACGAACCCGCATCTCCTTGGCCAGACGATGTGTCGGTGTAAACACTAGCGACTCTCTTACCCGGAACAGTTCGATGGCTCTCGTAGTTTTACCACTGCCCCCACCACCATTCAGGTAACTCATCCAGTGTTGGGCTAGCGGGTCGTTGTAGATTGGCGCGGTGCTGGGCGCCATGTCCTTATCCTGTATTTTATATTCTGGCTTGGGTCGGTAGGCGGCATGATACTGGGGCATATACAATTGCTCACCTTTGTCGCGCCACTGGGCTGGAGAAACTGGTGGAAGGTATGACATCCGAGTGAAACAACGAAAGCACGTATCACTATCACATTCACACAGCGTGTGGGCGACAAAGGCACTACCGTATTCGTGCGATTATAAGACGCATTTTTTCCCCTCAGATTTGTATCCCAGAAAGCCCCTGCGTCTTATAAATACATGTAGATACATGAGCATTTTTTTCCATCCGAAATATTGAAATAAACGACCAAAAATCAAAACAATAAAATGCGTTCCTATATTTGTTGTTGTTGTTAGTCTTTGGGGTAAAATCCGGTATTGGAAAAATGGATTCGTATTCTAAACAGTTCGCGCCTTACTTGCGCCTTACTCGCGCCTTACTCGCGCCTTACTCGTTCCGGCCCTGTGTCACATTCGGTACACATTTTCTATACCAAAGGCGAACAGTGTATACCAAGATCAGATCCAGTTTGCTGATTTAGCCTATTTTTAAAATGGCATGTTCGTACCCTAACCAGTTCGCCCCATATTCGTTACGGCCCTGTATCGGGAACACGCAATTGACTGAAGTTCCGAGTTAATGGTCTATATAGTATATATTTATTATTGGGAATGCACATTGATTTACAAGCTGATCTGTGTCTACAATATGTACAGTGGGCTTCGATTATAGACGAGAAGGGTTTCCCATGTGTTGACAATGTGTAATTTGCGGTGTTTGCCAGTTATTTTGAAAGGTGAGAAACTGAGAACTGCCTTATTGCCACCTTTAATCTCAGTCGTGTCAAACGTCAATTACTAAATTTTCGGCACAAGCCATTTCTCGTGTGAAGTGGTCAGACTTGTTTTCTTAGTGAGAAACTGTCGCGATAATTGCGTCGTATTCTGATTAGGTGTTGACATTGAGAAGAATTTCTCAAACTGACAGTAGGGTTAAATACCACCGAAAATTCTTGTTTTCTCATATCGCATTTTGAACAGTATCCTCTATATATTGCCAAACTTGCTCAAACGGCACTTATTGCCATATTGTTTGTATTACTTGATTACATGAATTGGTCCGAAACTTCCAGGGTACGAAAAATAAATAAAAAACAGCGCGGGGAATTAGTATTAAATAACAACAACAACAACTTGGCGATTAATTGTATTGGTCCGAAACGTCCAGGGTACGAAAAATAAATAAAAAACAGCGCGGGGAATTAGTATTAAATAACAACAACAACTTGGCGATTAATTCTATTGGTCCGAAACGTCCAGGGTACGAAGCTTGTGAGTGACCAAAAAAACAGCGCCTGGTATTTATAAACAACAACAACTACAACTCTGCGATTTTTTTTTTTTTTTTTTCATTTTTTTTTAGAAAATTGAGGGCGTCTTATAGACCCATGTAGACTTTTTCCCCCAGATTTTGGAGTGAAAATAGGGGTGCGACATATACATCATTGCGACTTATAATCGCACGAATACGGTATTTCCATTGAGTTTATGTATTGCGGTTTTTTGGATGTAGATGCTGTCAGTGGCCACCCGGACAGCCTCCTTAGAGTCTAATATCGAAAGCATAGAGGAGGTTGATGTGGGCGTAGGCCAACATGCTTGCCCGCAAGTGGGTGTACTGGGGCTGCGAGCCATCATAATACGTGAGAATATGACCCAAGGGGCATTTTTGAGGCGCGCCAACCAAGGTGCCGCTTTGGCGGGTGTCTTGTACAAGGAAGTCGAGTTCTCCCTGGTCTGTCACTAGCCTTCTTCTGGTCAGTCGCTTGCCTTCGGCCTTGTTGCCTTGTGTGAACTTGCCGATAACGCTGTAGCCCTGATCACGGTTCTCAGGGAGCCAGACATCAGTTTGCTTCACGAACGCAATAATAGCTTCGCGGACCTTGGGGGTTTTGTAGGAGACCCGACTCTACGAGGAAGGTGAGCAGTGGTGTGGGAGCCCACCCCTGCTCTGCGAAATGCTTTCCAAACCACGCGGGGATGACGGGGTGAATGTTGTCTTTGAAATTCCATTCGATAACCTCGGCGAGGGGGGCATTAATGCTAACCCTGGTCATCCTGTGTTTTGGGTGGCCAAACCGATCGAAATAGCGCTTGGCTTCACCGAGGCCCTGAAAACTGGCGGGATAGCACGCCTTCATATCGATACTGACAATATCTCGTGTGTTATAGTCCATCGAATTCCAAAGGCCACCATGACCATGCTCCACGCAAGCCTTCTGGATGTCATCCGCGAAAGGCGCCGGGGTGGGCTTCCAACGATTCTTCTCTCTGGTTATTACCGCAGCAGCATGGTTGACGCCGAAGACCTTTTCTGCAAGATCGCGGTCACCTAGATCATCGCATGCTTTAATCAAGTGGTCGTGTGTTTCCCCGAGTCCGGTAGGCGGTACCGTCCTGGAGCACAAACTGGTCCACAGTTAGCTGCTTGTCCTCTCCCCCTAAGAACCATACTGCGATCGGTTGGTCTCGTGTTGCTTCTCTGATAGCTTCCCACACATCACCCTGATATATGCGAACCCGTCTAGAACTCGGAAAGTGCAGGTCTTCAGACCAGGCGTGGCCGTTGTGGATGACGAGTTCTGCTTTTCGATAACTTTGGGTACCACGTCGCTGGTGCTTCCCACTGTTGTCGATGTCCCCACCGGCAATGTCCTTCAAGATGATCGCCCGTAGTAGAATGCTTTCAAGATCAGCCACGTCGTCAACTGTGGCACCCCGTTCATGGACCCTGTCCTCCCACTGCTGGACTTTCTGTCGCCTCGTGGTAGTGAGCCCCTGGCCCCTCGAGGCACTTTCAAAATGATCCACCACTATCTGGGCAACGCAGTTGAGGTCGCCATCTCTTAGCGGAGCAAGGTTGGCAGGATCTGGGTCTTTTATTGTATACAGCCCATAGACAACAGCGGTAACGGGGTAGGCATTCTGGTAGTATGGTCTATCGATCCCGCTCAGAGCGGCCGGCTTTGTGTCACTGTTAATTTTTACAACGCCTTGGCCCTTACGCCTTTCTTTTTTCACGGGATCAAATTTGTCTTCGACCACCCAATCTCCCTCATCCTGTTCTCGTAAATACTTGAGTTTCAGGATGTATTCCCCCTGTGGGAGTTCTTGGAGAAGGCTCGATGCCCTATCGTCTGTCATCGTGCCATCTATGGACACGCGGCCCGCTTTGATATCTACTACTTTCGGGTCACCAACCCCCATCAATTCACAAATTGGAGTTGGAGGCGGGTGTTCTGCCTCAACTCTCCATGTTGAGAAGACCGCTGCGGCGCCATCAACTTCAAACTCGTCTTTGGCGTCGTTCAGAATCTTAACCCACGGTTCATCGGCTGGAAGCCGCACCAGGGGAGGGGCCTGTGTGTCTAGGTCGATAAATTGTTGATCCTCTGGCATGGGTTCAGATATTCGCACAAGAATCTCTTGGATCAATTTATCCATTATGTGATTACATATACTGAGTATAACTTATGGATTTCTTATCTCTAATAGGGTGTTATTTTTTATTAATTTTGTAAAAATTATTATAACAAGTTTTGTTATGTATGACAGATTACTGTATATAATGGCATGAGTATAACTTATGGATTTCTTATCTCTAATAGGGTGTTATTTCTCATATTGTCATATTATGACAAATTATGAGAAATTATGACAAAATATGACAAATTATGAAAAAATTGGGACTGAAATGGGGCTGGGAGGCTCGATGAACACAGAAAAGGGAAAGGATAACAACATAGGGACTGAAATGGGGCTGGGAGGCTCGGTGGACACAGAAAAGGGCAAGGATAACAAAATAGGGAGGCCGAAATGGGGCTGGGAGGCTCGATGGACGCTGGCGAGGTCCCCCCCCAATTTCGTTACTCGCCCCCCCCCCCCCGCTGCTGGATTACATATGTAAACAATTTCGTAATATTTGTCGATTCCAGTTTTCCCCACTTTTTATCTAAAATTCCGTCTTTTTACCCCAAAATCTCAGCCGGCACAAAATTGCCACAATGGCAACATTGGTTTTCAAAATCCTGACATCAAGACGAACATTTTGATATATGACACTTAATGTGGTACTGCCGGTTGACCCATCTCCTTAACTAGAGCACTTATTTAAGTGCTGCTGCTACACTATCATTGTTTTATATCATTACTTTTATGTTCAGTACTGACCTCATGGAAACATGACGGCAAAGCAAGCATGAGGAATATTATTTGTGTTTTTTTATATTTAACATTACAGACAATGTCAACATACCCACGACCCTCGCAGAACACGACTAACAAAACAACTTATACTACGCGTTTCACATTTTATTTCTAGCTGATTGCCTGACTGTGTCTTTGAGGGACCGTGTACCGCTAATCATGAAGTCTATCTTAGTGCCCCGTTCAAAACTCTACCTACTTGCACGTATTTGATACATTGTCCTTATTTTCCAGGCCAGCCAATGGTATTCTGTCTATCGGATGTATTGTTTCCTATTTGCCATGTTCATCATGTATGCCTAAACAAATTTAAGTGTATCCATTTATGTCTAAGTTTTAGTGCAGATGAGATATTAATAATCACAACCCAATATTAAATGGACATGCCGTTTGCTCATGTAGCACGCTCATATACATAACCTATTTGTATACACAGGCGAGGTTTTGATTACTTAGCACCCATATATATGTTAATTGTTCGACTTACATGCCGTGTACAGTGATAAAAATAAAAACACACGCAAATGCAATAAAAAATTCCATCTCATTGCAACTACGGTACACAAAACGTTCTGTTATGGTAGATGTTTTTCATAAGCATGAAAGTCATGGCCAGCAGAGTATGCTACAGAAATGAAAACATTAGCCTGATGTATTGCGTTAATGTCTTCTTTGCATGGGTTCATGCGTCTCCTTTGGGTATATTGTTATCTATTTTCCATAACATACCACACACAAAGATAATGATATATGACAGCAACGAAACATTTATGAAACGGCCACTGAACGAATCTCTTCTCATGGGTTGTTTATCATATCTCATATGTATAGGTCAATGTCAGGTTTACAGGGGGGTTCTACTGTATATGTATAGGTCAATGTCTGGTTTACAGGGGGTTCTTCAGTATGTGTATAGGTCAATGTCTGGTTTACAGGGGTTCTACTGTATATGTATAGGTCAATGTCTAGTTTACAAGGAATTCTACTGTATATGTATAGGCCAATGTCTGGTTTACAGGGGGGTTCTACTGTATAGGTAAATGTCTGGTTTACAGGAGGAGAGGTTCTACTGTATATGTACAGGACAATGTCTGGTTTACAGGGAGGTTCTACTGTATATGTATAGGTTAATGTCTGATTTACAGGGGGGTTATACTGTATATATATGTGTCAATGTCTGGTTTACAGGGGGTTCTACTGTATATGTATAGGTCAATGTCTGGTTTACAGGTTCTACTGTATATGTATAGGCCAATGTCTGGTTTACAGGAGGAGAGGTTCTACTGTATATGTATAGGACAATGTCTGGTTTACAGGGAGGTTCTACTGTATATGTATAGGTTAATGTCTGATTTACAGGGGGGTTATACTGTATATATATGTGTCAATGTCTGGTTTACAGGGGGTTCTACTGTATATGTATAGGTCAATGTCTGGTTTACAGGTTCTACTGTATATGTATAGGTCAATGTTTGGTTGTATATGTATAGGTCAATGTCTGGTTTACAGGGGGTTCTACTGTGTATGTATATATCAATATCTGGTTTACAGGGGGTTCTACTGTATATGTATAGGTCAATGTCTGGTTTACAGGGGCGTTCTACTGTGTATGAATAGGTCAATGTCTGGTTTACAGGGAGGGGGTTCTACTGTATATGTATAGGTCAATGTCTGGTTTACAGGGGTGTTCTACTGGGTATGAATAGGCCAATGTCTGGTTTACAGGGGGGGGGATCTACTGTATGTGTATAGGTCAATGTCTGGTTTACAGCGGCGTTCTATTGTATGTATAGTCAATGTCTGGTTTTTTACAGGGAGGGGGGGGGGGGGATCTACTGAATAGTATAGGTCAATGTCTGGTTTACACCAGGGAGGGGGGGGGGGGGGATCTACTGTATATGTATAGGTCAATGTCTGGTTTACAGCGGCGTTCTATTGTGTATGTATAGGTAAATGTCTGGTTTACAGGGGCGTTCTATTGTGTATGTATAGGTCAATGTCTGGTTTACAGGGGGGTTCTTTACTGTATATGTATAGGTCAAATGTCTGGTTTACCAGGGGGTTCTACGTGTATGTATAGGTCAATGTCTGGTTTACAGGGAGGTTCAACTGTATATGTATAGGTCAATGTCTGGTTTACAGGGAGTTCTAATGTACATGCATAGGTCAATGTCTGGTTTACAGGGACTTCTACTGTGTATGTATAGGGCAATGTCTGGTTTACAAGGGGGGGGGGTTCTACTGTATTATGTATTAGGTCAATGTCTGGTTTACAGGGGGTTCCACAGTGAATGTATAGGTCAATGTCTGGTTTACAGGGAAGATTTATTGTATATGTATAGGTTAAAGTCTGGTTTACAGGGGGTTCTACTGTATATGTATAGGTCAATGTCTGGTTTACAGGGGGGTTCTACTGTATATGTATAGGTCAATGTCTGGTTTACAGGGGGTTCTACTGTGCATGTATAGGTCAATGTCTGGTTTACAGGGAGGTTCAACTGTATATGTATAGGTCAATGTCTGGTTTACAGGGAGTTCTATGTACATGCATAGGTCAATGTGGTTTTACATGGACTTCTACTGTATATGTATAAGGGTAATGGTTGGTTTACAGGGGGGGGGGGGGGGGTCTACTGTATTTGTATAGGTCAATGTCTGGTTTACAGGGGGTTCCACGTGAATGTATAGGTCAATGTCTGGTTTACAGGAAGTTTTATTGTATATGTATAGGTTAACGTCTGGTTTACAGGGGGGTTCACTATGGTATGTATAGGTCAATGTCTGGTTTACAGGGGGGTTCTACTGTATATGTATAGGTCAATGTCTGGTTTACAGGGAGTTCTACTGTGTATGTATAGGTCAATGTCTGGTTTACAGGGTTGGTTCAACTGTTATATGTGGTCAATGTTTTCTGGTTTACAGGGAGTCTAAGGTACATGCATAGGTCAATGTCTGGTTTTACAGGGATTCTCTGTATATGTATAGGGCAATGTCTGGTTTACAGGGGGGGGGGGGGGTTCTACTGTATTTATGTATAGGTCAATGCCTGGTGTACAGGGGGTTCTACTGTATATGTATAGGTCAATGCCTGGTGTACAGGGGGTTCTACTGTATATGTATAGGTCAATGTCTGGTTTACAGGGGGGTTCTACTGTATATGTATAGGTCAATGTCTGGTTTACAGGGGGTTCTACTGTGTATGTATAGGTCAATGTCTGGTTTACAGGGAGGTTCAACTGTATATGTATAGGTCAATGTCTGGTTTACAGGGAGTTCTAATGTACATGCATAGGTCAATGTCTGGTTTACATGGACTTCTACTGTATATGTATAGGGCAATGTCTGGTTTACAGGGGGGGGGGGGGTTCTACTGTATATGTATAGGTCAATGTCTGGTTTACAGGGGGTTCCACAGTGAATGTATAGGTCAATGTCTGGTTTACAGGGAAGTTTTATTGTATATGTATAGGTTAACGTCTGGTTTACAGGGGGTTCTACTGTATATGTATAGGTCAATGTCTGGTTTACAGGGGGGTTCTACTGTATATGTATAGGTCAATGTCTGGTTTACAGGGAGTTCTACTGTGTATGTATAGGTCAATGTCTGGTTTACAGGGAGGTTCAACTGTATATGTATAGGTCAATGTCTGGTTTACAGGGAGTTCTAAGGTACATGCATAGGTCAATGTCTGGTTTACAGGGACTTCTACTGTATATGTATAGGGCAATGTCTGGTTTACAGGGGGGGGGGTTCTACTGTATATGTATAGGTCAATGTCTGGTTTACAGGGGGGTCCACAGTGAATGTATAGGTCAATGTCTGGTTTACAGGGAAGTTTTACTGTATATGTATAGGTTAACGTCTGGTTTACAGGGGGTTCTACTGTATATGAATAGGTTAATGTCTGGTTTAAAGGGACTTCTACTGTATATGTATAGGGCAATGTCTGGTTTACAGGGGGGGGGGGGTTCTACTGTATGTATAGGTCAATGTCTGGTTTACAGGGGGTTCCACAGTGAATGTATAGGTCAATGTCTGGTTTACTGGGAGGTTTTACAGTATATGTATAGGTTAACGTCTGGTTTACAGGGAGGTTCTACTGTATATGTATAGGTCAATGTCTAGTTTACAGGGGGTTCTACTGGTATATGTATAGGTCAATGTCTGGTTTACAGGGGGGCTCTAGTGTGTATGTATAGGTTAATGTCTGGTTTACAGGAGGGGGTTCTACTGTATATGTATAGGTCAATGTCTGGTTTACGGAGGGTTCTACTGTATATGTATAGGTCAATGTCTGGTTTACAGGGGGTTCTACAGTATGTGTATAGGTCAATGTCTGGTTTATAGGGGGTTCTACTGTATATGTATAGGTCAATGTCTAGTTTACAGGGAATTCTACTGTATATGTATAGGCCAATGTCTGGTTTACAGGGGGTTCTACTGTATAGGTCAATGTCTGGTTTACAGGGAGGGGGTTCTACTGTATATGTATAGGTCAATGTCTGGTTTACAGAGAGGTTCTACTGTATATGTATAGGTAAATGTCTGGTTTACAGGGAGGGGGTTCTACTGTATATGTATAGGTCAATGTCTGGTTTACAGAGAGGTTCTACTGTATATGTATAGGTCAATGTCTGGTTTACAGGGGGTTCTACTGTATATGTATAGGTTAATGTATGGTTTACAGAGAGGTTCTACTGTATATGTATAGGTCAATGTCTGGTTTACAGGAAGTTCTACTGTATATGTATAGGTCAATGTCTGGTTTACAGGGAGTTCTACTGTATATGTATAGGGCAATGTCTGGTTTACAGGGGGGGGGGGGTTTCTACTGTATATTTATAGGTCATGTCTGGTTTACAGGGGGTTATACTGTATATGTATAGGGCAATGTCTGGTTTACAGGGGGGGGGGGGCGGGGGGTTCTACTGTATATGTATAGGTCAAAGTCTGGTTTACAGGGGGTTCTACTGTATATGTATAGGTCAATGTCTGGTTTACAGGAGGTTTCTACTGTATATGTATAGGGCAATGTCTGGTTTACAGGGGGTTATACTGTATATGTATAGGTCAATGTCTGGTTTACAGGGGGTTCTACTGTATATGTATAGGGCAATGTCTGGTTTACAGGGGGGGGGTTCTACTGTATATGTATAGGTCAATGTCTGGTTTACAGGGGGTTCTACTGTATATGTATAGGTCAATGCCTGGTGTACAGGGGTGCTCTACTGTATATGTATAGGTCAATGCCTGGTGTACAGGGGGTTCTACTGTATATGTATAGGTCAATGCCTGGTGTACAGGGGGTTCTACTGTATATGTATAGGTCAATGCCTGGTGTACAGGGGGTTCTACTGTATATGTATAGGTCAATGCCTGGTGTACAGGGGTGCTCTACTGTGTATGTATATGTTAGTGTTTGGTGTAGTTCTACCGTGTATGTATATTGTCTGTTCCACGAAATGCTGCCCAAGATTTATTGCTGTAAAAACACTCCAAGCTGCTTATTTTTTTATATAAAACAATGTAAAACTATTTTTTAGAAATGAGCCTACTTTTTTATTTCAAGAAAATCCGTCTAATAACAAAGTTATTTTGAATAAACAGTCATGGTTGGGCTTTTTGCCTTATAAATTCATTTCACCGAATTTTAGTTGTTAACAATAAAACAAGAACTACTATTGCAATAATCACTTCCGGTAAACAACAACAACAACTATTATTGCGAACTGAACACAAATTCTTAATAAATTTGTTTATTAACATCATTTTCTGGCATATAACTTAAACAATTTGCATTAAAATATATCAATTTATCATTTAATCTTCATATAGTTAGCGAATATCATTCATCCATAAGGTTCCAAGTCGATCTGATACTATTGCTAATACGTCCTAATGTGTTGTAAATTGTGAATGCTAATGAACTTGATTCGATTAACCTGGTGACCTTCACCAACCAATCAGCGTTTAGTAAACCAAGTTGTCCGCCGGAAATTCGTCCGGCAAAGAAACTGGCTCACAGGAAGTGACAGTATACTTCCGCCGGAAATGACGTATATATGGTGTTCCCAAGTCATACCATTACAGAATGTAGATTTACACCGGTGTCGATGTGTGAGGATATGTGCAATTAATTTTGCGTGGTAGGAACAGCGTGCCAACCTCAGCTTGGCGTTGTCAATAGATACGAAAGCTGTAGCAGATGATGATGACATCATGTTGTATTTTGACCTAATTCTCGGCATTTTCTTCTGGAATTCTTGTACGAACACGGAGAAATGGAGGCTCGATTCCTTTATTTTTCAACCTGGCAAGATTTGCTCTCATAAATACAAGGTTAGTGTCTTTTTTTTTAATGATGAAATCCAGCAAGCAGTTCGATGCTAGAAAAATGTTGAAAATCTGACCACACGTGACATTTTAACATTGCAACCCTGCATTCAATTCTTGATTTATGGCTATTACTTCATTATAGGACCGAATTTAAAAAAATAAAAAGATGGCTCATTGCTAAATTTTGTTGAAAAATGATTTTATGCCAAAAAATAAGAGTTTTAGGGTGTTTAAATAGGTGTAAAAGTTGGGCAGGTTAACGTGAAACAGACAGTAGGTCAATGTCTGGTTTACAGGGGGTTCTACTGTATATGTATAGGCCAATGCCTGGTTTACAGGGGTGCTCTACTGTGTATGTATAGGTTAATGTCTGGTTTACAGGGGGTTCTACTGTATATGTATAGGCCAATGCCTGGTTTACAGGGGTGCTCTACTGTGTATGTATAGGTTAATGTCTGGTTTACAGGGGGTTCTACCGTGTATGTACATGTATAGGTTAATGTCTGGTTTACAGGGGGTTCTACTGTATATGTATACGTTAATGTCTGGTTTACAGGGGGGTTCTGATGTATATGCATAGGTCAATGCCTGGTTTACAGGGGGCTCTACTGTGTATGTATAGGTTAATGTCTGGTTTACAGGGTGTTCTATCGTATATGTATACGTTAATGTCTGGTTTACAGGGGGTTGTACTGTACATGTATAGGTCAATGTCTGGTTTACAGGGGGGCTCTACTGTGTATGTATAGGTTAATGTCTGGTTTACAGGGGGTTCTACCGTTTATGTATAGGTTAATGTCTGATTTACAGGGGGTTCTATTGTATATGTATAGGTCAATGTCTAGTTTACAGGGGGTTCTATTGTATATGTATAGGTCAATGTCTGGTTTACAGGGGGTTCTACGGTATATGTATAGGTCCATGTCTGGTTTACAGGGGGGGGGGGGGGGTTCTACTGTATATGTATAGGTTATAGGTTAATGTCTGGTTTACAGGGGGTTCTACTGTATATGTATAGGTCAATGCCTGGTTTACAGGGGAGCTCTACTGTGTGTGTATAGGTTAATGTCTGGTTTACAGGGTGTTCTACCGTGTATGTACATGTATAGGCTAATGTCTGGTTTACAGGGGATTCTACTGTATATGTATAGGTCAATGCCTGGTTTACAGGGGATTCTACTGTATATGTATAGGTCAATGTCTGGTTTACAGGGGCGTTCTACTGTATATGTATAGGTCAATGCCTGATTTACAGGGGGTTCTATTGTATATGTATAGGTCAATGTCTAGTTTACAAGGGGTTCTATTGTATATGCAAAGGTCAATGTCTGGTTTACAGGGGGTTCTACTGTATATGTATAGGACAATGTCAGGTTTACAGGGGGTTCTACTGGTTTACAGGGGGGTGTTCTACTGTATTTGTATAGGTCAATGTCTGGTTTATAGTTGTACTGTATATGTATAGGTCAATGCCTGGTTTGCAGGGGGGCTCTACTGTGTATGTATAGGTTAATGTCTAGTTTACAGGGGGTTCTACCGTGTATGTATATGTTAATGTCTGGTTTACATGGGGCTCTACTGTGTATGTATAGGTTAATGTCTGGTTTACAGGGGGTTCTACTGTATATGTATAGGTCAATGCCTGGTTTACAGGGGGCTCTACTGTGTATGTATAGGTTAATCTCTGGTTTACAGGGGGTTCTATTGTATATGTATAGGTCAATGTCTAGTTTACAGGGGGTTCTATTATATATGTATAGGTCAATGTCTGGTTTACAGGAGGTTCTACTGTATATGTATAGGTCAATAGATGAGAATTCATCCACAAAATATTTTAACGTGATTATCTTTGCAAACATCTTAGTTGTATGAAGTTTAGTGAAATGAACCCCTGTGTGTGGACTGATGGATGGATCTAATGGCGTAGAAAATTTGTTTAACAACACGGTCATTTAAAATTCAAATCCAAGCATGAATTATGGTTTTCAAGTTTTATGAATCACGAGGCAACATGGCTAAATTCTAAATACAAAAATATGCAGCTAATCCATGACATAGGAGTCAAATCAAAAATCTAAATAAACTTTGCACATCTACATACCAAGTAGCAATTCGGTACACAGTTTGAACATTTGAATGACCCCAGTGGCAGATTAGAGAAACTTTGGTGCACACGTCTTAACTACAGACACGGATAGATAGACAGTTCAAACACTATATACCTCCAGGGTCTACCGAGATCGGGGCATAAACATCTAATGGGCAACACTTACATTGAAGTCATAGTTGATTTTCCAGTTTAAAATGGTCTTGGCCTTGGTACAATCTCCTAGGAGAAATTCCTGGAAAGAGAAGATGGTACATGTAGTGAGTTTTTCCCCTTTGTTCTATTTATAGAGATCTGGTCCAAGCGTATAATGTCAAACATCCATGAAGAGTCGCCCCTCTACAACAACTGCCTTTCTGTAAAAGCCACTATGTCATATTCGAATTTGATGTGTAATTGTCTATATATTTAACTAATTGGAATGGACATGCCTATGTTATTTTTCAGACTTCCATTTATCAGAATAATAGTACTGATTATGAGTTAGTTTAGGAATAAGAAAATATCCGCAAATGATGCAGATCCTGATGAGACAACTCGTTACATCTGGATCTACACCGTTTGCAAACTTTATGATAAAGGTATATGTAGCATTGAAAGGGTTAATCTCCCTCTAACAGCCATCTCTCTCTGTTTTGTATCTTCCTATGCAGGTCTGTTTTAGAGAGATCCACTGTATTGTATTGACATACTTCTGAAGCAAACTATTCATACAATATTTGTAGTAATGGAACTAAATCACCATACACATTCTCTCAGTATCGGTGGAATAAACTAGATTGGTCAGTAAGCGAGGCTTACGGAATACCCCCCGCGTGGGCCCAGGTACCCTTAAAATATGTACAAATTTCCAAGTGTGTGGGCTTGTGACCTTGACTCTGGGATTAGCGCGAGCGGCATGAACGTGAATTTGTCACAGGGTGGTAGAGGTCCATTTCATTTTTGCTTTAATTCTTAACAGAAACCTGGTTTTGACAGCACATGAGAATTGTCTCCACTGGAGACGATTCTCATGTGCTGTCAAAACCAGGTTTTTGTCGAGAAATATTGAAAATAAAACATTTCCAGCAGACGACAAGATTTAATTCAGCGTAGTAAGGGTGAAATGTGGAATGTCCTCTACCAATGCCCATTTGTAACTAGATTTGTCAGTAAGCCCCGCGTGGGCCCACATGCCCCTAAATATGTAAGGAAATAGAAGTTATAACATATATCTCTGATGTTAAGTCTTGTAAAGAAAACAAGTATTTGACCTTGACCTTGGGATCAGCAGGGGTTGGACAGTCGTGGATTTGGCACAGCATGGTAGTAGAGCCTTACAGGAATGCATGTGGGAAATATTAAGCATTTTAGATGAAGGAAATATATAACATATTTCTCTGATGTTAAGTTTAGTGACGGATGGACGGATGGACGGACGGACAACCTCGTTGCAGGGGGTATAAATACAAAATGTTGGAACAGGAACATAATATCTGTGAAGTCCATGCCTGTCTGATTAGTGTCTAGTGTTTGCTGGATTTATATTTTTTAACAACTGAATAGTTTTATGTTCAATGTTTATAATGGCATTATTGGCCTTTAGGGTCAACAGCTAAGGTCATTTCAAGACGGGTAAAATCTCATATTTATCTGTATGGATGGAAGGAAAATAGCAAAACCAGAACTGATATCGACATAAAAAAACAAGGGCATCGTTATCACTAAGCTGGCAGCCTTGATAATAAAAAAAAAAGGTGCAAACAAGGTGAACATAAGTCCTCAATGACCTTGACCTTGGGCAGTCGGATGCGGGTCATATGCAAAACAAAGCACCATCCCTAGACACACGGTGTGGCGAAATATTATTGACAAATGAAAGGTGTTACTAATGCACGCACACACTTATGCACATGCATGGCCTTACATTATATATATTCTTGCCCTATCGGCAAATAAAGATATATTCAGCCTTGAAATTAGAATAACCTGATCTGGTGCCAGGTCCTCACCACACTAGACTCACTTAGCCACATAACCCAAAAAGTAATAGGAATATCACTAATCTTGCTACTCTTATAATGGATATAACAGGATTCAACTCTGACATACAAGAAAGCCACAAATGTACTTGAGGGCCATGCGAGGGATATCGGGATTCTGGTAAGGTCAACGGAATGGAATGGAATGGTGCTTAACGGCCCATCAACAGATAGAGTATCATTTAGGGCCAAGCAATGTAGATGTAGAATAAAAATAACAGTAAAATATTATGTTACATGTGGTAGGCAATCAGATGATTAGGGTAAAAATATTAATATGATGAACAAAATAAATGAGCAACATGTATATAATGACACAATTATAGTATATGTAAAGTTAACGGATGAACACAATTGTTAAATTTACCCTTCGCATGCTCCCAACCTGCCACCCATACATTAATATCACAAACAGCGTTAATTCTATCTGCTGAAACGTATTCCTTTGCTCTGTGCCTGTATATTTTATGTAAATATTTTGATGATAGCGTTTTGTTGTTTTAAACATGCAAAACATCTGCTAAACTGTAGACTGATCAGTGTAAGCCGGTTCCTATTAAAGTGGCAGGTGTCGTTTTGAGTACCCTCTTAATTTCTGCAAGGAAATTTCCCACCAATATAATAAATGTAGTTCATGATGTTTGTGGACCAGTGTAGCTCCGGATCAGCCTGCGCATCTGCAGTCTGATCAGGAGCTACACTGTGCATAAAATCAAATGTCACTAATTCAATAACAAACATATTAACAGACATATTGATCTGTGTGAATGTTCAAGATGAGCTTCACTGTCCCATAATGTCTGAAGGATGAGTTTTCACCCCAGCCAACGCGTATTAATCCTATTAGGTGTGCTGTAAACAGAATTTCATCTGGTTGGCTTGTGTGGCAATAATGTGTGGGTCTGTGTTGCTTGGTTTCCACAGCAACAGGAGGAGTATACATTCAGGCAACAGTCTCTGTCAGTTTTTTCTATGACATGTGTAGCTCCTGATCAGCTAGCACATTCATATAGCCTCATCTAAAATTCTTGTTCACATTTTCAACCCTAAGTAACTGGAATGGACTCTTTTCATGTAGATTTTGTAACTATTCCATTACTAAGACAAGAAACGAGGCAAAGCCATGAAGGCCAGGTTTTTTCCAAGCATAGACACTTGGATAACATAATTATACCCACTTTTTGTAGACTAGATGGCCGTGGCCTGCATGTCGCGCCTTGGGGTGAGGCATGGACACTAAAAAAATAGATATAGTAGATGGAAAAACATTAACGAAAAAAATAATTTAACCGGACACACGGACGTACGGACGGACGGACGGACATATGCCAAAATGCCGACGATATCGCGCTTTCCGCAAGCGGGTGCGACAATGATGATAAACACCCATGTGAAGTATCAAGGTAATGGATGAAGCAGTTGCAGAGATATACAAAAAAACTTTAACAAAAAAATTCAAAGTAATTTGACCTTGACATTGGGTACAAGGGCCGCACGGTTGGGGGTTAGAATGAAAATATGGATGATGATAAACACCCATGTGAAGTTTCAAGGTAATGGGCAAAGCAGTTGCAGAGATATAGTATAACGTAAAACTTTTAACCAAAAAACTTTAACCAGACGTACGTTAAAAAGTTAACGTTGAAAATGGCTAAGTCAATTACGTAGAAATAATAGAAGGTAAAAAAAATGGTCACATGTTGGATAGTTGTATGTGGTAGGCACCCCTTGGTTATGAAGCTGTGAAAGTTTGGTGGTCCTAGGTGGTGCAGTACCAAAGAAATGGACTTAAACACGAAAACTTAACATTGTAAACGCGAAAACTTAACATTGAAAATGGCTAAGTCGACTGTGCGGAAAAAATGGGTCAAGTTAAAAAAAAGTAACATGTTGGATAGTGATATGTGGTGGGCACCCCTTGATTATGAAGCTGTGAAAGTTTGGTGGTCCTAGGTGGTACAGTAACAAAGAAATGGACTCAAACACAAAAACTTAACATTGATTGTGGACGCCGCCCGCCGCCTGCCCACCCGGCTTTCGCCAATCCAATAGCCTGGATTTTTTTTCAAAAAACCTGGCTAAAAAGGGGGAGGAGGGGGTGGTAAAAAAATCAGAAAGCAACCACAAACAGTGTAGATCCTGATGAGATCCTTATTACAACCCGGATCATCTGGATCTACACTCTTTGCAAACATTTGGAAGCGCTCTGTAGTGTTGAAAGGGTTAAAGTAGATGAGCAAAGACTTTTTATTAGTTTCTGGCCAAATAGTATTAAAACTGGTGAAGGGTTATAAGCAGTTAATGATAAAACAAAATATTTAAGACATTTGCCTTACAATCAAGATGAATATAAATCCTCAGTGACCTTGACCTTGAGTGTTCAGATGTGGGAACTATGCTAGCACAAAGAAACATACCTAGATACACATTGTAGTACATGTATTAAAATTGGTGAAGTGGTTCATATGAATGTGAATATCATGTACCTACTTATATAGTGTGACACAAACATCTAACTCATTTGACCTTGACCTTGGGACATGGGCCACATGAGTGGGACACAGAATGAAAATATGGATGATGAGCAATAAGCATACAAAGTTTCAAGTCAATTCAATGTTGACAAAAACTTTAATACAAACTTCTCAGTTGACATTGACCTTGGGCACAGTCGTTGCATGCATGGGACAGAGAATGAATATATGGATGAGGACTAATAAGCATATAAAGTTTCAAGCCAATATGACTTACAGTTACAGAGATAGTATGTACGTGGACACTTTAATTCAAATATTGACAAAAACTTTAATGCAAACTTCTAAGTCCTTTACTATTGAGCTTGGGCACAGGAGCCACATGAGTGGGACACATAATGAATATAGGATGATGACCAATAAGCATACAAAGTTTCAAGCAATTCTGACTTACGGTTACAGAGATAGTAGGTATCCGAAAACTTTACCGCAAATTTGGACAAAAACTTTAACCCAAGCTTCTAAGTCATTTGACCTTGACCTTGGGCACAAGGTCCACATAAGTGGGACACACACTGAATATATGGATGATGACTAATAAGCATTTGACGTTTCAAGTCAATGGAGGGATGCACAGACGGACGGACGCACAGACACCCGGACGTCATTGTGATTACTATGTCTCGCTTTCCGCAAGCGGGCTCAACAAAAATAACTAGAACTATCACAGGAGTGATCATAATACCCCCACAAACAGTTGGACTTACAAATAGCTTAACATTAGAAGAGTTTTATAGGTTTGAATAAAAATTTCATGATCATTATTTAATGCTGGCCTTAGAGATGTGTGACATTGACCTTTTACCTGCGTACGTGGTCAATGAAAATGAGATAATCTGAAAACATTTGAAAATTCATTTATCAGTTATAGAGGATCTTACACGAGTAATGGATTAATATGATTTTGATTAAAAACTCTGTGCCGAGTTTGTCAAGAACGCAATGAATCAATTTAATAAAAATAGAAAAAATGGCTAAGTTAAAAGGATGATATTTTTTATAAAAAAAATATTTGTTCGGCATAAAAAGTGTGTATAGTTTCAGATCAATCCACTGAACGGTTTCAGAGGAGTTGTGTACAAAAACTATGCAGTTTATCTGTCTGCCGCCTGCAATAGGTTTGACCTTTGACCTTCAACTGTGACCTTGACATTGGACGTAGGTGCGTGGTTATTGATCGCGACACACCTTCTCATCCTGAGAAACATTTGTGCCAAGGCATTTGATAATCCATGCATCGGTGTAGAAGATATAGAGCGGAAGGGAATTTCAATAGGTTTGACCTTTGACCTTCAACTGTGACCTTGACCTTGGACATAGGTGCATGGTTATTGATCGCGACACACCTTCTCATCATGAGAAACATTTGTGCCAAGCCATTTGATAATCCATGCATCGGTGTAGAGATATAGACGCGGAAGGGTAATTTCAATAGGTTTGACCTTTGACCTTCAACTGTGACCTTGACATTGGACGTAGGTGCGTGGTTATTGATCATGACACACCTTCTCATCATGAGAAACATTTGTGCCAAGCCATTTGATAATCCATGCATCGGTGTAGAAGATATAGAGCGGAAGGGAATTTCAATAGGTTTGACCTTTGACCTTCAACTGTGACCTTGACCTTGGACGTAGGTGCGTGGTTATTGATCGCAACACACCTTCTCATCATGAGAAACATTTGTGCCAAGCCATTTGATAATCCATGCATCGGTGTAGAAGATATAGAGCGGAAGGGAATTTCAATAGGTTTGACCTTTGACCTTCAACTGTGACCTAGACCTTGGACAGAGGTGCGTGGTTATTGATCGCGACACACCTTCTCATCATGAGAAACATTTGTGCCAAGCCATTTGATAATCGATGTATCGGTGTGGAAGATATAGAGCGGAAGGGAATTTCGATAGGTTTGACCTTTGACCTTCAACTGTGACCTTGACCTTGGACGTAGGTGCGTGGTTATTGATCGCGACACACCTTCTCATCATGAGAAACATTTGTGCCAAGCCATTTGATAATCCATGCATCGGTGTAGAAGATATAGAGCGGAAGGGAATTTCAATAGGTTTGACCTTTGACCTTCAACTGTGACCTTGACCTTGGACGTAGGTGCGTGGTTATTGATCGTGACACACCTTCTCATCATGAGAAACATTTGTGCCAAGCCATTTGATAATCCATGTAACGGTGTAGAAGATATAGAGCGGAAGGGAATTTCGATAGGTTTGACCTTTGACCTTCAACTGTGACCTTGACCTTGGACGTAGGTGCGTGGTTATTGATCGCGACACACCTTCTCATCATGAGAAACATGTGTGCCAAGCCATTTGATAATCCATGCATGGGTGTAGAAGATATAGAGCGGAAGGGAATTTCCAAGACCGACAGACCGACCGACCGACCGACAAGCTGACTCCTATATACCCCCTCAAACTTTGTTTGTGGGGGTATAATAAAGCTTATGAAAAGAGTTTCAAATATTCAGCAAAAAGGCAATGGTACCTATGAATCAGATACTAGCTAAATCGACTTGCTGTTTGCGACATCCTAAGCTGACATGAAAATGCGACAAGTAGACACAAGTATTCATACAATATTCATTGATTTATCTTGATTGTTTTTGTGAAATGTATCTTCTGAGACGTAGTCACTTTAAAACTGTAATAAATTAACAGTTCAACTAAGAAACTAACCTGTCCTGATGTTACTGGATAATTCTGCTGCAAGTTTAAAACCAATTTGGCTATGCTGATCCAGTATGCTGTTGGCCATTTTTATATGTTATCTTCCTTCAGATAGCATATTGTGTCACGCAAATTGCTATGGGGGCAGCCATTGATCGTGCTACGCCTAAACAGCGAGTACGATCAAGAAAATAGTGCCCTGTGCAAACTTATCCTTTGGCGTTTTCGTCTGTCTTGCTTTGTATATAAAACTCTACATATACTATTCTCTATAGTTTGAGCAGTTTTGTGCTCAGTTCATCAGTTAAATTCTGGAAAATATGAATCAAGTCATTTTGTGCATATGAATACATCAGCTATTATCTTTAGTTCTCACAGTTAGGTAGCAGTGAACAGTTAGCAGCCAGTTTCGTACACGTTTTTCTGTGAGTTTCAAACAGTAATTTATTCTAGAGAAAACATATGTATGGGAATGGGTTTGCACCATCACAGTACATTTGCCTCTAATTCCGCAAGTGATCAGTTATTGTGGAGATAACACATTTCAGTACTTTCAGTACTTTGATTGTTTACACTACCAGATGCACAGGATTATCAGACAAAAATGTAATAATTCCAGCACAAAAATATTTACACAATTCCCTAACATTTGATTGGCCCGTAGCAAGTCTCTGTCCAAAATTTATATCCCAGTAAACTCCCACGCCGAACTACTTTCAGTAACCGTGAGGCGCAGTTAAAATAATTCTTAAGAAAACGGAAAATAAACACATTTTCTTGATGAATTTATTTCAAATGCTGGAATTATAAGGAATGAATGGCCTTTTTGTGGAATTTATCGAATATATAAACTTGGAAAAGTCGCGGGAATACTGGACGAGGCCTTCCGGCCTTCCGGCCGTCCGGCCTTCCGGCCTTCGTCCAGTATTCCCGCGACTTTTCCATGTTTATACCCCGATAAATTCCACAAAAAGGCCATTCATTCCTATAATGTTGCAAACACACAGAGGTGACGTCATACATCACACAATTTACGCCATTTACTGACTTCTTTGAACTGCCTTGAAAAATTCATGGAATATGTGCATGGTAATGACATTTAAATTTGCTTGGAAAGCATTAGGTGCCGACACCATTGTAACTGTTATACATGTAGTTTGTGCTTTATATTATGTAATTGCTATTCAAAGCTGGCCTTTAGCGCATGTTTGACTGAATAAGACATTGACGCAAGTGTTAAAGGTACATGCCCACTCAGTAGGCACAAAATGGTCTCTATAACAATTAAATAAGTGTATAATTGTGTCACTATTCCACCAGTTTTAAACATTACAATTTAAGTACCCGCTATACAGATATAATCATGTAATAATATTTATTTTACTGATAGTGATGCGCGGTGGTATCAGGCTATTTTCATATGCAAATGAGGCATGATATTTTTTAATTATTTATGCTAATTAAATGTGTCACCTGAGAAAATATATTTTCGACAGATTATAAAGTATGATCATTGCACATCATAAAATAAATACAGAGTATAAATAGTAATGTCCGTTAACATTTTAAGGAAACACGGTTATCGCCCCTAATATCAGCGTGGACATTTACGCCCGATATAAAATGTATAATAATGCCAATCAATACGTGGGGTAATGGTGAATGAATGTTAATTTTGCCAGAAAATGTCTCAGATGATGTCTCTGATATAAACAACATTTTGTGCCTACTGAGTGGGCATGTACCTTTAAAGTTTTGATTTAATTAACCTTGACCGCACAGTCTGACCAGGATCAGCACTGTTCGCCATTCCATCAATGAAACACCTGCCATGCTTCTAACAAGCAATATCGAACGTTATCAGGCGACAGAAATGTGTTACTTGATCAGGAACTACACCGGTCACAAATCCCACAAGCCCCATTTCTCCAGTCACAGCCATATTATTTCTGTATTTGGGCTGCTGGCTGAGAAGAGATGCCCTCCAATGTTTGAGACCAGTGTGTCAAACCAGCATGCACATCCACAGTCAGACCGAGTCCGCCATTCTGTCACCTCAGTAGGCTGTCTGCCATCAGCCAAACAATTACTGTCTGCCATCAGCAAAATGATTACTGTCTGCCATCAGCAAAACAATTACTGTCCGCCATCAGTTAAAACGATAACTGTCTGCCATCAGCTAAACGATTAGTCTGCCATCAGCAAAACTATTACTGTCTACCATCAGCAAAACTACTACTGTCTGGCATCAGCAAAACGATTACTGTCTGCCATCAGCAAAACTATTACTCTCTGCCATCAGCAAAATGATTACTGTCTGCCATCAGCAAAACGATTAGTCTGCCATCAGCAAAACGAGTACTGTTTTCCATCAGCAAAAATATTACTGTCTGCCATCAGCAAAACTATTACTGTCCGCCAAGCAAAACAATTACTGTCCGCCATCAGCAAAACAAGCAATGTCTGCCATCAGCAAAATGATTAGTCTGCCATCAGCAAAACGAGTACTGTCTGCCATCAGCCAAACGATTACTGTCTGCCATCAGCAAAACAAACAATTAGTGTCCGCCATCAGCAAAACTAGTACTGTGTGCCATCAGCAAAACTATTACTGTCTGCCATTAGCAAAACGATTACTGTCTGCCATCAGCAAAACGAGTACTGTCTGCCATCAGTAAAACTATTACTGTCTGGCATCAGCAAAATGAGTATTTACATTTATATAAACATTGAAAAGAAACAATATTATGTTTTCATTACTATCACATTTGAACAATTTATTTCCCCCATGTTAAATGGGGATTTAACACGGAAACTTTCAAAACATAGTTTTATTATTTAGGAAGTAGTGGAAATAATTGACAAAATTTCACAAATAAAACGAAGGATCATTCTAAAAATTTAATATTAACGAAGTGAAAGATTGTTTTTGCATTGTGTCCATACAATGTGGCAGGTTTCGTGAAACAGAGACTAGATTCAAATTGTACAGAGTGAAGATCTAGTATTTTTGTCAGTGCTGTAAGGAACCTTTTCTCTGTCTGTGGTGTATTTATAATGGAACTATAAATATTGTCTTAGCAGTACATTCATGATTGTTGACATTGGTGTGAAATCAAAATAGTTGATTTTAGTAATGGCCAGTATTCTATACAACACAATCTACCAGAATCGTTGATGTTGGCGTTGGTTTACAGTTGTGTTTATGAATTACGAAACTATTTTGTCCCCTTTAATCTGGTATATATGTCCTATTATAACAAAAGAGGACTTATTGATGTTCCTCACTGAATCGTGGTCTCATGTTAGATATGCGCGGACCCCTGGGGGCCGTTTCACTAAACTTTGTACGATTGTACGACTAAAATGTTTGTAAGTGCAAAATTATGATAGTCTGTATATGCAGCCTACGCTAAATAAATGTAAATTCATCAATTGATATTTCCGAACGATCCTAAATTTGCACTTACCAACATTTTAGTCGTACGAAGTTTAGTGAAACAGACCCCTAGCTCCTACATTCAGCTAACCTCAATCAGTCCAGCAGTTTAAAGGAACAATTTGACGATTAGTGGGGCTTTTATCAATTAGGACACAAACAGAATACATTATTAGCATAGCATAAACATATATGATACATTATATATAAAACATATATAGAGGATTCCATATAGAGTTTCCATTTGGTATGAGATTTATGAAATGAGTCGCGCACAATTTATGCACCGAGCCTATGCCATGCGGCATAACATTTGCTGACTTGTTTCATAAAGTCTCATATTAAATGGAAACGATGGTTACATGACTTAACACTCCAAATAGCAGAAAACTTGGAGATATCCGATACGTTTCAGTGAGAAGATGCCATTGACTATTTTCGCATCAAGTTAAGTCTCCACAGAGAAAATTAGTGTTTATTACTAGCAAAAACAAATTATAAATATGCCATATTATAGGTTCCAATTCTTTGTAAGCACTTCATATTACCAAACGGTGGCGCATTTTAACAATTGTAGTGATTTACTAAATCATCGACGCTGCTAATGACGTTTACATCAGAATCATGTCAATGTTAAAATATTGTTGCTTTGTCACGCCATTAGGGACGTCATTTTGGAACGTCTTCGTTTTATTCGTTTGGCATAACGTTGCTGCATCATACGAATACGTAATGAATGTCATGCGGCCAGCCAATCAAATTTTCTGCAGGTGTTACTAGAGAAAGTGAGCAGGGATCAACGTATACCCCCGGCCACCGCCTGGACCGACAAATAAAAAGTTTAACACAACAAGTTTATTTCTAAGTAATTTGACCTTGACCTTGGACATGAAGGCCGCATGGGTGTGGTATACATGTATGGATGATGATAAGGAAGTATATGAAGTTTGAAGTCAATCCGACCCGAAAACTTTTAACGCAAATCTTCTAAGTAATTTGACCTTGACCTTGGACATTAAGGCCGCATAGGTGTGGTATGGAATGAATATATGGATGATGACAGGGAAGTATATGCAGTTTGAAGACAATCCGACTTAACGTTGCAGAGATAACAGGTACCCTAAAAGTTTACGCAAATCTTTCTAAGTAATTTTTACGTTGACCTTGGGCATGAAGGCCGCATGTATGTGATATGGAATGAAAATATGGATGATGATAAGGAAGTATATGAAGTTTGAAGTTAATCTGACCTACCGTTGCAGAGATAATGGGTACCCAAAAACTTTAACACAAATCATTCTAAGTAATTTGACCTTGGACATGAAGGCCACATCGGTGTGGTACAGACGGAATTATAAAAACTATATACCCCTCGACATACTGCGAACACCGGGGGTATAATTACATGTGTGACATATCACATTTATAAAATTGGTTACAGCACGTCATAACAAGGTTTTTGTGTGATAAAGTAGCATATGATTAAATCTGTATACGTATACAGACATATCTCATTTTAAAACATTTGGTGTGAAAATGTGACATCATGAGACAGTATGTGCAGTTCCAGGAGACTGATGTCATTCTCATTTATTGATAATCAGGAAGTGAATGTGTTATACTTTGAGAAGCGAATGTAGGTTAATGTGATGTGTATTGGCACAGTTTACATTCAAAATCTTTTGAGATTTATATTGATGTGTTAGCAACTGTAACATTTATGCCGAAAATTATCCCCAAACAGCGGTTTTGACACGCTGTAACACATTGTATAGGCGAATACTATGAGATACTGTGGGAAAATCGTACAAAGGTGGCGAATGCGAGTTCAGCACCTTGTACATGTATATTGATATAATCACCACACCCGGGCGCATCTGGATTGTTTTGTACATTGTTTAGAAAGGTGTTTCATGTATATACATGTACAAACAATTGACCATCCAAGACACGCTAGAAGCACCTGTGTCTGGAGCATGTATCACCTCAATGCCAATCCATGCAGCACGCAGGAGCATAAACAACAATAACTGGCATCCTTAGTGACCTTGACCGTGGGCAGTCAGACGTGGATCATATGCAAAAGAAAGCACCATTCATACACACATTGTGGAAAAATATTATAAAAATTTGTGAAGTGGTTCACAAGTTATATTGAATAAAGAAAAAAAAAACTTTAACACATTTGCCTTACAAACAAGGGAAACAGAAGTCCTCAGTGACCTTGACCTTGGGTGGCCGGACATGGGTCGTATGCAAAACAAATCACCATCCCTAGACACACATTGTGGCCAAATATTATCAAAATATGTGAAGTGGTTCACAAGTTATTGAATAAAGAAAACAAGAGTGCCGAAGGTCACAATATACGCCCGTCGAGGCAAGGCCAGACAACAAGGCGAGATAACTCACTGAAAACCAATATCTTTCTTCATCTTGACGTACATGTACAACGTCCAAAAATAAAAAATGGCCTCCAAGAGATATGTTATCGCAGAATTTTCAAAATCAATAGGCTCCTTCATCTTGCTGTGATAAACATGTATACCAAATTTGGTTACAATCGGTCAAGTAGAACTCGAGTTATTAGTGTATACTGTTATGTCGTTATTTTATGTCTTGTGAAATTTTTTGATGAATTGTGTGAACCAAGGTTTTTTTTTATCTATAGACCACATACAACAAAACTGGGGTTGGTTCCATTTCGTTCTATAAGCCATATGGCAGCCATCTTGAAATTAAAAATGGCTGCCATTGAATGAGTTTAATACATTTTGAGACACCAGCCATTTTGGATTTCAAAATGGCCGCCATTTCAAACTTGGAAATCCAGTATTTATTGTACATTTTTGAATGTTGTGATAACATTTTGTATTTTCCTTCTTCTTATACTCGTATTTCATTGAACAGTCTGCTTAGATTATTGCTAACTGGTATTGTGCTATGAGCAATCTTTATCTTCAAAATGGCCGCCAAATTTAAGAGTTATGTACATTGCCACATCAAAGATTTGTTACACATTCTAGTATTTCTGTGTCTGTAGTTATGTTCTTTCAAATGATATTGTGATTGGAACGTGTGTGTTGACTTGAAAACATATATATATATATACAACATATAACAAAACTGAAGTTTGTTCCATTTCTTAAGAGCCGCATGGCCGCCATTTTGAATTTCAAAGTGGCCGCCATTGAGATTCATTTATATTTAACATTAACGTCATTATATCTGTTGTTTATTATTATTATTTATTATAGATAAGAAATATTGGCATAATTATTTCAGTATATTTTGAAATGGCGGCCATGTTATTTTTAAAATTGCCACCATTTAAACTTGACAATCTAATATTTATTATACATGTTTAATGCAGGGGTGATATTTTGTATGTTTCTTCTGCTTATACTCATAATACAATGAACACAAACTGTTGAGATTATTGCTAATTAGTACTGTTAGTAGGGGGGCAAGCACGCATAACTAGATGGCCGCGGCCTGCATGTCGTGCCTTGTGGCGAGGCATGGACACTAAAAAAAAAGATATATAGTATAACGAAAAACTTTAACCAAAAAACTTAACCAAAAAACTTAACCAAAAAACTTAACCAAAAACTTTAACCAAAAAACTTAACCAAAAACTTCAAAGTAATTTGACCTTGACATTGGGCACAGGGGCCGCACGGGAGGGGGGTAGAATGAAAATATAGATGATGATAAACACCCATGTGAAGTTTCAAGGTAATGGGCAAAGCAGTTGCAGAGATATAGTATAACAAAAAACTTTAACCAAAAAACTTAACCAAAAACTTTAACCAAAAAACTTAACCAAAAACTTCAAAGTAATTTCACCTTGACATTGGGCACAGGGGCCACACGGGAGGGGGGTAGAATGAAAATATAGATGATGATAAACACCCATGTGAAGTTTCAAGGTAATGGGCAAAGCAGTTGCAGAGAAAAACTTAACCAAAAAACTTAACCAAAAATTTTAACCAAAGAACTCAACCAAAAACTTTAACCAAAAAACTTAACCAAACAACTTAACCAAAAACTTTAACCAGACACACGCCAAAGTGCCGACTATATCGCGCTTTCCGCAAGCGGGCGCGACAAAAACTTAACCAAAAAACTTAACCAAAAACTTCAAAGTAATTTGACCTTGACATTGGGCACAGGGGCCGCACGGAAGGGGGTAGAATGAAAATATAGATGATGATAAACACCCATGTGAAGTTTCAAGGTAATGGGCAAAGCAGTTGCAGAGATATAGTATAACGAAAAACTTTAACCAAAAAACTTAACCAAAAAACTTAACCAAAAACTTTAACCAAAGAACTCAACCAAAAACATTAACCAAAAAACTTAACCAAACAACTTAACCAAAAACTTTAACCGGACACACGTACGTACGTACGCCAAAGTGCCGACTATATCGCGCTTTCCGCAAGCGGGCGCGACAAAAACATAACCAAAAACTTTAACCAAAGAACTTAACCAAAAACTTCAAAGTAATTTGACCTTGACATTGGGCACAGGGGCCGCACGGGAGGGGGGTAGAATGAAAATATAGATGATGATAAACACCCATGTGAAGTTTCAAGGTAATGGGCAAAGCAGTTGCAGAGATATAGTATAACCAAAAACTTTAACCAAAAAACTTTAACCAAAAAAATTAACCAAAAAACTTAACCAAAAACTTTAACCAAAAAACTTAACCAAAAACTTTTAACCAAAAAACTTAACCAAACACCTTAACCAAAGAACTTAACCAAAAACTTTAACCAAAAAACTTAACCAAACAACTTAACCAAAAACTTTAACCGGACACACGTACGTACGCCAAAAGGCCGACTATATCGCGCTTTCCGCAAGCGGGCGCGACAAAAATGAATTCTGTTCAACCCGAGAGAGCAAAAGCAACGACTACTTTAAATCAATGCATTATATCATCCTGAACACGAATCCGGTGTCGGTCAATTAAATCAGGTGGGACAAGGTCATTTTTGGGGTCATTAAGTGCACATGGGTCAAATGAGTGCAAAACTCACTCTATTTTGATAATACAATATGTACTTGCATAACATTACAGAAAACTCCGATAAAGTATGTTTTATTGGTGATTATTGTTTTATGGGACATATACAAAGCAAATCGGTTTTCTCGGACATCTCTATCGTTGAGAGTATCAACATATTCAAGATGGCCGCCAAGCATCAATATTTAGCCTGAAATGTGTACTTATTTGATGAATGAAATCAAATAGGCACTTGGATCTTGATCGGACGGACGCAGAAAAACCTTTGGATACCATGCATTAATTTTAAACATAGATGGAGGCTATCAAATCCATATGAATCCAAGATGGACGCCAAATATTCATCAAGATCAGGCAGTATTATCTACAATGTGGTGGACCATATCTTGGTACTAAGCTAGATATGAACATATTAGTTTGATCTTAATCTGAGATACGATATTAAAAATATAGATCAATATTCATGCTCTTCTTAAAGAGCGTTTTTAATTCAAAATGGCCGCTATATTTTCAAAAACTCTAAAGTTATTGAATTTAATGTTTACTTTTGCTTTTCTTATGTATACTACTGCATTCTGTTAGGTGGTTAAATCAGTAAGTTGGACACACTTTATTTTGAAGTCATTTGTAATTGTGTTTATTCAAAATGGTTGCCTCATTTAGGCTATTTTAATATAGTGTGGTACTGGCAATTGCGCGTTTCTTTTCATTTACTTTTACATGTATTTATAGGACATATTCACACGTGTTCAGACTAGTAGATCGCTGATAATACATTTGGTGATGCTCGAATTAGGTTACACTCGTTGTATATATTAAAATATATGTACTGTTTGTTTTACATATTGTATTTTATTGAGTCTCATATACGTTGTAAATTGCACTATAATGCCATATATGTATACACTATGTATTGCGATTGGTGCATATGCTATAGTTCGGCCATGTTCGCATTACAGTCAGACATTGAACTGTTATATGTTGATGTGCGGCTAAGTACCATGATATTTCAATCACTTTAGACTTATAACCAATTAAACAAAATGTAAAATACAACACTTATCAAATAGTATGTATTACAGTTTCTGTTTCCGTGAATATCCATACATTCACAAGTGGATATACACATATGCATACATTTAAATTACGCTGAAATATTTAATAATTGTCCCATATAACCATACGTCTGTACAAGGAAGATCAGCATATTCTACTTCAGCAAAACTTTCCGCATGACTGCTTGTATAATCGTCGCTGATAACTGGAAATATATTCTCAATTAACATATACTCTCATCAATAAAAGTCCTGTCTCCTCCACTGAAATCAATATATTGACAGCGTATATGCATGTCACATATATAAAACATAATATGCTGTAACGAATGCTCATTATTTAAAGGCCTCATATCAGCTATGTGTCAATGTTTAGCTTTACACGTTTCGCTTCCAGGTTAGCTCAAACCTGGTTAGTTGAAAATCCAGTCACGGGAATTGCGGTTTTGTACTGAAAAGTGGTTGTTTGGTCGATCTGTGTACATTATTTATCCATGAATCGCAATTTCAACTACCCAAATACGTGCATGTGAAAATAAGTGTCTCTGTTTGGTCTCTTACGATCTTAAGTATATGTCGTATGTTGTTGTGTATAGACGCGGACGATGGAACTTTCAAATATAGTTATAGATTAGCATAGAATAATCAACCATGTTCATTTTAATGCATTTAAGGTATTACATATTATATTACATATATGGTTGTGATATTATAATACACAGTTATGACACTTACACATACCATGTACAGATATTATATAACTACAACAGATATGATTATAGTGTATGGTATTCCCCAGAAACAGTGCCCTTCATAACTGTGATACATATACATACATATGCATTCAATATAGATAGCATTATGACCGCATAATACATTTTTATAACTTTTATTCTTTCTATGTACCAAACAATCTCATGAATGACCTCAAAATATGTTCCATCATGAATTCACAACATATTGATCTCGATCGCATTATAGTTTAATATCCATACGTATGTGACTCAAAAATACTGAATCATTAAATCCTTCCTATTTACATAGTACATGCCTACCTGTTTATACTTCTTGATATTATAGGTCATCCAAACGCGATTTTATTGTTAATAAACACAACATATGCCGTTTATGAACTGAGATGTAATGGTCTGGATGACTCTACATATATACGATATGTATATGTTATATCATTCCCCAATTTACAAGTAATTGATTATGTCTCTTGCTACACCGACAAGCACACTCGCAGTGTCCATGTTCAGTGTTTCAAAGTTATTGGTATTCCATGTTCATGTTACTGTCGTCAATATTACGACTTTGTTAAAATAATAAATGTGTCGATAAATACTTTTCAGGTATAAATGGTGGGAATATAACGTATGCAAATGCAATTCAGTGTCTTCTATAGCGCACTAATGGGGACATTAGCATTTATAATACCTATATAGCTCAAGATGCAATGGCGTGGTTTTCGTTTTCATATCCAAAATAAATAAGCATACTTCTTCGCTATGAAAAAACGCTGCTTTCATTAAGTGGGAAGTGAATAATGGTAGTTGTTACGTAACCAGCCAAGTTCAGAATGCGTCAACTTCCCTTTGCTATGGCAATCATTGTGCCTACCCTGTCGTGTACCGCATTAACAAATTGATTATCGTTTTTCATAGGTAGATAGTCGGCTTCTTTATAATGGAAAATTACACAATATCTGCATCCGCATGGAATGTACCGGTATCTCATGGTTTCAATATATGCAACAGTAACCATACTTTTATGAAGCAATGCGTCCTTTCGAGGACTTGAATGGCCCGAGGCAGCTATGGGGGTACAGAGCCATGCTCTCCCAGACAATTGTGAAATCCAGATGGTCTGAAATACCATTTTATATATTCTCAGCAAAAACTGAGTACATACATGTAATACGACTCTCCTGCTTGCATCAATATTATAAAATGACTACGTATTGACAATAATTATTATTTTAGTGCATGAAAGAGTGGACCGTGACACCAAGGCACGACGAGGGAGGTTGGGGAGGGGGTCGTCCGACCGCACCGACCCCCTGGTTACGGACCTGTTGCAATAATAAAATGCAACATTGATGTTCATGGTCGTGTTAAAGATAACATGATCGGTTTAATGTTTAATGGCTTTAAACAGACTATCAACAGCTCATTTCATCTGCATGGATGGGGGCGGGTAACTGACTATTTGCATACAATTTCCATCCAGCCCTGACATTAGATAAACCGGATCTACTGTCAGGTATTCACCATAGTATAGTAACTTAGCCCCCTCCCCATAAACATAGTAGGATTACCACTGATCGTATTACTCTTATAACAAGGTTAGCCGGATTCAACTCTCGCCTACCATCAAACTGAACATGTGAATAATGGCCAAGCCAGGGATATCGCGCTCCCCGGCAATTATCAACCCACCATCGTTAATTATATAATAAACTAGAAATGGACGCTTGTCGACAAGCGCATGTGTATCCCCCTCCTCAGATACACAAGTAGTTTGAAACAAGAGGGCCATGATGGCCCTAATTCGCTCACCTGACTCCATGAACACCAGAGGAGAATGCGACATTGAGTTCATGTGTTTTAAAAAAATTGTACTATTTTTAGATGGCGGTCATCTTGGATTAAGCGATGACTGTCATTTTACCAAATCTGAAAATGCTTCACCCAAAGATCTTAACTTCCTATGAAGTTTGGCCAGCATCGGCCCTGTAGTTCCTGAGAAAAAGACGTTCAAAATCTTGAATAAATGGACCTTTTGGTCGCCTCATCGATACCTTCAATTTGATATATGGCATGAGCATATTCGGTCAAAAAAAAAAATGGACACCAATTTGACCCCACGGGCCATGTCCATTTTTGACCCCGGGGTCACCATTTTCACAACTTTCAAAGAGCATAGTAAATCGATCATTCCTACCAAGTTTAGTCGAAATCCGGCCAGCGGTTCAAGAGAAGAAGATTTTTTAAGAATTTATGCTATTTTTAGACGGCGGCCATCTTGGATTAGAGATGACCTCCATTTTAACAAATCTGAAAAGGCTTCACCCATGGACCATAACTTTTAAGTTTGGCTACCATGGGCCAAGCGGTTCATGTGAAGAAGAATTTTTAAATCTCTAATAAAAGAACGACCATTTGACATTTCGGCGGCCATCTTGGATGACATAACAATCCGATTTCGACAAAAAATGTACCACAGTGATCGCCTCATTGATACCTTCGATTTGATATATAACATGACCATATTCGGTCAAAAATAAAATTTAACCCCAATTTGACCCCACGGACCACGCCCATTTTTGACCCCGGGGTCACCATTTTCACAACTTTGAAAGAGCAATGTACATCGATCATTCCTACCAAGTTTCGTCGAAATCCGGCTAGCGGTTCATGAGAAGAAGATTTTTTAAGAATTTATGCTATTTTTAGACGGTGGCCATCTTGGATTAGCGATGACCTCCATTTTAACAAATCTGAAAAGGCTTCACCCATGGACCATAACTTTTAAGTTTGGCTACCATGGGCCAAGCGGTTCATGTGAAGAAGAATTTTGAAATCTCTAATAAAAGAACGATCTTTTGACCTTTCGGCGGCCATCTTGGATGACATAACAATCCGATTTCGACAAAAAATGCACCAGAGTGATCGCCTCATTGATATCTTCAATTTGATATATGACATGACCATATTCGGTCAAAAATAAAATTTGACCCCAATTTGACCCCACGGGCCATGCCCATTTTTGACCCCGGGGTCACCATTTTAACAACTTTGAAAGAGCAATGTACATCGATCATTTCTACCAAGTTTTGTTGAAATCCGGTTAGCGGTTCTTGAGAAGAAGATTTTTGAAGAATTTGTGCTATTTTTAGACGGCGGCCATCTTGGATTATGTGATGACGTCATTTTAACAATTTTGTAATCCCCCTACCTAAGGACCATGACCATGAAGTTTGGTGACTATAGGCCCAATGGTTACCGAGGAGAAGACGACGACGGACGACGACGGACGACGACGGACGACGGACGACGGACACATTGCGGTAACAATAGCTCACATGAGCTTTGCTCAGGTGAGCTAAAAAGGGTAGTTATGCTCTGGAGACAAAATCAGTGACGGAAAAACAAAGGGAGATAACTAAAAAATTAGTGATGCAAGAGTTGTCATTCTTGCGTGACACACCTTTAGGGTCGTGGTCTATGCATGTGTGAAGTTTCATGAAAATATTCCAAAGGGTGTTCGAGTTATGCTCCGGACACGAAATCAGTGCACGAAACAACAAAGGGAGATAACTAAGAAATTAACGACGCAAGAGTTGTCATTCTTACGTGCGACACACCTTTGGGTCGTCTTCTATGCATGTGTGAAGTTTAATAAACTAGAAAATGTGTTCATAGAACACGGATGTCCCACATATCGCTTTGATAATAAATGAGTCCAAATTCCAAGTCAAAATTTTCTTTTACCTGAGCGTTAAAGTTTTTGAAGCACCAAGTATGTGACCTTGACCCTGGGCTTGGCAGGGGCAGGATGAACGTGGATTTGGCACAGGGCGGTAGAGGACCATTAGAGCAATGCATATATGAAATATGAAGCTGATCCGTGAAAGAAAACAGAAATTATAAGATATTTACCTGAGATTTAAAGTTTTTGAAGCACTAAGTATGTGATCTTAACCCTGGGCTTGGCGGGGGCAGGACAAACGTGGATTTGGCACAGGGCGGTAGAGGACCATTAGAGCAACGCGTATATGAAATATGAAGTTGATCCGTGAATGGAAAGAAAAATTATAAGATATTTACCTGAGCGTTAAAGTTTTTGAAGCACCAAGTATGTGACCTTGACCCTGGGCTTGGCGGGGGCAGGATGAACGTGGATTTGGCACAGGGCGGTAGAGGACCATTAGAGCAATGCGTATATGAAATATGAAGATGATCCATGAAAGAAAACAGAAATTATAAGATATTTACCCGAGCGTTAAAGTTTTTGAAGCACTAAGTATGTGACCTTGACCCTGGGCTTGGCGGGGGCAGGACGAACGTGGATTTGGCACAGGGCGGTAGAGGACCATTAGAGCAATGCGTATATGAAATATGAAGCTGACCCGTGAAAGAAAACAGAAATTATAAGATATTTACCTGAGCGTTAAAGTTTTTGAAGCACCAAGTATGTGACCTTGACCCTGGGCTTGGTGGGGGCAGGACGAACGTGGATTTGGCACAGGGCGGTAGAGGACCATTAGAGCAATGCGTATATGAAATATGAAGCTGATCCGTGAAAGAAAACAGAAATTATAAGATATTAACCTGAGCGTTAAAGTTTTTGAAGCACCAAGTATGTGACCTTGACCCTGGGCTTGGCGGGGGCAGGACGAACGTGGATTTGGCACAGGGCGGTAGAGGACCATTAGAGCAATGTGTATATGAAATATGAAACTGATCCGTGAAAGAAAACAGAAATTATAAGATATTTACCCGAGCATTAAAGTTTTTGAAGCACCAAGTATGTGACCTTGACCCTGGGCTTGGCGGGGGTCAGGACGAACGTGGATTTGGACATAGTGAACCATCAGAGCAATGTGTATATGAAATATGAAGCAGATCGGTCGAAGGATGAAGAAATTATGAGACATTTACCCGAGCGTTAAAGTTTTGTGACGGACGGACGGACGGACGGACGGATGGGAGGACGGGACGCACGTTCCTACGAATGAATACTTGTTGGGTTTTTACTCTATAAAAATACCCAACAAGAGTACCCAACACTATCCTAACCCTACCCAATAAGATCCCCGTACGCTTACAATAAGTACCCATTCGTGTGTGCGGATGGACGGACGGGCAAGGGTAACACTAAATGCCCCCTCCACTATCGTGGTTGGTGGGGCATAAAAATATTCCAAAGGGTGTTCGAGTTATGCTCTGGATACGAAATCAGAGCATGAAACAACAAAGGGCGATAAGTAAACAAGAATTCCGCGGAATCAAATGCCTCGCCTTGTCCCGCCTTGACCTCGAGCCTGGGCCCGAAAGCAATTTTCACTGGCCTGAACATATTATACAATTATTGACTAGTGAGCCATGGAATATCAGATTATATTCTATGGCTCACTAGTCAATAATTGTTTTATTATATGATAATAGTCTGTATATAGCACTTACGACCTTACGCTACTAGACAAAAATTTAAAAAGAATTTGAAAAAAAAAATGAAAAAAATGAAAAAAAAAAAATGGAAAAAAAAAGTTTAAAAATTAAAAATAATAATGCTTGCTACTGGAGCACAGAATTTTTTTTTTAATAGTCCTATATTTATCTACATATATCTGCACAGGTCCACATAATGCCACAATATTTTCAACACAGTTTACGAAAATGTAATATACAATGTAGTAATTTACTTGTATATATTAGCTGTGGTCAGATAGTGGTCAAGACTGGACATTTGCACATGCTAGCACATGCACAGGTGAATGGTTCTCCCAGTCTCTATTGCTCAACTGGAGAAGGCTATTGTTCTCTCTACAGGTAAGGTGTACAGAGCACACGAGAAAACGGGTCTTCATGCATTATTGCCCAGTTTGTAGAGTGTGCAAAACAAAAAAGGGAGATAACTAAAAGATTAGCTATGCAAGAGTTGTCATTCTTGTGCGCGACACACCTTCGGGTTGTGGTCTATGCATGTGTGAAGTTTCATGAAAATATTCCAAAGGGTGGTCGAGTTATGCTCCGGACACGAAATCAGTGCGCGAAACAAAAAAGAGAGATAACTAAAAAATTAGCTATGCAAGAGTTGTCATTCTTGTGCACGACACACCTTTGGGTCGTGGTCTATGCATGTGTGAAGTTTCATGAAATGTTATAAAGGGTGTTCGAGTTATGCTCCGGACAAGAAGTGTCTGCGGCGGACGCGGACGCTGTCAAATCCATAGTATCCCCCGACGGATACAATTACCATTCACATGCTCACAACCTGTATCTGTATTTTATTTCTATCCGAATACAGGTATTAGACACGGGCATTATGTTCATTCAGTCAACCCGACGGAGTCCGGGGGATACAATTACCATTCACATGCTCACAACCTGTATCTGTATTTTATTTCTATCCGAATACAGGTATTAGACACGGGCATTATATTCATTCAGTCAAATGCATGAATACCTAGATGTAATTGTAAAGATGTTCCTGTTTCTTTTGACATTGTCAACTAGAATTCAGAATTATGTTCCACTTGAAATCCAAGATCGTGACTGTAGTCGTTTACTAACCATTACCATGTTACAGCTAGGATCTATTGTTATCCATGAGTTGCACCAATATTTTGTTGCTAGCTCATATTATAAAACTACGCACTATAGTAGGAAACTAAAATCGCGGTCATAAAATATTATTCTTAATGTTATCATCGAAAACACTAAAACAAAATGTATGGTGTGGCATATGCTATGTCGTTGATGACTACGCTACTTAATATAGATGTGTCAGAATTGTATCCATGTTGGCGGCGATCTTTGATTTACCTTTGTCTGCGGCGACAGATAATTCGGTACAGTTTGGAACACGAGCCTCGCACTTTTAAAATATTACACATATGATTTCCAATTATGTTTCATTTCTTTACTACGTTGTCAATCAACAGAACCTAAGAGCTTAAGCGATATTTAGCGGCCATCTTGAATATTCCAACATGGTCAAATAATAAGTGTATTAGATGGACTCATTAATTTTTGCAAAGAACACATTCAATGAAAACAAAAAAGGAAAACAACTGAAATATAAATGTGCATGAAAGTGTAGCTATATATTGTTGTTATTCCACACACATTTACTGCACGTCTGTGTGCATATTTGGCAGCCATCTTATATGTATGTGAATTTATCAGTGGTGAATTGTTTTTTGATAGGTTATCAAAACGTAGTTCTATGTATGTAAACGCATAATGTAAGTACCAAACGCCATATAATAATCAAGTCAGAATATATTTAAGACAAAATGTTGATACCTGGCGGCCATCTTGAAAATCACAAAATACACACCGGTTTGAACCAACATAAAAACTAATCGTCTCATATATGTCATAAGGAAGAATATTCAACAATTTAAACAACTTTGTCTGATATTTGAAGCATGATATGCAACTACATGTCCAACTACTGATATAAAAGATGAATCTGAACTCATTTGACCTCTTTGCACTTAATGACGTCAAAAGTGACCTTGTCCCACCTAATTTGATTGACCGACACCGGATTCATGTTCAGGAATGTATGATGAATCAATCTAGCATAGTCGTTGCTTTTGCTCTCTTGGGTTGAACAGAAATCGTTTTTAAGCCACTTCTCTTCAAAGTGCCCCTCCACTATGTAGTACCAGACACCATTATCTTCAAAATTGCCGCTGGAAATAAGTGTGTCACATACATTGTCACTTCAAGGATTTACATGTACATGTATTACGTATTGTTGTATTCCGTACATGTACATGTATTATGTATTGTTGTATTCCGTACTTACATGTAATACATATTGTTGTGGCTTATAGTTATGTTTCTTCAAATAATATCTCGGTCAGCACATGTGTTTTCCTTCTAAATAAGAAGATAAAATATGGCAAATCATCCATTTTATCCAATAAAGTTTATATTAATGTCTTGTATATTGCTTTGCATAGGTAAATATTCATATTCTCCTTGCTGTCGTGAAAAAGCGTCTGTTACGGCGATATGATGCACCGTCTGTAGTCTGTACAATGTAAGATCTGGCATTGTGCAAGCAGACTGCAACTGGTCTCAACAAGTTGCTGTCTTTATGTAGTCCAACTTGGTCGCCAATGTTTAACTCTTTTAATTTTAAAGCTACAATGTTTTTATCATAGAGATTCTTGCTCTGTTGATGACTGGATCTGATTTTGTCACAAATCAAAACATTTTTTGGCAATACCTGCTCACAAGTGGTCAGTAAACTGTATAGAAGCCGCTGTTCCACCAATAACTGTGCAGGTGACCATTCCGTGCCGGTTACGGGAGTTTCGATATTCCAGTGTACCCAAATATAGGTCTGTACATTCATCTTTTGTTTTTCAGAAACTGTGTTTCACAAATGATTACTGTTCGCTCAGCTAACCCACTGGACATTGGCTACATAGAGCATGTGTTAAGGAAATATCATTCTTTTGCAAAATCAGCAAAAAACTGGTAGGCACATTGCAGACTTCATCTGACACACGTGTACTTGGTATACCATGCTTACTGTAAATCCCTTACAATAGTACAATGGCCATTTTAGATTTAATGCACTGTGACTGTTGTTGTTTTACCAGAAATTCATTTTCATTCCATGTGGAAATGTTTATAGCAACAGTTTGTCATGGGTAGTCGTCTGGTACATAGTGTGATATCAGAAACTGTCTTTTTGGCATTTCAGTTTATATCTTCAATTGAACATATTCCTACCATTTTACCAGAACATAATATCTAGCGCTAGAGAATGCCGAGATGGCCATTGTGCATGGCTTGCAACATTTTAGACTTGAGTGGAGTCAGAATTATGAGTTTAGAACCTTTCAGCTTACATGTATCTCCGTATTCCCATAACGCCACTATTTTCTGCGGACATTGCGTTCTGAAATTGAGTTATCCCTTTAGACTCGTTTTTCTAGCCGAATCAATTGTGCATCTTACTCAAGTCAAATTTGCAATTTCTTGCAACTCATGATCACTGACAGGTAAGTTTGTGAATACGTCATGTGCCTGTGTATTCATATCCTTAATAAAGTTAGAATATATGCAGAGCTGCCAACCCCATGTCGGTCACATGAGGAACATGGAGAGAAAAGGGGCTATTTTCAGGAACACCACATATGTTTTCCAGAACACAAATCAGTACTCACTTCAATCTTCAATCTTAGTCATTTTTTAGAGCCTTGTCTCGGCCACCATGACCAACCGAAAAAATCACAATTACACTGCTTGCAAGACGCAAATTCATCACCGCACTTACACGCTGTAATCAGTGATGAACGTCTGTGTTCTTTCGATAAACAAGAGGGCCATGATGGCCCTAATTCGCTCACCTGACTCCATGAACACCAGAGGAGAATGTGACATTGAGTTCATGTGTTTTAAAAAAATTGTGCTATTTTTAGATGGCGGTCATCTTGGATTAAGCGATGACTCTCATTTTACAAAATCTGAAAATGCTTCACCCAGCATCGGCCATGTGGTTCCTGAGAAAAAGTTGTTAAAAATCTTGAATAAATGGACCTTTTGGTGGCCATCATGGAAGACATAATCATCCGATTCCGACAAATATTGCACCAGAGTGATCGCCTCATTGATACCTTCAATTTGATATATGACATGACCATATTCAGTCAAAAATAAAATTTAACCCCAATTTGACCCCACGGGCCACGCCCATTTTTGACCCCGGGGTCACCATTTTAACAACTTTCAAAGAGCAATGTACATCGATCATTCCTACCAAGTTTCGTCGAAATCCATCTAGCGGTTCATAAGAATTTATGCTATTTTTAGACAGCGGCCATCTTGAATTAGCGATGACCTCCATTTTAACAAATCTGAAAATGCTTCACCCATGGACCATAACTTTTAAGTTTGGCTACCCTGGGCCAAGCGGTTCATGTGAAGAAGAATTTTGAAATCTCTAATAAAAGAACGATCTTTTGACATTTTGGCGGCCATCTTGGATGACATAACAATCCGATTTGGACAAATAATGTACCAGAGTGATCGCCTCATTGATACCTTCGATTTGATATATAACATGACCATATTCGGTCAAAAATAAAATTTGACCCCACGGGCCACGCCCATTTTTGACCCCGGGGTCACCATTTTAACAACTTTGAAAGAGCATTGTACATCGATCATTCCTACCAAGTTTCGTCGAAATCCGGCTAGCGGTTCATGAGAAGAAGATTTTTTAAGAATTTATGCTATTTTTAGACGGCGGCCATCTTGGATTAGCGATGACCTCCATTTTAACAAATCTGAAAAGGCTTCATACATGGACCATAACTTTTAAGTTTGGCTACCATGGGCCAAGCGGTTCATGTGAAGAAGAATTTTGAAATCTCTAATAAAAGAACGACCATTTGACCTTTCGGCGGCCATCTTGGATGACATAACAATCCGATTTCGACAGAAAATGCACCAGAGTGATCGCCTCATTGATACCTTCAATTTGATATATGACATGACCATATTCGGTCAAAAATAAAATTTGACCCCAATTTGATCCCACGGGCCACGCCCATTTTTGACCCCGGGGTCACATTTTTATAACAACTTTGAAAGAGCAATGTACATCGATCATTCCTACCAAGTTTCGTCGAAATCTGGCAAGCGGTTCATGAGAAGATTTTTTAAGAATTTATGCTATTTTTAGACGGCGGCCATCTTGGATTAGCGATGACCTCCATTTTAACAAATCTGAAAAGGCTTCACCCATGGACCATAACTTTTAAGTTTGGCTACCATGGGCCTAGCGGTTCATGTGAAGAAGAATTTTTAAATCTCTAATAAAAGAACGGCGTTTTGACCTTTCGGCGGCCATCTTGGATGACATAACATCCGATTTCGACAGAAAATGCATCAGAGTGATCGCCACATTGATACCTTCAATTTGATATATGACATGACCATATTCGGTCAAAAATAAAATTTGACCCCAATTTGACCCCATGGGCCACGCCCATTTTTGACCCCGGGGTCACCATTTTAACAACTTTGAAAGAGAAATGTACATCGAACATTCCTACCAAGTTTCGTCGAAATCCGGCAAGCGGTTCATGAGAAGAAGATTTTTTAAGAATGTATGCTATTTTTAGACGGCGGCCATCTTGGATTAGTGATGACCTCCATTTTAACAAATCTGAAAAGGCTTCACCCATGGACCATAACTGTTAAGTTTGGCTACCATGGGCCAAGCGGTTCATGTGAAGAAGAATTTTGAAATCTCTAATAAAAGAACGACCTTTTGACCTTTCGGCGGCCATCTTGGATGACATAACAATCCGATTTCGATCAAAAATAAAATTTGACCCCAATTTGACCCCACGGGCCACGCCCATTTTTGACCCCAGGGTCACCATTTTAACAACTTTGAAAGAGCAATGTACATCGATCATTCCTACCAAGTTTTGTCGAAATCCGGTTGGCGGTTCTTGAGAAGAAGATTTTTTAAGAATTTGTGCTATTTTCAGACGGCGGCCATCTTGGATTACGTAATGACGTCATTTTAACAATTTTGTAATCCCCCTACCTAAGGACCATGACCATGAAGTTTGGTGACTATAGACCCAATGGTTACCGATGAGAAGACGTTTGAAAATGTTCACGGACGACGACGGACGACGGACGCCGGACGCCGGACGACGGACACATTGCGGTAACAATAGCTCCTAAAAAAACCCAGATTAGTCGGCTGCACGCTTTGGAGCAGACATTTTAAGAATTTACGCAATTTATCACTGAGCGCTTGAAACTACTATTCCTACACAAGAAGGGTCTCACGGTATACAGTGGGTGGCTAGCTTTAAAAAGGGGTTGGACAATTTTCTATATACTTCACTAGCGACCCTGCAAGTTACACCAGTGTGTCTAGAAAAATAGGGTTATGAATATTTCTTGACTTTGGGAGGCTTGACTAGGTGTATTTTTTAGAGTATTTCATAATTATACGAAACTGAATGTTAGCTCTGGTTGATTTAGACATCTTGGAAAATGGCGCATGCTATGCTGTCTCGCCGGTACGGTTTCGCGTCAGAATTTAAGGTATTTTTCGGGCATTTGTAGCGAAAATTTGAGGTGGTTATGACCCCGCTTTGGAATCATTTTCAGGAAATGGTGTGGTGTTACAAGTGATAGAACAAGACATAACAAAGTCTCTGTGCCTCATGTTATCATGAGAACAATTCCAACAAATTCAGTCGTGTTGAAATTTCTGGCCAAAAATAGGTGGGTGGGTAACTTTGTAAAAAAATAATTAAACACATCTGATGCGGTTACTGCATTTTTATTGTAGCGCGTGATTTGTACTTCATTTGTGAGTATTTTTTAATACTTGTCGCAAGAGACTCCTTAACTGATTGTGAGAGGCGGTGATTTTTATAAGTCACCCCCACCGCCCTCAGAAAAGCAGTCAAGTTTGGCTATTTTCAACCGTCCCGTGATGCCAAGAATCAAAATGGTAAGTGCCTAGGTGAGTATGATCACGGGTAAATAAACTTATTTGAAGAATTTGGAAGCAAAATTATTATTTCCCGATATTCCCGTGCTGATTTTTTAAAAAATCATACTTTTTAATTGTTGTCCGTACTTCCGTATTTCTAACGTATTTTCCGGAACAAATACGGAAAAATCAGAACAGTTGGCAGCTCTGTATATGTATGTTACTGACTCGTTGGTTAGCGTATATTTTTGCCAGAAGCGCGCGTTTCATTGACAAGCCATATTGCTTCAACAGCAGTAAAATATCCTGTAATCTGTGACGACATGAATAGAGTATTTATATCATGGACATGAGAGGCAAGTGATCTGACTCCACTTGAACAGTCAGTCCATAAACATAACAAAACAGTTTCTGGCCAAATAACATGCCTCATTATTCATGTTAAATCAGAGCATATTAGTTTTCTGTGAGATTAAATGATATGAAGGCATTAGACATTGGCTTGCCTTTGTGGTACACCATAATGCAGACCTAGATGCGCAGGTCTACATGTCTCTGGCTTTGTCAAGTCATAATATGACAATTTCAACTAGCGAAACGCAATTTGGGCAATCAAGGCACTGATCCCTTTTATATTGACACAGAAGTTGTGATCTCTTAAGACCATAATATGGTAATCGTAAATAATGCCATGCAACAATACTGCCTTTTCAATGTGGCCATTTTTCTAGTTTCCTGCATATAATTCTTTATTAGGTATAGAGTGTAGTGTATTCAACCCCCAACTGTGTTTTGGCCATCAATCTGACATTTTACACACATCATCTACACATACTGAACATGTGCACATGGAGTTTTAATGCCGAAAAAGTCATTTAATTGCATACATACTGCCTTTTCGACATTGCTTCTACACTTTTCTGCATAAAAGTTTGTATAGGGTATATATTTTATGTAAGCAACTCCTTTGAGCACATTTTGAGTGTGATTGTGGCAGCACTGCCTTTCAGAAATACCAACAAGGTGTAGAGTCTAATGCAGACGGTGGTGGACCTGGTTGAAAGCAATGTATCCATAATTAAGACGACGATGGCTGCGGTCCGCATGTCGAGCCCGCCGAGGCATTTGATGGTCTCAGAGTGTATTTATTTGAAGTTTGATGCCCAATAAGCATACAAAGTTTCAAGAAAATCTGACTTACGGTTACAGAGATAGTAGGTATGTGAAAACTTTAACGCAAATTTTGACAGAAACTTTAACGCAAACTTCTAAGTCATTTGACCTTAACATAGGGGCACAGGGGCCGCATGAGTGGGACACAGAATGAATATATGGATGATGACTAATAAGCATATGAAGTTTCAAGTCAATGTGACTTAGGACTGCAGAGATATAAGGTATTTAAAAACTTTAACGCAGATTTCGGAACGCAAACTTCTAAGTCATTTGACCTTGACCTTGGGCACAGGGGCCGCATGAGTGGGATACAGCATGAATATATGGATCATGACTAATAAACAAATGAAGTTTCAAGTCAATGTGACTTAGGACTGCAGAGATATAAGGTATTTACAAACTTTAACGCAGATTTCAGAACACAAACTTCTAAGTCATTTGACCTTGACCTTGGGCACAGGGGCCGCATGAGTGGGATACAGCATGAATATATGGATCATGACTAATAAGCATATGAAGTTTCAAGTCAATGTGATTTGGGACTGCACAGATATAAGGTATTTAAAAACTTTAATGCAGATTTCGGAACGCAAACTTCTAAGTCATTTGACCTTGACCTTGGACACAGGGGCCGCATGAGTGGGATACAGCATGAATATATGGATCATAACTAATAAGCATGTGAAGTTTCAAGTCAATGTGACTTAGGATTGCAGAGATATAAGGTATTTAAAAACTTTAACGCAGATTTCGGACACACGGACGGACGGACGGATGGACGCATGCACGCACGGACACCCGGACGTCATTGTGATCACAATGCCTCGCTTTCCGCAAGCGGGCTCGACAAAAAGTATAAGAAGTGTATATATAATGAATATAGCATTTCAGGGCGGCCATTTTTAAATCTAAGATAGCTGCCATGGGACCTGTTAAAAATGAAAATAACACGGGTTTTGTTGTGTGTGGTTAAAAGATTACCGGTATCACTAAAACAAGAATTCCGCGGAATCAAATGTCTCGCCTTGTTCCGCCTTGACCTTGACCCTGGGCCCGGAGAATTTTTTTTTTAATAATCGTATATTCATCTACATATCATAGTAAAGGGATATATAAAGTTTGATGACTGTAGCTGATAAGGTGTTGGAAGTAATGATCGTAACACGAAAACTTAACATTGAAAGTATTAAAAAAATAGAATTTGACCTTAACCCTGGGGACCCTGGGGCCCGAGAAAAACAAATTAATAATCCTATATTCATCTACATATCATAGTAAAGTGATGTATAAAGTTTCATGACTGTAGCTGATAAGGTGTTGAAGTAATGATCGTAACACGAAAACTTAACATTGAAAGTATTAACAAATAGAGTTTGACCTTGACCCTGGAGACCCTGGGGCCCGCCAAATTTTGATTAATAGTCCTATATTCATGTACATATCATAGTAAACGTATGTATAAAGTTTGATGACTGTAGCTGACAAGGTGTTGAAGTACATGTAATGATCGTAACACGAAAACTTAACATTGAAAGTATTAACAAATAGAGTTTGACCTTGACCCTGAAGACCCTGGGGCCCGCCAAATTTCGTTAATAGTCCTAGATTCATGTACATATCATAGTAAACGTATGTATAAAATTTGATGACTGTAGCTGACAAGGTGTTGAAGTAATGACCGTAACACGAAACGTAACACGAAAACTTAACATTGAATATACTAACAAATAGAGTTTGACCTTGACCCTGAAGACCCTGGGGCCCGCCAAATTTTGTTAATAGTCCTATATTCATGTACATATCATAGTAAACGTATGTATAAGGTTTGATGACTGTAGCTGACAAGGTGTTGAAGTAATGACCGTAACACAAAAACTTAACATTGAATGATGACACCGCCGTCGACGACGACTCCGGAAAAGCAAAACCTATGTCTCGCTTTCCGCTTCGCGGGCGAGACAAAAACTATCAATATTCTACCTGTATTAGAAATGTATATATAATGAATATTGCATTTCAGGGAGGCCATTTTGAAATGCAAGATGGGGCCAAAATAATTGTAGAAAAAAATGGAACCAACCCCAGTTTTGTTCTTAGTGCTCTAAAGATGAAAACAAACATTGGTTACAAGAATGTAGCAAAACAAATTGCAAATCTACATAACAGAATACACTATATTGTATGGACAAGGATACAGAGTGCGAAAATTAAAAATGGCCGCCAAGGGGAGATAAGTCTTCGGAACTTTTTCAAAATGAATAGGCTTCTTCGTCTTGCCATGATAAACATGTATACGGAATTTGGTTACGATCTGTGAAGTAGAACTTGAGTTACAGACAGAGTGCGAAAATTAACAAGAGTTGTCAGAAGACAACGAAGCTCGCCTGTTGGCAGCCTTCATTCAAACTTGTCACAGTTGTATAAAAAACATGAATATTATATAACTTGACCTTGGGATAAGGGGTGTATGGTGGACCTTGACATTGAGGTCAGTGGTGGAAGGTGGGTCGTGGATTTGATACAGCATGATAAAGCATATTAAGATAAATCCATGTATGAAATATCAATGCGCTCCCTGAAAAGAGAAGGAAAACAAAATTTAACCGAGCGTTAAGTTTATGAACACACTATAAAGTTGGTGATTTTCTACAGCATGATAGCTATTCACATGAGGAATGCATGTATAAATGTGCTAAGTTTGTGACCTTGGCCTTGGCGAAAGGGGTGGGGGGGGGTGGGGGGGTCATGGATTTGCTGTAGCACAATAGAGTATCATCAGAAGAATGCATGTATGAAATATGAAGGTGTTCCCTGTAAAGAAACTGAAGTTATAAAAAGACATTTACTCCAACGTTAAGTTTATGATGTTGAAGTTGATGTTGCAAGGGGTGGGGTGGGTCATGGATTTGCTGTAGCACAATAGAGGATCATCAGATGAATGCATGCATGAAATATCAAAGCGTTCAAAGTGTAAAGAAATAGAGTATCATTAGAAGAATGCATGTATGAAATATGAAGGTGTTCCCTGTAAAGAAACAGAAGTTATAACTAGAAATGTGGCCTGTCGGCACACGAATGCCCCCGCTGGCAGCCAAAGAAAACAAGGCATATTTGAATGTGGATTTGTCACAGGGTGGCAGAGGACCATTGGAGCAATGCGTGTGTGAAATGTGAAGCAGATCCGAGCAAGGAAACAGAAATTATAAGCCATTTACCCGAGCGTTAAGGTTTCAAACGCACCAAGTCTGTAACCTTGACCCTGGGCATGGCGGGGGCGGGACGAATGTGGATTTGTCACAGGGTGGCAGAGGACCATTGGAGCAATGCGTGTGTGAAATGTGAAGCAGATTCGAGCAAGGAAACAGAAATTATAATCCATTTACCCGAGCGTTAAGGTTTCAAACGCACCAAGACTGGAACCTTGACCCTGGGCTTGGCGGGGGCGGGACGAATGTGGATTTGTCACAGGGTGGCAGAGGACCATTGGAACAATGCGTGTGTGAAATGTGAAGCAGACCCGAGCAAGGAAACAGAAATTACTAGAAATGTGGCCTGTCGGCACACGAATGCCCCTGCTGGCAGCCAAAGAAAACAAGGCATATTTGAATGTGGATTTGTCACAGCGTGGCAGAGGACCATTGGAGCAATGCGTGTGTGAAATGTGAAGCAGATCCGAGCAAGGAAACAGAAATTATAAGGCATTTACCCAGCGTTAAGGTTTCGAACGCACCAAGTCTATGACCTTGACCCTGGGCTTAACGGGGGCGGCACGAATGTGGATTTGTCACAGGGTGGCAGAGGACCATTGCAGCAATGCGTGTGTGAAATGTGAAGCAGATCCGAGCAAGGAAACAGAAATTATAAGGCATTTACCAGCGTTAAGGTTCGAAAGCACCAACGTCTGTGACCTTGACCCTGGGCTTAGCGGGGGCGGCACGAATGTGGATTTGTCACAGGGCGGTAGAGGACCATTGGAGCAATGTGTGTGTGAAATGTCAAGCAGATCCGAGCAAGGAAACAGGAATTATAAGCCATTTACCCGAGCGTTAAGGTTTCGTACGTACGTTACGTACATTACGTACGTACGGACGCCGGTAACACTATATGCCCCCCACACCATTCGGTGGCGGAGGCATAAAAATACATTTACTCCAATGTTATGTTCATGATGTTGATGTTGAAAGGGGTGGGGTGGTTCATGGATTTTCTGTAGCACAATAGAGGATCATCAGATGAATGCATGTATGAAATATCAAAGCGTTCAAAATGTAAAGAAATAGAGTATCATCAGAAGAATGCATGTATGAAATATGAAGGTGAAATATAAAGAAACAGAAGTTATAAAAAGACCTTTACTCCAAAATATGAAATATCAAAGCGTTCAAAGTGTAAAGAAACAGATGTTACACAACATTTACCCCAATGTAAAGTTTATGAACATGCTAAAAGTTTGTGACCTTGACCTTGGGGTAAGGGTTGGGTGGTGGGTTGTGGATTTGCTACAGCATGATAGAGGGTCATCTGAGGAATGTATGTATGAAATATCAAGGCGTTCCATCAAAGGAAACAGTTGTTATCGGACATTTACCCCAACGTTAAGTTTATGAATGTGTCAAGTTGTGACCTTGACCTTGGGGTAAGGGGTGGGCGGTGGGTCATGGATTTGCTATAGCACGATAGAGTATCATCAGATGAATGTGTGTATGAAATATCAAGGCGTTCCATGAAAGGAAACAGATGTTACAAGACATTTACCCCAACGTTAAGTTTATGAATGTGCTAAGTTTGTGACCGTGACCTTGGGGAAAGGGGTGGGGTTGGTCATGGATTTGCTATAGCACGATAGAGTATCATCAGATGAATGCATGTATGAAATATCAAGGTGTTCAAAGTGTAAAGAAACAGAAGTTACACAACATTTATTTCACGTTAAGTTTATGAACATGCTAAGTTTGTGACTTTGACTTTTGGGTAAGGGTTGGGTGGTGGGTTGTGGATTTGCTACAGCATGATAGAGGGTCATCTGAGGAATGTATGAAATAGCAAGGCATTCCATGAAAGGAAACAGACATTTACCCCAACGTTAAGTTTATGAATGTACTAAGTTTGTGACCTTGACCTTGGGGTAAGGGATGGGCGGTGGGTCATGGATTTAATATAACATGATAAAGTATCATCAGATGAATGCATATTTGAAATATCAAGGCGTTCCATGAAAGGAAACAGATGTTATAATACATTTACCCCAACATTAAGTTTATGAATGCCTTGACCTTGGGGAAAGGGGTGGGCGGTGGGTCATGAATTTGCTATAGCACGATAGAGTATCATCAGATGAATGCATGTATGATATATGAAGGCGTTCCTGTCAATAAACAGAAGTTACACAACATTTACCCCAACGTTAAGTTTATGAACATGCTAAGTTTGTGACCTTGACCTTGGGGTAAAGATTGGGTGGGTGGTGGGTCATGGATTTGCTATAGCACGATAGAGTATCATCAGATGAATGCATGTATGAAATATCAAGGCGTTCCACGAAAGAAAACATGTTATAAGACATTTACCCCAACGTTAAGTTTATGAATGTGCTAAGTTTGTGACCTTGACCTCGGAGTAAGGGCTAGGTGGTGGGTCATGGATTTGCTACAGCATGATAGAGGGTCATCTCTGAGGAATGCATGTATGAAATAACAAGGCGTTCCATGAAAGGAAACAGAAGTTATAAGACATTTACCCCAACGTTAAGTTTATGAATGTACTAAGTTTGTGACCTTTACCTTGGGGTAAGGGATGGGCAGTGGGTCATGGATTTGCTATAGCATGATAGAGGGTCATCTGAGGAATGTATGAAATAGCAAGGCATTCCATGAAAGGAAACAGATGTTATAATACATTTACCCCAACATTAAGTTTATGAATGTGCTAAGATTGTGACCTTGACCTTGGGGAAAGGGGTGGGTGGTAGGTCATGAATTTGCTATAGCACGATAGAGTATCATCAGATGAATGCATGTATGATATATGAAGGCGTTACCTGTAAATAAACAGAAGTTACACAACATTTACCCCAACGTTAAGTTTATGAACATGCTAAGTTTGTGACCTTGATTGGGGGTAACGATTGGCTGTGGGCGGTGGGTCATGGATTTGCTATAGCACGATAGAGTATCATCAGATGAATGCATGTATGAACTAGAAATGTGGCCTGTCGGCACACGAATGCCCCCGCTGGCAGCCAAA